>OY728155.1:1608945311-1610195311 GCA_963277665.1 Viscum album | reverse complement strand
AAACTAACCAATAGGTTTACTCACCCCTATTTGAGACCATCTAGGTCATGTAGAATAATTCATAATTATTTATTAAACATTTTAGGGACATCACTTTGAAGGTCACGAATTCTTCATGAATACGTAAAATATCAATTCAATAAAACTTTTGTAAATCATGTTGAACACCCACCATAGTTTTTTAATTTACCACACATCTATTTATAAAAATTGATTTAATTTATAATTGATAAAATAGAAGAATAAATAACTGCCATTAAATTATCAAAAATGGTATTCGACTAAAATAGTGAAAGAAATGGGATTGTTAATTATGGATAGAAGGAGTAAGAGTCTTGATATCACTAAGAAGAATTCGAAACACATGAACATAATAAATACATATCTTGGATAAAGGATATTTGGTGACCATTATTATTCATGGAAGAGTAATCTCATGTGGATCCTCTTCTATATGGTATAAAGAAAGGTGAATTTCTAAAATGATCCCCAACCCCGTTTAAAAACCAATACCTTGTCATAAACATAATGTGAAATTGCATTACACATCCTATAATTCCTAGGAATTCCCTCATTGGAAAAATCATATACATATCTTTAATGGGGCTCTTGATATGAAAATGAATTTCATGTATGTTAATACACACCGTGGATTGACATAGACAACATTTATTAATTCTTCATTGAACATCCAATCCATCATAAAACTTCATTTATGAAGCATACCAACCATCCCTGATGATAAATCATTAGATTTAACCAAAACTAATAAAGAAACCCCCTCAGTAAAAACTAAGCATGTTACAAAGTAGGGATTAACCACATATAGGACAAGATACAGGTTAATGGACATGTTAAAGTGGAGGTCATCCATGAGGAATCATTCCAATATACATAGGCATCGTAATATGGTGAAGGCCTAAAATATAAAAATGAGAAGGTTCCATTCTTGAGCTCATCCATTTGGGGGAATCATAGATCTCCTATAAAAATAAAATAATGATATTGACCATTCCCATTTGGGGGTATTGACTATCAATCGAAACACAAGGATGGTATAACAGCTTCTCATAGGGGGTTATTCCCCATGGTGTATTGGAGTTTTAATCACCATGTGATCCAATAGGGGCTAGACCATGCCCATTATGAAGGTCGTTTCTCGATGAATTCACATATGTATGAAATTGATTTACTATAAGGTACATCTGTGGTCCGAGTTGTGTTATAGAACAATGGAAAAATGCATCACAACAGAACTTGTTTCAGTCAATTTTATCATTCACAATTAATGCCATGATATAAAATGATTCATTGACTTTTAAATTATTGATAGTAGTAACCACCACCTAATGGAATGTTACAACTCTGTTACATAAGGCCTTTAGTCCTTGAATTCTTGGTATATTGAATGTTTATATACTATAAAGGATTAAATAATAATAATAAGTACATAGATAAGAAAATGTAGACAATTTTTCCCGATTTTTATGACTAATATGGTAATAAAAATAATATAGTTTTATATCAGATTTCATTTGGATATTTTAGGGTCAGGGACTATTCTTTTTAGAGAGTTCCATTATCTCTGCATATTCAAGAATTTTATGTGTTATAGTGAAACACCATTCAATGTGTTTTCATTTATTATCCTTATGAGGATAAGAAGATGAATATCAACATCTATACTAGTTAGTTACATGATTAAAGAGAAAAGTCGGTTCTCCATTTTATTCTTGTAGTGTGCAGTGAATGTTTGTTAGAATATTCCATACATGTAATTGTTATTTACTGAGATTTAAGTTAATTTGGTGCGCTATAAAATTGGAATTAATTCTCCTCAAATATACCACTATGTGTGTGAACCATGTAAAATCCCATATTTAATTTATATCATTAATACATTATTAATGTTAATGATAGGGATAAATCAATGTGATCCTCGATGTTAGATAATAGTATACTAATTAAATGAATAATTGTTTTAATATTTTATTTCTTGATTAACCCCCAACCCACTCAAGGATATATACAATAAAAGGATTTAATTAAATTACTAATAAAATTATTGTAATGAAATTATTCCTATGAATAACATCATTAATCCATAATTCATTTAGTATCCTAATATATATCAAACTAATCATAATGTTTGATGATATACATTTTTAGTAATAAATCAATATTATGAGTTACAAATATATATTGATGGAATTTCTACTATTCCTTAATATTAAATAATTTTTTGTTTAAATTGGTACATATATGTTATTATCCAACAATATTTATTCATTATTACCAATTATATAGATATTTCTTAATGGTTATATAATTTTCTAAATTTTATTGTTGTTATTTGTAACTTGAGAAGAAAATTAGTAGTGACATTTCGATTCATATAAAAATATATTCTAAAATATTACAATGTTAATAATCGATAACTATTGTTCAAATGATATGATTTTTTTAAATACAATCAAAAAATGATATTACAAAAATTAGTAAATAATTTAAGGCATCATAGATTTTGTAAAAAAATTACATAGTTTGTTTTAAGGAAAATTTAAAAATTACATGTGTAGGGTCTAATTATGGAACTAAATTTCAACAAATATTGATAATTAGAGTCCAAATAGATATTAATGGACTTTTGAGGTTAAAATGGACACCATAAGTTGGAGGGGTTGGGTTTTATGTTGTCTAAACGGCTTCTATGGTGTTCCATTTGTGTTATTTAACAATTTTTAGAATTCAAATGGGGGAATACATACTACTAAACCTAATTCCTCCTCCAGCCCATGTGCTTTTGTATACTAACATGTTATTGTAATTCATGTATCCATTACCACACACATGCACCATACCCTTCTTTAATCGCCACCTCATACACATATCTAAATATGGAAACCTACAAGTGTTTTTAAACCCTATCTCATTGAGCCCACCCAATTCCTTGACATCCCCCTAGAAACCATTTTTAGAAAAATAATATCAAAATTGATTCAATAAATTATTTAAAAAAAGATTAATTTTCAATATAAATGTGATAACACATATACCATAAAGAAAATAATTTGAGATTTAATATTGTTTATTTGTTATTTTAAATCACAAATAATTCAGTATGACCGATTTTAGAATGTTTTTTACATGGAATATAGATTTATGTTAGATATAAATGATTTGAGTATGTCTTGAGTATCATTAGTTTTATTAATAATTTAGTTTAATTATTCTAATTATCATGTTTTTTGTAATCAATTGTTAAGTACTAATAATTTAATTGTTTTGGTACCATCCATGAATAATAATATTTTAAAACTCTTTGTCTTTTACTCATAAAATTATAATTATTACCTTTAATAATGGTTATATGTTTTTTATTTGATTATACTATTATATATAATGTGGACCATATGACGGGGATCCTTGATAGAAGGGAGACTATTAATCTAGACATGTGAAAATATTGAGGTGAAAAATGATTCTATAATTTAATCAAAATCTTGGATCTAGGAATTACTATATGTCTTTATATAGGTATTTCATATACTCAATGAAAAGCCATTTAAATTATTTCTCAGTATTATTTTTGAATTAAATATTTTCTATGTGTGGTTAATTAATCTATTATGTGAATTTGTGAAAAATCATTGTTACATAAGATTATTAAAAACCAGGCATAAATAAAAATATATTAAATCATAATGAATGTATTCTCTTTATGGATGGTTGTTTTTTATTAATTTGATTACTTATTAATAGTTATTAATAATTATAAATTGTATTTTATTTCGTTCCCCATTCAAAAAAACCATAAGAGTCATATATTTTTATTAACACCCTCCATGTTTTCGAAAAAACCATTTTCATTGAAGCACATTAGCTACTATTGAGGGTGGCACCACTTATTATTGAGATATAATTTAAATATTTATATAAATTATGTTATATATTCATCTAGAAGTACCAAGTAATAACTTGGTTGATATTAAGTGTATATTTGAAGGAATATCTATTATTTGTATTTACATTAGTTTTGAACCCACTAAAAAGAAACATGTGTCGCTTGTGAATGCAGTTATACATCCATAATCCTACTATCATCACATAAAACTATAGTGTATCCAAATTTTAGACTATAGAGAGATATATAAGTATATATTCCAACTATAAAATTCAAGTAATTAAATATTTGAAATATAATTGTAAAGAGATATTTGTATTTGATAAAAAACATATCATAAAATAAAATGAATATCAAATCAACAATGTTTAAATAATTTACAGTCAAGATGAAAGAACATATATAATATGTTTTATTTGTTTTCAAATGTATTTTTAATACAATACATTCAATTTAATAAATTGTGAACAACTAACATGTATTCATAGACAACAAAATATTTGAGTGAAATGAGGATTAATGCATGTATTAATGATAATAGAGGAAGTTATAAATGCAAGAGTCCTAACTACATGATGATCACCTAAATAAGAAATTTAAGGTGAGATTAATTCCTATATAATAAAATTGGATGATGCATTTGATATCTATATAATACTTTCATCTTCGCAGTGTAGTGAGATGTAAAATAAGCATGGTGATATTGATGTATAAACACGTTATCATATCTCTAAGAACTACATCAACATAGGGTATGGGAAAATTAGATGATACCATCAAAAGACTATTTATGTACATATTTTGGAGAGATATCTGGGTTTTCTAATTTATCCACATAATGATTTGGTACCTACACTAAAAAAATAGTAATGATTTTAGTTGGATATGAAATTTTATTTATATTGCATTATTTCATTTTTCTCCCCTAGTTATTGTAAATTTTTTCATAGCAACTAGATAACTGATATAGAGAATATTATTCAATTTATTATTAATATATTTATTAATATATATGGGACTAATGAAAACATATAAAAAAGAGTAATTAATAAGATGAAGATATAGTAGAAGGAACAAATCCAAATAAATATTTTCAATATCCAATTAAGAAAAACCTTATTTAGACTGATGTAATTGAACATGACGTTATTTAACCACATGTTTTATTAAAATATCCATGAAAAAATATAATGTAGTGATGAATAATTAAGAATAATTTTAAACAATGTTATATTTATAATTAAATTTAATACATTTTTTTGAATTTCTTCGCAAAGTATACACAACTTTTGACTCATAGATCGTTATCAAAATATAGGAAAATTAATCATTTAATAAAAATTTATCTACATTTACCTTGATTATTGAGTTTTAGGTGGATCTGGACTCATATCTATGTTATATAGGATAAAATTCTAAAATTTCATAGAAAACATATTTTGAAATTGGAAAACTATATTTTTTAGCATGTGTAACGTGATGCATTATATCAGATCCATGTTAAGTCGTGATTTGGTTTTTTTTAATGTTTGGATCTAAAGGATATTTTGTTATAACTGACATGAAAAATAGATTATATATATTTTTGGATTATATAAATCCACTGTCATAAATAAATAACTATATTAATAATAAGGATTAATAATATAACTATTTGTGGTACTCTAAAAATTTGATAATTAGAGATCAGAGAGAATATCAATAGTACACTAAAAATGGTATTTAAAATATTTTGAGTTAAATATGTTTTTGGGTTTAAATATATTATTTATTAGGGATGAGGACCCATACATCATTTGAAATTATTGATAATTTATATATAAATATTTTATAATTAGTTTTGTAACATGCATGTGGTCATTTTTAAGAAGTCATTTGCGTGGAATTCTTATACCTAGTGATTTTTAATTATTTTAATAGAAGAATGAATTTTTTACCTGATGAGATGCCAAAACAATTCTATTAAGTGATATAGAGAATGTATTATTAATGTATAAAAATATAATATTGATATTATAGAGTTAATTTTATATGATTTTCGTAGTAAATATCTTACTCAATTATTCATTAACAATTTAAAGAATAGATGAAATGCTTTTATAAAATTATACCTCTATATACATATGTGTATAGTTGTGTTAGATAAAAAGGGGAACATAACATTTAAAACATTAAGAGATTTTACGATGTGACCTTTCAATGAAATAATTTTTTTTTTATATTTGTAACAAATAATACAATTCATAAATAAATGCAAGTTCACTACAATGATAAATTAAATCTCATATAGGCAATAATATTGGAATATATACTTCTTGTCGTAAATTCATATATAATAATTATAATTGTTCTTTGAGGTTATTTCTTGCAATAAACATGCATAAAATAACAATGTCTACCACATTATAATATATTTTAAGAAATCAATAGATTACCACCAATATATCGATGATGATAAGAAATTTAATAATAAAAAATACCCATATTTTTCAATGGTGAGAATATTTCAAATAAAATAATGGGATCTAAAAATTCACACATGAGATTGATAAAATTAAAAAAATGGAAGTATTTATTAGAAAATAATTTGATGGTTTCCATTTCAAACAACCTTCATTACACATAAGAGAAAAATAAATTCAGTATTAAACACCTCCAGATTAATACATAGACATGGATAAATACCAATGTGTGTGAGGACAAAGCACCTTTTATTAATGAAAACGAAAACCAAGAAAGATAATGAATAAGTATGAGGATGAAAGGGAATAGACACAGATTTCGTGCCCTCAGCCTAAGAACAATATCATAGAATATGTTTAAATAATGCTAACAATATAAATAATAGTTAGAAAAATAATCTACACCATTTTCATTTCTGTCATAGTCATCACTCAAAGAGTTAAACCTACCAGATTGCTCCACATTCTTTATTTATAATAGAGTTCTCATTGTAATCCATGGCCTAATATTTCTGTAATCAATTCTAAGAATACTCTTCTTTATAGGAATATGGGATGCTTCTTGATTATCCATATTCCATCCATGGATCACTATATATGTGTATGAAAACATTCTCCCATGAATATTATCATCTTTACCTGAGTCAATATCCCCCCATTTACCTTTGATTAAGGAGGACTTGATATCTTTCATAAAGGCCATCTATAAATCTATTTCCTAATTCACTCACGAAAAAGAAATATAAACTGTAATGGGTGTAGAATTAGAGAGTACATCCAAGAACGGATCCCCTAACTGAGTACCCTCACATTTATTATACAAGGAGGGAACCAAAGGTAGGGAATAATCATTTACATTAATCATTCATGTACCATTATTTGAACCAAACTCCCTAGAAACTGAAGTAATAACTTATGTAAGACCTTGTTCTATTAATTTTCCATCATCCTAGATAGTATTATGCTTATAAATGAGAGAAATATCATTCAAATATTGATAAAATAAATGATATACAGATTTAATTTTTCAAGATCTATCCAAACCATCCAAAAAACTCTCCCTTGAGGTGAATTATCCTTTGAACACTCATACTCAATTGAACTCTTTTCTAAAAATGGTTAATGTCCTTTGAGAACATCTGCAGAAACAAGAAATTTATGACGATGAAATGAGACATGAAAAGAAGTATAAACATGCTTTTTCACAATTGACTTTTCATTCCTATCACTATTAAGCACATTCACCTTATGGAATGATTCATTAGCACCATTATTGTAATTTTATAGAATCCCATCATACAATTTGGGGTGCCAAGAAAATTATTATAACTGATTGAACATGTTAGGAATTTTATTCATAATATTATAGAGAGGCCTTGTTCGTTGCATGAAAAATAATGGAGAGAAGACTCTCATAAAAAACATGAATATTCAAGTCATCATTCACTATTTAAAAAATCACTTTCATAGTTAGAGTTGAATTTATATAAACATAAACTAACACCCTGGAAAAGTATCCTAAATATCATTTCTCATTGTTTCATTCCATTATAATTAGAGATCCAATTGAAAAAGCTAAATAAATAATGATCCTAAGATTAAAATATATATAAATTTTTAAAAAAATCAACATACAGTGGAAAAGTATTTTCTAACTCCAAAAGGACCAAACCTTGAGTTCCATCAATAATATCTCAGAGCACATAAATTCATGGTGAATAAAAAAATCCCCATCACCACATCAAGGTATTTTAATTTGGAAACAACATGTCAATAAAATCAACATCCCACTGGGAGGCATTACATGTTTGAAAAACACAAAATCAAACACTACCTCCCTAACATATCATCAATTTCCCATTGTTTTCACCTTTATAAGAACCAATCATCCGATCATAGAATGAGGTCATGTAGAAATTAATTCTAATACTAAATCATCCCTCATAATAACATCATGAGTATCACCTTTTATGAAAACATGACTTCATTAAAAATTGTGTTGGGATGATAAATTCTTCCAATTTAGGTTCGAATACTGAAAATCCTATATACTTTGAAAATTAATCTCAATTGAAGATAACTACTTAGAGATAGTATGATAATGATGATATTTCATTAGAGAATAGGAGTGATTCTATCAATCCTCACCCTAATGAGTTAATTAACACATGTTTCATGATTTCCACATTGCATAGTCGAGAGGCTTCATGACTTTTTATTGTTGACGAAGGATTTCTACTAGAGATCAGATCAAACCCTATGTTGGAAAACAACTCCATAGAAAAATTAAATCATAATCACCATTTTTGACCTCATGGAGAGTGCAATAATCCCCTCTCCCCCAACATCACACTCAGGAAACATGTAATTAGATAATGAGGTATATGTACGATCCAAACTAAGCCTTACTTGTTCCCAACTCATCTCCTTAACACCACCTTCCCCCAGCTAAATTTGAGTGTGACATAACTCAAACATACACTAGTGTTGTTGATAGGCCATGGATACCATTTCATGGTACTAGTTTACCAGCCCGAATTAGAGACAAGAAAAAGTATATTAAATAGGTTACACTACTAAATTTGAGAATCTAATCTATAGTATGGAATGAAAAAAAACAACATAAAAAATTATCTAAGAATAAATTATATGTACTATAATCATAAATGGATAACCATGAAAAATTTATAATTATAGTATTGTTATAATGATAGTGATTTCCACACAATAATGATAGTTTTGAGTGTTAAAAAATTTGTATTTATACATTGATTATGTTTTTCAGTATTTCCCTTTTCATCATAACACACTCAAGATAATATATTTGTTATTCATTAATATATTTAACATTTATTGGAATGAATAGATAATTATTATATAATTTATATCTTCATTATTCTTGGATACACATAAAATATTATATATGGATTATATTTTCTAATGAAATTGAATTTATTTTTTCTATAAAATATATATTCATCTAATAATATCTATAACGTTAATTTAATGAATCATATAGAAACATCATTAATTCTTGTGATGTGGAAATACTTCTCTTTCAACTTATTCAACATTTTTTGAATCAAATCGATGAGGGTATTTAAATCTCTTTATTATTTGATCTTCTTATTCTGATATGGTATTTAAAGAAATGGGGATGCATATTCCTTATAAATCCCAGAAAATTAATCCTTATAAATATCTCATTATTCATGTTGGAATATATAATTTTCAATTTGGAACATCATTTTGTGTCATGGAACCCATTTTATTGTTTTCTAATATTTCACCAAACATGGAATTATACATAGTGTTGAATACACACACACATAGGGACTTATAATCAACGGATTACTATCTGAGGGAATCATACAACCATCTTGGAAAACATTTTTCTTAATTAATATAGTTCATATTCAAATACATATTATAAAAATAAAAATAGTTTAAATGAAAAATCATACACTATAGCTCAAAGAATTATTTTTAGTACAATACACTAACTTCCATCCCTCTAATACATATGACCATTATTATTTTGAATATAACATATTTAATCATGTTGAATAACCTCTATATTTATGTTATGAATCTCCATATATTAGAACATTATCCATTAGATAAATCAATAAGATTCAATAAATATAGAAACATAATATATAATTCACTTTTTTAAATCATCAATTGTATCCCATAATCTCTTGTAATCCATTATATTACATGATGTCTATAAAAATGACTTTTTGTTAAATATCAATTTTCTATTTCTAGGAGGATGATGTTTATGAAACACTAAAAATATGATTATACATGAGTGCATGATACAAAAATTGAGCATGTATAGAAATTACATAACTATTAAATGACGTATAAAAAATTATTTTTTACAGAAACTTAATTTATATTCATACACCATTGATATTCATACACCATTGATATTCATTATTACGTACCAACGACTTTACCATTTTCACCCAACTAACATGACTCCATGGAATGCGGTCTTCAGTTTTTTATAGTTGACCATAAGGGAGATCAAAAAAATCAAAAAATCAACTATGTTAGTGGGTCGACCACATAAAACAGTTATAAAATGATGTTTCATTAAATATATCTACAAAACATTATCCCAGTCTAGAAGTTTCACACTTCTTTAACTCTTTTTAGATCAACCTGCAATCATCTTCATCCACCCCCATATAATATTAAATATCTTTAATAAATTTTGAATATTTTATGTATATCCCCCATCATATTAGATTGATTTCCATTAATAAAGAACACAGAATCAATACAATTACTTTAAATATGGTTTATGCAATTACACATAAATTTATTTATAATAGATAATATCAATTTTAAACTACCTCAAAATAAACCATTTCCAAACATGGACAAAAAAAATATAAACAATTTATTATTGTTTATGGAAACTATGAAATGGAAATCATATCTAAACTCTACCAACATATAAATTAATCCATATCAATTATATATAATTTTACAAGTGTGAAATAGTTGAAGAAAACAATGATATTGAATAAAAATTTCATTATATCAATAAAAGTTTGATTTTAAGTGAACCTCTTCATGATATAACTCACTTTGGGAAATATATTAAGACATTGTAAAATATAATTTAATTCATGATCTCTAGAAACAATATCAAATTCAATCACACATGAATATGTTGAAATAATAGAGTACCCCGTTAACTCCACCAAATATATACTCACTAGGAAGAGGAGAGACACATATCTCTAAAATAAGTTCCCTTGTTTTTATCTACCATAGTAACTACATTTTATAACTATGTTATAAAATAAACTAGAGATGATTTTTTTTCATTTCAAACCATTTAAAAAATATTCCAAAGAGCACTGTAATAGTTGGGATAGAACACAATAATTCAACCTTGTCTAAGTAGATATTGATCTTCAGCTTCTACCTTAAATCATTCAAAATAAACCTTTGAGAGTGGATTACTAAAAAATTAGATATTTTATCTCATGTATGAATAAATTAATGTCATAGATCATTTTCCACCATAAGATCCCTGATGATCTACTATTTGATATCAATGACAACTCTTTGTTAATTATGAATATGATCTATTGATATATTTATAGAAAATTTATCATCACAACATAAGAGAAGTAGTGACTTCAATTTTAAATTAACGTCTTATAAATGAGTTTTCATCAACATAAATTGATTATTGTAAATTTTTTAATGTAGATATTCTTACTTAGTGATGCTATAGATTAAAAAATTATAATTTTTTCTATTAAAAGGCACACCTATCAATATGAAACAAAACATGTAAAATAATTTATTTTTATAATTAATATCTCTAATACAATATATATTATAAAATACAAAATTATTATGTTACAATTTTTAGAAATATTTTATTCCAAAAATAAGATAATGTTTTTTACATTCTAAGATTAATTTCATAGACAACATCATATGATATTCTGAGTGAATTTTTGTATACATTACATTGGGTGAAAATATAGAGTATATTTTTCTATGAAAATATTATGGTTAATAGACATCCAATAATAATTTAAAATTCCATTTGACGTAATTAATTTTCATGGGAATCAATTGAAACCATTGTTCCCACTATGTGGAGTGGAAATTGATCTTGAGTTGTATATGCAAAAAAAATTAATAACATTTTTACACTTTTTATTTTGAATGGAATATGTAATCATTCCCATGGGAAATTAATAAACCATGATAATATCTCATCAAAAAATGTCTGGATATTATAAAAAAATCATTAAAATATATTAAAAACTCTTTCAAATCATCTACATAATTTCTATCTAAAATTATATCACCTAAATAAAATATAATAATGACTGATACCATAATGACATCATTGATATACAATTTTTTGTTCAGTCTCCCTTTTATAAATTTCAATATCTTCATGTTATTTTCATGAATTGAATACCACGATGTGGGATAATGATTTTACTTTTCATAAGACATATTAAACATGAAAATGTGATTTTACTCATATAACAAAAGAAAACAAGAAGTTTTCTCATTAAAAATCCCCTCGTAATTCTCACTATTGTGGAATAAATAATTAATATATATTTGAAAAATATTATATTAACAATTGGTAGAAATAAAATAATATTAAAATTTTTCAATCCATGACATCAGTGAAATGGTGTCATCAAATCCCCCTCCATTAACCAATGAATATAATTTACACTATTGTTATTTTATTTATATGAAAATAAAATTTCTAATTATTATTTTTGAAAACTAATTTGTTTTTTATGATGATATTGTTTTATTTGTGTGTTTACCTAGCCAAATGTGTCATTATTATCTACCTAATCCAATTCTTAATTCAGGAAATCGTCCCCATCATGATCCTCCATATATTCTTAAACAATTTTCTATTTAACCTATAAAATTAAGGTGTTATTGAAACAGTCCTCATTTTCTCTTGGTTTGTAAATTCAAAAATTGATTTCAAATTTTTGTAGATATCAATAAATCTTTCTAAAATTGAATTATATCAGTGGAGTTCCTTTTCAATAATTTAAATTTAAAAGACATCAACTCTAAAAAAATTTATTTATAAATTCTATCATGTTCTGTAAAATCATCCCTATGTTTAACATAACCAGATTTTTCATTATCACATATATTAATTTTTTATTTTTGTTTCTTCATTCATTGAATTTGTAATCCACCAACATTAGTGATATCAATCAGTTTGTTTGACTCCTTGTAAAATCATGATTATCCTATTACATTCATGGTATAACCTTAATATTATTCCATCAACAACACTTTTATTAATCATCATAATATTTTCACCATTTAATTTGATATTGTGGTTGAATCCAAATACCCTTAAGTGAATGAAATGTGGTGTATTTTTATAATATATTTAATATGTTTACTTTTTTTAATATTTCCATATAGGAAATCATGATTCAAATGATATATTTCTCAAATAAAATTACACTAAAATTAATGAGACTTGTAGTTACATATCGATATTGTTTGATACAGTTCTAATATACTTCAATTAATCCATTCCACCACAACATTATTTTCTTTTTTATATAGTGAAGTATTATTAGGAAACATAAAATGTTTCTATACTTAATAATTACATTTTATATTTTTGTTCTCAACATAATTATCTTTCTGAATATTGTTCAATGGGTAAATGCACTTCTTTTTATCACTTTTAATGAAATTATTAATCATATTATTAGTTTATTAATTATATTTCATGAAATGAATTAATATAATGTCAGCACTATCATCAATAAAAGAAATAAAATAACAATCCCCATTCATTTGTTATATTCTTATTAGTTTATAAATTCCCACTTTAATAAGATCTAATGGATTAGTATTATGAAATTTTATTACCATATGTAGATAATTAATAATCAATCATATCTAGTTTTTATATAATTTCAAGTCCCATTTTGAATTAATTTTGGGAAAATTATGAACACTTTATCATTTTGTAAATTTTCTCATATTATATTGTATAATATGGGAAATCATTATATTCTATGATACATTTTCATCACTCATAATCAAGAAATGGAAATTTTGATCATATAAATCATTCAATAAATTTCCCATATATAATTTTCTTATTATTAATATATTTAAATATTATAAAAATTCATCTATAACACTATGTTTCATGAAAATTATTTCATTCATGTCATCAAGTACTAAAGAAGAACTTGATGATTTTTCTAACACATCAAAAAATAAGGTATTCTTTGAAATTAGATATTTATTACCAATATTTTCTGATAAAATCCTTTTTTCTTCGTTCTTCCATCATGAACAAGTGTAACTCTACCCTCATTAAATTAATAAACCATATTCTATATTTTTTGTCATACTTTTTTATGTGATAGTCGTCCATATTATAATATCGATGGACAATCTCCTATATGACCCTTGAGGGAAACTTAAAAAATATGTAAATTTTTTAAGATTTACTCATTATCTTCATATTGAATTGAGAAAATTTATTTATAATTTATTATATTTATAAAAGGAAGATATATTAATTTTCATGATGATAACCCCAGTCACGTATTCCATAATATTCCTCAACCACATAAAACCTATTCTTGCACATGTATCCAAAATTCAGTATGTTCTTCTGAACATATATCATTTTTCTGAGATTATTTATAATAATATTTATTAATGTATTTTTTAATTCGTAGTAATGTTTATTGATATTCCAAAACATTATATCTGTATTCTTAAATCATATAATGTTTTAGATTTTTCCATAAATGCATACATTTATATGTAGTCGATTTTCTATCAAGAAACTATATCATTAATTCCACCCTTCTTTTTCGAAAAAATATTATATTATATTTGTGAAATAAAATTTTTATGATTCCCTAAAATCATCTTTTTAAAATTAGGAATTTTTTTAGCCTCATTAGTGTAAAAATATCTTGTAGTTTTTGATATTTTATTCAAATTTCTATAATCTCTGCATTTTTTAGATTTAACTCCTTTAGCCAAAAATGTGGTCTTACAATCATAAAGTATCTACTTATAATTACCATAAATATTTATCAAAATATTTTATTTATATGATTTAGTTTTTTATGATTTTTAAAAACCTATTCCATTTTTCAGGAATTCCATAAATTATTAGATATATTGATTGACGTTTGAACATTAATTACTCAGTTCTTCGTCAACACCGGATAGTCCTTATTGATAATTATTTTTATCCTTCTATTTCTAAATTTTTTATATTATTTCATGATTTTAAATTCCTTTTAATCATCAATGAATATATTTTTATCACAGAATTAATTCATGAACTTGTAATTTTATTCAATATGTTTACATTCATGGCTACAAGAAAGTTGATCATCCTTTTTCAATAGTTTTATTATTTTTTATGATAACAAACAATAATTATATATTATCATATTTAAAGATTTAGAATAAATTACATCTCTGGTTCATGTTATTCACATATTGAATCACTACTAGCATCCTTATATAAATTTTCTACATTCACTTTTGAAAAATAGAGTCTCATCATCATCATCATCATAGCTAGTCTCAAACATCATCTTCATCATAACTTCAAACACTTCCTCAATGATTTGATGAAAATTATATCTTTTTATATTTCATGAATTTCCTACCCTTCCTTAAAATTTTAATTAGACATTCCATCCCTCTTTTTTCAAAAAATATTATAGGGCACTCATCATATTTATCACTTGCTTCGTATTCCATTAATGATGGGATTGTTTCTATAACTTTTCCAATAACACCTCAGTTATATAATTTTAATTTAATCCCCATTATGAATTCCAATTCCCCTCCTCAATTTTCATAGAAATTATAAACAAACACATACATCAACTCAATTAATTTTTCTCCAATGCATGAATTTTCTGATCTCCCATATATACCATTCTGAATAACTTTTTCACTCATAAAATAATAAAAAGAAATTTTTATATTTTTTAACATTATTATTTGTATAATTATTCCTATTTATTATTAAAAAAATGAGTAAACTATATATGTAAAAAAGGGGGGATCGAAAATAAATATTCATCTTCCAAATTTGAAACCTTGGAATCAAATGTCTTAAGTAGAATAACAAATATCTTTGAAACCACTGTAGAATATTCCAATACTTCACCAAATCTCAATAATGTTCTTAAAAAATAATTTTAACATAAATATAGTTCATCATAATATTTATCATTCATTATCATTATATATATAATTATTATAATATTACATTATTATTTCATAGAATAATATATTAAATCTTATCACAAATAACATAAGTAATGTGAATCTATTCCCCATTATAAATTCACACCCTAAAAGCGAATATATAAATTTTTTTACATCAATCAATTTCATGATTATTCTTTTATATTATTTTCTAGTGGTTCATTCAGATTGAGAAGTAAAACCATTAGTATATTCTTCAATAACATCGTGAATAATATCCAATCGATACAAAAACATCATGTAGTACCCAATATAGAATTTCTCCACCTCAATTCATTGAACCCCCTTTATTTTTAATGATTTTATATTGTCCAATTTTATCATTCGAGGTGAATAATAGAAATACATCCTAATAAACCTCTAAATAGACTTGAGTCAATAAATAAGGATAAATCTAATACAAATTGAATGTCCATCAATTCAATTAGTGGAACCCCTACATGAAAACAATAAAAAATATGAAAATATTTTACCATGTTCACTACTCAATTATATTTTCTATTCCTGGGTAAGACTAGAAAATGTTAAATATGACAATTAACCTTTAAATAGTCCAATGGATAATAACCTTAAGTGGATGTCCATTAATTTTTGATATACCATTATATCTTAATGGTGTGTCCACATCAATCTTTGTAATGATATTTTATAGGTATTTCAATGAATATTATTTCATCATTGATTGTGGTGTTATTTTTTTCCCTCATTATCCACTTCTCATATAAGAGTATGTGTTCTTTTCTATTTCTTCAATCATATTTTTTTTAGTTAGTATGAACAAATTATTCATATTCCTTTTGTATTTACATTTGTAATATCCCAAGTAAGTAATTAATAATAGATATTTTTATCTATGTCTATTAATGATTAAGATAGTGTTTTAGAGGCTTAAAATGAAAATAAATACAATCTTATGCATGGAAGACACTAATATTCTTAAAAGATTGTTTTACTGCAATTTGATGGAAAACCCTTTTTAAATCAAACATTTGACAATTTTATAATCTATATTAGTAAAAATAAACATATTAATTATGATTGGGACATTGAAATTTACATTGGATAAATTTTTGGTATTTTTCTGACAATGTTAATTTTTTTAATGAATAGTGAAAAAATACTGCATTTTACATCAAAGATTATTTTTCATTTAATTTAATTATATGGATAGATTATCCTTTTAATTGGTCTTAAAGTGTAATCTGAATATATGTTTACCATTTAATCCAATGGTGATAATTAGGATTAATTTCACTTTGTAATTGGTCATAAACTAATGCCAAACATTTCATAGATATTGATTCAAAAAAAACCCGCTATTTGTTTTGAAACGGGAATTATTTTTAAATTAATTATTGAAATTTATGTGTTTGTAATTTGGTAAAAGGGATTACATATTTGTAATCAGATTGTCCAAATTATTTAATTAAGACTCTTTTATTTTTGGACATTATGAATAGTAACAATGGTAATTATCTTTAATTATCTTGATTAATGAGTAATCAGGTAGTTAAAGATAATAAAATGATATCATAATAATACAAAAATACCACAACATGTGTCCTAAGGATACTGGTTGTCTCATGGCCGACCATGGGATGCCTTGTGCCAAACTTGGGGGGCCCATGGAATCACTTTTGTGAGAATGTGACTTTTTATCTTTTTATTTTTAAAGAATGTTAAATGTGACAAAGAATGTATCACCTCTGTAAAATATTTTTAATTTTGTCTAGATAAATTGTCATTTGGACTATAAATATTCATTGGAAAGATGAAACTATTTCCTACATCATTGTATTTTTTTTTATAATTTTTAGACTTTATATAAATTAAATTATTTATGACATCATGATTATGTAGCGATTACCTCATTAATAAAGGATTTAAATAAAATGAAATGATAATGTATAATCTATGAACTACACATGTCCAAAACCTATTATATGGGTGGATTTCGAACCCTTATCACCTTACCCTCGAAGAATATCAATTTGGGACCTTTTGAATCCGAAAATCATTTTCAAATAAAGTAACATTTCTTTACTTTCCAAGAGTGCCTCTCCTCTCCTCTTATAAAAGGCCCCCACCTCTACCTCCTTACCCACACACCCAAAGCCTTCGGCTCGGCCAACCCCTTCCCATTTTGTCTCTCCACATCCCTCTATTACTCCTTTAAGACTCACTTTGGGCAGAAGTCTTCCCAAGGAGGCCTTTGAGCTCAAACCAAAGGGAGTTACCCGAATTTAAGGTAATGTCTTCACTTGAGTCCTTTTGTTTTTTTTTTGCTTCTCCAACCCCCTAAACGCTTTTTATTCATTTTTTTTGTAACAAATCCATTATTTTAAATATACTAGGATGTTGTTATAATATGTATTCGAGCTACACTTACACACACCTACATCTAATGGTTAAAGGACATACTGTTTCCGTGGATGGTGAATTTATGCCTCCTAAAACGATGATTGTTCATCATTCTTTTAACACCTTAAAAGGTGTCCATTAAGATGTAACTATATTTATATATGATATATAATATGTTTATGTTTTCCTTAAGCTTCTGTATTTTTAATTTTGGGAATACCTTTATGGTTTCCATTATGGGTAAACGCGATATCTTCATTTAAGGAAGTGCGGACTACTGCCCCCTCAAAGTGATTTGATTAGTTAAATACCATATGTGGGACTTATAAAGGATGGAACTATGATATTATATATTATATTATAATGGAATTATAATATACCTTTATATCATTATGATGCAATTCTATAAAATACGAAATAGAAATGAAAGTATCGTTCATGTGTACGTACGATTTACTGTCTCCATGAATGGTGCATTTAATTTCGTACCTCTAAATGATTATGTAATATTATAAAGGCATGTATATACTGGATATATATGATATATACATCATGATTATAATTCCGTATATAATGGATACATTAACAACGTGTAATTATAAAGGGTTTATTTTTGACTCAAGTACCAATGATCGTTAAAACGACTGTTATTAACTTAAATAATTACATAGTGTTCATGACATGGAAATAAGTGATATAAAAGGAATAATGAACTTGAAAAAGATTCTTAAGAAAGTAGAAATTAACTCAATTTTATTATTCAGGAAATTAAAGAACGATCGAGTCAAGTCGGACCCGTGGTATGGGACTTCATCTTAATCTCCTTTCATTGAGGCATATTTTGTTTTATACACAATGTTCTTTTATACAGTGTATAAACCCCTTTGACTTTTACGTTTATTAAAAATAGAATATTTTCTATACGAAGGGTTTACTAAACAAAAAAAGGGAATGTTTTTGTCGTACATATGAGGCAAAAACGACTTCTCTGTCACCGTGACCATTATTTGAGTTTCGGCTTCCTCTACAAGCCATACCTTCTTTTTAAAAGAAAAATAAATACCATGTTTTAATTTTCTTTTATTTTGGTATTGAAAATGGTTTTCATAATGTTTGTATATCAATGTGTTGTATTGATATCTTGTGATTGAAAGGTGGAAATGTTATGTTTCCTTTATGCATGTTTTATGTGATACGATTATGTTGAGGTTCTTGGGCATTATTATGAAGACGGGTGGTTCTGTGATAAACTAAGGGGGGGTGAGCCCGATATAGCTCTTCAATGCATTGGGTAACGCGAAGGAGTGAAACGTTAAGGTTTCTCCGAAGAGATTTAGGGAATATACTGTGATGGGTATTCCAAACGTAACCAAGAGGGTTACTCCCTACGTAAGAATGTTATGAATGCCTCAAGTTACCTTTATGTCTTATGATTTCTATGATTTATTCATGATTTGATTAGGTATGTTAAAGTTCTTATGTTTTATATTAATGTTTGATTTCATTCTTATGTATATATGTACCCATGTTTCCCTTACTGAGCTTTTTATGCTCATCCCAAGTTTTTTTGAAATGTTTTTCACAGGTCAAGGGAAAGGTACATGATATGATGATAGTGTCAAAGAAGTGTCAATAAAGAATCCATGTTTTATTTTAAATATGATTCCATTGATGGGAAGGAATAATACTATCTTTATGTAACCAAATTGTTTATATGTGGAATGTAATGAAGGTTTTATGATCTAATTCTCTAAAACTCTAAACCTGAAATGATCCTCGATGTGTAATCATGTAATAACTCAATATTAAGTAAGGTTTAAGGCTGGGGCCTTATAGTTGGTATCAGAGGTCGGTTTAGATAAAATTAGGAGTTAGTATTCTATTAAATGATTATCCAATTTTTTATTGTCAAATTTAAGTTATATAGTATTTGAAGATTAACATGTTGCTTCATCTAAGACATGTTTGTTTAGAATGGTTTCCCGTAGAGGAAATAGGGAAGCAGTTCTAGGAAGGCATGCAGAAGGAAATAACCTTCTGAATCAACATCTTGAGATGGTCGGAATTGGAATTGAACAGTTTGTTACAGTAATGGCGCAGTTGACCCAAGTTATAAATGGCGGTGGTATCCATACACGAGATCATCCAGATCAACCACAGAGGAAATTGTCAGTGGTGGAACATTTCATGAGGCAACATCCCCCATCATTTAGAGGTTCATCTGACCATGTGCTAGATGAAGGGTGGATTAAAGCACTGGAGAATATTTTTAATGTCATGGGGTGTTCATACAATCAAAAGGTTAGTCTTCCTATTTACCATTTGGAGGGTGAAGCAGATCAGTGGTGGTCGATGGATAAAAATATCAGGGGCGCTGATGAGATTGATGCTCTCAACTGGGATGAATTCAAAGGTATGTTTCTTGAAAATTATTTTCCAAGGGATGTTCGACTTAGGATGGAAAAATAATTCATGGAATTGAGGCAAGAGGAAGACTCAGTGGCTACCTATGAACAAACATTCACTCGATTGGCAAGGTATGCTCCAAATTTTATCTGAGACCTTGATAGTATAATCAATCGTTTTTACTCAGGATTAATGCCAAAATATCAAAGGGCATTAGCTTCTCATGAGTTTAAAAGTAATGAAAAGCTTGTTCGATGTGCTGAGAAGGTGGAAATGGAGTTTGCCGATGATCAAGTGTTCTATAAAAACCAGCAGAAGAAGAGACCAAGGTGGCAGGAGAAAGGGAAGAATTCTTCAAAAAAGTATGATGGTAAGAAATCTAAGTTTTCAGTTTGTGATAAATGTGGAAAAAGGCATGCTGGGGAATGTCTTCTGAATTATGTTAAGTTCTACCGATGCATTAAGATGGGACATAAGGCTCGTGATTTCACTGAAAAAGATCAAGGTGACGGTAAGACCAAATTTGATTTACAGTTAGTGAAATGTTTTATGTGCAATGAGATGGGTCACTATACAAACGAGTGTCCGACAAAGAGCTTGAGTGATGGGAAGCAGTTAGACTACAAGCAGAAAGGGGTGCTGAAATCCTTTGCAACTACTTCAGCAGATGTCGGGCCATCAAATGAAGTTGTATCAGGTACTTTGTTTGTTTTTTCATATTATGCTAGTGTTTTGTTTGATTTGGGGTCTACACATTCTTTCATCTCTGAAACCTTTTCTAGTAAAATGGGAATACAATCTCAAGAAATGACTCCTTAACTTTTGGTAAAAACACCTGGGGGAAATGTTGAGGAAAAAATAATTTATAAGAATCTTCCTATCCTTATCTGTGGAAAGAACCTACTTGCAAACATTGTTGTTCTACCTATAGTAGAGTTTGATGTTATCCTGGGTATGTATTGGCTCTCTATTTACCATGCTAAGATTGAATGTAGAGGTAAAGAAGTTTATTTTCAGAAATTCTTTCAGTTGGTTTAAAAGAATGAACCCTTACTGTTGATAACTTATCAAGAGGCCAAGAAACTTGAAAAAGATGGAAATGAATGTTACCTTGCACACGTCGTTGAAAATAAAGGAACTGTTCTGATTAATGATTTTCCAGTGGTAAATGAGTATCCTAATGTTTTTCCTGATGAGTTTCCTGGAATAATACCAGACCGGGAAGTTGAATTTACTGTTGACTTAGTTCCTGATGCTAATCCAATTTTGAAACCCCCTTATTGAATGGCTCAAATTGAACTTTTAGAGTTGAAGGAGAAATTGCATGATTTATTAGAGAAAGGTTTCATTCGACCTAGCACGTCACCATGGGGTGCTACTGTTTTATTTGTTAAAAAGAAAGATGGTTCAATGAGACTTTGTATTGATTATAGAGCCTTGAATAACATCACTGTTAAGAACAAATATCATTTTCCTCATATCGATGATTTGTTTGATCAGCTCCAGGGAGCTCAGTATTTTTCAATGATTGACTTGAGATCGGGGTACCATCAGTTGAAGGTAAAGGAAGCAGATGTTACGAAGACCTCTTTGCATAGAAGATATGTTCATTATGAATTTGTAGTAATGCCTTTTGGGATAACCGATGCACCTGCTGTATTCATGGACGTAATGAATAGAATTTTCCCTGAGTTCTTGGATAAGTTTGTGGTGGTTTTCATTGATGATATTTTGGTGTTTTCTAAAAGTAAAGAGGAGCATGAATGAAATTTAAGGGTCATCTTGAAAACCTTAAAAGAAAAGAAACTGTATGGAAAATTCAGCAAGTGTGAGTTTTGGTTGCAACAAATTTCTTTCCTTGGTCACATTGTTTCTAAATATGGGATAACTATTGATCCTTCAAAAACAAAAGTTGTAGAAGACTGGCCAAGACCCAAAAATGTAACTACGATTCGTAGCTTCCTTGGTTTGGAAGGCTATTACAGAAGGTTTGTTAGAAATTTTCATGGTTATCTAGTCCAATGACTAAGCTAACTTGGAAGGGTGTTATGTTTATCTGGAAAAAAGAATGTGATGATTGTTTTCCATAATTTAATAGAATATTGGTGAATGCTCCAGTTTTGTCACTACCTTCCAGGAAGGGTGAGTTTGGTATATACAGTTATGCTTCATTGAAATGAATTTGTTGCGTCCTAATGCAGAATGATCAGGTAATTGCTTATGCTTCACGATAGTTGAAACCTCATGAGGTAAATTAACCTACACATGATTTGGAATTAGCTACTGTTGTTTTCTCTTTATAAATTTGGAGGCATCATTTGTATGGAGTAAAGTGTGTAATATATACTGATCACAAAAGTTTAAAGTATATATTCACTCAGAAAGAGTTAAAAATGCGATAGAGGAGATGGCTGGAATTAATCAAGGATTATAATTGTACAATTCATTACTATACAGGAAAAGCAAATAAAGTGGATGATGCTTTGAGTCGAACAAGTAATGCTTCATTAGAAATGTTGCGTTTTGAACGTGATCCTTTGGTTAAGGATTTCATGATCTTTGGCATAGAAGTTATTGGTGAATGAAGTTCTTCTGTTTTGTTTCAGGTATCAGTGAGATCATCTCTATCAGATAGAATCAAGCAAGCACAGAAGAAAGACAGTGAGTTGCAGAAAAAGGTAGAGCTGGTTCAGAAACGTAAGTTGCCTGAATTCAACATTGATAATGATTTCATTTTGATATTTGGGAAGAGATTGTGTGTGCCTTTTGATTCACAGTTGAAGAGACAGTTGTTATGTGAAGCTCATAGTTCTCCATTTTTAGTTCATCCTGGTAGTACTAAGATGTACGGATATCTATGGGAGTATTACTGGTGGGATGGAATGAAAAGAGATATTGCTGATTTTACTGTGAAGTGTTTGACATGTCAACAGGTTAAAGCAGTGCGGCAGTTACCGAAAGGGATGCTTCAGCCTTTAACAGTGCCAGAGTGGAAATGGGAGAATATATCCCTGGACTTTGTTGTGGGATTACCGAAGGAATCTCGAGGTAATAATGCAATCTGGGTTATTATTGATCTCTTGACTAAATCTTCTCATTTACTTTCTATACAATATACTTTTTCCCTAGATCTACTTTCCCGTTTGTATCTTAAAGAGATAGTCAGGTTACATAGAGTTCCCCTCTCCATTGTATCTGATCGTGATTCCATGTTCACTTCTAACTTTTGGAAAGGCCTTCAGAAATCGTTGGGTACTAAATTATATTTTAGTACAGCTTTTCATCCTCAATCAGATGGGCAGTCAGAACGAAGAATTAAGAACTTGGAGGATATGCTACGATCTTGTTCGATGTATTATCAGGGATGTTGGGACCAACATCTTTCATTGGTTGAATTTTCATATAATAACAGTTTTCATTCCAGTATACAGATGGCACCATTTGAGGCGTTATATGGGAAGCGGTGTCGAACTCTAGCATTCTAGGATAAAGTGGGTGAAAGGAAGTTGATGACACTAGAATTGGTAGAAGAGATGGCAGAAAAAGTTCAGTTGATTCAGAAACACATGAGAACAGCTCAGAGTAGGCAGAAGAGTTATTTAGAGAACAGGAGGAAGGATCTAACTTTTGAGGTAGGTGATCATGTTTTTCTCAAAGACTCACCATGGAAAAGTTTGATGAGATTTGGTAAGAAAGGAAAGATGAGTCCAAGGTTCATTGGACCATATGAAATTCTGGAGAGAGTTGGATCAGTTTCATACTGGGTGGCTTTACCTCCGAGTTTATCATAGGTAGACGATGTTTTTCATATTACGATGTTGAGAAAGTATATGCCAGATCCATCTCATGTTTTGAGTCCAGAGGTAGATCAGCTGGAAGAGAACCTATCTTATGAGGAACAACCGGTCCAGATTCTTGACCATAGGGAGCAAGTGTTACGAAATAAGGTGATTAATCAGGTAAAGGTTTTGTGGAAAAACCACATGATGGAAGAGGCAACATGGAAATCTGAAAATGAAATGAGGGATAAGTACCCCCATTTATTCGATAAGTAAATAAATTACGGGGAAACAATTTTCTAAAGGGTGAAGGATGAAATATCCCAAGTAAGTAATGAATAATAGATATTTTTATCTATGTATATTAATGATAAGATAGTGTTTTAGATGCTTAAAATGAAAATAAATACAATCTTATGCATGGAATACACTAATATTCTAAAAAAATTATTTTACTGCCTTTTGATGGAAAACCCTTTTTAAATCAAACTTTTGACAATTTTATAATCTATATTTTTTAAAATAAACATATTCATTATGATTGGGACATTGAAATTTAAATTGGATAAATTTTTGGTATTTTTCTGACAATGTTCATTTTTTTAATGAATAGTGAAAAATACAGCATTTTACATCAAAACTGCTTTTTCATTTAATTTAATTATATTGTTAGAATATAATTTTAATTTGTCTAAAAGTGTAATATGAATATATTTTTACCATTTAATCCAATGGTGATAATTATGATTAATTTAACTTTGGAATTGGTCATAAACTAATGCCAAACTTTTCATAGATATTGTTTCAAAAAAAACCCGCTATTTGTTTTGACAACGGGAATTATTTTTAAATCAATTATTGCAATTTAGGTGTTTGGAATTTGGTAAAATGGATTACATATTTTGAATTATAATGTCCAAATTATGTAATTAAGATTCTTTTATTGGTGAACATTATGAATAGTAACAATGGTAATTATCTTTAATTATCTTGATTAATGAGTAATTAGATAGTTAAAGATAATAAAATGATATCATAATAATAAAAAAAGACCGCAACATGTTTCCTAAGGATACTGGTTGACACATGGCCGACCATGGGATGCCTTGCGCCAAACTTGGGGGCCCCATGGAATCACTTTTGTGAGAAAGTGACTTTTTATCTTTTTATTTTTAAAGAATGTTAAATGTGACAAAGAATGTGTCACCTAAGTAAAATATTTTTAATTTTGTCTAAATAAATGATATTTTGTAATATAAATATTCATTGGAAAGATAAATATATTTCCTACATCATAGTATTTTTTTTATAATTTTTAGACTTTAAATAAATTAAATTATTTATGACATCATGATGATGTAGCGATTACCTCATTAATAAAGGATTTAAATAAAATGAAATGATAATGTAAAATCTATGACCTACACATGTCCAAAACCTATTGGATGGGTGGATTTCGAACCCTTATCACCTTACCGTAGAATTATATCAATGTGGGACCTTTTGAATCCGAAAATCATTTTCAAATAAAGTAACATTTCTTTACTTTCCAAGAGTGCCCCTCCTCTCCTCTTATAAAAGGCCCCCACCTCTACCTCCTTACCCACACTCCCAAAGCCTTTGGCTCAGCCAAACCCAGCCCATTTTGTCTCTCCACATCCCTATCTTACTCCTTGATTCCTCACTTTGGGCATAAGTCTTCCCAATGGATCCTTTGAACTCAAACCAAAGGGAGTTACCCGATTTTAAGGTAATGTCTTCACTTGAGTCCTTTTGTTTTATTTTGATTATCCAACCCCCTAAACTCTTTTTATTCATTTATTTTGTAACACATACATTGTTCTAAATATATTAGAATGTTTTTATAAGAAGGTTTTGAGCTACACTTACACACACCTACATCTAATTGTTAAAGGACATACTGTTTCCGTGGATGGTGAATTTATGCCTCCCGAAACGATGATTGTTCAACATTCTTTTAACACCTTCAAAGGTGGCCGTTAAGATGACACTATATTTATATATGATATATAATATTTTTAT
Organism: Viscum album; assembly: GCA_963277665.1. NCBI lineage: Eukaryota > Viridiplantae > Streptophyta > Magnoliopsida > Santalales > Viscaceae > Viscum > Viscum album. The sequence goes on along the minus strand of OY728155.1, from coordinate 1,610,168,543 downwards.
GTTTTCCTTAAGCTTCTGTATTTTTCATTTTGGGCATACCTTTATGGATTCCATTATGGGTAAACGCGATATCTTCATTTAAGGAAGTGCGGACTACAGCCCCCTCAAAGTGATTTGATTCGTTAAATACCATATTTGGGACGTATAAAGGATGGATCTATGATATTATACTAGAATTATAATATACCTTTATATCATTATGATTCCATTCTATAAAATACGAAATAGAAATGAAATTAGCGTTCATGCGTACGAACGACTTACCGTCTCCATGAACGGTGCATTTCATTTCTTACCTATAAATGATTATGTAATATTATAAAGGCATGTATATACTGGATATATATGATATATAAATCATGATTATAATTCCGTATATAATGGATACATGAACAACATGTAATTATAAAGGGTTTATTTTTTACTCAAGTACCAATGATCGTTAAAACGACCATTATTAACTTAAATAATTACATAGAGTTCATGAGATGGAAATAAGTGATATAAAAGGAATAATGAACTTGAAAAAGGTTATTAAGAAAGTAGAAATTAACACAAGTTTATTATTCATGAAATTAAAGAACGATCGAGTCATGTCAGACCCGAGGTATCGGACTTCGCCTCAATCTCCTTTCATTGAGGCATATTTTGTTTTATATACAACCTTCTTTTATATAGTGTATAAACCCCTTAAACTTTTACCTTTATTAAAAAGAGAATATTTTTTATACGAAGTGTTTACTAAATGAAAAAAGGGAATGTTTTTGTCGTACGTATGTGGTGACAACGACTTCTCCGCCGCCGTGACCATTATTTGAGTTCTGTCTTCCTCTATAAGTCATACCTTCTTTTTAAAAGAAAAATAAATACCATGTTTTAATTTTATTTTATTTTGGTATTTAAAATGGTTTTCATAATGTTTTTATATAAATGTGTTGTATTGATATCTTGTGATTGAAAGGTAGAAATGTTATGTTTCCTTTATGCATGTTTTATGTGATACGATTATGTTGAGGTTCTTGGACATTATTATGAAGATGGGTGGTTCCGTGATAAACTAAGGGCGGGTGAGCCCGATATAGCTCTCCAATGAATTGGGTAACGTGAAGGAGTGAAACGTTAAGGTTTCTCTGAAGTGATTTAAGGAATATACTGTGATGGGTATTCTAAATGTAACCAAGAGGGTTACATCCGACGTAAGAATGTTATGAATGCCTCAAATTGCCTTTATGCCTTATGATTTATATGATTTATTCATGAATTGATGAGGTATGTTAAAGTGCATATGTTTTATGTTAATTTATGATTTCATTCTTATGTATATATGTACCCATATTTCCCTTACTGAGATTTTTATGCTCATCCCAAGTTTTTTTGAAATGTTTTTCACACGTCAAGGGAAAGGTACATGATTTGATGATAGTGTCAAGGAAGTGTAAAGAAAGAATCCATGTTTTATTTTAAAAATGTTTCCATTGATGGGAAAGAAGAATACTATCTTTATGTAACCACTTTGTTTATATGTGGAATGTAATGCAAGTTTTATGATCTAATTCTCTAAAACTCTAAACCCGAAAGGATCCTCAATGTGTAATCTTGTAATAACTCAAGATTAAGTAAGGTTTAAGGTTTGGGCCTTATAACATTAACCATTGATACATCTAACACACACTATAGGTTATTTAGCATATCTAATGAAACAAAACTTCTCTTCTTCTAAAAGTATATATTCTTAGGAAAATATTGATAAACACTATTTCCATATTTCATATGGAATCTCTAGGATTTCATGTGGTGAGAAATAATCATCTTATAACATACCAAACAATATTTGAATTTAGTCATGGTTCAATATTATATATTACAAATTCTCAAGTGCATAACTCACATCGAATATTTTAATACCCATATACTCATATTTTATAAAAAACATTAACAATCCTTAATTAATTTAAATATATCTACATGCATAAAAATATGAATATTTTTTATGCGGAACATCCTTTTGCATCATAACATCAATCCCCAAATTTTCATATATCTTAGAATACATGGAATTTATCTATGTGTGGGATACATATTCTCACAAAGACATACAATTAATGGGCAACGATTATTTGATGTAAATTTATTGGATTTAAAAGTCATATACTATAGTAATATAATCCATATTCAAAGGCTTTTAATCATAACTATAAGGATTTACATAAAATGAGAAAATATGTGACCCCAATAAATTATATGTTTGGTATCAAATATCAAGGATGTATACTGAACCCTTATTTAGTCCAAGACATCATCAAACATAATTCACCAACAGTAGTTTGATTCCATGATTATCAATATAATGAATTGATATCCATTTTTTAAACGAAAATACGTTAATACGTGAAGAACATCAGATAAAATTTATAATATAATTATCTTTTTTTCATTCCAAATATTCTTGAAACTCAATAAAACTATTATGTAACACGATATATATACAAATGATGGTTACATATTTCCTAATTTATGATTACGTAGAGCACGATTTTTATATTTAAACCTAATTATGATTATTGAAGATAACATGGTTCATACAAACAGTGTGTATATATTTTACATTGAACATTCATCATATTTAAATAAAAATTCATCATGTATATATATACTCAATTACTGGTTACACAAAAATGTTATTAATGCTAATTCATTCAAACCTTCTAATTTTTTTTTCTTGCTAACATGCCTCTATAATAAGAGATTGAGCTTCAGTGATGATTGAATATAAGGTAGGTCCACTACATAGATAGAATGTTTGTGTCAATAAATCTATCATACTTGAATGAGACTATATGAATCAGTGGTTGGTAGACTGAACATGTATCTTTCATAACATTGAAATTCAATACATGATTAGACATGATCTATAAACTCTTTAAAACACCCAAAAAATACCTCAAACAACTGAAACCCTCATCCATGATATTGTAGATAGTGTCTCTAAATCAACTAATACATTATTATTTTCCATTAAGAACTTATCAATAATCATAAAATATTAATTAAATATGATTTTTTTATTAATAATAAAATAAATTATAAAAGAAAAAATATAATTCAACCTTGATGAAAATAAAAATGAAGCAATCATGATATTAATGGGATGAACATATACATTTACAACGTTGAATCCCAATATAGATAGTATTTGGTAGGAAAAAATCTTGGAGATCTAATGGATAATGTTTTAGATAGGAATATAGTGTATATATATAATCAAAGAAGATCAAAGAGCCTTGGAAAATAGTTTTATTATCATAAAATAATGACACAAAAACTCTTCAATGATATAAAACATCTTACCTATAATGATACATTATATGTAAAGGAAGAGATCATGTGAATATAGAATTTAAAATCAATCATGGACTCCATAAATCAAATTCTTCTTTGAAGATGGGTAAATTTGCCAGCTAACGTAAAACTAATTTTCTAAAATGGGTATTTAATAAAAATTTAAAATGGATGATAAACTAAATACCAATAAAAAAAATTAGGTTCAAATGCGTTTTAGAAATGAAACCGGTTTTACTATAATAAAACTATTTCATCCATTATGATAATAAAATCCATTAGTATTTTTCTATTTAAAACAACTTCTGTTTTATTATATTATTTGTGATATAGAATTAAAAGAAATTTTTTGGTATGTAAATTCATTGTATATATATATTTACCAGTATGGTTTGTGAAAGTTATGAATTCAATAAATTTATTAAAGACAAAATGATCCATTTATATATTATATTAGAAAATAAAATCTTTTAATTTTTATTTTAATTAGTCCATAAGAGAATTAGTTTTATCAGAAATTGATGATTTCCAATTGTTTGAAAATGTTTAGAGGGATTTAAAAACTTCTCTTTGTTATATGTGTTTAAAATATATGTGAAATTGATACTAATAATATAGTTAGATAATTTTTTTATAATGAATTATTTTGTTTCTATCATAGTATAAAAACATACATACTTGAAAAATGGTCAATAATGACTAATTTATGGGTTTTTATCGACTAAGTCAATAAAAAATTGATTTCACATGTATTTTTAAAATATAATATTGAATAATTGAAGAAAATATTTTTCCAAAAAAAGAACGAAGAAATTATTCATATATGATATTTTGTTGACACATATAGAGAATAAGATAATGATCATACTTTCTTAAACATGAGTTAATAGAATTTATCATCTATGTTCGATTATGTACTAAATTTCGTGTTTTTTATAAAATAAATATTGTGATTTTATGTCAATAAAATATTTGAAATAATTTAATACCATCTTTGGGTCTATAAAACTACAAGGTATATTATCCTAATATTTTAAAAAGAATAAGATCTGGTGATAAGTATAATTTATTCAGATAATTTATCATCAATTTGTGAATAATTTATTGTTAAATCAATTGATTAATTCTTGAGTTTTGATGAATTTACATCCAAATATCGAGAATTCATTGTGTTTTCAATGTTTTGAAATTAAATTAGAATGGGTGACTAATGGCCACTCTATAACACTACAAATAAATAAAAAATTATTTATGGGAAGACTATTCGGTCTCAATAATGGAGTCACCAAAGAGAATTAGATGATTTATGTTGAAATATATTTTTGGGCGATAAATTTGGAAATGTATGGTATGATGCTTTTTGTTAGTGAGACAATTTCTTCTTAATAACAACAGAAGGGGTAGAAAAAATATGTCCATCTAGTTCAATACTGAGTGAGAAGACCATCAACTATAACACAGTAATCTAGGTTCAAGGGAAATATAGATTTGGTAATGCATATGGCTAGAATATAACCAGGCATAGTTAAGAACTATCCTATATTTGAGTGGTCTAATGATGGGAATAATTGGACCAAAATTGATGTGGTATAAGGTGGTTCCGTGGAAGGTAATGATAGCTCAACGAGTGACCAGATAGTTTAACAATGCCCCATATGAAATAATGTTTTATGTAAGAAAATAATCGTACAAGACATGATTTAATGTTTTCTTTTACATATATATGGATGAGCATAAAATAGTAATTTAGATTATTTAGGTGTCCTTGAATTTATCATTTTTTTATTTGTTTTTATTTTGATGTAGTTTCACCATGGCATTGAGCATCACAAAGGTCCACCAAAAAAAAGAATGCTAATTTCCATGGGGATAATGTGTGTGTTTGGGATAGATGAATGTATCTTTAGTTATAGTCAATATAAAACGATGGGTCTATTAGGATGTACCCAATAAATTCATAGATCTGAAATTTGAAATGAAATATTTTACCCCATACTGTAGGAACACACTTTTCACCATATATCTATTCAAATAACACTACGGCTAATTGATTTATTTCACCTTTAGAAATATTATCTTAAAAGGATAATATCATTTTTGAAATATTTATATAAAAGATATATTTTTATGATATTTTTGGGTATTTCAGAATGAATTTATTTTTTAGTTAATATTAAAAAAATTACAATTTTATAGAAAAATATCTTTTTCATTAAATTACCAAAAATGTAATATTTTATATATAAAATATAATATGAAATTTTTTATAAAAAATACTAATAAAAATTTTATTATATTCACAATTTTTCTTAATGTTGGTATAGAAATATTTATATACATAAAAATTCATTTGTCTAGAAAATGATCAATTTATTTCATTGAAATATTATTTTAATATTATTTTTTACAAATATAGGAATTTTATATGATTAAATATTTTCTAAATTTAGATTCAAAATTTCCATATTTATTAATTATTTGAACTATATATTTTTCCATAATGAATAGTAACCATGGAAAATCATTTTTCCCCATAGAAATATTAAAATGGAAAAAAACAAGTTCAAACTATTAAATAAGACATAAAAATCATACATACATATTCAAATATTTCATTGAGTGGGTTTAATTCTATAAATTCATCAAATATTCAATAATACTGCATATTGGTTAAAATTTTCATTGATAAAGTGTTATATATTAAATTGTGTAATGGAAAATTCTAGAAGGAATGTTTCTTGTTTTAATAGTGAATAATATTTTTCTACAGTGATAAAAACACTTTTTGAATTCTTCCAAAATGTTATTTTGATTAGGTTAGGATATTTTTTAGTGACTAAAAAATTTCACTAAATTCTTACAAAACATCGACACAATGTATGTTCATGTAATTTAATATCCTATAATTTTTTAAAAAAAATTGGTAGAACAAATATTTTTTGTGTATTATGTGTTTCCCCATGAATGTTTTAGATAAATATATAATATTATTTATTTAAAAATGTACATATTCTGATTAAAATTATTATTTATATATTTTAATGTATAATTAAATAAATAATCTTGAAAATAATTTTAATTGTATTATTAGCTAAATCATTATATATTATGAGGCCCCAACTATAAAAAATTACATAATCTTGGGATAAGAAATTAATTTGAATTTAATTCACGACGAGGATATTTTTAGGTTTTGTGTTTTATTGAATTAAGCCATTACAAATACATAGAAAAATTTATTTTACAATGACACAGTTTTAATCTCTATCCATGCTTTTTCATAAAACAATAACTCGAAAAAAAAATGGTCTCATTTCTTGATTTCACAGCATAATTTTTTCTTTGATCCCATCCTTGACTCTATTGTTCTTTTGGTCATGGGAAAATAATTTCAAAACACGAGATGAGAATAACAAATATTTTTAAGAGATATGAAGAGAATGAAACCATTTAGTCATGGGAAAACATGAAAACCATGAATACATAATCATAAAATAATAATTTCACCTTTATATAGTTGTAAATATACTTCACTGAATATAAGCTAATTGCATACCCTTTTTTGTAACACGATGACTACCATAATGTCAATAGAAAGAAAAATATATCATATAAAGGTAACATGGGACATAAAAATAAATAAATGTAATAACCATACGATCAGCTTCCACACATATCACTAAATGTAATAGCTATATGGAATAATTTTACACCTAATGCATTTGAGGTTATAACATAACCTCCCACCGTTGGTTTATCATGTAACCACCTATCAATTGGTTTATCACGTAAAACCCCATATTTTATTATCATGTAACCCCCCATCAAATTTCCATGTACAATATAATAATAATAATAAAACATAAAACTTTCAAAAAGAAAAATTATCATTTCCACACACTAATCAAAAGAGTTCATTTGAAGATATTGAAATATTCCAAACATTTTCAAAACCATTTATAATTTTTAATAAAGACAATTTTGAATCAGATTTTACCATACCATATTTAAACTTTTGAAATAAATTATCATTTTATAACAATCATGTCCATAAAATTAATTTTTTAAAAACTATTTTGAATACATGATCATGAAATAAACATTTTTAAATTAATAAGTCCATAAAACATTTAAAATGATGTTTTAGTTAAAGAATCATTTACCAATTCAGAAAAAAATGGATAAAAATAAATAATTAATAAATGTAAATATAAATTTAAAGATCATGAGAGTATACTAATTCATGATATAAAGTGTCTACAGGTTTGTATATTAACATTATAGAATAATAAAAATCCACAAAAACAAGATATGCCTAAATGAAAAGAGATTGAGACAATATCCCTTTCTAGGATCATCTCATTAGAATAAGGATAAATCTATTAAATAGTTATGTGTCACAAATAAAAATAATCCCAATAAATGTCTGTATTATTTGTAAAAAAACTGTGGTTATTTACACATATTCTTGAAAAAACAAAAAAACATGAATATTTAACTCAATGAAATAAGATTGAGTTAAGACATACCAAACCTTGAGACCAACTCATCACTTATAATCCATGTTCATCCTGAATATTAAACATTGGTTAATTTATTTTTTCATGATAACCAATTAAATGTTTGTTATTCTTTATATGTCAATTATTAACTTGTTATAAAAATTTAAAAAGTATTTATGTTTATATCAATCTTTTTGTTGACATTTGTTACTTGAATAAAAAATGAACTTTTTAATGTAAATTTTTCATGTAGTCAAGAGTAAATAATCTATAAAATATTATTAATTATTTATATAACATATATATCATGTATATATGTCTTAATGATATCCATAATTTTTTTAGATAACAAATGAAATGCACCGTTCACGGAGATAGTAGGTTGTATGTATGCATGAACAATCCATTCATTTAATTATCATTTTAAAATATAAGTAATAAAATGGTATAAATGTATGTTATTATACTAGTATTATATTTTTTTCATGTATGCCTCATAGGTTTAATAAAACCACCATTAATATGTTCCATTTAGAGCGGGAATGAGTCACATCGCTTTCAGGGTGCGGTAGTCCACAATTCCTCAAATGAAATTATTATATCTACACAACATGGAACATATAAAGGTATGTTCTAAATAAAAATTATATAATAATTGTGATCAAAAAAATATAATTAAAATATTATATAAAAATAATTCCATCATTATGGCCACCATGATATGTGTTAAGAGAAAATTGAGTATTCGTCATTTTGTGAGGCAGTAGTTCACCGTACACAAAAATAGTTTTTTTTATCCATTAGATGGAGTTGTTTTTAAGTGAAGTTTCGGAACATATATGAATAAAATCATTATATATTATGGATTATAGTTTTTTATGTTGTCACATAATAAGAAGATCATAGGGTGTGAAGAAGTAAAATAAAGTAATGGAACGTTAGGGAAGATGCTACCTATAAAACGAGTAACACTTTTTGATTAGAGCCAAAATAAATTCTTGAATCTCCTAATGAAAATTTTATGGCTTCTATTAGGAAGGGAGGGATGTTGGTAGATTATTTGAGATGATGATTTATGCTCAAAATGTCATGATATGTGTTATTATGTGGGTATAGGTGATGGCCTTTTATAAGAGGGATAAGGGGGCACTTTATGAAAGTTTTGAAATACTATTTCATTATAAAATTATTTTTAGTGTATAAACGTCCCAAAAAAATTTATCAAAGAAAATATGATTTTGGGTAATATCCCCATCATCCAGTTAAAATTATACTTGTTTCGAATATTTTATACCCTTATATTTTTTGATTATCCTTTATTTTACCCTTTTTAATCGTACCATGATATTTTATTATTTATACATTTTCGGTAACGTTAATTACTATAACATGTCCAACAACCCAAAAAAGTGTCATTAATGAAATATCAAGAATTATCAAAACCATTTGTCAGAAACATTGATTTTGGAAAATTTTAAAACATTTAATAAACTATTTTATATTTTATGATATGAATTATATCAATTTTGAAACTATTCATACCCAACCTTTCAAATATTCATAAAAAAATTATTAAGTATAAGAAAATACATTAATTAATTATGAAATTTCATATTCTATTATAAAATTTGATTATTGCGTAATTTATTTCACATAATATTTATATTTAAATTTATTGAATCATTTATTTTTTCTTTCTCATAATTAAATAATTATTATATAATTGTTGTGTCAATATTCACTGTTAAAATTTATTCTTTACAAATGGGAAAAAGACAAATTATGTAGATAATTTCATCATCTTTCTGAGTAATATTTATGTTAGATGATTCATCAATTTTATCTCAACATTAAAATTATTATACTTAAAAGAGATAAGAGAGTGACAAGTTGTAACATTCATTTGTTTTAAAAATAATTACATCACATTCATAGACAAAAGCCCAATAAATTAATCAATTCAGAATAATAATATGGGATGAATTTTATTCATCCAATAGTATTATGGATGTTGATAGGGAAATTTTATTATCCTCAATGTATTATATGTAACCCTAATTTACCTGATTTAACATTAACTATGATAAATAAAAATTACCAATGTTATTATTCATATTGTCCAAAAATAAAAGGATCTTATTTTGATAATTTAAACCCTCTGATTCCATATATGGAATGGATTTTTATAAATTAAAAAAAAATATTATAAAGTAATTATTTTAAAATTAATTCCTATTGAAAAAAATATTAAACAGGTTTTCAAAATAATAATTACCATCAAAAGATTGACATGTGTTTATATCTAATATCAATGTATAATTACTTCCAATGGAAAAAATGGATTAAATAATAAAAAATTAATCCATTTAAACATTAAAAACCACTAAAATGATAATCAATTTTTATAAATAAATTATATATTAAGGAATATTTGAATTAAAATGTGGTATTATTTACTATTCAATAAAAAATGAACATTACCAGAAAATTACAAAAAAAGTCAAAAGCAAATTTTTAATTCCCGATTCTATTGAAGAAGATTACTTTTTGAAATAAAATATATAAAAGAGATAAAAATTATATTTACAAATGGTTCTCTATCAAATGTCGGTATAGTTACCTTTTAAAAATATTAGAGAATTTTATGCATAAAATTTGATTAATTCAAATTTTAACCCTCTAAAATTAATTGGATAAATGTAAAAACCTTATAAAAATATGTAAAATCATAATAGATTTTATTTTTTTCATTCATTCCAAAATAGCTTCTAGGAGTTAACTACCATTTAAAATAATAATAATATTATTGTATTATTTTTCGATATAACTCAATGTTGTGTGAAATGTACAATTTCCGAGAAACCCGGTATTGTGTGTTGGGTACTCTATCAGACTATGTTTCCTCTTTAATGTAAAATTAATATCACATTAAAAAATATTTATAGGTATTAAAATGTATTATTATATAAATACATGGGTCATTGCATCATTCCCACCTTTTCGAAATTGTTTCCCTGTAATTTCAATATTGGGCTCAGAAACATCAATGAAAATCCCACATCTGAAAAAGTGTCAATAAAACTATCACATTAAAAAAATGAAAGATAAATACAATTTTCAAATGATATAACACATACTCGGATTACTTATAGAAAAACATAGATATTGAAAAAAATTAATTGTCTTGTTCTGACGGAGAGTGATAGAAATCATGATCATGAGAGAGTTAACAATCGGAAAACAACAAACTTGTATTGTGTTAAATGATCTTTGATTTCCCCACTAGGAAATTTAAATGTATAAAAAAATTATTTTAATGTCATTTTCATAAATTTGAGTAATTTATTTATGATATTTACTAATAACATAAGGAAACATAAATACATGTCAAGTAGAGTTTCACCCATTAAAAAATATCTACTGAAAACTCATATTTTTTCCAAATAATGAGCATTCAAGATGATTTGGTCACACATGAAGAACTAGAATGAACATATATAGAATCATAGAAACCAAAGAATAGGAACAATAGAATTCTCTTTTTTTGAAATTATCCAAAACAAAAATGGTTAGAACAAGATAAGATAATCCAACAAAAAGAATAAACCATTATGAAAAAAATTCTATTCTTAATATCCGAAATTCAATAAAAAATACCCCAAATCTCAAAAATACCATTCAAAAAACAATTTTTCATATAATACATCAAAAAGAATTATCCAAACAAGGATTTAAACCCAAAAATCATAAATATTTGATCACATAGTCTTCCATGATATATCGTAACATTTATCTCAAAATAACATTGACTACTCTTAATGTATGATACATAAAAGAAATTATCCTAATCACATATTATCCAATATAGTTTAATCAATTCCAAAAATAACCCAAAATTCCATAAGTAAAAAATAACAAAAGATTCCTCCAAAATAAAATCAAACCATTAATACTCATATGAAATACCATATTATTCTAGTTTCCTTAGGCATATAGTGTTACCAAAATAGTTATTGTCTTCCAAAATTAAATTTATCACATAATCACCAAATCAGTTTATTTTTCTAAGAATATGAATTTGATAAAACATATGTTTAAAGAATAAACATATTCTTAATCCATAAAATAATTTAATCAAATAGATAATGTCATTCTAATTAGGTACTTCACATTGGAAAGTGATAGGAAATCAGGCCTTATCACATTTTAGTTGTGGGTTCGATCTCCACACTCCTATCCGACATGATGGGTTGTCACCCTTCTTATGTGTAGTCCTTTTTCTAATGTTGTATAATTCATATATTAGTCCAAAAATTGGGTAAAATATTCCAAAATAACGATAACATATTTTTATCTCATTGCTTAACTGATGTCCATCATTTTTCATCACAAAAAGTAATACATCAAAATTACATCAAAATAAAAAGTCAAAAAAAGGATATTCATTCCATTATAATTTTGTCCACAAAATGAATAATAAATCTTCCTTAAATAAGATATAATAATAAAAAACTACAGGGTTACCAAAACTAGAATAAATCCTCCAATGTGATCCCCTTATCAGTAGTGCATTAATACTTTTGAAAATTCCATCATCTAAAAATATACCTTAACTCTTGAATCCCTTATATGCAGGCTTCTTAATCATTTAGTGTTCTTCATGATACCCTTACCAGAAATTTAAATATTATTTCTTTATACTTATTTCCTACAAATGGAAAACATGTATCATTTCCTAAGATTAAATAATTTCAAAACATGAGACAAGAAATAATCCATATATTTTATATGTCATTTTTAGATTCCTCATATTCAATTAATATAACATTAGATACTACTAGACATAGATTTTTAGGATCCTGTTGATCCCATTCCAAAACGTTCTTCAGACATTTATTCACCCAATGACTATAGTCCCCATATTTAAACAATTAAATTGATTACTCGAAAGTAAAATATTTCCCATTCTTGGAGTCTACTGAATGATTTCTTTTTCCTAGGAAGGATATTTCTTTTCTACCATCATTTATATATCTATAACATCTTCTTATCCCTTTAAAACATTTACCTAGGTGTTTATTTCCTTATACCTAAATCATTGGTTTTCAAATATACATACCTTTAAGATAATTACCTAAACATATATAGGGATACATTTATCACATATATTCTCCATATAGAAATCACTATGGTTCAAGTGTACAATCAGGACTCTATATAGTGGGTTTAAAATAACCACAAGAGTATTCATTGTTACTCCCATTTCATTTGGTTTCTTATTCAGAAAATCACCACAGTTTCCATCTATCCAATGTTACTTTTGTACCTGCTAAATCTAGAAATTTTACTGAATCCAAGAATGTTAGTGTGATTGTATTAGAAAAATCATCATATATTATCATATGAGGAAGATAAACACTATGATATTATCATCCATGTTATCTCAAAATCATTTTATTTTTCTAAAATAACTATGGGTCATTATAATATGATAAAAATTATGGTTATATAAATCTTTTTAATTATACATAAATAACACCATAACCTATAATTCCATCTAAACTGACCTCTATTACCAACTATAAGTACCCATCCTTAAAATATTACTTAATATCGAGATAAGTCATTAATTTGACATAAATTCACTTCGAGGATCTTTTCAGGATTATAGTTTGAGATAATTACATCATAAATCATACATATCATCTTAAATATTGAATGTGGACACATCTAATCACTATCCATTTTTTTCATAAAACAAAAACTCTATAAAAACATGGTATTGATTCATGTTTTAACAGAATAACCATTCCTTGATCCCATCTTGAATGTATTCTTCTTTATATCCTGTGAAAAACATATAAAAACATGTGATGAGAATAAAAATATAAATAATAGATACACAAAGAAGGAAAACTTTTATTCTTGTGAATACATGTAAACAATGAATATATAATCATAATGTAATACATTTCACTTTTATAAATAAGTAAACATACTCCACTGAATATAATCTCATTTCTTATTCTTTCTGTAACCAAAAGATTACCATAAATCCCATAAAAGGTATCATATAATATATAATGGAAACATGGGACATAGACATACATAATTGGAATAACCATACAACTTACTTCCAAAATTATCACTAAATGTAATGGCCATACGACCGACCTACTTACCCAATGCATTGGAGGTTCTAATTTAACCACCTGTTTGTGGACTAACATGGACAAGCCATCATTTGGTTTATCAAAAAACCATATGTCTTGGATTATCATGTATCCGCCCTTATAATATCATAATAACATGTAATAATCCTAAAATAAAAAAAATAATATAGTAAAAATACCATTTCCACCCTCCAAAAACAAGAGATCGTATTAAGAAATAGAAATATTCAACCCATTTTTAGAACCATTGAAAACATTTATTTAAGTGAATTTTTAATAAATGTTTCCCATACCACATTGAATATTTTGAAACAAATATAATTTTAAATTATTCAATTGCCTATAAGTAAATTCATAAAAACCATTTTGAAAACATGTAAATGAAATAGATGGTTTTAAATGAATAAATCTTTAAAACATTATAAATTATGTTTTAGTGAAAGAATCCCTTATCACTAGAGAAACACTTGAATAAAATAAATAAGGATTAAAAATAAAAAAATCATTATATATTACGAGAATATACTAGTTTATGATATAATGAGTCAAACAGGTTGTATATACCGATTATAGGACATTAAATATGAATGACTATAATATACGACTCAATGAAATGATATTGATACGAAGTCTATTACAATTATCGAATCATTAGATGATGGATAAATGAATGAAATAATTATATGTGAGAAATATAAATACAATAAATATATATTGATATTCAGTGTAAAACAAAAATATTTCATTCAAATATATTCTTGTAATAACAAAAAACAATGACATGGATATTTAACTCAATAAAATAAGATTGTGTTAAGATTTCCCTTACCTGGAGTCTAACTCGTCACGTATGTTCCCTGTTCTTCATAAATAATAAACATATTATAATTTCTACTTGATTGGGAACCTATATAAATTTTTTTAATATTCATTTTATTTTACTTATTACCGTGTTAAATAAATTAATAAATTATTTAAGTTTATAACATTTGTTTTGTGGATATTTGGTACTTGAGTCGAAAATGAACTAGTTTTGATGTAAATTGTCCATGTGGTAAATAGTAAATAATATAAATAATATTATTAATTATTTATATATCATATATATACATTATATATGTATCTATAATATACACAATATTTTGAAATAATAAATGAAATCCAACATTTATGGGGATAGTTGGATGTATTTACGCATGAACACTACTTTAATTTCAATATCATAATAAAGGAATAATAATAAATAATATAAATTTTTGTTATTATACCATTATTATATTTATTTCATATATATCTCATAGGATTAAAAAATCCCCCATTTATTGGTACCATGTATAGCAGGAACGAGTCACATCGCTTTGAGGGGTAGTATTCCACACTTCCTCAAATGAAAATATCATATTTACACAATGTGTAAATCATAAAGGTATGCTCTAAATAAATATCACCCAATAATAGAGACACCATGAAAATAATATATATCATATAAAAATACAGTTACATCATAATGGCCACCATGTCAGGTGGTTGGTGAAAATTGATCAATCATCGTTTCGTGAGGCAGTAGTTCTCCATCCACAAAAACAATATGTTTGTATCCATTAGATGGAGGTTTTTTTAATATTAGTTTGAATAAATCTCAAATAAACATCATAATATATAGGGTACAGTATTTTAGTTATGTAATGAAATAAATTTGAACAGCATATGTAGTGAAGAAGAAAAATAAAGGAATAGAACATTAGAGAAGATGCTACCTCTAAAACAAGTAACTCCTTTTTATTTGAGACAAAAGACCTTATTGAATTTCCTTCAACAGATATTAATGATTCTAAGAGGAATTAAGGTATTTTTAAATATTATCTTACCAGTATTTATATTATACATGGGGATTGAGAAGTTTTACTAAGTGGGTAGAAGAGGATTCCTTTTACTAGAGGGAGGATGGGTACTTTAGGAATGTCTTGATATATTATTTTATTATAAGTTGTTTTTCAGCTTCTACTAGTCAAAAAATAATTTATTTAAAAGATTAGATTATTTTGGGACTTATCCTTATTATCCAATTAATATTATAGATGTATAGAATAATTTTTAACACTTATATTTTATGTTTATCCATTGTTTTACCCTTTTTAATTTTACCGTGATAATTTTTTACACATTATTATATACTTTTACTACCATAACAAGTTAAACCTCCCAAAAAATAGCCACTTATGACATATTAGATGTGATAATATCCATTTGGATAAATCCATTATTTTTATTATTTAAAAATAATAATAAACAATTTTATATTTTATGTTATGAATTTTTCCAATTTTGACATTATTCATACAAGGCATTATAAGGAATTCATAATTACATCATTACATAGAAATAAATTAATTAACTCAATTCTAACATGTCATATAGAAACTTCATGGATGATATAAATTATATCATGTAATATTTATTTGAATATTTATAATATAATTTCATTGATATTTCGATCAATAAAATAATTACTATATCACTGTAGTGTAAATATTTAATGTCATTATATAATATCAAAAAATTAAAAATATCATCCCATTACATGGATAATATCATTAGATTTTTGGAGACACATAATTTTAGATGTTTCATAAATTTTATCTCTATATTAAAATTATTATACTTATAAGAGTCAAGGGAATGACATGTTGTCATTTTCTTTTGTTATAATAATAAATGAATCACTTTCCTGGAGAAAAGACCTTAAAAGAACCTATTCTGACTCATATCTGATATTGGTCAACTTTTATTCATCCTACAAGATTTTTTCAATTCAAAGGGAAATTTTATTATCTTTATCATATTATTTTTTCCCTAATTTACATGATTTACCTTTTACTCTTGTAAATAAAAATTATTAAACATACTATTCAAAATGTTAAAAAATAAAAGGTAACAATTTATAGATTTTGGGACCTATGATTCCAAATATCGAATCCATTTTTCTAAATTTAAATTATATAATTTGGTGTGATTAATTTAATATTAATCCCCTTTTTCAAAATGATAAAACGAGTTTCCAAAAAGTAATAACCATCAAAAGTCTGACGTGTGTTTATTTCTAACATCAATGCGAAATTAATTAACATTCACAATGTTTTATTAATTAATAAAAAAATAATCCCATTAAAATTTATAGTATATTAAAAATATAATCTATCTATACAATTAAATTTTACGAAAATGCAGTTTTTAATTTAAATACGTTATTTTTACTATTTACTATAAAATGAACTTTATCAGAATATTACAAAAAATATATCAACTGTAAATTTTTATGTATAACTTATATAGAAGAATTATTTTTTTCAAATATAACATATAAAAGTGACAAATAATAGAGTTTTAATGGGTTTTCCATCAATAGGTGGTAAAACTACTTTTATAAATATTAGTGTATTTTTGTTTAAAATTGAATTCATTTTTATTTTAAGTTACAAAATTCATTGGATAAATTAATAATCATTAAAAAAATTATAAATCGTAATATTTTTTATTCAGTACATTCCTTCTAATAAAATGGTGAGGATTTAACGTCCATTTAAAACAAAAATAATATTAATATTGTATTATTTTTCGGTATAACTTAATGTTGTTTGCAACGTAAGATTTCAGTGAAACATGTTGTTGTGTGTCCATATGATATCATATAATGTGTCATATTTAACACTAAATTAATAACATATTCATAATTAATAATAGATATGAAAAGAAATTCTATAAATACAAGGTTCGTTACAAATAGGGTTAATGAGAATGCATTAAAACTAAGAGATAAGGGTCAAAATATCATCCATAAATTATTAAATTTTATTTTATGAGAGTATTTAGAATAATATAAATATTATATTTGAACTATATTAATTTTTATCCACTCTATCATAAAAATTATATTATATTAATTTAATATGTTATGAAATTCTAATGGTTTCCCTCCCCTCACATATAATGTGAATCCAAACATACCCTCTACCTAATACATCCTGATCTACAAATCTCATCTAAAACATGGATAAGATTCACATTAACATAATTATATTAATTATATAGTTTTTTTGAATGACCATAACTAGTGTATGATAATTAAGAATTGTTTGGGGCTCTCTAATGAAGATTTAATCTTCACAAAAAAGCATTTTAATTTTACTTCTTATTCTACCTCCTACAATTCTATCCTTATGATTCTAATAAAATATGAAAAGTATATATATACTATAATGATATATTATTATATAAATGGAATAAAAATATTCAACCCGTTGTTCCCTCATATGGGGAATAAATTTTTAATTCCCTGAGATATTGTAAATTATTTTATTGAATTAATTTAATCTCTTTATATTTTTCCTTTCATGCTACTCTGATAATAGTTTCTATTATTATTAATCTCTAATTCAAACATTAATTGAACATGGTACCAACTTGGTGTATTTTATATAAAACCAAATAATTGTATGATTCATATGACATCAACTTGGTGTATGTTACATGAAACCTTGACTTGTTGTACCTTACATACAACACTAATGTTTCTACAAAACGACATTTTACTATTATAATTATATAATTTCGAAAAGTATAACTTATCTATTAACATATTAATATAAATAGTAATAAGAAAATTTCAAAAATTATTTAGAATGTTTTTATAAAAATAAAACAAATTTATAATGAATGATATACTTTTTGGTAAAGACCCTATATGTTTAAAATACTATTTCCACAAATAAACTACATTTCATGTCCATCTATGAAATATAAAAAAATTAATTTTAGACAAGTTTATAAAAATAATTTGATAAATTAAACAACATTTTTATAGTTTTGAATACTGAAATTAGATTACAGTTAATTAATTATATTTTTCAAATTAACATTAATTTTTTATGAATAGAGTAAAATACAGCATTTTAGTTAATAACTTTTTTCTGGTTTAAATAACAATTTGTGTTAAACTATAGATTATGTTTTTTTAATTTCCCATCAAATAAATTATACAAATATTAAAACCATTACGGTCATTATATCATATTTAATGTTGAAAATGAATATAATAACATAACAATATTTTGAACATTCCCCTACATTAAAACCCAATTATTGCATCCATTGTGTGGGATTTCCATTAATCTTAATTTTATTTCTTCAATGAATTGAATTTAAAAAAAATATTATAATCAGTATAATATTTTTATTCTATCAAGGGAATCTAATTGTTTTACCCAATATATTAGTCAAAGTATTAAAATTAATAACAATGATTGAGGTAAAATTATCCTTAATTAGGGAGCTATCTTTAATCTTATGGGGGTCGATTACCTAGAAACATGTCCAAAACACATTTTATGGAAATATTTCTTCCATAGAAATTTATTTATTTATTTATATTTGTTTGGTATGAATTTTCTTAGAAAATATCACGTGTACACCTTCATTCTTTTCAAACATTCACAGTAAGTAATTTTCCTTCCCTTTGAAAGACCACCACCTCTCCCATGTCCTTACTCCAATAAAACCTCTTAGGAATGGCTATGATCTACTGAATCCAATTCCTAAAAATCCTCCAATTTTACTAGAATCATATTCATGTAAAAAAGGAAATCCA
The DNA here is from genome assembly GCA_963277665.1 of Viscum album. Lineage (NCBI taxonomy): Eukaryota > Viridiplantae > Streptophyta > Magnoliopsida > Santalales > Viscaceae > Viscum > Viscum album. Next base: position 1,610,148,885 of record OY728155.1, on the reverse strand, counting down.
AAAAATCATTTTCTTGGGAAAAATAACACCATTAAACGATAATTATTTATTTTTACTTAATACCACTCATGGTCGACATTATGATGGGAAATTAAATTAGAAGGATATATATTATATTTTATTATTTTTATAATTTTCAATATAACTTTTAGAACACACATATTTTTTATTTTCTATTTGGTGTTAATGAGATAATTTCATTTGAGGTGTGTGGACTACGACACCCCTAAATTGATATGTTTCTTTCACACAATACATGGATTGAATTTAGGATGGTATTATTGAATATATATGACATATATTTTAACAACCCAATGTTTCATTAATGAAAAATCCCTCTTTATCTAATTTAATGTATCTTTATGTAAAAGTTTTATATAAAATGTCAAATTATTTTGTTTTATGTCAAGAATTGTGACAGTTGCTTTTATAGTCGTCGAACAGTGATCACATGATTTTTATAAATATTGGGATTTAACAAATCCAATTTACTCAGACAAAAGAAGCAGTGGCCTCATCCATTATAATTGCTCCATACAAAGCCCATTTGTCGGAGCTACGAAAAGAGGTGGCATCCTTTGGCTTCGCTTGTGACCAAGCCCAAGCTGAGCTTGATCATGTCAAGCTCGAACGGGTCCGTCTACGTGAAATGTGGAAGTTGATAGATATTACCACTCGAGTGATGTTATCCGAGCCACCCCAAGAGTCTGTCACCATCGCACACCTTACCCATAGGTCTTCTACGAATGTTTTAAGGGGATATGTAAAAAATCAATAGTACTATGTTCATGTACATATTGTTTTGTATATAATAATGTATATACATTCTTGTCATTATGGATACATTGTAAAAAAAATTTAAAGTACAAATAGTCTTTTAGTTATTATTTAATTAATAAATCTATTTTAATAAATTAATGGATTTTTAAATTAAATAATATTTTAATAAAATATTATTATTATTATTAAATTAATTTTATTATATATAAATTATCATATAATTTTATGAATGCAATTGTAATTTTTGATAAGGTTTGAAATCCATTTTTGTCAAAACACGTGAATTTTTGATAAATGTTACTTTTTATTTTAAAAGTGAAAATGAACATATTTAAAAAATTATGTAGATAATTTAAATTTTATTTCTGGAATGAGGACGTCGAAATTATGCAATGGTGAATTTTTCATAATTTTCTGAGATAGTCAAATTTTTGGGTAAAAATTAAATACCGTTTAAATATATAATGTGTTTTATGACATCATAATGACCCAATAGCGATGTAATAAAATTCTATAAGCTTTATGTTCGACCAATATATGTTTTACCATTAAAATAATGTGATTTAGGGTTTGTTTTACTTACTTTTCAATGCCTTAATGGACCCCTCAAGACTTATTAAACACCTTGTCTTTTTAAATTGTTTTCCATGGGAGTACGAGTCACCTCCACATAATCAACCATGTTATTTTAAGATTTTCAGTCTTTGGACATATAAAATATTGTTTTCCTCTTCCATTTGATAAAAAATATGGGTAAAAACCATGGTATGGTTTGTGTTTTAGATTAATTTAATATAAGGGGTCCCAAACCTAAATAATAATGAATTCCTTCACCCTTCCTATATAAACCCACCCGAGCTCCCACTTCCTCCTCACTCAAAGCCTTTGTAGTTCGTCCAAACTCTACCCTACTCTCTATAGAATCCCCCCAATGTGTCCCAAGCTCCCACTAAGCCTCTCTCAAGCCTCTTTCTAGCCTTTGGAAGCACACTTCCAAGTAAGGGTTTTTTCTTCCTTTCTCATTTTTGTCAATTTTGTTTAAGTTGATTTTCCATTTTAATTTCTATTATGAATGTTGGGTTATGGTTTCACACCTCCATAATACTGACCTCTCTATGTTTGAATGATGTAATACCCCTTTCTCTCTCATTAAATTCCTCCCATGTACACCCGTTACTATGCTGAAATTACGAAAGGAACTTCTCTCTCCTCATTTACATTCAAGCAATACTTTTGTATCATGAATCTAAATTACATTTAAATTGTTGGGAAATGTATCTATATGACCCCCTTACTGTCCATTACAAGTAAATATGATGAATATCACCTTTCTCTCTCATCAAACATTTTTATGAATTCTTATGTCACGCTGTTACGTTGTCGAAATCGCACAGATTTTCTAAGACATTGTCATTGTGTAGTGAATACCATGCCCATTTCTCCATCACGGGTATTCACCTTTATACACATTTACTTATTGATTATAAAGTTTCATGTATGAATTATACATTCCTTTATTGTGGAATAAATTATTATATTTTATGAATCCATATTTTATGATCCATGTGGCACACATATGCATGAAATGAAATGTTTAAGAATGGTGTGCCCTTATAAAGCTCCAATGCATTGGGTAAAGTATAGTATCATGATACATCATGTGTAATGAGTGTTGACTCATGCTAATTCAAGTTCAACAAGGTTTTAATCATTCTTTATGTGCAATGAGGATTTACTCATGCTCAATGTGCAATGATGTAACGACCCAACGTTTTTCAATAGAAAATTCCCTTCTTATATCTATGTCATAAAAACACAAAATAATAAACTACTAAGTGATAAGTGACCTTTAAACATAATTTTGTCACCACTATGTTGGGGATTTTAATCCAACATTCACGGCTGTGTTCAAGATAGGTTTTGGAGTCTAATGAAACAAAAATAATTTTTGGTGAATAGTAACATACCCTTATGAATAGTAACCTGCCCTTATGAATAGTAACCTACCCTTATGAATAGTAAATAAGAGTAACATTACCTATGAATAATAAAATAAAATTTAGACATCATAGAAAGTGATAATTTGACCTTAGTAAACGTTTTTGGTATTTTATAAGTCATAAATAATTAACTATAATTAATTAATTAATTTAAAAGAATATTGATTTTCCTGAAATATATTAATAAATTATTGAATCAATGTCTAATAGTTTTTAGATAATTTTATAAGACCCTAAGTAATTTTTGAAAGAACTGCAAAATCAGTTTTAATTATAAAAAACTGTTTTTTTAGTAAATTATGATTTTAATTAAATATTAATTAATAATATTTATAAAATTATTTTTGAAAAAATGGACTTCATTTTTGGATTCTACACGTCGAAAAATGGTTAGGGTAAAATTTTGGGATTTTTCTGAGATACTTGAATTTTTGATGAATAGTATAATACATTAATTTATCATATAAATGATTTTTAATTAAAACCCAATATTCGTGACATCACAAGTGATGTAAGCACCCAAATCCCGAATTCACAAGTCAAATTTACTATTCTTGGTCATCCAAGACTCACTATTCCTTGTCCTTGGTAGAATTAATAAACTAATCAATTTAATATTAAGAAAACCCCTCTCCCCTCCACTATAAAAGCCACCCTTCACTCCCTCTTTTCCTCACACCTCTCAAGCTCCCAGTCTTCACCAAATTCTTCCCAAACACCTTACCTAGCTCATCCCCCACATCCAAAATCTGCTGGTCTCATCAAAAGACCAAGCCTAGCTTCCTTAAAGAGGAACTCAAGAGGAGGATTCTAAAGGTAATTTCTCTCCCTCTTCTCCTTTAATTTCCTTTCAAGTTCAAGTTCCTTTCTTGATCTCCCTCTATCTATCTTCATCAAAATTGTTCTATAAATCTAGTATTATATATATACTGTAATATTATGATTCTACTGTTATATTATATCACACCCCACCCTTTCCCCCTTCCTTTTATTTTATTAAAGAGAACGTTGTTCTTGTGGTGATAATTTATCACCTTCAAAAACAACATGCTCTCTTCTTCCATTTATACCTTCAATCTGGTCATGAAACCATTTTATGGTTGAACCAGAATGTTTTATATGTATTATGTTATATTTTATGTTCTGGAAATAACCTATGTCCATATTACAAAGATAAATGTTAAAACAAGATCGTTGTGATCCAAAAACCGCTCAAATTAACCCAAATAACCATCATTAAATTTTTATCTAATGATTCATCCAATTAGATCTAATATAACTCATTCTAAAATCATCCATGCTTCTGTAATATCATTAATTACATGTAATATCAGTTTTGGATGTTTAACCATGATCTACCCAAACATAAAATTAAGAATACAAGTGGACCGCTCAAGAAAACCATGAAAAAGAACATCCTCGATCAATGTTTTTAAACTCTATAAGTCATCCAAAGGAACATAATATGAAATAATAAAACCATAATGAACCCTATTAATGTATAAAAGGTTCTTTAATTTCTAATTAATGAATATAATGTCATTATACAGGACATTAAAGAGAAGGAGGCATTCGAGTACCAGGTAAGGGGAAATCTCGAACCCAATTGTCTTCCTTCGGGTTCTCCCTCTTTCACTATATTTTTGAGGTGGATACTCCTCAAAGGTCTATTTTTCATCATTTCCTTTACTTTTCTGGGATATACATGTTTGTCACTGGTTTTTATGTCCATCAAAATGTTTTCCAAAAGAACTCTTCTTTCAAGATCTCACATTTTGCCTCTCATTCAAGGTTGATGGTTCTTATATCAAGTATGTTGTTCCCTCTTTCTTTTGGGAACCCAAAGCTTATGAATGTGTTATTATGAGATGAAACCCATTCCTTTCCATGGGTTATTTATGTACATGTTTGATATGTGTTCTATGTGGCAAGCATGATAATGATAATTTTTAAATGTGACGGGTGCGCCCGGAATTATATAGCGCTCCAATGCATTGGGTAAAGTGATGAATCTCATGAGTAAATGTGAAATTATGCGTGAACATGATGCTAGCTTTGTTCAAAATTATGTGTGGTAGTTAACCACTAAGTCATGATGTTTCATTTTTATGCTTTGCCACATTTCAAGTTTATTGTTTATGCTCCTCTCATGATTAAGATCTTCTTCCTATGTCATGATTATGCTCACCCCATGATATATTGTTCTTATCTATCCTCTTACTGGGCTTTTAGCTCACCCCTTTTGATGTATATCCTCAGGTGGCTACATGCACTAAGGAGAGGACAAGTTCCAATAAGAAGCTATAGAAGAAGAGATTAAATGAATTTTTATGCTTGATGTTGTACTTGTTATGTGTAGTCCTAGTTTCCCAAACACTAAACCTCTGGATCCTCCATGTGTAATTCTATTATGTTGTTTATATTTGAAATGATGTAATAGTAATGTTAGAAAAGGCTGGGTCGCTATAGTTGGTATCAAAGGAAAGGTTTAGTTAATTTGGGAATTAGGATTAGTGAACCCTAAAGAAAACCTCTAGCATGAGACTAAGTACAAATATGGACACAAGGATATTTACCTAGGGATCCCATATGTTATGTTTTTTGTATAATTGATTAAAAGGATAAGTTATTCATGACTTTTTTACTTATGTTTTGTTCTAACGTTTTCTATTTTAGAAAATGGTGGGAACTAGGAGAAATCAGGCCAACAACTCTTGCGAAGGCCAATGCAACGATTGCCCGAATGACATCCCCAATGATTTTGGAGGTGGAGTTCAAAACTTCATGACGATGCTTACCCAATTATCCTGGGTTATGAATAATAACCATAATAATGGGGAACGTCCTCCTTCACCAAGGAGGGAGCAACTAGCTATCGAATGTTTTATGCGGCAACGACCACCGACGTTTTGTGGATATTCTGATCCACTAGTTGCGGAACAGTGGGTCAACTCCATGGAGAAGATCTCTTCTGTTCTTCACTGTTCTGAGACAGAGAAGGTGACTCTAGCCGTTTATCATCTAGATGGAGAAGCTCATCAATGGTGGGCTTTGATTAAGAACACCAAGCCAAGGGATGAAATTGAAGAGATGGAATGGGAAGACTTTAAGATAATGTTTCTTAATAAGTACTTCCCACGAACTCTTCGCACGAAGAGGGAGAGAGAATTCATAGAGCTCAAGCAAAAAGAAGGAGAATCTATCACAACCTATGAAGCAAATTTCACAAGGCTCTCAAGGTATGCTTCGAGTTTTGTTATCAACAATGATAGCAAAATTGATAGATTCTTTAGTGGATTAAAACCACATCTTCGAAAAGCTCTTGCAATTCGAGACTTGGGAGTTATGAAGAAGTTGTACGGTGTGCTCTCAAAGTGGAGATGTAGTTTGGAGAATGGTCCCATGGCTATGGTGATAAGAAAAGAATGATGGAGTTTCAAGCTGGTGGATCTAGTGATAAAGATGGGAAGAAAACACAACGACCCACTTGCCAAAAATGTGGGAAGTTGCACAGTGGGAACTGCCTCAAAGGGACGGGGAAATGCTTCAAGTGTGGGAAAGAAGGACACCTAGCTCACGAGTGTCGAAGAGACATAAAAAAGGAAGGATAATGTAGCCGATGAAAGGAGAGAACCACTCGTGGTTCAATGCTACAACTGTAAAGAGCTAGGGAACTATTCAAACAGTGCAATAAACCTCGAGCTTTCGAGGGTAATCTGCGCCAACAACCACCAAAGCCGAAGGAACAAGGGAAGACTTATGCCATCACTACTACGGAGGTGGAACATGATAATGAAGTCGTACAAGGTACACTTACTATTCACTCAAGAATGGAAAAAGTCTTATTTGATTCTGGTTCTACGCATTCCTTTATATCTTGCAAGTTTGCTAGAACTATAGAATCGAAGCCCCGAAACCTTGAAGTGGAGATATCTGTAAAAACACCAAGTGGTGCAATCATTGCAACCCAAGTGTTTGATTCTTCTCCTATTGACGTATGTGGGAAGATTCTTCCGGCAAATCTCGTAATACTTCCCTTGGTGGAATTCGACGCTATAATGGGAATGGATTGGCTCTCGTTATATAGAGCACATATCAACTGTCGGGAAAAGGAAATATATTTTCGTATTCCGAACCATCCCATGCTCCTCTACAAATGCAAGGAAGATCATGAATCTCCTTTGAGAAATCCTTCAATGGTGTGGGTGATGATTCCCTATGAAGAAGCATACCTCTCCCAAATGATTGAGTCAAAGGAAAGTTCCAACCTTGAGGAAATTCCCATCGTAAGGGAATACGACGATGTATTTCCCGAAGAGTTACCCAGAATTCCTCCGGATCGTGAGGTAGAGTTCTCAATTGAACTCATACCCGGAGCTACTCCTATCTCAAAGTGCCCCTATAGGATGGCTCCTATCGAACTGGAGGAGTTAAAGAAGCAGCTGCAAGAGCATCTGGACAAAGGGTTCATACGCCCTAGTGCATCACCTTGGGGTGCGCCAGTGCTCTTTGTGAAGAAGAAGGATGGTACCATGTGGCTGTGTATCGATTATCGGGAACTCAACAAGATCACCATAAAGAACAAGTATCCTCTCCCAAGGATTGATGACTTGTTCGACCAGTTAAGAGGAGCTCAATACTTCTCAAAGGTGGATCTTCGTTCTGGATATCATCAAGTAAAGGTGAAGAAGGAAGATATTCAGAAGACTGCCTTCCGTACAAGGTATGGGCACTATGAGTTTTTGGTGATGCCCTTAGGACTTACAAATTCCCCTGCAATCTTCATGGATTTGATGAATAGAGTCTTTAGACATTACCTCGACAACTTTGTGGTAGTGTTTATTGATGATATTCTCATTTACTCCAAGAGTAAGGAGGAACATGAAGAACATCTAAGACTTGTGTTGGCGACATTGAGAAAGGAGAAGTTGTACGCCAAGTTCAGCAAGTGTGACTTTTGGATGAATCAAGTCACGTTCTTGGGACATGTGATCACAAGCGAGGGAATTTCTGTGGACCCTTCAAAGACAAAGGCGATTGAAGAATGGCCCAGGCCCTCTAGTGTCACAGAAATTTGTAGTTTTCTTGGATTAGCTGGGTACTACCGACGTTTTGTGAGAAACTTCTCACGATTGTCAAACCCGCTGACTACGTTAACAAGGAAAGGGGTAAAGTATGTCTAGACGGATGAATGTGAGGGAAGCTTCAAGGAGCTAAAGAGAAGGATAATCACTTCACCTGTACTCACACTACTGAAAAGTGGAGAAAGTTTTGTGATATACAGTGATGCTTCAAAGAAAGGCTTGGGTTGTGTACTCATGCAAAATGATAATGTGATAGCCTACGCCTCACGACAGTTGAAGATCCATGAGCAGAACTACCCGACACATGATCTAGAGCTGGAAGCCGTGATTTTTGCCTTGAAAATCTGGCGGCACTACCTTTATGGTGAGAAGTGTGACATATACACCGACCACAAGAGCCTAAAGTATATATTCACACAAAAGGAGCTCAACATGCGTCAAAGGAGATGGTTAGAGCTAATCAAGGATTACAATTGCTCTATTCACTATCATCCTGGAAAGGCGAACAAGGTAGCTGATGCTCTAAGCAGGAAAGAACCTGCTACTCTATCCATGTTGAGGATTGAGAAAGACCCTATCTTCTTGGATATGCAAAGGATGGATTTGGGAATCGTAAGGGCAGGGGATACATCCTACCTTTCCCAAATGATTGCGCAACCATCCATCCAACAGTAGATCAAGGAAGCACAAAGGGATGATGTGGAGATACAAAAGAGGGTGAATGCAGTAAAGGAAGGAAAGCTGCAAGAGTTCCATATCGATGATGATGGTGTGATTCGGTTTGGAACGCGGCTTTGTGTGCCTTCATCACCTGGAATAAAGAAGGAGCTATTGGATAATGCACATAGCTCAACTTTCTCTATTCATCCTGGAAGTACCAAGATGTATCGTGATCTCCGAGAACACTTCTGGTGGGATAACATGAAGAAGGAGATTGCAGAATATATATCAAGGTGTTTGGTGTGTCAGCAAGTTAAAGCTGAGTGGAAAAAGTCCAAAGGTATGATGCAGCCATTGCCCATACCCATGTGGAAATGGGAAAATGTCACTATGGACTTTGTCATGGGCCTCCTGAAGACGTCAAGAGGAAATAATGCGGTATGGGTTGTGGTTGACCGACTCACCAAGACTGCCCATTTTATCGCTATTCGGGAAGACCTCTCACTTGAACAACTTACAAGGATATATGTGAAGGAAGTAGTGAGGTTGCACGGTGTTCCACTCTTGATTGTCTTTGACCGTGATCCAAGGTTCACTTCTAAATTTTGGAGGAGCCTTCAACATGCTTTGAGTACTGAATTAAACTTCAGCACGGCCTATCACCCCGAAACTGATGGCCAGTCTGAAAGGACTATTCAGACACTTGAAGATATGCTAAGATCATGCTCTATTGAATTAAAAAATGGATGGGATCAGCACCTTACATTGGTTGAGTTCTCATACAACAATAGCTTCCACTCGAGTATTCAGACGGCTCCGTATGAAGCTCTTTATGGGAAGCGATGTAGAATTCCAACCTGTTGGGATGAAGTTGGAGAACGAAAACTACTTGGTCTCGATCTTGTTCAAGAGATGACAGAGAAGGTTCAAGCCATCCAGAAACATATCAAAGCTGCTCAAAGTCGGCAAAAGAGCTATGCTGACAATCGTTGAAGGGACTTGGAGTTTGATGTTGGAGATAAAGTCTTCCTTCGAATATCTCTATGGAAGAGAGTCATGCGATTCGGGAAGAAAGGTAAGCTAATTCTAAGATACATTGTCCCCTTTGAGATCCTTGATCGTATAGGAGCTGTGGCCTATCGACTAGCACTTCCACTGAATATGGCTCAAGTTCATGACGTGTTTCACGTATCACTACTGAGGAAGTACATTCCAGACCCCTCACATTTACTAAACTCAGAGGTGGTACAGTTGGAAGATGATCTCTCATATGAGGAGCAGCCGGTAAAAATTCTGGACCGAAGTCCGCCTTGTCAAAGTATTGTGGAGGAACCAAAAGTTTGAGGAAGTAACTTGGGAACCAGAAGAGGCAATGAAGGAGAAGTACCCTCACCTGTTTGTGTAAAGTGAAATTTCGGGGGCGAAATTTCTTAAGGGGGGAAGAATGTAACGACCCAATGTTTTTCAATAGAAAATTCCCTTCTTATATCTATGTCATAAAAACACAAAATAATAAACTACTAAGTGATAAGTGACCTTTAAACATAATTTTGTCACCCCTATGATTGGGATTTTAATCCAACATTCACGGTTGTGTTCAAGATAGTTTTTGGAGTCTAATGAAACAAAAATTATTTTTTGGTGAATAGTAACATACCCTTATGAATAGTAACCTTCCCTTATGAATAGTAACCTACCCTTATGAATAGTAAATAAGAGTAAAATTACCTGTGAATAATAAAATAAAATTTAGACATCATAGAAAGTGATAATTTGACCTTAGTAAACGTTTTTGGTATTTTATAAGTCATAAATAATTAACTATAATTAATAAATTAATTTAAATGAATATTTATTTTACTGAAATATATTCATAAATTATCGAATCAATGTCTAATAGTTTTTAGATAATTTTATAAGACCCTAAGTAATTTTTGAAAGAACTGCAAAATCAATTTTAATTTTAAAAACTATTTTTTTAGTAAATTATGATTTTAATTAAATATTAAATTAATAATATTTATAAAATTATTTTTGAAAAATGGACTTCATTTTTGGATTCTACACGTCTAAAAATGGTTAGGGTAAAATTTTGGGATTTTTCTGAGATACTTGATTTTTTGATGAATAGTATAATACATTAATTTATCATATAAATGCATTTTAATTAAAACCCACTATTCCTGACATCACAAGTGATGTAAGCACCCAAATCCCGAATTCACAAGTCAAATTTACTATTCTTGGTCATCCAAGACTCACTATTCCTTGTCCTTGGTGGAATTAATAAACTAATCAATTTAATATTAAGAAAACCCCTCGCCCCTCCACTATAAAAGCCACCCTTCACTCCCTCTTTTCCTCACACCTCTCAAGCTCCCAGCCTTCTCCACATTCTGCCCAAACACCTTCCCTAGCTCATCCCCCACGTCCAAAATCTTCTGGTCTCATCAAAAGACCAAGCCTAGCTTCCTTAAAGAGGAACTCAAGAGGAGGATTCTAAAGGTAATTTCTCTCCCTCTTCTCCTTTAATTTCCTTTCAAGTTCGAGTTCCTTTCTTGATCTCCCTCTATCTATCTTCATCAAAATTGTTCTTTAAATCCAGTATTATATATATAATTTAATATTATGATTCTACTATTATATTATATCACCCCACCCTTTCCCCCTTCCTTTTATTTTATTAAAGAGAACGTTGTTCATGTGGTGATAATTTATCACCTTCAAAAACAACATGCTCTCTTCTTCAATTTATACCTTCAATCTGGTCATGAAACCATTTTATGGTTGAACCATAATTTTTTATATGTATTATGTTCTATTTTATGTTCTGGAAATAACCTATGGCCATATTACTAAGATAAATGTTAAAACAAGATCGTTGTGATCCAAAAACCGCTCAAATTAACCCAAATAACCATCATTAAAATATTATCTAATGATTCATCCAATTAGATCTAATATAACTCATTCTAAAATCATCCATGCTTTTGTAATATCATTAATTACATGTAATATCAGTTTTTGATGTTTAACCATGATCTACCCAAACATAAAATTAAGAATACAAGTGGACCGCTCAAGAAAACCATGAAAAAGAACATCCCCGATCAATGTTTTTAAACTCTATAAGTCATCCAAAGGAACATAATATGAAATAATAAAACCAGAATGAACCCTATTAATGTATAAAAGGTTCTTTAATTTCTAATTAATGAATATAATGTCATTATACAGGACATTAAAGAGAAGGAGGCATTCGAGTACAAGGTAAGGGGAAATCTCGAACCCAATTGTCTTCCTTCAGGTTCTCCCACTTTCACTCCATTTTTGATGTGGTCACTCCTCAAAGGTCTGTTGTTCATCATTTCCTTTACTTTTCTGGGATATACATGTTTGTCACTGGTTTTTATGTCCATCAAAATGTTTTCCAAAAGAACTCTTCTTTCAAGATCTCACATTTTGCCTCTCATTCAAGGTTGATGGTTCTTATATCAAGTATGTTGTTCCCTCTTTCTTTTGGGAACCCAAAGCTTATGAATGTGTTATTATGAGATGAAACCCATTCCTTTCCATGGGTCATTTATGTACATGTTTGATATGTGTTCTATGTGGCAAGCATGATAATGATAATGTTTAAATGTGACGGGTGCGCCCAGAATTATATAAAGCTCCAATGCATTGGGTAATGTGATGAATCTCATGAGTAAATGTGAAATTATGCGTGAACATGATGCTATCTTTGTTCACAATTATGTGTGGTAGTTAACCACTAAGACATGATGTTTCATTTTTATGCTTTTCCACATTTCACGTTTATTGTTTATGCTCCTCTCATGATTAAGATCTTCTTCCTATGTCATGATTATGCTCACCCCATGATATATTGTTCTTATCTATCCTCTTACTGGGCTTTTAGCTCACCCCTTTTGATGTATATCCTCAGGTGGATACATGCACTAAGGAGAGGAAAAGTGCCAATAAGAAGCTATAGAAGAAGAGATTAAATGAATTTTTCTGCTTGATGTTGTACTTGTTATGTGTAGTCCTAGTTTGCACAAACACTAAACCTCTGGATCCTCCATGTGTAATACTATTATGTTGTTTATATTTGAAATGATGTAATAGTAATGTTAGAAAAGTCTACGTCGCTATAAATGAGCCTTGTCTCATGCTAATTCCATCTTAAGTGTTGTTGACACATTTCCATGTTATGATTATCATGCTTTATCATGCATTTATGTTCATGTTTCTCTTATGCTCTATTGATATGCCTATTGTATAACATGTATTTTAATCCTCATGTTATTCCATGTGTACTCCCTTAATGGGCTTTATAGCTCACCCTTTCTTATGCATGTCCTCAGGTTATCCCATGGAATGATAAGTATGAGGGAATGTAGAGGTAATGTAAACGAAATTATCAATAAAGATGTTGTATTTCATGTTTTAAGTTTTTATGTAATGATCATAATCCCCAAAGACACTAAAAATCTCGATCTTATTTGTTGTATCAAGTGAAGTATTATGTAATAAATCATGATTATGTTTGAATTAAAATTAGGGTTTTCATAGTTGGTATCAAAGGATAGGTTTAGTTATTTTTGAGATTAGGATTAGAAAACCCTAGTAAATCCTTAGAGACAAGACAAAGTATAATAAAAACATCCCTATGTTTTGGTAAGTACTTATTAATTTTTTTATCAAACAAATACATCCCTATCAGGATACGAGCAGGTAGAGGTGGCTCTGGCACAAATGTATCCTAGGAGTAAAACCCAAAAACACTGCTTTGAGATAGACTCGAACGGGAACTGGTACACGACAACGGGCCTTGCTGTAGTCTTGGTTATGACACTCCCAAGGGATAAGTTTTGATAAATTCACAATCTTAGTATGAACCCTTATTATGGAAATTAAAAAAATACCCCTATGAATATATGTTATAAAGAACATCATGAAAAGCCTAGATTTAAGCCTATATACTCATGAGTTAATGAAATAAAAGTTTATATTTAAGTCATCAACTATTGTATTTGGATTACCCTTTATGTGTTACCCCCTAACTTTCCTTTTATTCCCGCCAATGGTCGGTAATAGGAGGACTCGAGCTTACAACCGATGTGAAGATAAGTGTGATGGATGTACTAATGAGATTCCCAATCCAATGGGAGCAGGAATCGTGAACTTTTTCACGCTTCTCTCTCAGTTAACTCAAGCTTTGAATATAAACTTGGGTCAAGAGGAATTTCCAAACCCCCCTAAGAAGGAACAAGTTGTTATCGAGAGCTTTATGAGACAAAGGCCTCCTACTTTTAGTGGATCATCCAATCCCATGATCGATGGACAATGGATCAACTCCATTGAAAATATCTTCTACATCCTTCAATGTTATGAACAAGAGAAGGTTATCCTAGCTACTTATCATATGGAGGGTGAAGCTGATCAATGGTGGACGTTGATCAAAAATAAGAAGCCCGAGGAGGAGATCGAGGCATTGAAATGGAAAAATTTCTGGAAGATGTTTTTCGATAAATATTTTCCGCACAACCTCCGGCTTAAGATGGAAAGGGACTTCCTTTCCCTCAAGAAAAAAAGACGAAGAATCTGTTGGAGCGTACAAGGAAAACTTCACAAGGCTAGCACGATACACTTCCCGCATTGTTGTTACCCCTGAATGCAAGGGTGACCTATTCTTTGGTGGGATAAAGCCTAGCCTGCGGAAAGCATTAGAGATCCGTGACTTCAACAGCTATGAGGAAATTGGCTGATGTGCCCTCAATGTTGAAATGGAGTTCGGGGAATCACAGGGGAATCATGGGGACAAGAAGCGTAAGCTAGAATTCAGTGATGGTGGTCCGATGGATAAATCCAACGGTGCTAAGAAGATCCAGGACCCCACATTCCAAAATTGCCAAAAGAATCACCCTAGAAATTGCCTCAAGGGGATGAGGAAATGATTTAGGTGTAGAAGAGAAGGGCAACAAGCTATTAAAATTCGGCAAGAAAGACCTGCGGCTGCGACAGAGGAGAGGACAGCTCCGTTCAAACCTCAATGCATTGTTCATTGCTACAAATGCAAATAACCGGGGTATCTTGCAAATCAGTTCCCTATTCCAAGGGTTTTCGGAGGCATCCAACAACCTCCAAGGTAGCAAGGAAGAGATTGTGGCATCACTTCTGCCAAAGTGAACCCCGACAATGAAGTGTTGACAGGTATGCTAGTTATTCATTCAAGAATAACAAATGTACTTTTTGATTCAGGTTCTATGCATTTTTTATATCTCGAAAGTTTAGAAGAACAATCCCAGCACCACCACAAATCATGTAAGTAAAGCTGTCGGTGAGTACAGGAAATGGGGCTATAATTGCATCCCGTGAATATAAGTCCTCCCCTGTTATAATCTGTGGATTGAATTTCCTGGAGAACCTCGTCATACTCCCTCTGGTGGAATTTGATGCAATTCATGGCATGGATTGGCTTTCCTTATATAGATCCTACATAAATTGTTGGGAAAGGGAAATCACACTCCATATGGAGAATCGACCCCCAATTCTTTACAAGTGTAAGGAAGAAGATTAATCTCTATTAGCTCTATCATCTCAAGCATGGATATTACTACCCTACGAGCACGTGTATCTGGCTCAGATGATTGAGTCCAAGGAAGAATCTATCCTTGATGAAATTCCTATTGTGAGGAAATTCACTGAAGTGTTTCCCGAAGAACTGTCTAGTATTCCTCCTAGAAGAGATGTTGAGTTCTCAATTGATCTTATACCTAGGGAACTACCAATATCCAAGACTCCATATAGAATGGTGGACGTTGAGCTAGAAGAGCTTAAGAAACAACTACATGTGAATCTGGACAAAGGGTTTATACGCCCAAGTGCTTCACCATGGGGTGCACCAGTCCTCTTCATCAAGAAGAAGGATGGTTCAATGTGGATTTTCATAGATTATCGTGAACTTATCAAAATCATGATAAAAAACAAGTATCCTATACCACGGATCGATGTATTGTTTTATCAGCTGTGTGGAGCCCAATACTTCTCTATGGTGGACTTGATGTCGGGATATTATCAACTAAGGGTGAAGAAGGATGATATCCCCAAGAATACTTTTCTCACAAGATACGGGCACTATGAATTCATAGTAATTCCTTTCGGACTCACCAATGCTCCAGAAATCTTCATGGATGTGATTAATAGAGTCTTTAGAGATTACATTGAAAAATTTGTTGTAGTATTTATAGATGATATTCTAATATACTCCAAAACCAAGGAGGATCATGAAGAGAATTTAAGAACATTACTAGATACATTGCCAAAGGAAAAGCTCTATGAAAAGTACAGTAAGTGTGTGTTCTGGTTGAAAGAGGTCTCATTCATGGGCCATATCATCACAAGCAATGGGATATCTGTGGATCCCTCCAAAACATATGCAATTGAGTGATGGCTGAGGCCAACATCGGTAACAGATATCCGTAGCCTCTTGGGTTTAGCCAGATATTATCGACGATTTGTGAGAAATGTTTCACGAATGTCCAACCTTGTTACCAAGATAACACGAAAGGGAGTAATGTTTTCTTGGATTGATGAATGCGAAGAAAGCTTCAAGGAGTTGAAAATGAGGCTAACCAATGCACCCATGATCACTTTACCCACAAGTGGGGAAATTTTTGTGATATTCAGTGATCCTTTAAATAGGGGCTTAGGCTGAGTGCTGATGCAGAATGATAAAGTGATATCCTATTCCTCAAGGCAGTTGAAATCCCTGAGCGAAACTATCCAACACATTATCTGGAGTTTTCAGCTTTGATCTTTGCCTTTAAAATCTAGCGGCATTATCTATATGGAGAGAAATGTGAGATATATACTAACCAAAACAGACTTAAATATATATCCACATAGAAATAGCTTAATATGCACCAGAGAAGATGGATAGAGCTCATCAAGGATTATGACTATTCAATCCATTACCACCCTGGGAAAGCAAACAAGGTGGCAGATTCCCAAAGTAGAAAGGACCCAGTGGTTCTATCAGGGATGAGAATTGATAAGGATCCAATACTCTTATACTTGATTGAATATGGACATGGGAATCATAAAGAAGAAAAAATCATCAATCATTTCACAAATGATAGCTCAAACATCTCTTTTGGAAAGGTTAATGGATGCCCAAAAGGATGATTTGGGAATTCAGGAAAAAGTGGAAGCTATTGAAAAAGGGAAATCCTTGGTGTTTAATGTTAATGAATAAGGAATTGTGCAGTTTGGGAAAAGACTATGTGTTCTATCAAGTCCGGAGCTGAATAAGGAACATTTGGATGATGCATATAGTTTAAATTTATCTATTCACCCATGGAGCACAAAGATGTATCGATATCTCTGCTAAAACTTTTGGTGGGATAATATGAAGAATGAGATCACTGAATATACATCAATGTGCCTAGTGTGTCAGCAAGTGAAGGTAGAGAGGCTGAAGTCTAAGGAGATGATGCAACCATTGCCCATACTAGAATGGAAATGGGAGAACATCATCATGGGCTTTTTCACCAGACATCAAAGGACAACCAAGGGCTACAATGCAATCTCGGTTGTTGTGGATCATCTTAAAAAACTGCACACTTCATTGCTATTCAAGAGGATTTATCTTTGGATCCACTGGCACAGATATATATCAGGGAAGTGGTAAGGCTGCCTGGAGTGCCACTATCTATGGTGTATGACCGAGATCCAATATTACCTTATATGTTTTGGAAGAGTCTTCAACATGCTCGGAATACTGAACTGAACTTTAGTACGGCCTATCTTCCTCAAACTGGTGGTCAAACCGAGCGGACTATCTAAACACTTGAGGACATGTTGAGAGCATTCTCAATGGACTTTAAAGGAGGATTTTATCAACATCTTCCTCTGGTTTAGTTCTCTTATAACAATAGATTCCACTCGATCATCCAAATGGCACCATATGATGCCCTGTATGGGAAAAGGTGCAAAACAACGGTATGTTGGGATGAGGTTGGTGAACATAAGCTTCTTGGACCAGAAATCGTCAAGGAAATAGTGGAGAATTTGAAAACCATTAAGCAGCACATCAAGGCAGCCGAGAGTTGATAGAAGAGGTATGTAGATAACTGCCGATGAGACCGTGAGTTTAAAGTTGGAGACATGGTTTTTCTACGCATTTCACTATGGAAGAAGGTCATGAGGTTTGGAACTAAAGGGATGTTATGTCCAAGGTTCATTGGCCCCTTCGAGATTCTTGATCGTCTCGGGGTTGTGGCCTATAGACTAGAACTTCCACCTACCATGGCCAAAGTACATGATGTCTTTTATGTATCCCTCTTATGGAAGTACATAACGGAACCTTCACATGTACTCTCTTATGAGGTGGTACAGTTGGAGGATGATATTTCTTATGAGGAGAAACCAGTGAAGATCTTAGATAGTAGAGAAAAAGTTCTATGAAATAAGACAATGCCCCTCGTCAAGGTGTTGTGGAGAAACCACAAGTTTGAAGAAGTGATTTGGGAATCTGAGGAAATGATGAAGCTGAGTTACCCACATCCGTTTTAGTATGGGAAAAGGAAATTTCACGGTGGAAATATTTTAAGGCGGGAATATTGTAACGACCCAATTTTTCATTAATAGAAAATCCCTCTTGATATAATTAATTTTCTCTTTATGTAAAATATTTATATAAAATGTCAAATTCTTTGGTTTTATGTTAAGAATTGTGATCGTTGCTTTTATAGTCATTGAACATTGATCACATGATTAGTATAAATATAGGGCTTTAACAAATCCAATTTACTCAGACAAAAGAAGTGATGACCTCATCTAGTAGAATTTCTCCATAAAAAGCCCATTTGTTAGAGCTCGGAAAAGAGGTGGCATCCTTGGGCTTCACTCTGGACCAAGCCCAAGCTGAGCTTTACTAGGTCAAGCTCGAACGGGACCGTCTACGTGAAAAGTGTAAGTTGATAGAGATTACCACTTGAGCGATGTTATCCGAGCCTCCCCAAGAGTCTGTCACCATCGCACACCTTACCCTTAGGTCTTATGCGTCTTTTTAAGGGGTTATGTAACAAATTGATAGTACTATGTTCATGTACATATTTTGTTTGTATATAATAATGTATACACTTTCTTGTCATTATGGATACATTGTAAACAAATTTTAGAGTACAAATAGTCTTTTTAGTTATTATTTAATTAAGAATTCTATTTTATTAAATTAAGGTATTTTTAAATTAAATAATATTTTAATAAAATACTACTATTATTATTATTAAATAAATTTTATTATATATAAATGATCATATAAATTTATGTATGCAATTGTAACATTTATTAAGGTTTGAAAGCCATTTTTGTCAAAACCCGTGAATTTTCGATAAATGTCGGTTTTTATTTTAAATGTGAAAATTAACATATTTAAGAAAAAAATTTAGATAAAATAAATTTTATTTCAAGAATCAAGACATCAATATTATCCAACGGTGAATTTTTCCTAATTTTCTGAGACAGACAAATTTTTGGGTAAAAATTTAATACCGTTTAAATATATAATGTGCTTTATGACATCATAATGACCCAATATTGATGTAATAAAATACTATAAGCTTGATTTTCGGCCAATATATGATTTTCCATTAAAATAATGTGATTTTGTGTTTTTTTGACTTACCTTTCAAAGCATTAATGGACCCCTCAAGACTTATTAAACACCTTGTATTTTTAAATTGTTTCACATGGGAGTGTGACTCACCTCCACATAAGCAAACCTATTATTTTAAAATGTTAGGACTTTGGCCTTATAAAATATTATTTTCCTCTTCCCTTTTCCAAAAACAATGGGCAAAAACCTTGGGATGGTTTGTGTTTTGGATTAATTTAATATAAGCTGTCCCAAACCTTCATAATAAAGAATTCCTTCAGCTTTCCTATATAATCCCACCCAAGATCCCACTTCCTCCTCACTCAAAGCCTTTGTAGTTCGTCCAACCTCTTACCTACTCTCTCTAAAATCCTCCCAAGGTGACCCAAGCTCCCAAGAATCCTCTCTCAAGCCTCTCTCTAGCCTTTGGAAGCACACTTCCAAGTAAAGGTTTTTTTCTTCCTTTCTCATTTTTGTCAATTTTCTTTTAGTTGTTTCACCCTCTTAATTTCAATTATGCATGTTGGGGTAAGATTTCACACCTCCATAATACTGCCCTATTTATGTTTTAATGATGGGATAACCCTTTCTCTATCATTAAATTCCTCCCATGTACACCCGTTACTATTCCGAAATTCCGAAAGGAACATCTCTCTCCTAATTTACATTCAAAAAAAACATTTGTATCATGAATCTAAATTCCATTAAATTTGATGGTAAATGTATATATATGACCTATTTACTTACCATTAAATGAAAATATGATGAGAAAACCCTTTCTCTATCATCAACCTTTTTTATGAATTCTCATGTCACGCTGTTTTGCTGCAGAAATCGCACTGATTTTCTAAGCCAATGCCATTGTGTAGTGAAAACCATGCCCATTCCTCCATCAAGGCTATTCACCAATATGCATATTTACATATTGATTATAATGTTTCATGTATGAATTCCACATTCCTTTATCATGGAATAAATGATTATGTTTTATGAATCCTTGTTTTATGATCCATGTGGCATACTTATGCATGAAATGAAATGTTTAAGATGGGTGCGCCCTTATAGAGCTCCAATGCAATGGGTAAAGTATAGTATCATGATACCTAATGTGCAATTAGTTTTGACACATTCTAATTCTAAGGCAATGAGGGTTTACTCGTGCTTTTTGTGCAATGAGGATTTACTGATGTTGCATGTGCAATGAGCCTTGGCTAATGCTAATTCCATGTTAAGTGTTGTTGCCACATTTCCATGTTATGATTATCATGCTTTATCATTAATTTATGTTCATGTTTCTCTTATTCTTTATTGATATTCCTATTGTCTAACATTTATTTTACTCCTTATTTTATTCCATGTGTACTCCCTTACTAGGCTTTATAGCTCACCCTTTTCTTATGCATGTCCTCAGGTTATCCCATGCAATTCTATGTACGAGGGAATGTAGAGGTCATGTAAAGGAGTTTTTCAATAAAGATTTTGTATTTCATGTTTTAAGTTTTTATGTAGTGATCCTAAGCCTCAAAGAGACTAAACATGTCAATCTTCATTGTTGTATCAAGTGATGTATTATGTAATAAATCATGATTAAGTCAGTAATAAAAGAAGGGTTTTCATATATATGATATCATAAATCTAATTTAATATATATATATATATATAAATATATATACATTTATTTCTTCTACTTTATTTCTATCAACATGGAAATTAAATGTAAATAGTGTTTATGTATAGGTACAACCTATCATCTCTATAAACGATCTATTCCATTTCATTATTATATATTTAATAGATTACTATAATACACATATAATTTATATACATGATATTTATATCATGTTTTACATTTATTAAATCATGATATAATGTATAAGTACAAATATATAAAACAAATTAAGACACATGTAAAGAATAAACTGAATATCACACGATGTAAAACCTTGACATAGGATTAATAACACCCGAGTAATATATTGTCATGATCAAACCATGTATGGTATTAGATATAATAATATGGTTATGTAAAAGATGAATAATAAATTTATATTTATTATATTGGTTTTTGGAACGTGTACGATAAGATTCAAGATATATGGTAAGGGGATTACATCTCACTTTTTATTTTAGTGAGATAAATGTTTTCTTCAACCCACATTACTTTTGAGTGTTGTGTATGATTTACATGGTTGTATTATATGATTCTTATGCATAAATTTTTGAGTATTTACATACCCATTAATTGATCATTCTTTCATGAGATTTATGTTTCAAAATTCACCAAATCGGTAACATAATTTTGTCTTCATTTCCCATTCATGTAGACAAAATATATGTTATAAACCAATATATTTATAGTGATTATATACTGTGTTTGAAATGTTAAATGATGATCACTAAAAAATTAATTATATTTAAATATTCATTTAATTTTAAATTCTTTCATGATTTGGGTGATTCAAAGTTACAATGTTATAAGAAGTGTTTTGAAATAATATCATCATTTATATAGATATTTTTATTATCATGCATCCATTGAAAAAATATTATGATCCATATATGATGAAAACCAATGATTTTTATTCCCCTAGTATTATGAAAGGTATCTCAATGTATTAGTTCCATTGTTCCACACATTTATTTATAAGATAATTGAGAAAACATTTTTACAAAAAATTTATGTGTAATTATCTCTCTAGTAAGGAATTTGTATTATTTAAAAACATTATGTTTAATTTTTTTTCAAATGATATTTGAAGATAATTTTCACTGAAAAATGATTTTAATATTTTTTATCTTTTTCACAATTTCATTAAAATTTCTAAAATGTTATTCATGGTAATGGTTTTCATATTATTTTCAAGATTTGTTTATGTTTTTACAAAGTATTTTAGAAACAGGGAATTTCTAAAAATTTTTCAATCCCTTTTTATATGTTTTCAATGAAATATGGTTCAAAATAGTCTCAAAATCGTTTTTTATAATCATTCATGTTTACTATCATGAATATAGTTTTCAAAAGTTTTTTTTATGTTTTTGATAGCGTATTCTAAAGAAGAAATTTTAATTTCTATAAGAAATTTTTTCAAAATGTTATTCCATGTTTTTACCATATAATATGACATCAGTTGATATTACAGAGGAATGTATATTAAACAATAAAATGGATATATTCGTTTCTGAAATGGTTAATGATTTAATTGAATTAAACTTAAGACACATCTTTCACTTCCACCTATTTTTTGCTTTTGAAACAAGCTTCTTATCATGGGTTCTGCATCCATGAAGTGATTTTGAAACCTTTCTCATTGTCAGGGTATAATGTGATTAAATTTTATTGATATATATTTAATTTAATATGCTATAATTTTATTTCTATAAAAACAATATCTTTTCATGGGTCATGGTATGCTAGATTTTTTAATATATTGTGGTACAAATTTGATTGATTTTACTTTGATATGGGTGTGACCTATACATCCCATCCAATGCAATGAATAATTATGGATGAGTCATGAGTATAAATTTTATGTGTGAACCTAATTAAATGTTCACAATGTTATTCATGGACCTGGTCTTATGTCCATATGATTATGTGTGAACAAGATTATACCATGAATATCAGGAGCCAGGGTGTGAACCTGATTATATGTTCACAGTGTTATGTGTGATCCTAATTAAATGTTTATAATGTTATGAATGGACCTGGTTTCATGCTTATATGGTTATATGTGAACATTATTACACATTCACAATTCCATGTATGTAATTGGATTCATATCCATAATTATATGTGGGGACATAAATTTGTTTCATTAACTTAATGGATGAACCTTCTTCTACTTATACATGTTCATAACTTTATAAAGAAATGTGCATGTCAAAAATTTCATGTCTTATTACTATGTTTGGTTTTCAAGGATTATGATAATTATTTCATTACAATTTAATTCTAATGAACTACCAATTAATATTATGATTTTAGATATGTAGGGTATGATCTTAAAATATTTTTGTCATGTTCTATACCATGATATTCACGTTACGATAATGTATTTCCTTATTTACCATTAATGTTAATCGTAGACCACCCATTTCTTATATTTCCATTCCCCATGTTATGGAGAAAGTTTTTAGGTAGACTTAATAAAGGTGGAGATCATTATGGGAGATAATTAAGATCCTTTACTAAGATAGAATAGTTTTTTTCCATGTTTCTAAATGCACAAAAATATTATGGTTCTCAGACATGTATTTTGGAAATGTACTAAGTAGTCATGTAAAATGATGTAATATCATTTTATATTAATCATGGTTCACTATAGTCTATGTCATGGAAAATTTTAATTAATAATTTAGAAACTAGGATGAGAAACCTTTAGTGATATCCCTTGGTATATTTCAGGGGATATGTCAGGGTGTGTCTCTAAGGAAACATATAAATATGAGTTAATGTTTATGAAAATGTATGTAAATTTTGGTAAAGGATTAAGATAGTGGTTTCCTATAACTATATCCATTTGTGGATAATACCTATGGATGTGGATCCTGTATAGATGTAACTAGGGGTAACAACTCTGACATGATTTCTTTGGCCTAACTCAATGAAATCTGGTACATGAAAACCTTCATTTCTCCACATTTGTTTTGAAACCCATAGGTTATTTTATTTAGGATTTCCCAAAAACATCAAGATCAATCATGATGGATTTAAATAGAATATGGCTATGAATAAACTTGGATAATTCAACAGTGTCATAGATAAAAGAAGGTTTAGTTATTTGTAATTTTTATTAGTTTGTTTTGAAGATTATTTTGTTCCTACTTTTGATAACATTTTATTACTCTATGATTTTTGTTTTAGAAAATATATTTATCCATAAAGAAGTGATAAAATGGTGACGGTGGTGGACATCCCAACCAATTTCCCCCTTCAGATCTGATTTATATGGGGGATGGATTACAAAAAATCATTACCATACTATCACATCATTTCTAATCGACAAATCATGATTAGAATCAAAATGAGATAAAGTGGAATAATGTTTTGTTGAGTCCTTCCTGAGGAATCACACACATTTATTCGACATATCATTTAATCTGTGTGTTGCAGAAAACATTATCAGTACCACTAAAAAGATGATCTGTATTCTCAACTATTCAAGTACTGGAAATGTCACCTAGATTTTTATCAGTTATAAAGTGAATCAGACTAGTGTTAGACTATAATTAAGAATATGATGATGAAAAATGGAATTGAATCCATGGATAGGGATGTGTTCAAGTACATATTCATCGATAAGTACATTAATTGTGTTTTTTGTACTTAGATAAACATGAATTCCTTGAGTGGAATCCAAAGTATGATGAATCATTCAGTACATATGTTGATATTTCAAAATAATTTCATGTTATGTTTATATTATTATCATCCAACTCGGAAATAATATCTCCAGGTTTTTCAGTGGATTGAAGAGAATTCTCAGAATGGTGATGGCCATAAGGGACAATAGTTTCTACGAATATATTGTGAGTTGTGTAATAAAAGTTGAAATTGGGTTTGTAATTACTTATCAATATCCATTTTTTAAACATGAATAAGAGGATAGAGTTCAACAGGGAATCTATTAATCTAGGAGTTAAGAAAACGCTTCAAACTCAAACTTTCTAAAACTATGGGAAAGTGCACTTAGGAGAGTTCCTGAAATGAACAAAATGGGTTTTCACATATCAGATTACTAGACACTAATAAAAATAATGTAGAATATATGAGAGGATCAAACTCCATGGAATTAGTGGAGAGAAATGTAAACAGAATAAACCACCCATGCTTTATTGTTTCGCATGCATGTAGTGTTGGAATTATGGGAATCAATTCCTGATTCAAATAACTAATGTGAATAAAAATATACTAAAACCACTAAAGATATATGAAAAAGGTGGATTATGAGATCCTAATAGGTGAAAGGATCTACAATAATTAAGAATTTCTTATTCTTAACTCGTTATTTGGGAATTTAATGATTGATTTTGAATGAATAATCCCTTTGAAGGACTTATTGTTCATAATTTGGTGATATTTCATTTGATTATCACTAATTATATGGGTTCTGAAATAATAAAATAAAATTTGATATTATATTAGTATATGGATGGTCTCAAGTATATAATAAAATAAATCTTGTTTAAGATAAGAGTATATTTATGGAATAAAAGGTGAATTATAATTTGTAAGGTGTATAATGTAAACCTTTTATGTAATGATGAAGTTAAATATATGATGAATTTATTAATATTAATGTGCAATATTTCCAAATTAGGTTTTATTTGTTCTATATAGCCTTTATATAGGGTAACTAATGATAAATGGGATAACATGTCATGTGTTTCTAGATCTATTAGTGCACCCGGAATGAAAAATTCACATTTCTTTTTGGAGAAAGTGTTGAAGTAAATTAAGGAAAAAATAAAATGGAAGAGGTTATCCTAAAGTCATATAATCATATCTTTCCCCAAAAAGTCATTAAATTATGGAAAAATGATCTTGATTCCAGAAAATATAAACTTGATACCTCTATTTCTGATGAATCAAAGGTCATCTTAGTTTATCACATATTTTTAGGATTTTTTATATTAAACATACTCATGAACATTTTATTTTACACTATACCTTATAACATAAAAGTTATATTTTTCATTCATGTCAATTAATTCACTTCCCACCTATGTTCACCTTAGAGGAAATGTAGTAATTTGTTACTTTGGGTATTTGTTATGGTTCCAACATTCTATCATTAAGGGATGTTTTAATATTAATTTTCACGATATGGGTATCTATGAATAAAATATTCTTATATCAAAACATTGATAACTCAAGTGAATTTGAAGGGTGAAATTCATTTAAAGAGGGTATAATATTACACCCCAAAAATTTCTGAATTGTCTTTTTAAAGTTAATTCAATATTCGGATATTTTTCATTTCATGAAACTATGAAAAATATTTCTATTATTTTTAATTAATATGTCAAACATTCCATTCACTAAGAACAAAATAAGAATTTGTTACATGGAACCAAATAATAATATGATACATAGGTACATTTACTCTATATATATTAAATGAAACCATGACATAATGTACCATACATGAAACACTTCTGTTTCTTTGAAACAGTAGTTTACTATTATAATTAATTAAAAGTTATATTATAACCTAGACATTAATTTTAGTTATATTAATATTAATTAATAATTAAAAAATATTTATTATATTGATTTTCTAAAAATAAATAATATTGATACCAGAAGTTATTTTGTTTTGGGAAAGACCTTTTATGAATAAAATTATTATTTTCTCAAACTAACCACAATTTTATTCTTTCTATGAAAAATAATAAAATTTATTTTAGACACATATATAAATTTAATTTTATCAAATAAACATAATTTTTGAATTTATAATGCCTAAATTATTATATGTTTAATTTTCGATAATTTTCTGATAAATATCATTTTTTGATAAATAGTGAAAATATTGCATTTTAAATGAAAAAATTATTTTTTTGGAAAAGATGTTAATATTATGTTACACATTAAAATGTTAAGGTCACATTAGATAAATTATAAATATATAAATATAATTTATTTCATTATAATTAATTTCACTTTTAAATTAAGTATAGAAACATAATACACTTTGGATAATTATTTTACATAAAAACCGTTATGACATCCCCTGTGTGGGATCAGTCAAAATATTAATTTTACCACTTATGGGAATTTAATTTCGATAAAACAAAATAAAACATTTAAATAATTTAAAATTTATTTAAAAAACATAAAAAAAATTATACAAAGAATTTTTTTGAAATTGAATACAACTGATCACAATGATTTAGGTAAAATTGTGCATAAATAGGGAGTAAACCATAATCTTAGGGGGGGGGAAATGACAATGAAACATGTGAAAAGAAATTTAATGGTTATTATTTCATTCATAATATATTCATTATTTATTTTAGTGGGTTTGGTATGAATTTATTTTAGGTAATAACATATGTACACATAACTACTTTTCAAATTATCCTAGTTAGTCATTTTCATTCCCTATAAAATTCTACCACATCTCCCACATACTCACACATCTCAACAAAATTATATTTGGAAAATATCATCCCAATAAAATTACTATTAAAAATCCATTCCTCCTAAACTCATTCCCTTATGAAGAATTAAATCCATAAAATCCATTTTACAGAAACCAAAAAGAGTTACCCGATTGAGAGGTATCATCTTCTCTCAAGTCATTTAATTTATGTTCCTTCTACACACCGTCTATTATTATTATTCCATTCATCTATAATAAAAAATTTATAAAAAATATATTATTATTTTGATACAATATGGGTTCAACCTACACAAAAAAACACCTCCATCTAATTGGTAATAAACATGCAGTTTATGTGAATGGAAAACCACCACCAAATTTAATGATGACTGTTCAATTTTTATTACCGCCACACATGGTGTAAAAAACGAATGAAACTATATTTATATATGTTATATATAATATTTATTGAATTTTAAACAAATGAATTCCTTTTAAAACTCATATATATTTTACTTTCTCATTGGTGTTAATACGATAATTTAATTTGAGGAAATGTGGGCTACCGGACCCTCCAAGCGATACGATTCGTTCATACACTACATATATTGTACTAAGGATTGTATTAGTTAACATATAATATATATATGATAATTTAAATCTTATATAATAATTATATATATGAACATATATATACAAATGTGTCTTTCACATTCTTCCCCTCAAAATTACAATTAAAAAGAAATATCGTCAATGCATTCGTACGACCTACTGTCTCTGTGAATGGTATTTTAAAATTCATAAATATATATTATATTGGATATTATAATACACATATAATGAAAATAACTGATATATATACCATGTTTTACTTTATCTACATCATTATATAATGTATATTTACCAAAGTTATATCAAATTATGACATATGAGAAGAATAAAAGAAATATTACCCGAAGTGAAACCATAACATTGGATTTCTTACAAGATGGTAATATACCGTCATAATCAATAAATATATAATATTAAAAATAAGAATATAATTATTTTAAATTTTTTTAATTAAATTATTTTTATTATATATGATTTTTGAATGATTAGGATGAGAGTCCAGACAGAAGGTATGGGGACATCATCTAATTTTTTATTTTTGTTAGATACATGCTTTATTCAGCACATATTTATTTTTGAATGGTGTGTATGATTCCCATGGATGTATTCTATTATTCATAAAATTAAATTTATGGGTATTTACATATCCATTCATTGATAGTTCTTTCATGATTTTTCGGTTTCAAAAGTCACCAAACTATTAATGTAATTTTGTCTCAATTTCCCCTCTTTGAGAAAAATGGAATGTTATGCACTTATATTATTATATAATATTTATATATTGTATTTTAAATTTCATATAATGATTACCATTCTTCTAATGATATTTAATGCTTTATGAAATTATATTTTATTTCATGAAGAGGTTGATTCAATGTTACAAAGTAATTAGACATTTGTTGAAATAGTTTCATCATTCATCACGATTGCATATGACTATACATAAATTGATAAAGTATTATAATAAAATTCTAAATAAATCTAATTATATTATTTAAACTATATATAGCGAATATATATCCATCTATTTATACCTTTTTCCAGTTCTTTGGTACCTAATATAATTAAGACAATATTTTTTATAAAAATATAATTGTTGTTCACTCTTTAGTTGGAAATATATTTTATTTCAAAAACCATGTTTTAAAAAATGTTTTAGAAAATGTTTTCAAATGATCATTGAATATCAATTATAATGAAAAACAATTTTCATAATTTTTTATGGTATTAAATATTTATTTATAATTATTTAAAATATTTTCAACAAATTTTTTATCAATTTATTTTCCAGCATTATTTATATGTTTTCAAATAATTTTAAAAAACTGATTTAAAAAAATCAATCACATTTTATTTTACTTAATGAATTTTTTTTTCCAAAAGTTCACATAATAAATTATTATAATATAACATGTTTATTTAAAACAATTCATTCTTATTTTTTTTAAAGAGCATTTTTCAAAGAAGAATGGATAATTTTTACATTAAGTGTTTTAAAAATATCATTACAAGTGATTTTATATCTTTAATTACATCTGTTGAAGTTAATGCATTACATCTAGGATGTTATTCAATGGTTATATTGATATCCTTTCATGGATGTTTTATGTTTTGATAGTATAAATCTTAATAAACTTGTTCCACTTTGATTGGTTTTATTCTTTTGAAACAGGATTCTTCTCACCGGTTAAGCATTAATGAATTGATTACGAAAACTATCTATTTCATAGGTTATGGTGTGATGAAATGTTAATGATACACATTTCAATTCAAGGGTTATGATTTGATATTTATAAAAACCATATTTTGTAATGGGTTGTGATATGATGGATGTTTTATTATATTTTGGGATATGTATGAACAACTTTATTACGAGATATGTGGGACTAATATCTCTATCCAATTAAATTGGTAATGATGGATGACTCGTTATTATAAATGTTTTACATTAACCAGATTAAATGTTCAAAATGTTATTCATGGACCTGTTTGGGTGTCCATAATTTTAAACATGAACAAGACTACAAGATCATAATGTTATGAGTGAACCTTATTACATGTTCAAAATCTTATGAATAGACCGGGTTACATATCCATAAGTTTACACATTAAACTGATTACTTGTTTATAAGGATATTTTTTATGCTGATTATATTTTCACAAAACTATTCATGGAATTATATTCATTCCAATTAGTTTATTTGTAAACCTAATTACATTTTTACTATATTATGCATGGATCTGTTTTCCTGACTATTAGCTGGTGGAGGAACCAGATTGTGTGTCTTTAACATAATTGGTGAAATTTTTATTAAATATACATGTTAAAATTTTTATTAACAAATTTTCATGCCACAAAACCCATGTTGTATTCCAATATTATTCTGTCATGGCTTATTTTCATTATTACTTTATGATTCATGTCATATGAGATATCAATATTTATTATGATCATTGATATGTATGGTATGATCTTTAAATGTTATGTTCATGTTACTTACATTTTTGATAATTTTATTATCACATATAACATTTATTAAGCGTTACTGAGCTTCTTTGGCCTCCCCTTTTTTATGATTCCTTTTCCTAGGTTATGAATAAACAATTTAGGTAGATGTACTAAAGGTAGAGATCATTATAGGGGATGATGCAGATATTTCATCAGGATGTAAGATATTTTTCAATGATTCCAATGTCACTAAACAATTATGGTCCTCTAGATTGTATTTTTTTAATTTATTTAGTACAAATATAAAATGATATAATATCCATGTATGTTAATTTTATCTCACAATAAAACCCATTATTTATGTGTACATGTAGACAACCACCTTGAAAAATAATGAATTTCATTTTTCATCAATGACATTAATGTATGATATTTATTATATTTATAATGTGTCTATATATATATATATATGATTCTAGTGATGTAATTATGACTAAATATATAAAATATACCATTTGTAAATATACCATTACACTAATTAGAAAAGGTATCACCAAACATGTGTATGTATGGACTAACAACTCCATAGTGTGTTGTCAATCATATGTTAAAAACACAGTCCTTTGAATGTTAATGATGATGGATTAAATGATGGATTTTGTTTTTTATAATATGATAATTATTTTATAAATATATTATATCATTTACATAATTTATAATCTATTGAAAATTAAAATCCACATTTATTAATAAATGCGGACTATGGCCTTGTGAGATGATGTATTTTATGTTTCATAAAATTTATTCAAGAATGTCAATAAAAATTTATAATATTTTTAAAATATATATTTATTTAGTGATTATTTTTCATTAAATTGTGAAATAATGATATCTTTGACCATGATAATCCTCTAGTGCTAATTTTCAATTATGAAAATACATCCTCAATATACCTAACATTAACATAACTAAATAATTAATTAAATATATAATTATTAAAAAAATAGGTATTAGTGATGAAGTAATAAACATGGAAGAGTATCTTAATCACATAAGAAAAATTAATTTATATTTTTTATAATAAGTAAAATGATGCACAAAAAATTGATTGGACTTGTGGTTAGATGTTCCCTACCTCAAATTTCTTTCATTAGGGAATAACACATTTTATTTCCATTTTTATTCAATGATTATGTGTTAATATATAAAATTTGTTTTGACACATATGATATTTTCTTGAATTTACAATGATTGACATTATCAACACATGGATTAATAATCACATCAATATCGTTGACTTTGTAACTGGTATCATTATTTCAAAATCATTTTCATGAGACATACTGGATGTTATATTCCATGATTTCCCTATATGGTGTAATTATATCCCCATGGATGAATTTTGAAATATTTTTTAATGTAATCGTGATATTTTTTTTTCAATTTGACATTACATCATTGAATTAATTTTACATCATTTTTTACCAAATTGGTAAAAATTTTATGTTATAATATCAATTAATTTTGGGACTTATTTTTTTATGGATCATCCAAAAAAACTTCAATGATCTTAATTTCATGCACCAAACATATAATATCACCATATTTTTTGGGATAATTTTTTGGTTTATTCATTTTCCTCTCTATGTTTCTTTTGTAGATCAAAAAAAATCATATTAATGAAAACATAACTATGTTTCCCTTTTTAACCAAAATATTTTATCATCTATATCTGTAGTCCATAAAATATTATCCAGAATATTATTTTAAATGAAAAAAATGATTTCATAAATCTATTTTAATAATAATTTA
This sequence comes from Viscum album, assembly GCA_963277665.1. Classification (NCBI taxonomy): domain Eukaryota; kingdom Viridiplantae; phylum Streptophyta; class Magnoliopsida; order Santalales; family Viscaceae; genus Viscum; species Viscum album. Next base: position 1,610,116,717 of record OY728155.1, on the reverse strand, counting down.
TATTTATTTTATAATTTTGAAAATTCAATATGTAATTTTTGTCCATTTTTTTTTGGTATTTTTAACCTTCAAAAAATAATGACAAGGGAATTTTCCTTTTAACACATACCACATTAATATATTTTCACAAAGAAATATGTATTTATTAAAATTATGATTCCTTTATAAGATTACAATGTTATTTTTAAGGAAAATAGTTTTCCCAATATAATGAAATTTTAATTAAATATTAATAAATGAAAAATTATTTTCCTCAATTTTTTATGATATTTTTTATTTATCCTTTTAAAGGAATTTTCATTTATGAAAATATCGATTAATTTTTCCAAATAATAAATGAGAATATTTTTCAATGATACCATTTTTATTGATTCTCATAATGGAATTATATTGTTTTAAAGAGATTTTCATGGAACACATTTCTTTTCCATAGGCTAATAATTCTTAAATAGTGAATATGGATATTTTCAAGGGATTAATGCTTAAATATGAATGATTAAAAATTATTAGTTCATTCATGGGTACATAGAAATTTCTATGGGTGGAATTATTAGATAGAATGGATGGGTGGTTATTTTATAAACCAAGTATGGGTTGGTATGTCATAGAATTTTGATGTATAAGGTAATGTGACAGAGTTAACTAGTAGCAATTTACTCCTAAGAAATGATAGATTTTAGCAGTTACTAGTCACAACTAATAGATATCGGAACTATCTATTTTGGTGATTTCATGATTAATTTTTTATTTTTGATGATTCCTATAATTTTTTTTAATTTTTTTTTAGTTATAAAAAATATTTTTATCATGGATTGTTTTCACATAGCCTAGAATTGTTGATATATATGAATGAACCCTTATATTAATACATTATTCTATGTATCATGATTAATGTTCTATTTATACATTGATAATAATTTTCTTATGTTAAGATCATTCCCATTAATAATTTCATCATACACATATGATAATCTAAAATTAATTGACGAGATCCAATTGTTAATTATTTTGATTACCATTATAATGATATTTATCTCACCATTATTATGTTTTACATGTATCCATAATATGAAGAATGATGTAAAAATATTAATGTATTAAAAAGTAAAATTTGTAATAAATCATTAATTTAATATTGAAACTTATTTTTTTTATAAGAAAAGATGTGTATAGTAGAAGAAATGATGACACAAAAATAGGGGTATTTCAATATAAGAGTTTGACAGAAATATCTACAATTACAAACCTAATGTTACCTAGTAATGTATATAATTATGTATTTCATTCTGATATTGTATGTTTTATTGGGATAAAATTAGATTATTATTTTAAATATAAAATCCAAATAATATATATTATATATTTTTAGCCCCAAATTAGTGATTGTGGGTTTGAGTACCTTATATACCAACATTCATTCAAAAGTGGAATAACCTCGAATGAATAATAAAAATATAATATAAAAATGAATACAATTATTGTGAAAAAATTATATGAGAATTCCCATATGATACATTTAAATTATTTTTAAAAACTGGGAGATAATTTATGTTGAATTTGGTGAAGATGAAAGGGTTATTGCCAAAAAAAAGTATGAGATTTAATTTCCAAAAATAATAAGGTTTTAATTATTTTTTTAAATGGTTCTGTATAAGTAAAGTGAATTTTATATGAGAAATCATGAGTTATTTTAGTCCATGTTTAATTGAAAAAGGAAGCTATGTGTTGTTGAATGATGATCATTGATGAACAACATTAATTTAACATCACCATATAAAATGACATTAGATGTGCATGTCATCAATAAAATAAAGAGAAGTATTATTAAAAGAAAATAATCATGTATAACAATTTTTTGAAAGTTTTTATGTCACGACCCGCCCTCGGGGTCCGTGCCGTGACTACCCCAAGCCCGCCTTCCATAGGCCAGGGGCTGGCGACTAGCACCAAGCTGTAAATCCCGGTAAAAAGGGAAGGCATTGCCTTTGTAAAGTAAACAAACACCACAGAGTAAGCAAGCAGAAAGTAAACACTAAGCAAAAGCAGAGTACAACTGAAAGTGCGGAAAAGTAAATGGGCCAGTATACAAACCCAAACTGAAAGTAAAGTACAACTCGAAAGGGAAAACAGCAACTGAAAAGTAAAAGCCGCTACACCGAGCTGTCCACTGGAAATCCCACCTGAAGGGTGGGTACAGATAGCTCCACTGCTCCACGGGTCCCGCCATCCACTCCGAGCACGTCCCGCCCAGTGGTCCACCTCCAGGTACCGTCCTGCTCTGCAAGCCTTAGCTAAGATCAACACAGTCCGTCGTCTGCAACCAACACAACGTAGTGCGTGCATAGCCCGTGTAGGGGTGAGTACAAGCTACTCAGTAGGGACCCCGAGACCCCTGAAGGTCTCTCAAAATACACAAAGGATAAACCACGAAGAAAGGTACAATCACGAAGTAACAACCGACACTGCTTAGGTATATGCCCATACATATACCTAAGTCATCAATTTCAAATACGCTCCAACCTCCGAGCCCAAGTACAACTCAGTCCATACAGGAAAGTAAACGTATTCCACATAGGAAAGCAAAACGTAATCCACACAGGATAGCACAACACAATCCACCCAGGAAAGCTACTGGATTCAGCTCACACAGGTATACTTCTTCAAAGGACGATAAAGATGATCTCTGATCCATCTAAGTCGTCGGACCCACGAAGGATCGATAGGTAACTAACCCCCGCAAAAGACCCACCAAGGATAGGGCCCACATAGGACCTGTAGGCGCTGGTTCACACAGGACCGCTGAGCGCAAGGACCCACACAGGATCGGACCCACACAGGATCGGGCCCACACAGGACCTGTAGCACTGATCCACGTAGGATCGCTGAGTGCTGTAGTCGTCGTCGTCGAATCCACACAGGATCTCTATACTATCGTCGTCGTAGTCACAGTAGCAGTAGCAGTAGCAGTCACAGTCGCAGCGAGCACTAGGGTTCCCGCACACAACAAGCTCGTTCGGAGGGTCCGCTCCATGAGCTGAGAGGCTGATACATCAACTGTCACAAAGTCCAGAGTTGATGTATCCAAAAGTTCCGTATCGTCAAGAGGAACTCAACGCAACAGACGGCGCGTCGATCGGACGCCCGGTCTGAGAGTTATTGGCATTTTCGTTCCCGGGGCCCGGTTGGTTTTTAAGGAAAAACCAACCCGACCGTACTCCACCTGCGTCCAAACCTCGGGCGGAGTATGCCAAAAGATCCGTCTCACTATGAGGAACATAACAAAGCTGACGGCACGTCAATCGGACGTCCGTAGCTCAAGATATGAGCGTTTCCGCTCCGAAGGCCCGGTTGATTTCGTGAACGAACCAACCCGGTCGAACTCAAAGTGTTCCGAAACATTGAGTGCGATATACCAAATCGACCATCTCGATCCAAGGATCTCAATTCCGCTGAAGGTTCGTTGATCGGAGTTCCGTGGCTCAAGCTATGGCCAAAAGACCGAAACTGATTCGAAACGGGGGGGTCCGGGTCTGGGCCGACCAGAACCGGGTCGACCCGACCCGGGTCCGACCCGGCCCGACCGGCCGGCCGGCGGCGCGGCGGCCTGGTGCCGCACGGAGGCAGCGCGCGAGGGGCAAGGCCCCCGCTTCCAGCAAGGTGGCGCGGCTTAAGTGCCGCGCCTTTTGGAGATCCGCCCCCCCTCGTGGGGGCCTGCTTGAGGAAACCGGGGGGCCGCCTGCCCCCCTCAAAGGAACCGCCCCCCTCATAAATGGGGGGGTTAGAGAGTTGACCGGGGGAATTTAATCCCCCGGTCTTTGACCTTCCGGCCGGCCACCTGGCCGGTCGGTTTTTCTCCAACGGGACCGGCAAACCGGTCCCCTTTCCGGCTTCCGACGCGGGAGGCCCGGCCGCCGGTCTTCTCGTCCCGCCCCGGCCCGGAACCAGCCGCGGTGTTCGTCGTCCGGAGCGGTGTGACGGCACCGCGCCCCTTCGCCACGCCTTTGTTTCCCTTCGACGCGGCGTGAAGGCGTCGCGTTCTTGATAATTCTTCCATGGCGCGGCGCGACGGCGCCGCGCAATAAAATCGGGCGAATAACCGCGTGGTGCGACGGCACCACGCCATCTTGTTTCATACGCAATATAAAACATCAAGAACAAAGGAGGGGGTTCGGCCGTGTTCATGCAGTCCGGCCCCCTCACGTTAAACAATAACACATATTTAAAATCCTCACGTTAGTCATGCTAGAACCACGAACAAGGATAAATAAATAAACAATTAACAACAACCCCTACCTTGGGTATAGGTTCGATGATTTGTCAACGTCCTGCGGAAGACAACGTCGCGGAGGTCGGGCGTCGCGGTAATCATTCGTCAAATCCGATGACGAAGAGGTACGTCCGAAGAGGTACGTCGTTGGCGAATCTTCGTATGCCGACGAAGGAAGTCCGAGGAGGAAGCGGCGTTCCCTTTCGTTGACACGGAAGACGAAGAAGAGGAGTGGCGTTCTTCGTCGGAGCTTGAGCGTTCTTCGTCAAAGCTTGAGCGTTCTTCATCAAAGTTTGAAGAAGAATGAAATGATCTCAAATCCTCTCAATATGGTTAAAGAGTTCTAACCCAACAAAAAATAATATAGAGTCTTATTTTTATTCACAGACATAACAAATTGATTTTCAAAGGTTTGAAATTCAAATAAGATAACTCCAAAATTAATTAACAAGTTGTCATGTTAATTAAAGAGGGGTTAAAGGATTTTTGAGAGGAGATGGAAGGTTGGGTTTTGTGTGGGCCCCACCACACTTAATCCTCTCAAGGGAGGTTAAGTGGATGTGGGTCCCACCTTTGACTTCCTTTGAGAGGAGTTAACCAACAAGAGTAAAATAAAAAGTGTTACACATTTTTATTCAACTTTTTATAATTCTCCCAAAAACTAACTTTCGTCCCGCAATAAACGCAACTTCGGAAAAGGTCTTCTTAAGCGAATATCGGCGCTGCAAGTTCATCGGTGTCCTCGGATTTCAATTCCGAGCACCGGATCAAAAGTTAGAAATTCCCGCTCGTTCGTTCACTGAACGTACCCGAGCAAAACTTCGGAAATTGATTGCGGGAACACCGGGCCTCGGAATCAGGTTCCGTCAGAAACCGTGCTCTTGTAAAATTCCAAAAAAAGTTATGAAAAAAAATTCCCTTGAATTTTACGGGTCTTTACATTACTCCTACCTCAGGGTTTTACGTCCCCGTAAAGATACATCAAAAACTAGGGAAACAAATGATGGTACTGAGCACGCATATGAGCCTCCCGCTCCCATGTGATCTCCTGGAGATTTCCGTGCTGCCATATGATGCGCACAAGAGGAATAGATCGCCCACACAGGGCCCACTCCTGTCGATCCTCTATCTCCACCGGGACCTCCGTAAAAGTCGTCCCATCGTCAACGTCAAGCTCCCCATGGTCAATGATGTGCGTCGGGTCGTGCACGTATCTCCTCAGCTGAGACACGTGGAAGACGTCGTGCACCCGGTGCAACTGAGGTGGCAGAGCCAGGCGATAAGCCACCTCACCAACCCTGCTGAGGACCTGGAAGGGTCCGATGAAGCGCGGAGATAACTTTCCACCTCGGCCAAATCTCCGAATACCACGTCGAGGTGAGACCCGCAAGAAGACGTGGTCGCCATCCTCGAACTCCAGTGGCCTCCGCCTCCTGTCAGCATATGACTTCTGCCGGATCTGATCTATCCTCATCCGCTCCTGGATGACCTGGACCTTCTCTATCGTGGCCTGGACCATCTCCGGTCCCACCAGTGCTGACTCTCCAGGGTCTGTCCAGCATAAAGGAGATCTACAAGGTCGGCCGTACAATGCCTCGTACGGTGCCATCCCGATGGTGGAGTGGTAGCTGTTGTTGTACGCAAACTCCACCAAGGGTAGTTGGTCCTCCCAGCTATGACCAAAGTCGATGACACATGCGCGGAGCATGTCCTCGAGAGTCTGAATAGTCCTCTCCGTCTGACCATCCGTCTGAGGGTGAAAGGTTGTGCTCAGACGTAGCTGTGTCCCGAACGCCTCCTGTAACCCCTTCCAAAGCCGGGAAGTAAAGCGAACATCTCGATCGGAGACGATATATGATGGCACACCGTGGAGCCGCAGAATCTCCTGAACGTAGAGACGTCCCAAGCTCTCCACTGAGCCCTGCTCTCTGATGGGTAAGAAGTGTGCCGACTTGGTGAGTCGGTCAACAATCACCCAGATGGAGTCGTGACATCTGGAAGTATGTGGAAGTCCAGTCACGAAGTCCATAGATATGCTGTCCCACATCCACTCCGGAACCTCCAAGGGTTGTACCAAGCCTGCTGGTACCTGATGCTCTTCCTTCACCTGCTGGAAGGTGAGGCATCGAGAAACGAACTCTGCTACTGCCTTCTTTATGCCCGACCACCAGTGCTGTCGTCTGAGGTCCTGGTACATCTTCGCCACTCCAGGATGTACCGCCAAAGGAGAAGTGTGAAACTCTCTCAGCACTTCCTCTCGCAAAGCGACTGGTACCATGGTACGTCCTCTAAAAAGGATGTCGTGCACTTCTCCAAGGGAGAAACCATCAGGTGCCTGTTCCGAGGATATCTGTGCACGCCGTGTCTCACAGTCAGCGTCCTCACGCTGTGCCTCTCTGACCCGCTGTAGTAGTGGAGGGGTGACTGTGAGAGACTGGAGGAAGGCTGCTCCATCATTTCTACGAAGGATATCTGCAAAGAGGCTAGCTGCTAAGATTTCTCCTTTGCCGAAAAGTGAAATCCGGTCTCAACCCCTGGATGAACCACATTCCATGCCTAAAACAGTCAATCCCATCATGATTAGTTAATTCATGGCATGGATGACGTCGTAAGGCCTCGACGCTGCTACCAAGAGATCCAACTGTTACTCTCGCCTCCAAGGGTTGAGTCACACTGTCGGCATCAGTGTGTGGTCACTGGGTTTCCTCCAGTACGAATCTCGCAAGTGAGGGTCAAGTCAACAGTTTTTAACCGGCACCTCTTAGTAAAAACAAACAAAAGACAAGAAAACAAAAGTCACCAAGGCAAGTGTCTTTTATTACTTCAACTTAATGAACAAGGTCACAAAGCAACACAAACTACGAAGCTAGAGGCATTATGGGCAAAGGCCTCTATGCTTGGAGCTAGTCCCGCACTAGTCCACCCGCTTCCGGAGCTCCATGATCGTAAGCTTCAGCTGCCTGAAGTTGTGCTCTCCCCTGAGGTCGGGGTGGACCTCCTGGTGGTGGTGGTGGTAGAGCCTCAAAGCGTCGCCCACCACCTGATGCTCGACCAGCTCTTCTGCCTCGTCCGCCTCCTCCCTGCGGACCCCCATGGTCGAACCTCTGCCTCTGCCTAGGTGGTTCCTCAATCGTCTGCTGCTCCTCTACATGGAGGGTCGGGCAGTCACGAGCCATGTGGCCTTGCCCGCCGCATGCATAGCACTGTCTTCCACTCGAAAGACTGGCTCCGCACTGTGTGCCCTGCACTGCTGAGCCAGTGCCCTGAGGTTGTCTGCCTGAAGGTCTGGTCTGTCTAGACCCCTGAGTCATCCGATGACTGCCAGCTGCAGATGACTCTGCCACGTGCCGCCCTGCGGTGGGTCGCTGCACTGGTGTAGACTCAACAAGGAAGCTATCGATCAGAAGGGCCCGCTCCAGTACTCCTGTCTGAGTCGGTATGCTGAGGGAGATCAGCGATGCCCTGATCTCGTGTCTCAAACCCTGCTCGAAGGTCCGGGCCCGGAAGAATGGGTCTCGTACCATGTCGGTTGAGTAGCGCGAGAGATCAGTAAATATCGCCGAGTACTAAGCGACCGTCATGCTGCCCTGCCGCAGCTGTAGAAGCTCCTGGATACGCACCGCACGAAGGGTGGCTGGGACGAACTCCGAGCGGAAGAGGCTCTCAAAGTCCGTCCAATGTAGAGATGCCTCATCGTGCACCTGGAGCATCAAGCTCCACCATCGTCCTGCTGCTGCGTGAAGTAGGCTCGCAGCGAGAATCACCATGAGGTCTTCTGGTGTCCTCACTAGCATAAACACACGTACCAATGCCTCCAGCCAGTCCTCTGCTGCCTGGGGATCCGTCTCCCCACAAAACCTGGGTGGTCGCTGGCGCTGAAACACATGCAGTGCGCTGAGGGGACATGCATCGTCAGCGGCTGGCGCTGGAAGCATCGGGGGCTCGGTGGGTAGAGCTACCGCCGGTGCCACTGCTGACAAAGGGCCCAGCACCGAGGCCTCATCACTCGGTGGGCTGTCGTCACACTCGACTCTTGGAACCCTAGCTGGCTGCCGTCGTGGGGCCATCCTGAAAAGGAAACAGGTGCGCCACGGTCAAACAATATACCTAGTGAGATGACACAAATAAATCACAAAGAAAACTTTGAAACACACACACAATCAATGTTTTCGTGCATTAAGTCGGAAATCAGATGTCAGGGTCCTGGTGTACGGATACGTCGGCCGCCGCACCAACACTGGACTCCCTGGACTGATAACCACAGTCAATACGCTAAACCTTATTTCTTCACATAGAAAAGATCAGAGTTCACGGTAGAACCGAACTCCTCTAATACCAATTTGTCACAACCCTCCCTCGGGGTCCGTGCCGTGACTACCCCAAGCCCGCCTTCCATAGGCCAGGGGCTGGCGACTAGCACCAAGCCGTAAATCCCGGTAAAAAGGGAAGGCATTGCCTTTGCAAAGTAAACAAACACCACAGAGTAAGCAAGCGGAAAGTAAACACTAAGCAAAAGCAGAGTACAATTGAAAGTGCGGAAAAGTAAATGGGCCAGTATACAAACCCAAACTGAAAGTAAAGTACAACTCGAAAGAGAAAATAGCAACTGAAAAGTAAAAGCCGCTACACCGAGCTGTCCACTGGAAATCCCACCTGAAGGGTGGGTACAGATAGCTCCACTGCTCCACGGGTCCCGCCGTCCGCTCCATGCACGTCCCGCCTAGTGGTCCACCTCCAGGTACCGTCCTGCTCTGCAAGCCTCAGCTAAGATCAACGTTGTCCGTCATCTGCAACCAACACAACGTAGTGCGGGCATAGCCCGTGCTGGGGTGAGTATAAGCTACTCAGTAGGGACCCCGAGACCCCTGAAGGTCTCTCAAAATCCACAAAGGATAAACCATGAAGAAAGGTACAATCACGAAGTAACAACTGACACTGCTTAGGTATATGCCCATACATATACCTAAGTCATAAATTTCAAATACGCTCCAACCTCCGAGCCCAAGTACAACTCAGTCCATACATGAATGTAAACGTATTCCACACAGGAAAGCAAAACGTAATCCACACAGGATAGCACAACACAATCCACACAGGAAAGCAACAGGATTCAGCTCACACAGGTATACTTCTTCAAAGGACGATAAAGATGATCTCTGATCCATCTATGTCGTCGGACCCACGAAGGATCGATAGGTAACTAACCCCCGCAAAAGACCCACACAGGATCGGGCCCACATAGGACCTGTAGGCGCTGGTTCACACAGGACCACTGAGCGCAAGGACCCACACAGGATCGGACCCACACAGGATCAGGCCCGCACAGGACCTGTAGCACTGATCCACGTAGGATAGCTGAGTGCTGTAGTTGTCGTCGTCGAATCCACATAGGATCTATGTACTGTCGTCGTCGTAGTCACAGTAGCAGTAGCAGTAGCAGTCACAGTCGCAGCCAGCACTAGGGTTCCCGCACACAGCAAGCTCGTTCGGAGGGTCCGCTCCACGAGCCGAGAGGCTGATACATCAACTGTCACAAAGTCCAGAGTTGATGTATCCAAAAGTTCTGTATCGTCAACAGGAACTCAACGCAACAGACGGCGCGTCGATCGGACGCCCGGTCTGAGAGTTATTGGCATTTTCGTCCCCGGGGCCCGGTTCGTTTTTAAGGCAAAACCAACCCGAGCGTACTCCACCTGCGTCCAAACCTCGGGTAGAGTATTCCAAAAGATCCGTCTCACTAAGAGGAACACAACAAAGCTGACGGCACGTCAATCGGACGTCCGTAGCTCAAGATATGAGCGTTTCCGCTCCGAAGGCCCGGTCGGCTTCGTGAACGAACCAACCCGGCCGAACTCAAAGTGTTCTGAAACATTGAGTGCGATATACCGAATCGACCGTCCCGATCCAAGGATCGCAATGCCACTGACGGTTCGTCGATCGGAGGTCTGTGGCTCAAGCTATGGCCAAAAGACCGAAACTGATTCGAAACGGGGGGGGGGGGGTCCGGGTCCGGGCCGACCCGGCCCGACCCCCCCCGGGTCGACCCGACCCGGGTCCGACCCGGCCCGACCCCCCCCCCCCCCCCCCCCCCCCCCGGGTCGACCCGACCCGGGTCCGACACGGCCCGACCTGCCGGCCGGCGGCGCGGCGGCGCGGCGGCCTGGTGGCGCGGCGGCCTGGCGCCGCACGGAGGCAGCGCGCAGGGGGCAAGGCCCCCGCTTCCAGCAAGGCAGCACGACTTAAGTGCCGCGCCTTTTGGAGATCCGGCCCCCCTCGTGGGGGCCTGCTTGAAGAAACCGGGGGGCCTCCTGCCCCCCTCAAAGGAACCCCCCCCCCCCCCTTCATAAATGGGGGGGGGGGGGTTTAGAGAGTTGACCGGGGGAATTTATTCCCCCGGTCTTTGACCTTCCGGCCGGCCACCTGGCCGGCCGGTTTTTCTCCAACGGGACCGGCAAACCGGTCCCCTTTCCGGCTTCCGACGCCGGCGGCCCGACCGCCAGTCTTCTCGTCCCGCCGCGGCCCGGAACCGGCCGCGGTGTTCGTCGTCCGGCGCGGTGCGACGGCACCGCGCCCCTCCGCTGAGGCTTCGTTTCCCTTCGATGCGGCGCGACGGCGTCACGTTCTTGATGATTCTTCCATGGCGCGGCGCGACGGCGCCGCGCAATAAAATAGGGCGAATAACCGCGTGGTGCGACGGCACCACGCCCTCTTGTTTCATCAGCAATATAAAACATCAAGAACAAAGGAGGGGGTTCGGCCGTGTTCATGCAGTCCGGCCCCCTCACGTTAAACAATAACACATATTTAATATTCTCACGTTAGTCATGCTAGAACCACGAACAAGGATAAATAAATAAACAATTAACAACAACCCCTACCTTGGGTATAGGTTCGAATATTTGTCAACGTCCCGCGGAAGACAACATCGCGGAGGTCGGGCGTCGCAGTAATCATTCGTCAAATCCGATGACGAAGAGGTACGTCCGAAGAGGTAAGTCATTGGCGAATCTTCGTATGCCGACGAAGGAAGTCCAAGGATGAAGCGGCGTTCCCTTTCGTTGACACGGAAGACGAAGAAGAGGAGCGACGTTCTTCGTCGGATCTTGAGCGTTCTTCGTCAAAGCTTGAGCGTTCTTCGTCAAAGTTTGAAGAAGAAGGAAAAACTCTCAAATCCTCTCAAGATGGCTAAAGAGTTCTAACCCAACAAAAAATAAGATAGAGTCTTATTTTTATTCACAAACATAACAAATTGAATTTCAAAGGTTTGAAATTCAAATAAGATAACTCCAAAATTAATTAACAAGTTGTCATGTTAATTAAAGAGGGGTTAAAGGAGTTTTGAGAGGAGATGGAAGGTTGGGTTATTTTTCGGCCCCACCACACTTAATCCTCTCAAGGGAGGTTAAGTGAATGTGGGTCCCACCTTTAACTTCCTTTGAGAGGAGTTAACCAACAAGAGTAAAATAAAAAGTGTTACACATTTTTATTCAACTTTTTATAATTCTCCCAAAAACTAACTTTCGTCCCGCAATAAACGCAACTTCGGAAAAGGTCTTCTTTAGCGAATATCGGCGCTGCGAGTTCATCGGTGTCCTTGGATTTCAATTCCGAGCACCGGATCAAAAGTTAGAAATTCCCACTTGTTCGTTCACTGAACGTACCCGAGCCAAACTTCGGAAATTGATTCCGGGAACACCGGGCCTCGGAATCCGGTGCCGTCAGAAACCGCGCTCTTGTAAAATTCCAATGAAAAATAAGAAAAATATTTCCCTTGAATTTTACGGGTCTTTACATTTTATGTGACTAAATTTTTATGGTGGAGGATCTATGATTAATTATTCCATTATTTATAAGTGGAAAAAAAATTTATATAAGTATTTATATGAGTGATTTCATTTATTTTATGGGATTCGTTAACTCTTACTAATAGTCTAGTGTAGTGTAGGTATCTATTTATTAGTGTGTTTCACATGTTTTTAAATTTATTATAAAACATTATAAAAGTAATTTTTATTTAATCCTATGAGTAAAATTAGTGAAATATGAGTGACATATGTGAATTGTGTTTTTTATGATCATAGAAAATGGATTCTAAAAATAATCCACCAATTAAAGGTATCAACGTAAAAAGATTCATGTTATATTAACATATTTTTCTCTAATTGAGGTTGACTAGTGTAAGGGGATCCACATCATCAATTTAGTCATTTCATGTAATATAATTTTATTAAAGATGTTGAAAATTTGAGTTGACGTGTTGATGATGGATATGTACCTCAAGTAGAACTACCACAGTAGACCTCCATGAGTTCTATACACATGTGGATAATTAAAATGATTTTAATTATGTAAATTATATATATATTTTACGAGGGATATAGTCTGATTGTCTTATAAATATATGGTCATTATTTTAATGAGTTTATGTGGAATGTTAAATTTTGTACTCAATCAATCAATTTCAAATATGATTTCAAAACAAATGTTCGAATAGAATGTGATTTAAAATGTTATTATTTGAAAATAACATCATGATTAAAATTGGTGAACAAAATTGTACATAAAATAATAAGTATGGAATGATTGATGATATTATGCTCATGAATACTGTGTGATTATTAAGAAGTTGATGGAACCTGAAACTCATATATGTGGAGGATAGAAATAGGAGAGTAATGAAATGATACATTCTGGAAGAATGAGACTTGTTTTTTCTGATTACTAATAGTGTTGAGAACAATCAAGTTAGTTTAAATATGGAAATATAATAAATTCATACAATAATTTTTTGAACTAGACTAGGGAGTTCATATATAAATAGATACATGATAATATTAGTTGATCAATTCTATTTTCGAAGGGATATAAACCCTAGAATTTGAACAGGTCACCCATAGAATACAAAAGTAATTCTATATTACAGATCATATTTGTAGTTTGTAGTATAAACCTAAAAAACAAGTGGGAATCAAAAGAAATAAAATAGTGGGCTTTATGTTGACATGATTTTTATAGTATTTGGTGTATCAACTAGAGCATATAATATAGAATCTGTGATTCGGGGACTTACCGGTCATGAAAAGTAGTAGGAATTTATGTCAATCCTAGTAATTGATTTTCCTATCATCATTACCTTCCTAATCAATCATTTTTTGTTTAATTAATTGATAAATATTGGGTAACTTTTTTAACTCGAAATATAGGCTTAATATTTAAATTTTAATTTATTAAATATAAATCTAAAACATCTATCCCCCACCACAGTGGTACCATCGACATATGCTCTAAAAAATTTTCACATCATTTTCAAAGAGGCATTGTTTGATTTCTGATATATTTTTAATCTTATACCCATAATGGTTTTAAAAAGATAATATCATGAATCCATAACCTAAAAGGATGTATCTATAGTTATTACTCTAATCTATTAAATACCATATATAGATTCTAGATTGAATATTTTTAAATATATGAATTTTTATTTTTCCGCGTAGAATCTAAATAATACATGTGGATAAGGAATAAAAAGTCACAATAATCCTTGTATGAACCATTATTTATAATATAAATATAATTATTGATATGAAACATGGATATCTATTTTTCATTATGGTATATTAATATGTTCTGTTTTATTTTCCAAAAAAAATTATACATGGAGAGGCATTGTAGTTCTATAATCTAATACCCACCATAGAAGATTTAAACATATTTTGTGAAGCTCACTTGGATGAGGTATTTATTTTTTGGTTGATGACATTTATAAGGAAGTATGTAGAAATATAGAACTTATAGAAACAAAATATTCATTGGTTTTTGAGAACCATGCAAGGTGGATTTTTCTAGAACAAACCTCTTCCCTTGTAATGAAATCCTAGTTTTAGATGATGAAATTAGCTAGAATACATTTTTATATATTTCTATAAGTATAAAGATCTGTATTAATAATTTTAAATGCAACACTTTATGGGAAAAAAGAGGTTCATGGAGTCAAAATTTTAAGACAATGAGAGAAGTCGTTTTTTTAGAGAATTTCTAAAGATTAATGAATTATTCCTTCCCTCTAAGACAATAATGTATGAATATATTAAGGGATACATCTAACATGAGAACATAAAATATTTTCTCACACCTCCAATGATGTATGTTTTCATAAATTATGTTTTGAATCAATTGGACATAGATATCTTTTTACTAAATTTTAATATTAAATGGGTGATTCTGTATTTCATTATTCCATAGATAGTCGACATGTATTTGTATTGAAAAATGATTAGTTGGTCCCTTTAATACAAATATTGGGCATGAGGAATTTTATTAGTATATTTATCTAAATGAGGCAACATGGAATGATAACTTTACCATTTAATTCATAGATCAAATATTTGAGAGCCTATCCGGGTATGAATTTTATATATTCCTATATGGATATTTCATGTACAATCAAATCTATATGTTACATGAAGATAATTAAAATACCACCAACATTTCCCACTTTGAAACCTATTCCAACAATAATATTTCATTGGGAATTTATAGTTTCCCTACCATCTTTTATCGGTGCATGAATCATGTTTTCATGAGTTTGGAAAAGTAGTTTCATCAGGTTTTCATGGATGAATTTTTTTCCTACAAATGATCAATAAATGTAATACTAGAAAAACTATATTTTTATTTGTAAATTTTTATGAGACAGATCATGTTAAAAATATGTAAAACTCCCACTTCATGGTGAAATATGGAAACTTCCATGTCCACTATTTTTAAAAGGATGGGGTTTATGTGGACCCATGCAATGTTTGAATTTTGAAGTAATTTCTTGATCTAGTAAAATTTTTATGGATTTCTGTTTTTTATCATGTCCTTTTTTATTAAAAAATAATAATGAAATTTTATTATATTTCAATCCTCTGTATATCAGACTCAAAGAAGATTTAAATTTAACATTGATCAAAACTTCATTTATGTTATCATTTGTTTGATGATTCGTTTAATCGCAGATCTAAGCAAGATCCCTTAAAATGTGAATAACTTTTTGAATTGGATTGTGATTCCAATGACTATGAAGTGGAATTAAACACTATAAAAAATGTGGATACAATATTTCATCAAATATATTACAGTAATATAACATAAAAAATTACATGTATTAACTACACCACTATGAGAATTAGTTATTAAATGTAATATTTTGTTTAAAATGTATCACATCATATAATGTATAGTTCAATGTGTTGGTCTATAAATTTTTTTTAAAATGATAAATTTGTTAACAAAATTTGTTGTAACAGCATTCTTTATCAAATGGGTTATGTTTCTATATAAAATTGACATTAAAATTCAAGAGTAGAAATGGATCAACAATAACTTCAAAACCCATATTACCTAATTTGGTCATACAAATTAGACATGTTAAATTGAAGGGGGTATTTAGAAATACAATACATATGTCCATCTATTGATAGTGGTCCTCTACCTAAAATCATTTTTCACTAAAAAAAAGACAATATGACATTTGGAACCTTGTTAGCATTGTTCTCCAACCACATGTGGAAGATAATACTTGCATATGTAATATTTTAATATTTAGATAATATAATAAATTTAATTTAGTGTCGATATAGGTTAATATAAATATCTACCCTTAAGAGTGATATGGAATCATTTTAAGAGATATACCACTCATCGTTAATATGGGAACCACTTGATAATGGAAACTGTGGCCATTTTTCCACAAATTGGCCTTTTCTAGACTACATTTAATTGAGATAGAAGAGATTCTATGACAATAAAAATGATAATTAGAATATTAAAAATATATATAGTAAAGATGTGATACCACAAGACTCTATATTAGAATATTATTTTCTTTTCTATTAGCTTATTGACATCACAGTTCATATGTCCAATTCTTATGGAAACACTAAAGTCATTGTATGTGTCAACTAAGTCTCAAATATGATAGAATAAGGGGATATAACATCCAACATAGTAAATGGGTTGATTAAATTATAAATGAAGAATATATTATATAATATTGTTGTATTCAAGCTATTTATTGAAAATGAGGCACTCAATTTGATAATCACAATCTACGGGAATTAGTGATAAAATATTTGATTTATTATAACATGATCACCTCACACCATTATCAAATTTGTAGATCATTGGATAATTAAAATTGAGAGTTTAATATGATTCTGGACAAAATATTATCCTAGAGTCAGATTTATTAGGGGAAGAAGATCATGGATTCCTTATGGTCTTATCAAACTTCTTATAAGGAATAATTTTGAATGTATCCATTTTGGATGGTGCATGAAAAATTGACTCATGTTTCTGTGGGAACCATTCATTAATGAATTTTTATGTAAAAGTTTGTTTACAATACTAAAGTGAATGAAAGATAATGTAATTATTAAAACTATATGATTTGGAATAAATTTTGGGAAATTATTTTTAAAAAAAACATAAAAATAAAATACAATATAATTTCATAATCAAATCATTTATAGGAATTAACTCTACCCTATAGATAAGGTAGATTTATTTAATTATCATTCATGGTCTCATTCTATGAATAATATCATTGAAGTGGTTATTTTTATTTTTTTCATTATCTTGTTCCCACACATAGAAGTGGAAATAAAAAAGAATGATAATTCTCACATTAATTCCAAAGGATAATGTCTCAATCCTTATTTAAATAAATATCCTGAGGTGACTATATTATTCATTACCAATTAATTAAATGGATGGGATTTAGAGAATTTTAGGTCGAATAGATCCTAAAAAATGTGTCAAATCAGATGTGCATTTCTATCTTCAATTATTTTAAAATGTTTGTAGGTTTTTTGTAGATTTTATTATTAAACTTGAATTCAAATTGATACACTGACATGTCCCCCCATGACACCCCATTGGGTGCGTAAAAGCTAATCAAAATTGGAGAAATATTTTTTATCAATGGTGTATCTAGAATGGTAATACTATGGGTTATGAAATAGTGTTAGGGTCCATTATTCTTGACGAATAGATTTTGAGATTACCATGAAACAAGATATTGATCTCAACTAGATGGCCCTCAAAAGCTATATAAATTTTTTTGGGCATGACGTTGTTTTTTTTAATACATGATAAAGTAGATAAATCAAAAAATAAACACCTTTTTGTAATTAAGGGATAATTATGGATCATTTTAGATTTATTAACTCCCCCATAGTGTAGTATCAGTCTCATAGTATAAGGAATTTGATCATTCCAATTACAAAATCCCTTGATGGTATAACAATATATTGTGTAAACCTGTAAAAATATAGCATAAAACATAATTATACATCATAGTATCATTAATCCCTTTCTCCGTAGGTGTCTCTACTAGTTTTAATAGGGTTCTGTTTATCTTATATCCATGAACACAACTAGGCAGGGCATCCTCCAATCACTATTTATTACCCCAATCTATAATTTATGAGTTTATGAACTTTTTCAATTCAAATTCCTATAATTTATTTGACATGAACGTTAAAATTTTTATTGTTTATGGATACATACAATAAATTTGGATACATCAAGGAGGTCAAAGGTTGAAAAGGCCCAAAGCATTGTTAATAACAATGTTCATTCCTCTGTGAGGAAGGGATCCGAAATTAAAGATGAGGGAAACATTTGGGCTGGAAATTCCTAGAATTCCATGATGTTTGCAAATTCATTTCCATCACACATTGTGGGAGAGATCCCCATATGGGCGCCCATGATATGCTTGCAATTATGGATAAGATAATTTACGATCCAACGGATGATTCCACATCTTTATAATGAATTATTTATAATCAATGAATATGCCTCTATCATCCTCAAAGAATCATCCTTCTTCTCACATACCTCTAGTATCATTTTCATCTCATAATCTCATCTTGGAGGGTGTCTCATCTTCCATAAAAGGCCGAAAAATCCACCACAATGGACACCCTATGGTCTCTTAAAACTCCTCCGCCTATTATCTCCCCCATTAGAGAGATTCTTCCATGTTATTTTTGATCCCTTCACTTAGGGGGTACCAAAGTACCGAATGGCCATGTCCCTTCATACCCTCTCGGGTGACCCTTCCTTGGTGAAGGGGTCATACCAATTCAGTTCCATGGAATTCTGAACCTAATATTTCTACATACAACAACTTATTCATCATATTGAAGATTATGCTTACTGGGGATCTATAGTGATTATTATGACCAACACCATTCCTCTCAAACAATATAGACTAGTACGCCTCCATTAGGATTATTACCATACTTTTCCTCTCTAAACCATGCTCGCAATCTCATAAAAACAACATGTTCAAGGAATCCTCCTACCTCTCACCTGAACCTTGCCACCCAAAAGACTATTTGTGCACCTTCCAGCTCCACCAATCCCTATAACTATTGAAGAAGAGATGTTTCACTATTTTGTATTGACGATTATGGTAAAACCATCATCCAGATGCCAGGTTAACACTCATTCATTGTATTTTTTCATCAGTGGGCATGGCATTGTTTTAGACTCTCCACAGTACATAGTGAAACATGGGGGGAATTCGCTTCCCCCACAACATTTTTCACCATGGGTCACCAGATCTAGTTTTCCTCTTCACATTTTTATTGGTTTTGAGAGAGAACTCACCTGACATAGAGCCTTTAAAGATGAGTCAGTCTGGGTCCTCATTTCGAACGATCTCATTGAAGGGAGTGAATTGGTTATCATTGGAATTGGTGTAGATAAAACCAGGGTTCCCAATCTCTCTTTTGAAGGATATATCTAGTGCTAGATAGTTATAAATCTACAATTATCCTCCCCCAAAATCCTAATTCCAAAAATTTACATCACCTATATCCTCAAACCAATGCGCATGAGGAAGAAGACCCTATGTGTTTGGGTGAATCAACATCCATGTTCTTGATGGACAACACCTCTATATCTCTATATACAGTCCATAAATTTCATTAATGAGATGGTCCTATAGAGTTCGTCCGTCCATCACCTCCAATGGTAGCTCGGCATGCATCCCTTGCAAGGTCGAATATGAACTCCTGAAATTTATGCCCACTTCAGATATAGGTCTTGCCAAATGCTACCCCATGGCGTAGTGTTGCCTAATATCTATCTGACTATCCCATATAAAGGGCCCCATTATCCTCTACATGGTGGCAACCATACTAATAGAAACCATCACAGAATACATGAGGTGCATGAGAATAAAAAATAGAACATTATTTACAAGAGTAATACAACATCCAATTGATAAGAACCAATTTTATATATTGAGGAAGCACCCCATAATCTTATCCACGATATTGTCAATGTGGTGAACACAAAGGGAGTTTGGAATCACTAGGGATCTAAGACACTGCATGGGGATGGAGCCTCTCCTCATATTCAAACTGTAATCCAGAGATCTAGACCACATAGCCAATAGGTCCTTAGCAGATTAAACCAAACTTTTCTCCCTACTCACCACCTGTCCACTCCATTTGTAATATTCACCGAGAGTCTCATTCATCCCATTCACAAATATCATAATTTTTTTGAAAAATAAAATTATACCATTTTTAATCCTCAAATTAGAAATACCCTTTTGAGAATGTATATAGAAGTATGGAAGGATCTCACAAAGAGTAGGTCCCTCTTTATAAAATAGCTTAGAACATTTGGAGATAAAATGAACAAAGTGGGAGATAAAGGGTATTAATGCCTTAAAACTCTAAACTCCATGTATAAGATGTATTTTTTACCCATGAACGATGTGGAGATCCATGTCGAACTGAAGGAGTGGAATAGGGGATATTTGGTCCAGTTAAAGAATCCCATGAATGTCAACACATTTAGAATGAAACCCCATTCCATTCCATCATAGGCCTTACACATGAAAATATTTATGACAAGATTATTCCCAATGGTCTTATTGTTCATCCCACTAATCATATCATGCACCACTCTGATTTCACCCTTAATTGACCTCCATTTGAAAATGTTGTGTTCCTCTACTACCAACCAACCATTTAAGTGCGGAACAATCATTTTGTTGTGGATTCATTCCATTACTATATATGGTATATTTCACATGTTGATCGGCCTGTATTGATCAATGATATGGGGGTTTCTCACTTTCAGTATCAAAACCACCTTGGTCGCACTAGATATCCGTTGAAGATGACCACTATATAAGAAGTCCAACACCTATCTCACTATGTCCCCTTTGATCTTATCCCATGCATCACTCTAAAATTATTTGGGTATCCCATCCAACCCTGGAGTGTTATCGATGTTCAAAGTCCACACCACCTCTCTTACTTATTCATCTTATGTAACACTATTTGTCATGGCCTTAGAAAACTCTATAGCCAAACATGGTTATCTGTATGCTAGGGTAGAGTTTTTTCATCCTAGAAATTCATTGACGGTGTAATTTTCCATTTTCCTCACTTCTTTCCAGTCATTGGTATATGAACCGTCTTCTATGAAAATATTGGGATTGTCAGTACGTCTCCATTAATTAAATCATGCGTGGAAAAAACCAGTGTTTCAGCCCCCCTCATGAAGCCACTTAACCATTTCCCATTCTCTTACAATCCCCTCCATCCTTAAAAGAATATAATTTAAATGACCATTCTTATCCATGAGATCTTTAAACAAGGACTCATCATATCCTTGTTCTAGATGAGTCTCTATGGACACCACTTCCATTCAAATCATGAGAAAATCATGATCATGTGAAGGAATGGTCTTCCTCCCCTTTGTAACAAATAATTAAACCTCCTTCAATGTTTTTTGAAATATATCCATGAGTTCCGAGTGTTCATCTCATCCCATGAATCCATGACCACATCATTGGAACTTGGTTCTTCCATCCATGAGATTGAGAACTAGTTGCAATCGTATCTCTACATTCTAGAGATCAGAGAATGATGCAGTAGATAGTGGTCATAAAAACATCATACTAGGTGGGATACATTAGCATCTGCGAAGAGATAAAGATATACCTCATTCAGCATGCCCCGATAAAGCTGACACTAAGGGAGTCTTCCCCTCATTGGTTATTAACCAACATGAAAAGGTCTCCCTCAAAGATGACATCCATCAAACCAGATCTAGCCAAGATGGAAACAATGGTCTGCCTTGCACTTCTTGGAAAGACCCCTCCCCATTGTTTCTCCTCTAGAAATGATACTTTCTTGATCTCACCCCCAAAATCTAGGGGTTTTTTCATCGAAAAAGCCCTCAGGGTCACTTCATAAGACCTCTCACTCTTGAGAATTGTACATTTCATATATTAAAGAGAAAAATAATTGTTGAGACCCTACCGATATTTTCATGGAAGGGTATTGGTCCGATGCATTATGAAAATCCACAGAGATTGTATCCATCCAGAATAAACATATATGGGAGTTGTGAGGGTTCCCATGAAGGAAACCACAAAAATTGAGCCTTTGGACGTACATAGCTATTTTACATAATTCTTGTTTTCATTCAAGAACTGTCACCATAGATACTGAGTTGTTAATTAAATCATTAAATAAAATGTTGGATTTTCCTTACCCGTAACTCTCAGATATTCATGATTAGTAATTTAAACATTGAGACATGGGTGTCAGAATGTTCCCTAGACTCATAGACAATGACTTCTAGAGATGACTGCGGGGAACTAGATGCAGATGATTTGACATAGAGCGGGCGCACATGTCATTATGACTGATCATACTGAGAGTTATAGTAGTGAGGACCCCACTTTTCCAATACCTAGGGATATCCTCTTAAGTAAAAAATAGATTTTCATCCATTGTATGCATTACTAGAGACGCGGGGGGAATGTATGGTATGGTTAGTAGTACATTCGATACAAGACCCATGGTAGGGGACATTACTAGCATCCCCAAGGGTAATTGAGGAGCCATGATTCTCACATGATACACAAGAGGTAAGGACGAGGTGGAATCATAACCACCATTTCATCCGACAACGAATGAATTGGGACCATATGCATCAATGATGAAGGAGGAACTATGATCTCACTGGCTGAGGAGAAAAGGGGAACATCCAAGTATTCTGACCCATAGAACCTATAGGATAATATTTGTGATGCTCATGTGGGAAGTGACTCACGGTACTCGCGAACAGAGCCTGAAAATATTGATGTGGAATATCCCATCCATGAGTGGACCTGTCTTTATGTCATTATCTCACTGATTGAAATAGACTAAGTCCTTAAAATATAAAGCTAATACCTAGGCTGCCATGTCATGGACCTCTCAGGTCCATTCCATTGTGAAATTGTGGTGATAGAGGTGTTCCGGGAAGTCAAGGTGACTTGAGGGTGTGTTTGGGTGGACTTCTAATGAAATCTAAAGAGTAGCGGCCTTCGCACGGGAGGAGCATGGTTTTTCAAACAGTGCGGCCAAACCATGTGAGGTTGGTTGCAGTATCATTTTCTTGGGAGGCGCACGGTTTTCCTAAACCGTGCGGCCAAACCGTGAGAGGTTTGTTGTCGTGGCGGAAGCTAACGCACGGTTTGTTAAACCGTGCAGACTAAACGTGCGGGCACTTAAAGATAGATCCTAATATTTAGGATCTTGACTATTTAGCCTCTATCTTACTCGTTTAAGCCCATAATTGGCCATAACTCAGGATTACCTGTCCTGGGAGATAGGAGAACCTCTCCCAAACGTTTTCGAGGTGATCCGGAGGCTTCTCTTCGCAAATCGAAGCCGGTTTCTCAAGGTATGTGGTCGTTCTTATTGGTTTCTTAGATCAACCTAGATCTACTCTTCCTCTTCTTTTGGTTTCTTAGATCTATGCCTGTTATGGGTAGATCTAAGTGTGTGTATGTAAAATATGATGATATTTGGTCTTGGTTGTGTTAGGAGAAGAGATCTAGGGAGGATCCTTGGTGAATGAGCCCGGTCTCCTAGGGAATTCTTCGACCGTTGTGGTTTCAGTCAAAACCATTAAGGTATGAGATTTGTGGTTTCTATAATTGTTTATGTGCAATCGTAGAGATAGCATGATTTATCCCTTTGGATCACAAAGAAATTTACATAATTAAATACTTGTACCGGATTAAAATAATTGGTTTTATCGCATGTTGTTGCTTTGTACCGTGATGAAGATTCGCCTCTGGATTTTCTATATAGTGTGATATCTAATCCTGGATTCTTAACATGTTTATCTTGATGAAATTGTTAATGAACGTAAATCTGGAATTAATTAATAATTAATTAAATAATGATAAAAAGGAATGTAAATGAATCCAGTTGTTGTTGTTGTTGTGGGTGTTGTTCCAAATCGATGATAATCAAATTTATGCTTATGTACATGATTAAATAAGTTGGTTGGTAAACCTAAAATCTGTTGATTCTTGTTTTTTGAAGGCTAGATTCCTTGTTAAAGGGACAAGAGCCCAATTTTATGTGATGTTTGTTTTCCTGCTGCTTGTGTTGTGTTGTGACCCTGGAGCGGTGTTGTGATATCCTATGTTGTGTTGTGACCCTGTATGGGTGTTGTGATATCTTGTGATGTAATGTGACCCTGTGAGGGTGTTTTGATTTGTGTAGGCATGGAGTCCTTATGATTGTGGCAGCGGATGATGCCTAAAGCGGTGAGGTGCATCGGGTTATGCATGTGGTTGTCAGGGGGGACACCATGGATGATGGTATGGGATTGATGTGATGGCTAGATGTTTGGTGGTTTTGTTTGGTTGTTTATCTGCTTTACATTTCCCCACTGCTCAAGGTAGCTGGTCTTGATTACCCTCCTTCTGAAAGAGGTGAAGACACGCGGGGTATGCCATGTTCTTTCTGTGTTTCGCCTCTCGACGGAGAATGGGTCTACGCTCTGGATATATGTGGAAAAGACTTGACTGGTAGTATTTCTACTCACCGTGTTGAGACCTCTTGTGTTTAGTAGCATAGGGTGCTTTTCTAGAATTCTTGGGAATATGGGAATTTAATTCTGAAATGAAATTTTGATTAAATTGGGATAATCCACAGGGATGGAGATGCTGGAATTTAATGGTGATTTTGTAACTTTTAAGGGAATAGTTGATAATGGATGTGATGCCAATGAAGATTAATGTGGATGTGTTCATGGTCAATTAAAGTGAAAAGAATTAAATAACGTAAAGTGGAATTGATGAAAAATGGAATGAAGTGACCTAATGATGTTCTTTAATTGGTTGTGTGCTTATAGGATACCAAATCTTAGAAATGGCAGCCCATATTTCGAGAGATGTTAGTTTTAGTTGAGACTAAGACTAGGTTATGCCCATAGTGTGGTTGTGAGTTATATATATATTCTCTACTTTTTGTGTTTCTATACGCTACTCTACCCTTTCATTAAGGGAAACTAACACCTTGGGGATAATGAGCCCTGGGGGTGTTTTCCCCAACATTTTGATGGGAGGTTGAATGGCTGACTATCCCTTTAACCCCCTCTCTCTTCTCTGGGAAGATACTAGTGCCATTGGCACATCAGTTAGTTTTCCCCATATATGTGTGTAGAGGGATATAATGTCTTGTTGTTGTTTCTACACATATAATTTGGATATAGTATCCTATGGACTACTATAGGTGTAACGTGTATAGGATGTGATGGTTTGAGGATCCTTACTCGGCGTATGGGATGTACTGGCTTGAGGTATAATACCCGATGTATGGTACACGTTATGTGGGCTGTGGTGGCTCCATGAAACTACATGGTTACTATTGGTTGTGAGGATGGTGTGGTTCTTAGACCAAATGTCTGTGGGAAAGCCTTGTGGTGCATGTGGTCCAGATTGTGGAGCTTAGCTCATTTGTATACGGGCACGCCTATGGAGAGAGATGCACATGACGTATGTTGTTGAGGAAAAGTGGAAAAATAGTGGGGAAGTATTAGCGGGGTACCCTTGATATTCTTTCCTATATGATATATTATTGTATGTGTTACTTAGTGGGAGTAGCAATGGTGAGGTTGGGAATATAGAATACCTTCTTAGGTGAAGTGTTGGTTTCACTTGTTGTTCACTGTCCTTTAGCATGCCTTCCTTAATTTTTCATGAGAGGTTTCAGGGAGGATCTTACTATGTATACTGTTATACTCACCCTACGTATATATATCATATCTTTCAGGTCACTTTGAGCAATTTGGAGATAAAGTTGCTTACTACTAGCTTGTGGTTGGATGAGCTGTTTGGGCTTGTGACCTCTACCATTTTACTTTCTTTTGGGTACTTGTAGTTTTCCCTTTCAGTTGTAGTACTTTTTTATGTCATTTCATATATGTACATGGGTTTCTTTTATAGTTCAGTTCTGAGTTGGAGTTGTTTGGTGTCTGTCTTATCTCTCTCTTCTGCATGTGTTCTCTTAAAGGTTAATGCCTCCCATTTGTGTGTTTATTAAACCCTCAGTGCTAGTTTCCAACTCGGGGACTACTGGAGGCGGGACTCGGGGGTCCTTATCTCCCTTTTCACATTGCCAACCAAGAGGGGTACACTTTGTGGGGAGGGGTCGTGACATAGTGGTATTAGAGTTCTGATTGAGGGGTAGGATAGAGGTTGGAATTAGGCACATGTGAGGTTGCATGGGTTGGTAGGGAAATAGTGCCATTCATATTTATCAAGTGAGGTAAACACTGGAGACCGGCTGAGACATAGGTGTTTAGGGCCCCCTATGATCTGATGCACTGACCATTAAATTTACAAGGGTTACTAAACAGGGTGATGCTGGTTGCATGGTAGAGACCTAGGAAAAGATAACGCATCCTTATTCTTTATGTGTGTGTTTGAATAGGTAGACCTTGGGATAGGTTAACATAAAACAAATAAAAGAAAACATTTAATTAATAAATGTTGAGTCCACCATATTACAGGATTAGGAGCTATAAGTGTTTTTTATTTTTTAGGTATGGCCCAAGTCGACGTCCTCCTCAGGTTTGCGCAGAAAATGTCCAGTAGGATGTTCCAGCAGGTCACTGTAGGGTAGAGACTGATGACGATGACACTTGGAGGAAGTCTCTCCAAGAGTTTCAGTGCCAGAGTCTTCAAAAGTATGAGGGGTCTGTTTCAGATGCAGTCAGGGAAGACTGGTTGGAGGAGTTCGAGATAGGCTTTAGTTTGATCCATGCTCAGAAGGAGAACTGGGTGTCCATGGCTGTGACGATGTTGCGTGGAACAGCAAGGAAGTGGTGTTTCTTGTTCCTTGGGGATCGTGAGGATTCATCGATCACATGGGAGGAGTTCTGAGACATGTTCCGAGTTGAGTTCCATTCCTTGACTGCAAAGGCATCTAGTCACTAGGAGCTTCTTACCCTTCGACAGGGGAGATCCAGTGTTCGAGTGTTTGGAATCCATTTTAGGAACCTATTTTGATATGCTTCGGACCTGTTACCAGATGAGGAGGCCGGGGCGAGGCAATTCGAGGAGGCTTTGTGTCCCGAGATCTAGTTTCTGGTCACACCATTTATACTGAAGACATATCTTCAGGTGCTGGCAAGGGCAGAGTTTGTAGAGAGGTCTTTGTCTAGGACCAGATCATCACGAGAGGGGACTCATCATGATTCCACCAGAAGCAGAGTTTTAGTCTGGGGTTCTCATTTTTCAGGGCAGAAAAGTTTCCGTTCAGCCGAGGGTAGGTCCCAACACTTCATGTCTCGTTTCTCTAGAGGTGTAAAATCTTAGGCATATGCCAAGGGATCAGGTTATTTTTTTTCTTGTGGTGGTCGTGGTCATCAACAGTGGGAGTACCCGACCATTCAGAGCAGTTATCATGCAGCGGGCATTCCTCTACAGGTTTCTCCCTTGAGGCAGTTCCAGCTGAGGCAGTAGCAGCAGGTTGCAGCAACTTTTGATCAGCAGGTGGGTAGATGGGGTAGGCAGAGTGTAGCCCCATGATGCTCCCCATCCTCAGAGAGAAGAGCGCAGCTATGTTGGTTGTCTTCATTCGGGTTAGAGAGGACGTGGATGATGCCGTGGTCAGCTTCATGCTCTAGTGTTCCCAACTCCAGGTGAGCTAGATGTCGTTTGAGGTCCCCTTTGTTGTTTTCTACCATGGTCTATGCCTTATTTGATTCATGAGCGATACACTCTTTCATATCACCTACCGTTGTCCATGCTTTGGGACTTGAGGAAGAGAGGCTTCCAATGCCCTTGGCATTGACTACACCAGTTGGAGGTCGAGATGACCTTTTTGAAGTATGTAGAGACTATGAGCTAGTGTTGGGGCAACACCGCTCTTGGGGAGATTTCTTATGTTTACAAATACAACCATATGATATCATCCTCAGCATGGATTTGTAGTATTTGGTGCAGGCTATCATGGATTACTACATGAATAAGATCATTTTCTTGGATGCGGATGGAGAGAACGTGGTGTTCCTTGGTTAGAGAGATCCTTGGATGGGTCATAGACGGGTTCCATCCTTATCGTCCATGGAGGTTTAGTTGATACTGAGTCTTCAGAGGTTCAGCAGTTGGCATTTCCTGGGGTCGTAGAGGAGTACCTTGATGTCTTTCTAGAAGAGGTTGTACCATTACCCCCTTGACGAGAGATCGATTTTGGGATTGAACTATAGCTAGGAGAGTATCCTATCTCTATGTTTCGGTATAGGATGACCCCTTATGAGTTACGAGAGCTACGTATACAGCTTGATGGTTTGTTGTAGTGCAGTTTTGTTCGACCGAGTGTGTCACCATGGGGTGCACCTGTTCTGTTCGTGAAGAAGGCTGATGGCAATTTACAGTTGTGTGTCGATTACCGTCACTTTAATAAAGTAACAATAAAGAATCGCTTTCCTCTTCCCTGGATTGATGACTTATTCGATCAAATTAAGGGTGAAAGTTGGTTCTCAATGATCAACTTGCGGTTAGGATATCATCCGATGTGTGTGAAGGATGAGGATATATCGAAGACTTTTTTCCATTGTCGTCATGAGCATTATGAGTTCGTCGTAATGTATTTTGGTGTGACGAATGATCCAGTTGTGTTCATGGGTTTGATGAATGTTGTGTTCTGTGAGTTCATGTACATGTTCGTGGTAGTCTTCATCGACGACATCCTTGTGTACCCCACATCTGAAGAAGAGCATGTGGAGCATCTGCAAGCCGTTTTGGGAGTTCTTCGTTGACATAAGCTGTTTGGGAAATTGTCCAAGTGTGAGTTTTGGACTCGAGAAGTCCGTTTCATGGAGAATGTTGTGTCATAACAAGGGTTAGTTGTGGATCCATCGATGATTGAAGAATTTTTGTATTGGGAAGCTCCCAAGATAGGGTCAGAGGTGCGAAGATTCATTGGTATCGCAGGCTACTACATGAGGTTCGTGGCCAATATCTCGCGGCTTGAAACTCCTCTAACATCTTTGACCAAGAAGGATCATCCATTCATGTAGAATGATCAGTTTCAGGAATATTTCGAGTATCTAAAAGAGAAGTTAGTAAGTGCTCCAGTCCTTTGTCATCTAGCTAAAGGAGTTCGGTTTGATGTCTTCTGCGATGCTTCACGTCTAGGGGTAGGATGCGTTCTTATGGAGAAGAGGTCAGTTGTTTCTTATGGGTCTCGGTAGTTGCATCCCCATGAATTCAACCATTCCACCAATGATCATGAGTTGGCAGCTGTTGTGTTAGCTCTGAAGTTGTGGAGACATTACCTCATTGGTGAACGCTTTGTGTTTTTCACTGATCATAAGAGTTTGAGGTATGTTTTCTCCCAACATTACTTGAACTTACGACAACATCGGTGGATGGAGTTCTTACACGAATAAGACTTCGAAATATCATATACAACTAGAAAAGGGAATGTTGTAGATGATGTGCTGAGCCGAAAGTTACGTAGTGATGTTGTGCATGAATCTAGTGATTCTTGGAGAGTAATGGACGAACTGTCATCATTACATCATGATATGAGAGAATATGGGGGTAGAGGTTGTCTTTTTTAGATGACGGTGCAGTCATCCTTGATGGAGAAAGTAGAAGAGTCCCAGTTGGGGGATCTTGAGGTGGAGGTCGGGAGAGACAAAGTTATTTGTGGTGAGGCCCCTGATGGTTGGTCTGAGGATAAACAACATAGAGTGTTGTATTATGGAAGGAATTTTGTTCCCTTGGCAATGTGCGAGATGGTTCTCAGAGAGTTCCATAGTTCTCCCTTAGTAGTACATCCTGGCATGAAAAAGATGTACCGATCCTTGAAGAGTACGTTTTGGTGGCCTGGGATGAAGTGTGGAGTTGCGGGGTTTTTGTCTCGATGTTTAGTCTACCAGAAGGTGAAGGCCAAACACCGTGTTCCTGGAGGTCTTCTCCAACCATTAGAGATTCCTTAGTGGATGTGGGAGGACATCTCAATGGACATTGTAACTGGTTTACCTCAAGCCCCGGGAGGTTATGATGCAATTTGGGTGGTAGTGGATCCTTTATCAAAATCATCCCACTATATTACAATCAAGAAGTGAAGCTCAGTGGATGTTTTGTCGAGGCAGTATCTAGAGGAGGTGGTGAGACTTCATGGAGTCTATTGGATGATCATTTCTGATCGAGATCCTCGTTTTACCTACAGGATGTGGAGAGGTCTCTAACCTGATTTTGGTTATCAGCTATGCCTTAGCACTTATTTTCATGCTCAAATGGATTTTCAGACAGAGCGAATCATCCAGACTCTTGAAGACATGTTGCGCTCTTGTGTTCTTGATTTTGGTGGTTCATGGCTGAGGCACTTACCATTGGTGGAGTTTTCCAAAAATAATAGTTTCCACTCCACCATTGGTATGGCGCCATTTTAAGCCTTGTATTCCCGGCCATGCCGTTCTCTGTTGTACTGGACTGGGGTCAGAGAGTCATCAATTCTCGGACAAGAACTAGTGCTGAATACAAAAGATATGGTTCAAGTTATTCGTGAGAAGATGAAGGCAACACAATATCGTCATAAATAATATGCTGGTCAAAGGAGGAAACCCATGGAGTTTAATGTTGGGGTTCTTGTGTTTCTGAAAGTGACTCCCCATCGTGGGCAGCAATGGTTTGGTCCTGGGAGTAATCCTTCTCCACGGTTTGTTGGGCCTTTCAAGGTGTTAGCTCGTGTTGGAGCTGTGGCGTATCGAGTTGCACTTCCCCCTTAAATGAGTCAGATACATGATGTTTTCCATGTATCACAGCTATGTCGTTATCTTCATGACGACTCCCACATCATCGATTGGGGATATATCGATGTTGATGATGATGCCACCTTTTAGGAGACACTATGGAGATCCAAGACCGCAAGGATAAGGTGTGGCATGGGAATTTCATCCCCATAGTTCGTGTTTTGTGGCGACACAGTGGCATGGAGGAGAGTACTTTGGAACGTGAGTCATAGATACATGATCAGTACCCATAGTTGTTTGATGTTTAACTCTTTCCATGTATCTTTTTAACTGACGTGGTTGTGAAACATTCATGTTTATGAGATGACTCCCTTTTTTTATTTGGTGGCTTTCTCTCTTTTGAGAGGTATCTCGGTGGTTGGTTTTTCAGAAGCTATTTCATTTCTCTTTAGGAGGGATTTGGATTCTCGAGGATGAGAATATTTTGAGAGGTATCTGATGTAATGGCATGAACCTCTCTGGTCCATTCCTTTGTGAAAGTGTGGTGATAGAGGTGTTCTGAGAAGTCAAGGTGAGTTGAGGGTGCATTTGGGTTGACTATTAAGGAAATCTAAATGGTAGTGGCCTTCGCATGGGAGGCGCATGGTTCTTCAAACTGTGTGGCCAAACCATGCGAGTTTGGTGTTGGAGGCAGTAGCCTTCGCACGGGAGGTGCACAATTTGCCTAAACTGTGAGGCCAAACCATGCAAGGTTTGTTGTCGAGGTAGAAGTTAACGAACGGTTAGTGCACGATTTGTTAAACCGTGTTGTCTAACTGTGCGGGCACTTAATGTTAGATCCTAAAATTTAGGATCTTTACCGTTTAGCCTCTATCATTTTCGTTTAATCCCCTAATCAGACATAACTTGGTATTACCTTTCCTCGGAGATAGGATAACCTCTTCTAAGCATTTTAGAGGCGATTCGGAGGCTTCTCTTCCCAAATCGAAGCTGGTTTATCGAGGTATGTGGTCATTCTTGTTTGTTTCATAGATATACCTATATCAACAACTCCTATTCTCTTGTTTTCTTAGATCTACGCCCGTTAAGGGTAGATCTATGTGTGTTGATGTCAAAGATGACGATCTTTGGTCTTGGTTGTGTTAGGAGAAGAGATCTAGGGATGATCCTTGGTGAATCCGCCCGGTTTCCTTGTGCGTTCTTCGACTGTTGTGGTTTCCGTCAAAACCATTGAGGTATGTGAATCGTGGATTCTCTAATTGTTTATGTTCAATCATAGAGTTATAATGATTTAGCCCTTTGGATTATAATAGAATTGACCTAATTAAATACATGAACTGGAATAAAAGAATTGGTTTGATAGAATGTTGTTGCTTTGTACCATGATAACGGTTCACCTCTTGATTTTCTAGATAGTGTGATATCTATTCCTGGCTTATTATAATGTTTATCTTGATGAAATTGATAAAAAACATAATGCCGAAATTAATTGATAATTAATTGGATAAAGATAAATTGGGGTGTAAATAAATCTGGTTGTTTTTGTTGTGGGTGTTGTTCCAAATCAATTTTAATCAAATTGATGCTAATGTACATGATTAACTTAGTTTGTTGGTATACCTGAAATCTGTTGGTGCTTGTTGTTTGAAGGCTAGATTCCTTGTTAAAGGGCCAAGATCCCAATTTGATGTGATGTTTTTTTTCCTGCTGCTTGTGTTGTGCTGTGACCCTGGAGGGGTGTTGTGATATCTTGTGATGTGTTGTGACCCTGGAGGGGTGTTGTGATATCTTGGGGTGTGATGTGACCCTGGGAGGGTGTTGTGATATGTGAAGGCATGGAGGGCTCGTGGTTGTGGCAGCGGATGACGCCTAAAGCGGTGAGGTGCATCGGGTTATGAATGTGGGTGTCGGGGAGGACACCCGGGATGATGGTATGGGATGGATGTGATGGATGGATATTTTGGTGGTATTTTTTAGTTATTTATCCGCATTACTTTTCCCCACTACTCAAGGAAGTTGGTCTTGCTTACCCTCCTTCCGAAAGAGGCTCAGTAACGCGGGGTATGCCACATGCTTTCCGTGTTTAGCCTCTCGAGGGAGAATGGGTCTACGCTCTGGCTATTGGCGGCAAAGACTCGACAGGTAGTATTTCTACTCACCGTGTTGAGCCCCCTTGTGTTTAGTAGCATATGATGATTTTCTAGAATGACTAGGAATATGGGAAAGTAATTTTGAAATGAAAGTTTGATAAAATGGTGATAATCCATAGGAATGGAGATGCTATAATTTAATGGTGAAGCGGTAACTTTTAAGGGAACAATTGATAATGGTGGTGATGCCAATGGAGTTTAATGTGGTTGTGTTCATGGTTAATTAATGTGAAATTATTTAATTAAGATAAAGTGGAATTGATGAAAAAGGTAATGAAGTGACCTAATGAAGATATTTAATTTGTTGTGTGCGTATAGGATACATAGTCTTTGAAATGGCAGCCCGGAGTCCGAGAGACGTTAGCTGCAGTTGAGATCAAGACTGAGTTGTTCCCATTATGTGGTTGTGAGTTATATATATATTCTGTAATTTTTGTGTTTCTATACGCTACTCCACCCTGTCAGTAAGGGAAACTGACACCCCGGGGATTCTGAGCCATCGGGGGGGGGGGGGGTGTTTTCACCCACATTCTAATGGGAGGTTGAATGGATGACTTCCCCCTTTATCCCCACTCTCTTCTCTTGGTAGATACTAGTTCCATTGGTACAGTAGTTAGTTTTCCCCATATATGTGTGTCGAGGGCTGTAATGGCTCGTGGTTGTTTCCACACAAATTTGTGGTTATAGTATCTTATGAACTACAATAGGTGTAATGTGTATAGGCTGTGATAGCTTGAGGATACATACATGGTGTATGGGATGTAATGGCTTTAGGTATAATACCCGATGTATGATACGTGTTATGCGGGCTGTGGTGGCTCCCGGAAACTACCTGGTTTCTATTGGTTGTGAGGATGGTGTGATTCTTAGCCAGGTGTCTGTGGGAAAGCCTTGTGGTGCATATGGTGCTGATTGTGGAGCTTAGCCCAGGTTTATACGGGCATGCCTTTGGAGAGATATGCACTGGACATATGTCGTTGGGGAAAAGCAGCAAACCAGTGGGGAAGTAGTAGTGGCGTACCCTTGATATTCATTCCTATATGATATATTCTTGTATGATTTACTTGGTGAGAGTAGCCATGGTGAGGTTGGGAATATAGAATACATGTTTAGGTGATATGTTGGTTTCACTTGTTGTTCGTTGTGATTTAGCATGCCATCGATACTTTTGCATGAGAGGATTTGGGGCGTATCATACTGATTATACTATTATACTCACCCTACGTATATATAAACTGTTTTTCAGGTCACATGGAGCAGGTTGGGGATCAATTTGGTTACTAGTAGCTTGTGGTTGGAGGAGCAGTTCGGGCTTGTGGTCACTATTGTTTTACTTTCTTTTGGGTACTTGTAGTTTTCCCTTTCAGTTTTAGTACATTTTTATGGAATTTCATAGATTGGCATGGGTTTCTTATATATTTCAGTTCTGAGTTGGAGTTGGTTGGTGTCTGTCTTATCTCTCTCTTCCGCATGTGTTCTCTTAGAGAAAAATGCCTCTTATTTGAGTGTTTATTATACCCTCGGTGCTAGTCGCCAACCCGAGTCCTATAAGAGGCGGGACTCGGGGGTCATTATCTCCCTTGTCACGTTTTCGGCCTGGGAGAAGTACACTTTTTGGTGAGGGGGTCGTGACATAGGCAAAGGAGGATGAATCCTTGGATGCTTGAGAAAGGTGATAGAATACCGCCCCTTTTCCCTGATCGACAATCTTTGCCGGCATCAAGGTAGGGTTTTGTTTGGAAGGGCGTGAAAAATCCTGAACCTTCCCCACAAACCTTTTGAAAACCCTATAAAGAGTGACTAGATATGTGACAGGATGAGAAGAAGTAGGGAACAACTTTTTAGATCAAGGCTTAGAGGTGCTCCTCCATCCCCTCGATCCAAAGCATGATCTGGCCCATGATTGGTTGAAGAATGTATATTTTTACCAATATATGAGCGATCGATGACTCCTCCAGAAGAGTATACCGAACATCCTAACATAGGTATGGACCCAAAGAAACTATAATTTCATTGAAGAGAGATTATTTCATCAGGGGAAGGGGGCCCGGGGATATAGTTCCATACCTCTACAAGAGGTCTCTCCCTCCCTTTGTGAGAATCCATCGACCAACAGAAGAGAGAGAAGTGCCAGTGCCCTATCCAATGAGGGTTCATGTTCCTATATTTGACAAACTGTACCTTGGAGGCCAGGACGATTCAGAGGAATGCATCCCATTACTAACCCTAGCACTCCCCCTTCAAACACTTCATAGAGAACCAATATCCCCCTAAATATAGAACATATAAATCCACATAAACTCAACCAAACAATTCTCATATTCTATATACTCTTGGTCAGGTTCTTTTATCTCACTGAAAAGAATTCCGCATATTTTGTACTGATGATTATTATCAAAATCATGGGTAGTTGAAGAAATAACCTATATTCCCCAATAAATACATGGATCTATACAAGACATTGAAATGAATTTTAATTTTAAGGAGTAATTTAATGATTTATACATGGAGAACACAGTCAACATCTAGATAGATTCTTTTTTTAATTATTGTTATAATTTATTTTTATGAAAGAGTTTCATTTGGAATATATCAACAAGTATTTTCGGTGAAGTAGTAGAATATTTCTTTGGGAGAGTATTGTGTTGTTATATGAAATTATTGCATAAAATATTTAAGGAACCCAACAAATGTACCTTTATAATTGTACCTTACTATGGATGTTGACCTGGATTTATAGAAGGGCATCGTAGTTGATCACATTTTTTTGTGAAGAAACATAAATCAAATGTACCAAATTGGTGATAATTCTACAGTGAATAGTTTACTAATCAATCACCAACTCTAGGTTTTCCAATCGTGTCTCCCAATGATTTTTTAATCAGTTTTCTTTCGAATGTTATTGTTCCATTTGTGAACCAAAGAAGTTGAAAATGTATATACAGTTATCCTTAGAATTTCATGACTGATAGAAAAATTCAAAGGGAATACTCATAAGTATGATTTAAATATATATTTATCACAAACTCTAATGATTTTATATGTGAATCTACCCCTAACATATCTATGAAAATAATAATTAATTTATTTATAACTTTTTTATATTATGGGTCGATAAAAAATATATTAAAATCATTATGGATAGATAGATGAGTACAGTTTGGGATTTGTACAAGGATGATGAGACTATTATATCCAATGTTATATATTGACCAATTGATCCTATTATGCAATTTTTTATTTTATTAGAATATACCATCATCCCCCTCTATTCA
Source organism: Viscum album (assembly GCA_963277665.1). NCBI lineage: Eukaryota > Viridiplantae > Streptophyta > Magnoliopsida > Santalales > Viscaceae > Viscum > Viscum album. The sequence goes on along the minus strand of OY728155.1, from coordinate 1,610,080,949 downwards.
ACAAGAAATGTTGTATAGACTTTTAGTGAAGTATTTTATTTCATTTTCACCATCCCCATTAGTAATTGTTTTCGTATTGGTGCTCATTTTTTTTGAGATTACACATCAACCATAGATCTCATAAACTATTCAATTGTTGACTATGACAACCCTAACACATGAATCCAATTTTAATCCGAAACATGTATTTGATATCACTTATTCCGTAAAACATACTAATCAATGAATTTTATTTTCTAATTTCTTTGACCACACTTTTTAGAAGACTCCTTATTGGGAATCCTTTTTAGAACCCCCATATCTTCTCAATATTGGGGATAACTGTTTTCTAGTTATACTAGAATTTAAAGTGGAATGGAAAGTACAAGACACATAAGACATCCCTATAAATTTTTTGAATTTGACCAGATTTTCTACCACATTTACTCTTTATAAAGTTTAAAATTTCCCAACCATTTTTGATTGAGTAATTTCAAGGAACATGGCTGATAGTAGCCACTCCCTTATTTATACACTTTTACTGGCCCTTAGAGAAACCTATTGACAAGACTACATAGAACATGAATGAGTATTACATTTTTGGTTTCATTTATCTCATACAGTCTTTGGTCTATATAGGTCTCAATTTTTTTTTCATATTTATCATATATGTTTTAATGTTTATGACCTATTTGAACTACTTTGATTTATTTTTGTGTGCATCATTGACTGATATATCATGATATTTTAGGAGCACCAAATAATTTTATGTCTTTTGTTTTTTATATCATTCATGACGTTACATTTCATATAGTAAAAAATCTATATATCCTTTATCCCATATCACTGACATTATATTAAATGCCATTCACCATCACTACTCAAATATTTGGGCAAATGGGATGCTCATTTTAGGTGAAACTTTTAATCATTAAATACATTCTATTATAATATTAAATACTTTCTAAAATAATTTTATCCTTATGTTTCACATTGGAGACACTGTGTATTTCATGTAAAGAACATATATCATTTTCCAAAAATTAATTTTTTACCCTAACATATCACTAAGACTTAGATCATTAGAATAAATTTTTTAAAATTTTGATGAATTTGATAAATAATTATTATAAATAATAAATTTATAGTTTAAAATGTTTTATTTCACATTCATATTCTAGTTTTTAAATATGTTATAAGATTATTTTAATTATCATTTTAATTGATGTTTCTGATTCATGAAAATTTTCATTTTTAATATAATTTTTACAATTCACTCTATAACTGATTATGCCAACTCATATGATGTCATTCATGAGAGTTTTATAAGATTATCCATTATTATTATTTATTTTACCTATTCAATGAATGAAAATTTCAGAACATATATAAAAAACTATTGAATCATTTTAGGTATTTTGTAGAAAAAAACTCATATTAATATGATTTTGGATGTTTTTGTTCCAATCGGTCTTCCACTTCAGACCTACCATAACATTTAATCCTTATTTAAAGCCCATATATTTCTAGAATTTATGTGATATAAGTAAACTTATTACTTTACTATTTTCCATTTCTACCCTACCCTTTTTTAATTATTTTGAATATTATAATAACTGGGGATTAGATTTTCATGTAATGGTATTCACTATTTTCTGTAGTATATGTGAAAAAATTTAATTTTCTACAGAAATAATCATGATTATTACTTTATAATATATTAGTTTCACTATCTTATTTGAAAATATCATAAATTTAAAAAAAAATTGAATATATTATTGAAAATAAAGAAAAAAATAAATTATTAGTGAATAAAATAAAATGTTGGTAAATCATTCATTACAAGTAATAATTATTATTGTAAGTCTATCCTTTTTGGTTGAGAATGTTGGATAATTCCATTCCTAATTATATTTCATTTAATATTATATATAGTTTATTAGGAAATGTGATTTAGATTATAAATATCATTTTTTTGCATTGTAATATTTGAAAACAATTACATACCAACCCCAATCCACTATTACATGTGAACCATAATGTGAATCCCTCATAGTTAATGATGATATTTCCCTTTATAGGGTGGATATTTTAGATTCATTATAAACTTTTATTTATGATGTGAGTAATTTATTAATTTGAATGTGTCTATAAAACTTGTACCTTGATTGATATGTGTGAAATTTACTCCAATTCAAGTAGATCATAATTGTTATAAAAAATAATTAATGGATGAATAATTTCAATGAGAATGTAATGGATTCATTAATTGATGATTTATATGGGGAAAAATTAAAACATTTAATTTCATGACTATTCTTATCATCTTGAAATTATTATATATGTATTCATGCTTATGAGTATGTTTCATTAAATTCTTCCCTTAATATTGTTGATTTTTATTTATTCAATATTGAGATTTTTTCTTTGGGTATGAAAATTTTAATATGTAGGGGTGTTTTATAAGTCCAATTTATTCCAATAATATTTCCAAAACATGAGTTTATTTTTTAGAAATGATAATTATTTATTATTCGGTTATTCATGAATATACAAACAAATACATGTTTGAAGGATATTTCAGATATAGAGAGACTGTTTCATAAAATATCACTAATAACCATGCTAAAGAACTATGGACCGTGATAAAGATTGTCATAGTAAAATTTAAGGATGCATTAATGTAGTTAAAATAGCATGATATTATTATTATTTTTATAGGAACCATTGAAGGGATTAATGTAAGAAAATATTGGTAATACGAAGTTCAATAGAGAGACATATACAACAAAATAATAACCAAATACATAGTAAAAATATTTTAAACGGGGAAAATAGTGTGGGGTCCAGCTAGTCATCATCTGAAAGTCAGTCGCACTCAACCAACTTATACATTTACTTAGATGTGTAATTAGAATATAACCCAAATACGGTAATAGATAGGAGGTCGGTGAGTGTTCTAATGATGGGAGGCATTCGAACAAAGTGTTCAGTATATAGTGTTGTACCATGAGTGGGAATCGTTGGCCATAGATGTAAAATAACATTCAATAATCTTAAGGATTAATGAATTTGTACTATTCCAAATAAATCACGTAATCCTTATAAAAATGTTTCATGTTGATTATAGAGACATGTGTTTGAATTTAATTTAGATTAATTAATATTTATTGATTTTATCATTTTATTGATAATCATCTAGAATTATATCCAATTCACAATGTTGTATAATATTATTAAATTGGAAGGCCATTAAACTCATGATAGATAACTAGTATAACATAATAATTCTATATGATGTGGATATTAGAAATATCTCTTCAAATCTAGTCGAATTTGTATTTTTGATCATTGTGTATAGTTCCACAATATATAAAATCCCTTGATTTAGAAAGAGAAAATTTTTCACTATAATAAAGAAAACCCATTTTCATCATGGTGTAGTTCAAAGAACACTATTGGAAACTGATATTTATTATATTCTGAACTACATAATTCTTTTCAAGTAAATGTTGATGGTAAATAGTTTTAGATAAAACATTCAGATTATTAAAGAGATATACATTATGATATTAGATTCGGGATAAATGTAAATAGATACCAAGAAACCCCATATAAGAATTAATGGGGAGCTAGTAGAAAACCAATTTTTAAGACATTGATTTAATGTTAAATTATGGTGGACAGAGATTTATAAAATCCTAGTAGTAAAGGTTCATCATTAAATTTATATGATTTTTTTCTAAAATATTGATAGAATTGTTCTTCAAAACATTTATCCCACAATCTCTCTTTTGGTGAATTAGAATGTTTTTATAATTGAGTAACTTCTTAAGGGAGGGAATATTAATGATATTATTACTATTGGTTTTATTTGAATTGAGAATGTTTCTAGTGAATCAGTAGTGTAATAAAAATATAATTTTCATAATCTTCATCCATTATCCCTTAACCTCATAAATAGAGTGAATGTCATTATAGGAAAACCCCATTATGGTATATATAGATGGGAGAGAGACAAATATAGTTGACTATAACAATACCTTATTTCATTGAGGGTAAACTCAGTTCACCATAGGGATATTAGATTTTATTGACCAATGGTTTCAAAATGACCTAGGAAGTGCTAATATATACTGACCTAGTGGATAATATATTTTAATAATTATTAAAAATATTAAATCCTTATTGATTCATATGACATATTAGTCACTATATTTTTGAACCATATTTTTTAATTAATCCTCTATTTATATCATGAATTTTATGATTTCTCAACAAGATGTTGATTTTAATCCTTAAATACCCATGTATTTAGTTCAAAATTTGATTCCTTAGTGTTCCCAAAAGATCATTTTCATTTACATCATTACTAAAATTATCATGATTGACTATATGGGATTAGATCCTCTCAATCCACATTAAATTTACTCTGGGACATTGTTTTTTGGTTATGAAGTGCATTTTTATCTAGCAATTACGGTTTTTTATTTTTCATTTCAGGACATTAAAATATTCCCTAAGAGTTAGTGATGCAACGGAGGAATAATATAGTTATTTGGTTTTATAGAAAAATTATTTAAAAAAACGATTGATTATCTGATCATGGATAAAAAGATGATAAATAGATGTGTTGAATAGAAAATGGTTTATAATTACATATAATCTAAATATATTTAGTCTTACAAATCTTATAAAGAGGTATATAAATGGATAAATTTTCTAGATATTTGTATTGTATATGTAATGTTGTGTATTATCACTATATATATATATTATTCTGATTTATTATTAAAGACAGTTCTTAAATATATTATATAATAAAGAATAAAAAGGCTATAAATATGAAAAAATTCATCCCCTGGGTGGATTTACATTAAGAGATACAGGTCAAAATTCATCAAGATAGAAATATAGGATAATATGAATACCCTGATAAATAAATAAATTAAAAAAATTCATTTCATTTCATTTGATATATCGTGTGTTAAGTGTGTTATAAAATGTTTAATGTTCAATTGGAATTGTTGTTAGAGTAACTCACTAGACCCGACACAAGATTGTACATTTTTATCACAATATCAAGCATATTGTATAATACATGATTTGTTTAAACATAACATGATATTAATAATACCTCTTTATATACTATATATTATTATAATATGATTATATGTTACATCAAATATTTATATTAGTTATAATCTGCAATGAAAACAAGGCGATATTATGAAACTAATCTTAATGTTTCTTCTATAGAATAGATATATCAAAATGATGGAATAATGATGATGTATGAATATCAGGTGGAGGGGTCTCTTAATAATAGATAATGCTTCCGATGATAATCATAAAAATTGATTTATTAAAAAAATAAATTATGGGGAATAACCATCCAATATGAACACCAGTTATTTTTGGTGTAAATGGATTTTCTTATCTATCTTCATGTTTATTTGTCTCTGTACAAGATATTATTATTAACATATTTTATTAATGATGTACTTTTATAAATGAAAAAAATAATAGTTTATTATTATGGTGAGGTTTATTGTATGAGGTGTGTAGTTTTTGTGATGATATTTATCAGATGCTCAAAAAATGTTCCTTTATTAGTATTGTAATAATATATTTATTACCATTTAACTCAGATGGGTTTTCATGAAATAAATTCAATGAAACTGTATTTTTAAAAAATTATATGGAAACTATTGTAATATTTATATATAAAAATTATTATTAGATGGTGAAAAAAATTATGCAACAAGATTTATTAGATAACATTTATTATTGAGAATTTATTATATGGTTTCTTATTTAGAAATTTTTTTATAGTCAAGGTTTATCCTTGTTAATGTATCATCAAATATTTTTTTCCAAGTTTCCATATTATTATTTTATTTATATTCACAATTTATAATAAATAGTCCAAGATTTTTATCAAAAAATATTATCCACATGTCCATTAAGTCATGAAAAATCCTAGTTTATGATGAAGTAATCTCCATGCTTATATATTGGTGATCATCAATGTATGAATACTTTCATGTAAATAAGTAAATAACTGTAATTATTAATTATTAATTTTATGAATAAATTGACATTTATTTAATTTACAAATTATTTTCATGTAATTTATGTTGAAAACGGTCAATATTAAATTTTCATTATTTTTTAAAATAATTATAGAGGAAACAAAATGAGTTCGTGGATTTTTTTTAATAATTTGAAATATGAGAGTTTATTAAATGAGTGATTAGACATACGTTATGATTAATATATATTAAATAAGTCATAGACTTCTATTTATATAAATCATCATGGTAAACTATCTTTAGGAAATAATGAAAATAAAAAGACTGGTTAATCTAGATACATAAAATTATCCCCAAATATATCACATGCCTTTTTAATGAATTCATCCCCCTCCCTCCAATTTTTAGTATTCATTGAGATATAAATAAAACTATTAAAATTTATGATCTTATTTATTTATTTTTATTTTGGGTGTTTAAAAAATAATTTTGGAGCAAAAAAATAAAAAAAATCATTCCTATTATCATGTGTCGTTCCAAGATTGACAATCCATCAGAATTAAGAAATGTGTTGATGATAAAGGGTATCTATGTATTTTACTTTGTGTTATATGGATCTAAAATTGATAAAACAATATCAAAATTTCATAAAACATTATGGTACAATATTATTCTAGGTATTCATCGATTTTTCTGTAATACATGATCTATAAGTGAATCCTAGTCCTGGTATATCATCAACTAAATAATGGAATACATCCACCCTAAAATATATGAATATATGTTCTGAAAGAACATATACTACAACTAATATTAGTAAAATACCACCCTATAAAATCCCAAAAAGGGATGTATAAATGTGATCAATAATAATGATAATGAAATAATTCTAATTTGGATAGATAGTATAAATTGAATGACTATGCACTATTAGAATCTATATATAGCCAGGTAAAAGGATTTTATCAGACTCCCATTAATGGATCAAATTTTTTAATGGTAAGCTGTGTATGAATATAATTTCTTTGTAAATTGAAATTCTTGTTAAAAAAATATTATATATTTGTAATAGAAATAAAAATTAATAATCTCTTCATGACATTTTTAATATTTTACCTATTTTTCCTTGCAATGAAGAATCTGTAATAATCAAAATAAATTTTAACTATCTATGAAATATATTTTCCATTACATAGAAGAGTAGTTATAAGATACTATTATGTATTGTTACTATATATAGATGTTCATTGATGTTTTGTGTCAACAACCCTGAAATTTTAATGGAAAGAAAAGTATAAATACGATTTTAGGAAAAGTGAAACTTAATAGACAATAAAGGAAAAATACATGGGAACTAAATTTCTATAAAAGTAATAACATATTTCCCTATAATGATGAATGTTAATTGAGATCATTTATTTCACAAAATAGTGAATTGAATATGAATCTTCTACTTATAAATATTCTATTATCATGGATTTTAAAATTATGTTTCCAATATAGCATAACCAATAATTCCTCTATTTTCAATGGAATTTATATTCATATTTAATGAATCATACGAAAAATATATATCAAAATATATTAATTTATCATGGAATTTATAGTAAGTATGATATATATGGACTAGGTAATATATATAAAACGTTTTTGGATGTGATAGATCACTCAGTTGGATAATATTTTTTATAGTGTTTGGACACTGTTTATCAAAAAACATAAAATGTAATTCAAACTCATACAGATTGGTAAATTAATATCACCACCATAAAAATGACTTAATTTTGGTGGAATTTTCCTTTCAAAGGATATGAGTTTATATTTTACTCTCCATGGTTAAGATATATATATTTATCATGAAATAATAAAATTTTCTTTTATTTTTGGTAATGAAAAACAATTGCTCCCCAATGAACACCTAAATTTTAAATGTAAAGCCCTATCCTATCTCTCAATAATAAATTTTCATTTCAATCTCGAATATGACCATAAAAAAATCAACATATTTTGTAGGATTAAAATTATGAGTGGGGTTTTTCAATTCATTATGGAGACTCTACACCACCTCTATTTTTGTGTTAAATAATTGTAAAATAATAAAACATAAATCATCTTTAAATGATTTATTAGTTTTCAGCGACTAAATATATAAATAAATAACGAGATGAAATGAAACACCCAAAAAAAATTAGGATCTCAAAAAAAATTAAATACACTATATTTTTGTAAATACCTAATCATAATATCCCAACCATCCATTATATCATACTAAATCATGCAATGTTACACCTCGGCTTGACCTGAATCTGTAACAATTGTGGACTACCAGAGTACCATCATTCAATGGTTTCCTGAGCTACGTGGGAGTAAATAAGTTCGTAGGGAAACTCCAATGTGGTTCAATAATGTACCAAACAATAAAATTATATGTGAATGTGACATTATGAGATAGAAAAAATAAATATATCTTAATCCAATAATTAATATATAAAATATAACAAACTCCTTCTTCAACTCAATTATTCAAAGTAATAGATCATTTCGTAGGGACCATGATATCCACAACACGACCACCACAACATGTTATTATACACATAATATTGGAAATTCAATAAAACCATTATTGAACCACTATGATGAGAACCCATTTGATCATACCTACTTAAATAAATGATTGTGTGTGTATAAGAATGAGAATCACCACAGTGGGTCCTCGTTACACAACCTGGGGATCCCACACCCACACCTCATCCATGATTATTAATAATCCCTTGGGAGTCACCAATATCCTCAACTCCACAATCCCTATAGTTGAACTCCACTATGGTAGATACATAGTTGTCACTCTGTGGAAAGCATCTGAATCCATGGATAGAGATGGTCCTAGGTAATCATATAAATATATGAAAGAGTTATTCCAAGAAGACTTTGGAAATAAAATATAATGTCATCATTGATCCCATGGTCATAAATTTGGGAATAAACATCTCATGGATCTTTATCAAACCTTTCAATGGAAAATCACCCAATCTAAGTGGTTATTTTAGTCAATGATTGAGGGGATCCAATATTTGATCTCTAAATTTCCAAGATCTATTCATCGCGGTTTAAACCCACCCAAACAACTCATATCACTGTACAAATTCTGAATGTAAAATTAATTAAAAATCTATTTATGGTATGTACCTTAGAATCATATTATCTTTGGTAATTCATAGTGGAATCCCAATGTTAGTGGAATCACATGCAACATAGTAATTTCATTATACATACCATCACCTACTATTATGCCATATCATATGAACCAAATCTATTATCTATAACTATATATACTATATGATATGTATGAGTGTCACATATTCCTTTTGACGGTATTATATTATCACACAATATTACATAAATTGTAGGAATCCCATGGTCTCAACCATATCATTAGTGATTATTTGAAATCATGGCAATCATAATAGTGTCAGGAATTTCGAAAGAATCAAATGGATAAAGTGTAATCACATTTAGTACCCATAAAATAAAAAAACATAAAAGGGATGGTAAAAACGAAAACCTCAAATATATCATTACAGCCTCATCGAACCTAACCATCTGTTGGGGATTTATAGTGGCACCAAAGACCATCTATACCAAACAATATACAATATCTTAGGGTTGGTATGTAAATTGGGATTCCACATGGGTTTCCAAGGAAAGTATATAAGCCATGGAATCTCTATTAGTATGATCATTCATCTATAGTATATATGAATTACACACATTACTCATGTTATATCAAATACCTTATCATTGATCGAAATTTAATAGGACAATAAGGATATGTCTTATTGGAATTGGTCTCTTGAGATGGACCATGGTCCATCACAAAATCCAAGAAAAAACTAAGATGGCTCACTTAATTAACATGAGCTAGATCATCCTATGAACGATCCACCTTATCTAATAATTTCTTCAGTATCCTAACTCGGCCATATAGGTTCATCCCTATCATGTCCCATCACAAACCCTCTTGAAGGAAACCATGTGAATAGTTATTTTACTTGTTCATTACTTCACCATCAGCAAACAAGGAATCAATCCATGAGCACAAGGTCCAATATAGAAATAGATATTTTCTTCTTTCATTATAAAAATTATACATATGACTGAAAATTTAATTTAAGCTTACCATTCATTTATATTAAATCGAATAATTTCACTTTAATGTCTTAAAAAAATGGTATTCTGTTTTATTGAAATGAAATAAAATCACCTGCATCATAAAAAATAGTAATAATATTGGGAAATCATCAAGGAACACATACCTATTTTGATTCGTTTTTTATTTAATTTAAAAAGAAAAAAAACTACTCTCAAGGCCATTTGATTCCTCTCTAAGAATGAAACATCACCTGAGAAACTATCTCATGCCATGGTATAACATTTAATGATTTTAAATATTTTATAAATTAATAAACCATTTATTAGATATTTTTATATTTCCAATTAACTATCCAAAAATAGTTTTCTTACAGAAACCCTGAGAAACCAACTATTGGAGGGTTTTAATAGACCTATGGCATAATTTTAGAGAATATCACTAACATGTGACATTAATTCGATTAAAAATTAAAATTAAATTAATAGTAAATACATAGAAAAATCATTGTGACAAAACACCTCCTCAAATAAATGAGAAACTACATGAACAATATGTCTTGAGAAATCCTTAATGAGGGTGAACTAGAATCCCCATTATATATAGAAACTTCCACCATGGTACATTGTAATTTTCCCATAACCCTATACCATGTGAAATAATTATTATAAAAAATGGAGGAGGAGAAACATTAAGATCGATTTAGGGTTGGGAATACTCAAATAGAGCTCAAAAACATCAAAATTCACTCCCAAAAAAAGATAGAAGAAGGTAGGGGGAGGGTCAAATTCTCCTTTTATGAACATAAAAATAAGTAATTTATGTTAGTATCAATAAAATAATAATGGGTGTAAAAAGCTAAAATATACCACTAAAGACACCCCATCAGATTGTCGGTGGCACACTTACTAGTTGATAGCCTCCCACTACCTACCAGGAATCATAGATATCCACCGACTGTCTAGTGAGTTGATTATACAGTCAATCAATTGTATAACCACCCTATAAAGAATTCTATACTCTCTAATACATTCCCAAAATTAATAATTCCTCATTCCACATCCCATAAATAACGTTCAAGGAACTCAAACCCTATGATTTCAATTCCATAGATCAATTAAAAATCTATTCCATCCAAAAATATAAAATTAAAATATCATTTAGAATTTAAACAATCTATTGTAGTGGGATCTCAAAATATCCCCACCATAGTACTTATCATCACTGAGAATTCAGTTTCAGTGTTTTATCATCAGTCCAAACCTACTAGAGTGTCCAATTAATCATCTAGCATGTGGTTTTCTACAACACATGACATTGCTCATGATGGTCAATTTTTAGGTTTCAGCCTTTTTTCCTTTGATGTCTATTATTGAAACACCCATATAACATTATAGTCAGATAAATGATTTTTTATAAATCATAATTAACCTAAAAAAACAAGAAAACTCATTTCTAATTACAGTAGATTTATTGTAATTAAATTATATAAAATAAATAGGCATGCCTCTATCATAGAAGAATAAAATGAAAATTCTGAATTTTAGATAGATAAACTTGAAGAACTCCTATATACAACCCATCATATTCAAAACAACACCTCATATTTGGATTCATATCTACAACATCATATTAAATGAAAAAACACTAGTAGTGCCTCATTTTTTGGCTTCTCTCGATGTCCCTGGACTTCAGCCACTCACATGCCCTTAAATAACCAAATCACAATTCATCTGTACCCAAAGACATAACATGACCCTTGAAATAAATCAAATGAATTGAATCCCAAGATTACTCTAAAATTCCCATTTTTAATTCTCTAACCAAGTAAAACGGGTCATTATACTCCACTAAACTATCCACACTGGTGGACAACTGATATGATCACATTTGTATCACATCAAATCATCTTGGGCCTGAGGTTGATGCTCAAACTCCAACCAATGCTACTCCCAAAATTATAATTGTCATTAACTAATATATCATGTCACATGTCACCCCAATTCAATTTATAAATAGTATTCGGAAGGGCAGAGACATGTCCTCAAACTCAACATCACAAATAGAAGTGGATTCAAACTAGCTTCAAGGGTCAAAAGGTAATATAATGGGGATACAATTATTTCTAGATTAGAAGTAAAAATAATATGAAGAAATAATTAATTAAATTTAATGGATATATAATCTATAAGGTTACAAATTATCATACTATTCATGAACATGGTATGCCCAAAACTACAATGAATAGAATATACTAAAAATATTACACCAAATGTTATTAAAATGAAAAATACAAAATAAACAATTTCCTAACTCTTGTAGGAATAATATGTATAGGAATGAAACCCATCATATAGGTCATGTAATATCCCCAATATGTAGAATAGAATCCCATAATACACGCCCTAACATAAATCCATTATATATGTCTGGGTACCAAATTGTGTTCTGAATAGGATGTGAGTAAACGTCAATAGACCACAAAAAAATTGTCAAATAATATCTTTTCTAGGAAGATAAAATGTAAAAGGGTGAAGGTATGATAATAAAATTTTAACAGTAATGTATATTGAACCATAAATGCACATTCTATTTAGAAGGAAAATAGTTTACTATACATATTTCATCCTAGTCTATGATGTCCATTATCATTTTACATTCTATAAAAATAAACCTGGGACACATGGCATGTAACTGAGGTTCTTGTGTTTAAGGATAAATGTACCGAGATTTTATATTCAATAAATATAATCAACACATTCATCTAATAATGGTGTTTCATGTCCTAAACTTCATACATAATGGTATAGAGAAATATGTTAGACTAATTCAAATAACTTAATATCAAAATCCATGTTAAATTATTTCATTATATAAATGGATACACTATGTCCATAGAATTAAATAAATTAAAAAGGAACCATATATATATTAATGAGGAAAATCATGTCTAATAATTTCCAATAAATGATAAGGAACTCCATGTCGAATAATAAGGAACACCATGTACAATAATTTCAAATAAATTATTTGGAGCACCATACCCAACAAAATTTAATAGTTTATATTCATTTAATATAATATGGTTTATGATAACCTCAATGAAATTATATTTTGTAACCCATGTATCACCCAAGGAAGAATATAATAAAAATTATATTTATATTTAATTATTCAATATAGACCATGGGAAATATCCATTACAATTTACAATCATCATGATTACCTATATATCATTTTTCTCGATTCATTTTTAAACAAAGAATAGGTCTATGAGAGACATCTATTTTATTTCAAAATTCGAAATGATTAAATTCAATAACAAAATCATTTATAAGTGACAAGAAGTATCATTTAATAAATCATTCCATTTAACAAGTACATTAATTCATTATGTTATTCCACTAAATTAATCCTTAAGAATTAGAAGGTGGAAAAGACGAGTAATAACACAAACCCATCATTTAATTCATTTAAGGAATCCCACTAAATATAGAAAAGATCGACACACTAGAGTGGTTCTCGGACTGGTTAGGAAAGATAATCTAATATATGAATTCAATTGACATCACATTAAATAGAGGTTTGGGTTGAGTTAATAAACCTCTAACCATGTTATAGGGTCACAAAGAACATAATGATTGTGTTCTAAGAATTTTATTTATGTTATTTGATATTTTAAGAGAAATGAATATGGAATTGCAACATGAATCCCAATGAAAATATTATATCAATGATAAAACATTGTGGTAAAATAATCTATATTCCATTCTATTCAGTAAGTAATATTTAGTCAAAAAATACCAGCCATTGGTTTGAGCTGAAATTATTGAAATTTGAGAACCAACAAAGCATCGTATAATTTTTCATATTTTCTTGAACAATGATTACATCATAAATAATAAGAATAAATCATAATATATTTTTGAAGTGTTTTATAATATGCTATAGTATTAGGGAATATCTATAGAAATTCAAATTAAACTATAAATTAGTGGGATCCATCCATGGGAGTAGAGAAGCGAGGAGTACAAGCACACAAAGGCTACTAGATCAACATGGAATGTAAAAGTGGTGAAACACATTTAAGATTGGTTGGGAAATGGTATTTTTTCCCATTAATGTATTTCATGGTTAGTGCCCATATCTAGTTATGTTTTATAATCTATATATGATTATACATATGGAAAACTCCCCTAAAATTACAGTTTTTTTACATGGTTAGACAAAAATTTTACCAATCATGCTAGTTCCCTTCCACCTCTCCACACAGAAACATAGTTTTCTAGGATCGAATTCATATTTTGAAAAACTATGTTCCTTAAAAATAACACCACATAGTTTTTACACATGGTTAGCACAAATCATGTGCTAAATCTATACATGTGATTATCTCTCTGAAAAATGATCCTTCAATGAATGTATCTCTTGAAACAGATCTGGGTTTCCAAGACACCACTCAATACTTAAACATCATCCAAATGAATCATTAAATGATTAAAATGTCCCTAAATAAACTTTTGATGCAAATTTTATGATATCCCCAACCAACAAATGAAAATTCAAATAACTGTTCAGTTTAGAACATGATCAAAATAGGGGATAATATATCCACTCCACCTTAGAACATAACATCCCTGATAATCCCTAGTCGACATTAAAAAAACAACTGACCAATATGGGATGGAAAAATCAAATCAAGTGTCTATATATTATTTTTATATTCAAAATTCACCTCTATGAATAAAATTAAACATTCAAAATATAATCTTCTAAAATCTAAGGTACATATTGTATCCACAAAGGAAATACTAATACTATGCATACTAGATCCCATCTAACATGTTACATGATAAGAAAATAATCAACTTCATCAACATGCCTATAATGGTCCCTACTATAGGATCTATCTTTTATGAGATGATTATCGTTAAAGGTTTGGCCACCATAGAAATGGAATTTTTTAGCACATCATTTTCATACTAATGACACTCATGGTATGATTTTTTAATTGATCCAATGGTTTAATTATAATAGACTAAGCTATCATGGTCAATATTAAATTTTCAAGTAAATATCCCATAAACCATTATACTATTCTCTTCTTGTCCCAATAGTATAACTGATGTATATCCATAATTAACACATCCAAATACAGTAGATAACTCATTTTATATAGCCATAGAATATAAATTTTCCAAAAATATCCAACGTAACTGACGATGCCACACCATAACCATATTCTATGTTTTTTAATCCAAGGAATCCACCTATCACTTTGAGAAATCTCACTATTGTTTATAAGCAATTTCTGGTGATGTATCAAAGAAAAACCATTCCCCATTCATAAACTTTTTTCCTCTCACATCCAGAACACTGATGTACACTAGATCCAGAATCATTAGACTGACAAAACTTAATCCGATCCTTATTTCTAGACATTATTCTACACCAATGTCCATATTCAATCATGTACTAGGTATTTTTAATGAAACATATATATATATATATATATTTCAATTTATCAAAGATAATTTGAAATCCAAAACCACCATCCAAAAATAAGTCTGATAATTTCATTAGGATTATCTCGTTAGGGTCTCCAACCAATGACTCATGTGTTTCCCAACTCCATAGAAGCATGGCCATTTTTTCTCCTATGAAAAGTGTTCCCAATTGCCATATCCCATTCCCCATCCATGGTTTACCTAAATTAATAGAAAATATATTATCCCAATCATCCCTAAATATTAAATCCAAAATTACCCATCAATCATTCTCACTCCTCGATTATGGTTCCCTTGGAGTTCATCAAGATTCAACATATAATGAGGGTCCTCAGACTCAAGAAGACAAATTTATACTCCCCACCTTATAGTTTACCTTAAACCACTCATAGTGAAAACCTAAAATGAAATCCCTAAATCGAACCAGAAAATATATTTTTGAAGCTCCACATTTATTATAATCATTTTTAGCATACCAAGGATGATTTAAATATATTGGTTCTAATAATTATAAAATTACGAGTACACTACATTTCCTGGAATTATTAATATTTCTCTCCCATTCAAAACACACATAAATATAGTTGTACATTCCTTATTCAACTACTAACACAACATCTCCAAAAAATGTTTGTCACAATCCATTAACATGGAAAACATCCTATGTTACCTAATTTATTTCTCATGAAAACCCTTGCTATAAGCCCATAATTTAATTTACATAAATATATGTGTCACTATACTCAAAAAGGTCACCATTTAATTCTTCGATCCTCAACTCATACTCATCCACTCACTAACATTACACATCAAAAAGTTACCAAACACATCAATTGAAAAATAAAAATTCCACACAAAGAAGTTGTGTATTTTATGCCCCCCAAATGAAGACCAAACCCAATCTCCCAATAGACATCAATAAAATAAGGAATGATATACATGTAACATTAGCATAAATATGTTTGATGCTCTATCAAAATTCCTCTTTAATAATTGAAAACCTAAACATTTAATGATTTATATAAAGCCCACCCACCCTATGGAATAATTTCATAAATATAATGGTCAATCACATGGCCACAAGTCAATAACACAGAACACCCTAAGGACCCTACCCATAAAATCATGTCTCAATTTCAATCCACCCCATTTTTTGTTTTATCTTAAGGTAACCAATGTAATTACCATTCCTAAATATCATTAACCAAGATCTTTTTTGCCGGTGGTCTTGAAACAAGAATACGACCACTCTCACTGCATCTAAATGAATTTTTAAATTATGGATTACAACTCTCATAGGTTATCCAATATCAATATAAAAAATATCCCAATATGGAATATGAAAATGTTATGGTCCATTAGTTCACTCATCTATCCATGCTGACTAAAACTGAAAATAGGGACACTTGGTCTACACACCTAGCCCAAAAAGTCTCTCATATAAGATCTGCATCCTACATAAGTGACATGATTACACAACATCAAATGTACTTTTGGTCAATATATAATGAGGTAAAACTAATGGAATGTTATGTATTACTGGCCACAAAGGATGAAAATCATTCAACATTAGCAAAATGTATTCACCAACAATGCATTTTCCTACTATGCACTTATCCATTTCGATCATCTTCATAGGGGAGTACTGGAAGATGGTTCAAACATCAACATAAAAGGATAGAGAGAATACACTCACCAGGTAAATGCATATGATAATCCCCCAAAATGGCCAACCTACTATACAACATCTTATATATTTGAGGCTTCATTCAATAAACTAGTGTCCTACACAACACCAATTGATAAATAACAACACTTAACATGCCTATGATATCGGCTCAAAAATCTATATGCTTTTTATTCTCAACGGATCTACCAAAAAAATCACTTCTCCTAAAACTATCATAAGGACTTTAATTTAAAGAAATGGTGAAAAATTCCAAAATTCAATACAACATTACTTTATATTAATGAGAAAAAAAATAATCCAATTGAGTCTCGTGGGTAATTTCAATATTACAGTTCAAGTTAACAATCAACGAAATATAAAAAGTAACACCTATATGTTTATATAATATATTAACCCTAAATAGTTTTTTATTTAAAAAATAAAATCAATTAAATTTTATTATAAAAAATAAATATGATAATAATATTTTAATGTAATGTACAATTTATAACGGAAAATTTTTTACAATAAATAATTGGCACAATATTTAGATGACACATGAAATACTCTTGGAATTATTATCAAATAAATCCATTTTAAACAATTTCATTTACACAGAAGTTATCATTACTGGGCCTAGTTAATAAAAATGTTAATTCATAGATATTGAGGAAAATAATCTTTAAGATGTAAATTTTATTTAAATTAACTGCCACTTAACATCAATGAAGCTTAAAAGAAGAAAAATCTATTTTATCATTAATGGTGAATATGTTATGTTAGATTCCATCATACAATTATATTCAATACCAAATGAGTGGACTTTTACACTTTAAATAACTATCCCTTTAAACATATTATAATGCCCATTGATTAGGAACTATTCATCGAAAAAGAAATATAGGTGACCTATGAGTGTCTCATAATCCCAACATCTCTTCAGTTATACAAGGAGACATTTCAAACTTATAGAGTCAACACTCTGTAAAATTGTATTTTCTTCCCATTTAAGTTATGCCTAATAATAATGAATTTATCTATATTTTCACACACCTTTAGCGAGGTTACATCATAAGCATAACATGTTAAAACTGTCCTACAAAGGTCGTATAAATCTTAAAATGACTCTATTATAAAGGTCACCATTATAAAGTTATGAAGGCTCATGAATTTATAAGTTGCAATTGATAAAACATTTAACTTACATCAATAATTAGTAACATGAATTTATAAAATCCTTACAATTCAATTCAATTTTCAAAAAATAATTTTTAGAATAATTCTATTATTTTGGATAAGAACATGTTTATTAGATAGTAATCCATCATCATGTTATCTTATAAAACACATTTTAGGTTGATATAGACACATTATTTAACCAACCATAATTCATAACTGTAACAGAAAAAGATATCAAATTAGCTGTGAATATAAATAGAAAACATATAAAATCTAACCAACATGGTATAAAAGTAATAATGATATATAATCAGATATGAATAGTGTGTATATTTTGACACTATGTAATAACAAAATAATGGTATACATATAAGAATGATAATGAAATGTGAATACCATATGCCTGAAATGAAAAATTAACGAACATAATGACTTTCCAACTCATGTTATGAAGTAAATCCCATAGCATAGTAACTAGTGGAAATGAAATTAATAAATCCCCAATGAAAAATTATAATTAATTTTAGTAACAGAAAACATGAAAAATCAACCCAATCCAACCGAATTTATTTTTTCCCCACTATATTGATTGTCCATTCCTAGACATGAATTATTTACCAAGATTGAAAACATTTATAGTATATTTTCTAATAGCCTAAATATAAGTATAAGGAATGTAATTCAATTATATCAATTAAACATGTCCTACTCTGTATAACTCTATATAAAGTAAAATGAACAACAATAAGTCTTCAAACATGCCTTCCAATAGGCTAGAGGTTATCAACTATAAGAAAAGAGATAAAATAAGTATTATTGAGATATTATACCCTATATAACATTGATAAACATATAATAAAAAATAAATGAATCAAATGATGCGGTATAGGAAAATGGCTCCCCACTCCCCATATATCACTTTCTTTCCCCTCTCCTAGGGTTGTAGGTGTACATCATTACTAGTGAGGTGACCTCTAGGACTCCCACTCCATCATTTTTGTTTCTTTTCATGGAGTTTGTTTTATCATCAATCTCCTAGGGTTGTCCTGGGCGGACATCTTCTCCCTATATGATTTATGGATTCATCAATATCATTCTTAGATTGTAGATGTGTTCTTCCACCCATGGTGCCTCAAGGATTATTTTTCGACTACCCTAAGTTGTTTCCCTCCATCCACTTTGGTTACAATTTTTCCCATCTTTGGCTTATGTATTATTCTATTTTTCTAAATTAATACCTTACCTCGGTGTTAGGGTTCATATTTTGGGAAAAGTCTTTCTGCAACCCAAGGTCTTGTTCAACCCCATCACAACACTTTTCATCATCCCCATGATGCTAGAACCCATTTTTGGTCTAGCACAGTGTTTGAATTATCATATTTAGATAGCATTTTGTAGGTATTTGGGTCCTCAGATATTTTTTGTTCCATTTTCGATCTTACATCAAGGTTTTTGTTCTTTTAACTTCATTGATTTCATTCATTATTCCTCTAATATTCACACTATATTCAATAAACATGACTCAATTTGGATTGGTTTTATAACCCCAAATTGTGTTCTAGGATTTTGATGTGGGAGTGTTTTTATACACAATATTGTAACCTACTTTTGAGGTGTCATCTTTGAGTTGTGTTGACAAGGCTCAAGGATGATGGCTAAGATTTTTCACTGGAGCTATTGCAATGATGACTGGTAGTTTCTCTTAGTTAGTTCGGATGTGTCTTACTATTTTCAAGGTTTATTTTTTTGAATTTTTTTGTGAGGTGTTTAAAATTTCCTCTGGTGATGATCATGCAATGTAAGGTTGGTTTCTAAGTGATTTTTGTGTAATTTTGTTCAGTATTGTTAGATGCTGATGAGGAATTGTTGATCAAGATTATGGAAGTGCTGGTCTTATATGATTTATTTCCTATGGGTTTCAGTGGTTATGGTGGTTATTATGGATGTCATTTAGATTCTATATCAATAGTGATGTCCAAGTGTAATGTTTAAGTATTGGTCTCGAAGTGGATCATATATCCTGATTTTTAATCTAAAATATGAATTTAGAAATTTGAATCTAATTTGGTGTAAATATGGACTTATTTTCATATATTTTTATGTTTTATTTAACCATTGATGTTTCTTTGAATTACCACCTAACCCATAAATGTGGTTTTCTAATGAAAATACCAAAAAATAATTTGTAAATGTAGTGGTAGATAAAAATAATTAAAAGTCAGTATGGAACATATAAGCCAACCAATGAAATATAATCCAACATTGGATGAATTTTTTATACCCAAATTTAAATGGGAACTATCATACAAAATATTTAATATAAAATATTAAAAAATGGAAAAAACAATAAATAAACAAAATACAAGGATCCAATCAATGTCCTATGTACATGCCTGGCCCCCATCTCCAATGTTATTTCTCTATCCAGATTACTAAAAACAAAACTACACAATATATTTCATAACCTATGGCCATTAGATCATTGAGAGTAAGTATTGAAATCCACATCACTAATAGTATCTAATTATATCCATTAATTATATGTAAAATTATACACTATGTAGGTATAGAAATACAATTTAATAACCCATTTAAATATTATAATGTAGAGATCAATTTCTATGTCGGGAACCTAGATATTATACCAACTTCAGCATATGTTTATATGTTCGTTAGTATTATATATTTTACATTAATCAACCTATGAACCTTTATATATAACAAATTAATTAATATTCATAGATAAACATACATATATTCCATTTTCAAAAATTGAAATCATAAAATGTATTTAATGAAGTGGTGTTGTGTCCTAGAATTCAATAGGTAATGGAATTGGAATTATTTTCTAAAATATAGTATTATTTAATGTGGAACTACAGGTACAATTATTTAAAGAAATAAATACATGTTATATTTTCAATTAATTAATAAAATAACTAATAATTCCATTTCCCATAATGAGGAATTTCACAGCCAATAATTACTAATAAATCAAATGGAACTCCATTCCTAATTATGAGGGACATTATGATAGACTTTTCTAGTAAAATATTTGGAGGACCATGTCCAACACCTCTTAAACATTTATAACCCTTGAATTCAATATGTATTAAGAGCCCATCCCAGGAAATATTTATCAAAACTGAAGTACCACTCATGGAAGAGTATAGTAATAGGATCATTGAATTTAATAATTTAAAATAATCCATTAGAAACAGACATACCATATTATAATCATCATGATTATCAATATAAATATTTTCTATTATATAATTAAAATAATAATAAGGAAATGGGATTCATTAATAGAATTTTAAAATTATGCATATTTCAATTCCTTGCTCAACTCATTAAAAGGGGATATGAAGGGTCTTGTAATAAAACATTCCATTTATCAATACATTCAAATAATTATGATATTCCATTAAATTCACTATTTATAAATGATAAGGGGTATAATTCTATTTCATAATAGTTTCTCTTAATTTATGTCTATTATGTAATCCTACTAACATGTTGAATGTTTTACACACCTAATGGTTTTTCTTATAGTTTAGGAGGAGGAGAACCATTATAATAATTTTACTAAACTGAATGTAAGTATAGATTCATGTTAATGTCGTGAATCTCTTATAATGTGAATGGGGTCTATAGAACATGTAAAATTTTGTACAATAATTTAATTTCAGTAATTTTACATTTTAGGATAAATATTTTGGAATTTTAGTGTGTGAAACGACAAAAATATTCTATAAATGATGAAATATTAATATAAAAATATTATACCATCTACCAAATATCAAGGTTACTTTTATCATCCAATATCATTCTTTAGATTAATCCAAAATGAGAAAAAGGAATCATTGAATGAAAATAATAGTAATATGGGATAATAGCTCAAATAATGATCACATCAAAAGAAATTAGTGAAACTAATAATATATGTAAGAGGACCTGTAAAATACCTTCAAGGATTCAAATGCATCAGATGAAATTCAATTCATACCATTAACAAGTGAGATCCTCTAATAGATGTAGATAGGGTAGGATGGAATGAATCGGGATGATATAGGATGATTGGGGTAAAAAAATGGGGTGAATTTGTTTTCAGGTTGGAGTATAATGATGGTAATTTTCTATGTTAGTTGAATTCATTGTTTGGCCAAAAATGGAGGAAAATTGAGTGGAAACTGTGTGCAGTTACAACCCAAGAACACCCCTACTCCTTATAGTTTCGTTGTATGATTATAAATTTTATGTTCTAACTTGGATATACACTAAACACCTCTAAACTGATCCATATAATCTGTTGGGATCTATTTCACGGTTTAACAAATCATCTTCCATAATATATAGAGCTCTTGGTTTTCACTAACCTTAAGCCATTACATGTCACTCTTGGAAAAGATATTTCAATGTCTAATTCCTTAGCTTGACCCTAAATATATTTTTCCTTATTTAATTTTATTTATTTCTTAGAATTTTAATTATTTACTTGAGGTTTGGTTTGATATTATAGTGATAAATTTTGATTTTGGAAGATTAAGGTTGTTTTTTCTCTATTCACGGTTCGTGTGAATGTATTCAGGATAAACCATGTGGATAGTGGATACATAGTGTTTTTCATATATATTTTTTCATTCGTAGATTTTATTTCAAATACTATATATGGTTTGGACAAAAACATGTGAGACAATGGTGTAATAATGAATCATGTTTGTGGTGTCTTTGACCTAGATCACATCTTGCTCATTTTTAGTAAGAATTGTGTGGAATTCGTTGTCAGTAATTAGTAATTAACAGAGAGATACTTATCATGATTTGTGTATGGATTCTCATTTTATATATCTATACCACATGGGTGACCCTTCCATCTTTTGTGGTGCGCAATGTTGGCTCCCGACACTGATTCATCTCCACTCTTCAGCTCCGCAATGATGAGATCCATTCTCCAAGTGTTTCATATCCTCGTTTTCTTGTCATTGTTTCTCTATGGTACTCTGGTTCTTCTAAAGAAGGTCTGTGATTTGGATGCCCTCCATCACCCTATCCTTCACCTGGTCACATGTTCCTTCATGCCTCTTTGGGTTGGGGATGGTAAGGAGTTAACCTGGAGATTTTGGGATAGTGGTTCAGTGGAGGTTGGGTGTCCAGCCTCCTGCTCTGACCTAGGGTTCGACCACTACTCTCCTGGTCATAGTTGGAGATACAGGTACACATGGTTTTGGCCCATTTGATTTTTGGTCGTCAATGTTCCTTTCAGGGTAGCATACTTGGAATTCTTCAAGGTCTCATTCTCGAACCTCTTTCGAGTTGTCCCTATTTTTGTGTCCCCCTTTTGGGTCTTCTTTCTTGCTTGAGGATTATTTTAATCGGTGGTCGCTTTTTAGTGACAAGATTATTGAGTCTAGGTGGCACGATTGTGGCCTCTGTTGGTGGTGTTCAATGGTTTAGCGATAGATGATGTCCACTCCAAAATAGTGATGCTCGTGTTTTGTGATGATGATGATGAAAGATTGTTTAGGAATCAAGGGAGTTTGGTCTAGGTGGAATCATCAAATTTTAGAAGCCTATGAAAAATTACTTTGTTATGGTGTTATGTGATGGCATGGTGTGTGTCGTTGGTGACGATGACAGTTATTGGAATGTCGGATTCGGATGACCCGCATTGGATAAGGCTTTTGTTAGGGTACGCATCAAAAGGTGCTAGGCTCAAGGTGTGATGCTGGTACCATTGGAAATTTGAAATAGTTGATGTGTCATGGTGTGTATATTGAGGAGGTGTTGATGGCATTAGACGATGCATTTGAATTTTGAAATTCGGTGTGTTTTGAAGGTTCATGGCATGGTGTTGAGGGTTTCATTTGTTTTTTAAATTTTGAGTTTTGTAATGTGTTTTGTGTGGATTTAATGTAGATTATCACATACCCTAAAGTGGATTTTTCCATAAAATAAAATTAATGGATTTAAGTAGAATGTTATCCAATCTTGTGTTCTGACCTTATTTTGGGTTCCTCAAACCCTAATTGGTCAGTCACATCAGAGGGATCCCCAAAAACACATCTTTCGGTTCTATTTATTCCATTGATGTAATTCCATTGTTTCTATGTGTATTTATTTTGATTCTTTTTTCATTTTCTCCTCTTCTTCACCACCTCTCTTATTATTCTTATTTTTCATTCCTTGGATATATCATACCTTAACGCTATCATGAGTGTAGTATTATCTTGATTAATTTTATGGATTCAATCAACTATGGGTTTATTCATGGGATTAGTTATTCCCTGTTATAGTTTTTTATTACATTCATATTGTATTGATGTAGGTTTTTCTCTCCATTTCCATTGTGGAAAACTATATTGGATGCGTGAGATTTCATAAAATCTTTTAAAAAAATTTGTTTAGGGTCTTTATGTCCTTGTTTAATTTGTTATGGTTTTTTCATGTTTGAAATATTATGAAAATGTGATTTCAAATGAAATTTGTAGTTATGCCTATATTTTTATTTATAAAAGGTGTTTTAAAAAAATTAAAATTAGTTTTTTTTAAAAAAATAGACTAAATTATGATTCTGTCTGGCCATTTTTGGGTTTTAGTAATTTTTTCCTAATGAATTGATTTTTGTGTGTGGTTGTGACACCTTGTTATTGTATAGTGATCTTCTGTGGGTCATTATGATTGGTTGTAATTATAATATTGTTTGTTTAATTGGAAGAATATGTTTTTATATGGTTTTAAAATATATTCCCCTAGGTTAGGGTATATGCAAACATGAATCAGGTGAGTCAATTTATTAGATAATCAATATATATAGTCTTTAATAAATATAACCATTTTGAACCCCTGTATATAAAACTCATTTCCTCCTGTATCTTTTCTTTCTTCCACTCCATCTCTCAAATAGGGTTTCAAAAAAAATCATACTATTTTTTAAATGGGGAACTGGTTTTCAAATAACATTAAATCAGTTTTAATATATTATATCCATTCATAAAATCATTTGGAACATTAGATACATGGTTTATCATTTGTTTCTACTTTGGCATTAGAAATATTTTTGTTAGAGAATGAATTTTTATTGGAAGTGGTCTTGTTTTGGTAAATATTAAGGTCTAGTTTGTACATTGTGATTTTGGGGAAATTTCCATTGAACCCAAATGACATGTTGTCACAATTATCAAATTTCAAAGGTTATATGTTTTATGTTAGTCACATTTGTCATCCTTATGATGAAAGGGTCTTAGAATATGTGGGGTTAGAGAATGGTAAAGGAATACAAAGTGTCATCTAGGTGGCTTTTTTGAACCTTCCACACAAGGTAATCCCCCCTCCTCCACAAAGAGGTCACATCCAAAAGGTAGAGCCCCAACTGGAGAAGGAGTTGTTTCCAGATGAGATGACAGAGAATCCTGGAGGGTGACAACCCGATCAGTAATGGTTTTTCAAAGAAATACATCAACACATTGGCCCCACATAATTTTTCTTGCCCAGTTGAGATCGAGTGACCGAGAAAGACTGGTGGATCACAGCAATGGTTCCTTGATTGATGATTTCATTATAGTCTCAATTATTTAGATTAGATCCTCCTTGAAACAGGATATTCTTTGTGTGATTTTCCCCAAGTGATGATAATTTAGAGTATTATAGTTGGATATTGACTTGGTTGTGCACCAGATGTAGGTCTTTGGGTTCAAACCACATACATCCATGTATATCTTATAGGTATGTTTATATAAATCTCATGATTACATATTTTTATTTTCCTATTTTAGGGTTTTATTACATTTGTTACATGATATTTTATGTATTTTTAAGCTTAAAGTTATATTATTTTCCATTATTTAGGGATTTATTTTTTTTCTCTATGTTTCTGTTTATTTTTATTTTCCTTCTCTCTGGTACTTCCTTCAGGTAGTTTCCTCACATTCTTTTTTGTTTTCAATTTTTTTAAAATGGAATTATGATTTCATCCATTTAAATAATAAAATACCAATTTTACGTAAATTTATACTAAAATGGTTTTGATGGACTATTTCGGGAATATATACATGTAGAATATGTGGTTCTTAACTCCTAGTATATTTTATTATCACAACATTTTTGTGTTGCTTAAATTTGATAGACCAGATTTCTTCTACAATTTCTTCTTTTATCTAGGTCACCATATGGTGCTGAATTGTCTTATGGGTTGTGGTGACCAAAAGGTCACAATATGATCTTCTGTGTTGTGATTGGATTCTATTTAGTATTAATATTTTATGTTTTATCAATGTCATTGTATTGGGATGTATTTATATATTCATTTCATTCAGCGATTTATGGATTATATTTATGATGGTTACTGAATTTTTCTTAATTTATAACTATTTATCATGGGATAAATTGTTCCCATATAAGTTACATTTTATGCCTAAATCAAATTTCCATTCTAGGATGATTAGGAACCCGTTTTGGTACATGTAGAAGATCTGAACAAGTTATAGGATAGATGCTCATCTAGTGTGGTTCGTGACAAAATGGTATTAGATTAGCTCTCTATTATTTTGGAATGTTCAGTAGAGGAGATATTGGATTTCCAGGACTTGATAGGTATGTACGGTAAGAGAGTCAGGATCTATTTATCATCATACACATATAGATACCAGGGTGATTTTGAGACATGAATATACTATTTTGGATTTATGGGTTTATGTCTATGTTTCTTATTAGGTTAGTGGTTTAAACAATGAAAATTGTATTGAACCAGTGCTACATGGTGATTTTTCCTGGAGTAACAACTCATGTAGAGCCTAATTGAATTGAAAATGATTCTTCTAGTGGTCAGTTCATCCCATTGAAATTGTCTCCAAAATCATGTGACTATGTTATGCATGGTGACTGGTTCCATATTTAAATACTTTCACTGAGAGGTATGCTTTTGATGGATTGTATTTAGTCTCATTGGATTTTAAATATAAAATCGATTTTGATAATGTTTCTGAAAATATAAAATATTTTGGGTAATTAAATTTTTTAAAAGTTGGGATTTGGTGTTTCTTTAGAATTTAAAAAAATGTTTTGGTATTATGGGGAATTGGCCTTGTAGTAAAATTTTTTTAGAATTTGGAATAGAAATTGGAAATTTTGAAAGAAGATTTTGGTTTTTCATTGTGATATTTTTATTTACGACTTGATATTTTGGTTTGGAATATCCTTTTTGGTTTAATATTGTGTAGATGTAGATTTTGTTTTTTGTTAATTTTGTTCTGTAGAGTATTCCACACTAAATATTCCCTATGGATTATGTAGAGTCTATTTCTATCATCTGAACTACCTAGACTCCAAATTGAGTTGTCGAGTCATGTTGTACTTATAATTTTCTGATTTTACAATGTTATTAAGTCTAGTTAGAGTCTGTAGAGAGGTCTGATTAATTCAAATGAGTTTTCAACTCTTTGGGAGCTTTAAAGCCTATAAGGGTGTGAGGTTTTCGGGTTTTATTTTGGGCTCTAGGATTGAATCATTTGAAGGTGTTCATACCATTATATTTGGAAGTTGTTATTTCATGGGATGCCATGATGATCACTTTTTTAAGGTTTATAACCATGGAGGTAAATTAGAAGAATTTTGAAGAGTTCCTTTGTGGTCATTGATCTCAATATACTATTAAATCATACAATGACCATTTTAATGTGCTTGTTTATTTTTTCATTAAATAACATTAAAGGATCCACCGGCAGATCCTCTCATTTTCTCGGGTGATTATTCATAGATTAAGGTTCATGTTCCCTCATTATAGTAAATTATGCGAGGGAAAATATTTGATGATGTGTTATTTTTCATTATGGTTCACATACGATTGTCCATAGTAGGTAGAAATATGGTTTATCTTGGAGAAAATGAAGGTTCTGCTTCTAGTGAGGAGTGTGTTCTAGAGGAACCGGTTTATATGATGTCTCCCTTGATAGTTTTTAAATATCATTCATAAGACCACCAGGTTCTATATTTCTTGTGTGGTTGGTCTAGCTAGTCAACGTCATCTTGACATTACCCTCTGTTGTGTTTCTGATTATGTGGTTTTTTGGGTCACATTGAGAAGTTCTGCAAGAATTTTTTCCTAATGTCGAAATATTTATTAGAGTCTACCAGCTCTGGACTAGAGGTAGAATATGCTTCTATAGCATAAATATCTAATCGTACGACCCGATAGGAAGTTCATAATGAAGTACAAAAAAATTAGTTATGGGGGTGATTTCCCATATTTTTACCCCATTGTAAGAGTGGGTATGTTTTTTCTTTCCCTTGTTGTAACAATATTGTTTTTTTAAAAAATATCTTTATTTGAAAAACATTGGTTTAAAAATTGATTGAATCAATTTTAGAATTTTTTGTGCTTTATGTATTTTAATTATTGGGCGGCTTTCATTCATGTTCATAATTTTGACTGGTTCTCTTCTTTTAGTTTCTTCGGTCTTGTAGAAATAATGAGTCATGGTTTAGAATGATATCTGATTTTAGATCTATTTATTGGGATCCCTTATTCTTAGTGTTTTAGTGTTTGTTCTATTATGCTAGTCATTTTCAAAATATTGGAGAGTCCATCACTTTTCCCTATATATCACTATGTTTTGGTTTTCTATATAGTTATTTGGTTACCAATTGAGGATTTTAAAAGAAAATTTGGGGATCTTGGTATCATTTTAAATAATTTTTATTTAGGTTATACACTTTTTCCTTGTTTGGTTAGGTGACTCTATAGGGGTATAATATTTTGTGTTTGGTTAATTTTCACTCCTTGACAACAAATTTAATTAATTAGTATATTTTCTTTATTCATGGAATTTGATATTTTTTGGTGAGGTTTGGGTTGAGTTTCTGATAATAATTTTTGAGTATGTG
This sequence comes from Viscum album, assembly GCA_963277665.1. Classification (NCBI taxonomy): domain Eukaryota; kingdom Viridiplantae; phylum Streptophyta; class Magnoliopsida; order Santalales; family Viscaceae; genus Viscum; species Viscum album. The sequence continues at coordinate 1,610,051,552 of OY728155.1, read as the reverse complement.
GGTTTTTTATTTGTTTTATCTGAATGAATGTTTCGTGTATACATTTTCTGTATAAAATAAACAACTACTTGAGGAAAAGGGTGATTTTAGTTATTTTTGTTCGTGCAGGGTTTTTATTGAATGGTCTATGAATTGTTTTTTCCAAACCATGATAGAACAAGGAGTAATCAGGCATCATGTTAGTTGTTTCTAGGAGCTACTTCACAACTTGTGAACAATTAGAGGGAAATCGGTGGGAATATTATGAGGAAGTATCTAATTTAGATAGATCATGTATTCATGGTTAGTGAATAGTTTCTTAATCCATGCATCCATCCCATAAGGGTGTCCCATTTTTCCTGTAGCTTGTGAATGATTGGCACAAAGTTGGTCCAACCGTGCGGAAAAATCATGTGACTTAACCAAATTCATAAAAATAGAAAATTATTGATTTCCCCCTATATTTTTATAATCGTATTTTGGGTTTATCCTCCCCAATTTGGATTATTCTTACCATAGATCTCCCAAAATGCTTCTCATTTTCCTCTCCTCCCATGTTCATAGATATGTTTCTCTTTATTTTTGGTCTTTTTTCTCATATTCAAGAATTCATATATTATTCGGACTTTTTTCATGCCTTGGTTCCATCTTGGATGAACCAAAGGTTGATGGTTGGGTTATGTTTTTATTGAATTTATTCTAGGGATTTGGCTTTTTTCATGGGCATGGTTCTTCCCTCTCATTTTTTCATCAAATTCTCACAAAATTAAGGTTGGTGTTAAAATACATTTACTTTCTAGAAAATGTAATTTTAAGAAAGATCTTTATTGAATAACATATAATTTCATTTTAAATTGTTATGGAATGTTATTTTAATATATATGGTTGTTTTAATTTTTTAAATTTGATGATAATGGGTTTTAAATTGAGTTTTTTAGTTATGACTATATGTGTGTGTGTGTGTATGCGATTTGAAGGTGTTTAGTAGAATTCCAATATTCCTTTTGGGCATAAACACAATAATTTTGAATTTTTTCCATGGTTGGGATTCAGTAATTCAGATTTCTTTTTAATTGTTAATTTTTTGTGGTTATCATTCTTATATAAGGATTAGTGGTCTTATGTGCATCATTTTGATTGGATGTAAATGAAATTGTAATTCATTAATTGGAAACATGATTATTTTAATGGGTTTCCATATAAACTCTTTTGGATTTGGTCATATTCATATGTTCATGGGATGCACATATGGATATTCACACACATATATATACATGGTATTCCATAAGGAAGTCAATTTTGAACCCCAGTTTTCAAAACACTATTCATCCATTATTCTTTATCTCTTCCACTCCCTCTCTCAAATGGTTCTCCAAAAAACAATTATTTCTTTCTAAATGGAAACTTTATTTCGCAATAGCATCAAAAATGGTTTTAATTTTTGTGAAATAAATATTGTCCTGGTTGTCAGTTTAGATGTGTGGTGTAACAATTAACATTATTATAGGAACATTTTCATCCTCAAAGAATGATTCAGGTTTTTAGTTTAGTGTTATGATGGATTTTGGGAGGATGGTTTTTTTTATTACAAATGGGTCTTGATTTTTAAATGTGATCTCATTGTTATTACATTAAAATGTTTTTGAAGTAGATTTTTATCCCAAATGACATATAGGCTTCGTTTGAATATTTTAAATGGTCTTTGTTAGATGGGAAACCATATTTTCATCATTCCAATGAGAGGGACTTAAAATAGATAGTTCTTAGGAATGTGAAAGGAATGAATGGTTGAATTATTGTGGTATGTTATATATCGATCATGTGATGAACTCCTCATTCTCATTTAAATTATAATCATTGGATTCGTGAATTTCGTCTAGACAACTGAGTAATGATTTATTTTTAGTATTGATTAGATTTATTAGAACATCTTGAATTGATGACAGGTTGTGTGTTATTTTCCTCTCATGAAGATAGATTATTGAAGCCATGTTTGTTACCATCTTGGTAGGTTAAACATACAATAGATTGTGGGTCCAAGTTTTGTACATTCTTTGATTTTTGGGAAATTCCCATGATTACATGTGTGAATGTTATTTTTTATGTTTTAAAAAACATTATTTAATCGAACATTTGGTATTTTATTCTTGAACTAATATTGTTTCAATTTATTTTCAGCCACATTTTTTTTCACATCAATTTCGGTTTAGTATGATTTTCTATATCTCTTGTACATCATTCAGTTTATGTCTTCACTTTTCTTTTTAGTTTTCAAATTGGGTTATAAAAAGAAATGTTATTCATCTATATAAATGTTAAAAATATATTTTCTTTGAAGGAATAAACAGTAAATTTTTATTTCGAATTGGATTTTGCTAATAAAGTGGGACACCACACATGATCTAACATCATGATCATGAAACATAGAAATGGGACAAAAAATCATTATATATGAGACTTTAATTATTTTAATCAGACACCTCATATATCCCATACTATAATGTAATTCCCTTTTTATTGGACCATTATCTATAATATCATTAAAATTATTATCCATATTTTCCAAATTATGTATATATTCCTCCAAATTGATAATTCTTTTGTAGAATCCACATACTAACATGAGGTCATGATTATTAATCCACACAATTTTTCTCATCATTTTGATCAATTTGGATAATTCATTAATAAATTATATTCACTACATCCTTTGTAGTTGTATTCCAAAAATCTCTTTCTAGTAATTATTTTTTATAGTTGAGAATCAACTACATGTATTCATATTTTTAATAATCATCATTTTCTATCATTATATACTTAATTGGTCTTTCTTTTTGAGGTGGAAGATCGATATGGACACTAATTTTCACTTTTTCCTTAGGAATTCCATAATCCTCCATTTTATTTAAACCTTCAACATTAACTTTTTTCATATGTAATTTGGTTTTTACTTTATCATTTTTTTCAAATTCTATATTGGCCTCTCACTTTTTGTCCGACCTTCTTTCCATCATTATGGGAATGTATGAATAGTTTTTTCATTATTTTTATATTCCCCATAGTTAATATTATTGACCCTTATTTTCCCATTTTCTCATTATTCATTGGAATATTAAGTCCTTTCACTTGAATAACATCCAAAATGTTCATTGGTAGTTGACTAAAGATTTCTTTCGCTAATTCTTCCTCAATTAAATCATGTTCCAATTAATGGAGATCCATACATTTTTGATGATTTCCTAGATTATTCACTATATATTTTATGCTAGGGATTCGCCAAATTTGTGACATCCCTCATCCATCCTTATCATCAAGGGAGACCTACATTGATTTTTCAAGAATTATAAGGTCAGTAGGATATGGAATTTTTCACCTAGACTCATGATTTGAAAAAAAAATCTATTACGCATGACCTCAGATAAAGCTGGGGCCTTTGGGATGATAGTGTTTATATATGAGGATCAGAATGCACTCACCCCTTTAGGAACCCTTATTCCTTTTCACAATACTATGAATGGAAATTTATCAATTTTTTAGGGAAAGGAAATGTATATATTATATGGTGCCTACCTATTGGTATTTTTATCCCAAACCCTACTTTTTCGTCTCAGTATCGGTAGACCGGAGTTGTTTTTTAAGATTGGATTTTGTGTTGTTTTACCTATAGTGGAGGCTAGTCATTTTTATGGTTGTGACCAATATGTCATTGGGTGAATTTTTTTATTCCTAATGTCTTATGTTATTTTTTTCAGTTTATATTTTTCTCTATTCCCATTATATTTTGAGCTGTTTATGTATTTACAATAATCATTGAGTTATGGATTCATTTTTATGGTGTTTATTATATTTTTATTCATTTATAATAGTTTATTATTGGATAAATCATTACTATATGTGTTAAATTTGATTCTAGACACTAGTATCTATATTGAGAGGATCGAGAATTCCATTATTTCCTTGTCATGGATTATTTCAAGAGACTTGTTTGGGGTGAGTATGAGTTGGTTCATTACACCTGAATATCTCAAAAAATATTCTATGCTTCTGAGACTCATATCAGACAATAAAAACTATCCAAAATTTTTTTAATTATTTCCAAACAATATAATTCCATCTTTAAATTATTTTTGGAATTTTTATAGTCCACCAAACGAATATTGAAATACCTTTAGAATATATAACATAATACAAGAAATGGGATCTTAAAAATATAGATAAATTCATCTTCATTCAACAAATTAAATCAAAATCCCAAACCAACCATTCAATGGTTGTTCTCATTCCTGAATAATGATGTGTGTATCACCCTGACTAAAATCACTCCCACACCATAGGAGTGAACTTTTCATTAAATAAATTGATAAATTTTCTAATAACCATTTAGAATATCATTTTTTCCACCAATTTGTTTTTCTATAACCAGATTCCCTCATATCCGAGTACTATGTCAGGCCACTAATTTTTCACTTGTTCAATGATCGTAGAAATTCTATCTATGAAAATAACTGAACCCCATATTGCTACATAGATCAGCACCATCAAACCAATTTATGGCCCAACCTTTTCTATTGTTATCAACCTATATGCATGTATCTCCTCCTTGTCCATGGTCACCCAATACAAAACCTTGAGATCACTTTTCCCTAATTATAGATAACATGTCCTACCCTCGGGACAAGAATTTAACAACATCTTAATCATTTAATTATTTTTCACTTTTATTAAGGCATGTTATAACATCTCATCTAAAACCCTAAGATATCATTCATGAAAACATATCACCATTTACATTGAACATTAGACACCATAATGCTCATATTTGTTTAAATAAATATAGAATTGCAGGAATCCAGTGTATGGACTACATGGATCAAATTAAAAATTAATCAAGAAAATGATTTTGTACCACTAGATCTATGAAACCCAAATAATGATCATGTTAGTCTCATGACATCAATCTAGGATTTCTATTATTTGTAAAATTATAAATTTACCTAAATTGAGATTCCTTATAACTCCTCTTCTAAATTGGGTACATCACCAGTACCACTATAAACTACACCGTTGGCCACCATCTGATTCAATTATATATTTTGAGGAATCAGTTAAACTCTCAACACGCAACTAAATCAAATCTAAAGTAAACAATGTTGGGCACAAAAATGGTTTCCCACCTTTGAATATTTTCTTATTACCATGAAACTCTAGGTTCATCACATCCAATGTAGATAGTAACAAATGTGTTGTTTTCTTAATACCTCTTTTCATAACCATGCATTTTCAATAAAATAAATTAATCCCACTATTTATTAATCTCACCCAATGGAATCTTCCAATGACTTTTGACCTCTAAATCACTCACAAAATAGGATTTTTTAAAACCACATAATGTTGAAGAGTTAAAATAATTAATAATATTATTCATTTAAATGTAGTGCACCAGTATTTTTGGGACCCTACTAGATTAGAACACCATGGTTAAGTGTTATTTGGACTGAAGTAGTCATCCAGATGGGGGACCTAAGGAGAAATTTTCATTGGTTTGTGAGAGTGAGATGAAAATAGACTTGAATGAACATGTTTAAGATTTTGGGGATAATCATTAGTATAATGTCATATTGGGTAACATTGGTTGGTACCATATAGGGTATTCCAGGTCTATAGGGAAACTAGTGGTTCATGGAAGGACATGACCAAATGAACATATGATGTAAGGGTGTTTATAATATCAGTGGGTCACATTTTTTTCATTTTTATCAGAGGAGTAATTCTTCCTTATGGGTGGTGGAACTACTGGGGTTGATATGTAGGTTCCATAATTATGATATTGTGAACTAAGGAGGGGAGTGATTGTAACCCCCCATAATGTTAAATTTTTAAATGATAAATTATATTCCTCATGTAAAAAAGTATCACCATTCTTTTGGTATCCAATTTGGTTATAACTCCAATGTAGCGTGTACATGGACTGGACAAGTGGACAGGATTGGTGAAATTCTATATATTTTTCCCATGGTTGTCAGAGTGAAGAAGTACGCTGAAATTGAAATGTTCTGGAAAATGGAGACATTAATTCTAATAATGACCCTCTGAACCACATCAGTGGTCCCCAAGTAGGGTACCATGTGTTTGAGAGGAAACTAGTGGTACATGGCACTCTAGGAAATCATATAATGTTATGTTGGGGTGTTTTTATTATTAGTGAGGCATAATTGTTATAGGAAAACCCCCTTGAGGGATACACTCACATATCACTATTAATTGACTCACAGATACTTGTGGGGCCAAATTAAAACATTTGAATCAGAGGATGAACTCAACCTTAAGTGTGATGGAATTTCCTCGGGGGAGATATATATCCCTGAATAAGGGAATTGATCGCTTAAGGTGGTGGTGATTATTTCACACCATAATTATAAATAGTCAAAAGAAAAAATGATATGACTCATGTCGACAATGTGAACTATTCAATTCAATATCATATATGATTAGAGCTCCTTTGTTTGGGGTTCATGGACCATAGTAGTGGTTATGATCCAATGACTATGTTATTGAAGGATGTATGTGATATTATTGGGGACCATTTTTTATTGTAGAAGTCTCCTTGAGGGATACACTAACATTTCACTAGTCATTTAATCACTACATTCATTTTCATGTATAAAGACCAATAGGTATCCCACCTAGTATAAAATCCGAAACACATTCAATTCCTTATCTCGAGAGTAATTATCCATATTATCATCTTATATTACTAAATAAACACACATTCCAAGTCACACAATCATAGGTATCACATACATATTATAAGAATCACATTTAAATAAACTCCACCAACTGGGAACTGATACCCACTATGCATTCCCCTGTTTGATAGCTCCATTGGGGATCACCAATCCTTGATCACCATTGTCATAGTCAATAGCATCACTCTGGATAATTAATATGAAATAGATACATCACCACTAGATCTATCAACAATAATGTTATTATATAAAACATAGGAAAACACCATATATGTTATTATAAATCTTTTAATAACCAAAACCAAATAATAGTACCTAGAAGGGGTTAAGTACAAGACATTACATTCCAAAGCTGAACCACTTGGGAAAATCATCACATATTCACCAAATTATATACCACCATTATCAACATTCACATCATCATGTTTCCAAAATAAAGATCCATGTGAAATTCAATCATAATAAACTACATATCCAGAATATTTTGGCTATATATAATTAAACCAAGAATATATGAATGAAATTGATTGGTGATCCATTGTTGAATATTTTAATAGTTTTACATATTGTTGTGATAATGACCACACAATCAAGCTTAAATATCATGTGAATATTACATTCTTATAATGACTTGTGTGATGCCTCTTGACAGTATTGGAAATGACTCAAATCCTGGACTAGTGTCCATCCAACAAGACAAGAGCTAAAAATATGTGATAAATCATAAATTAAAACATCATGTGCATGATATTAGGTAAAATCAATTAGTCGTAACATACTAATGTTATATCATAAATACCATCCTATAAAATGAGTACTTTCTACAATAGTTATGGTCCATATCACAATCTCAGGATATACATCATAGGCTTTGACCCCTTAGAATATCTCTTTGAAAACACACCACAATATTAAGAAAAAAATTAATTAACAACTGTAATTTCATTTTTAATTATCCCGGTGTGGATACTATTTTTAGTTATATGGACCAACTAGTTGCAAAAAGAGTTACACACATTATTTGATGTTCCCATTCATATCATCTTAAAATTATATATAGGCCTTGTATTTTTTTCAATGATATTTGAATTTTTATGCATTATTAAAATTATATATATTATTGATGGATATTTTATTAAGGATATTAATGAGATCATGACTATCATAAGTAATATATGTCTCATACAATTTATTACTCTGAGATGGTGATAATTCTGGTATTTATGTTTATATTCTTCCAAAATTAAGGATAAATATGATAGGAGTTCAAAATGAAGATGAGAATAAATACATGTAAGTTACTAAAATAAATTTCACTACAGATTATACCATAATAAACCATTAGAAAATGGAATAAGATTCTATATTTTATATAGATGTTAAAGAAGCTAGTGTAATTTCATATATATCTACGATATATCAGGTAATGAACCACAAATAGAAAGTTTTAAACATTTATATTGAAGAGAAAATTCACTGAATTCAACTTAATGAAATATTTAAGGATATTGAATTGTATAGAGTATATATACAATGAAGGAAATTAATGTGTTTTTCTGATTTTTTTTTTACACAGATTTATTTATATTCATTGGGAAGAACTCCCAACCCCCAATTTTTTTGTTTTCTAATTATAGAAAACATTTTATTCCAATAACCTACTATTTTTGTTTCTATATTCTGAATATCAATTCAGTGAATCATGTTTGAGATTCCTTATATATTTTTCCCTTTTTTTGTCTTCATAATCAATTCACATATTTTATTTGTCTTTATTATATCTAAAATATAAATATTAATAATTTTTCTCATTTTTATGGATTTGGGACTATGATACACTAAATATAACTCATTTTTGATCTTTTATTCATTATTCACAAATGATGATCTCATTCACTAATATGAATACTCTATTAATTAAACTGATTATGATTAACCCCGTTATTAGTTTAGCATGATGGAGTATTATTGTAAAGTGGGACTCATTTATGGGTTTTTAGGATAGTGAGTTTTCTCTCCAATAGTAATTTTGAGTGTGATGATCATAAACCCTATCAATACTATAGTTTAGTTATAACACTACCATTTCCTCATTATTTATCATACTAGATCCAATTTGGAATTGATGCAAATTTTTTTAATGTGGTTTTTAGTGATTTTTTGAGTTATTCGTATTGTTCAAAGATGTGTGGGATATTAATGTTGATTGTTATGCATATAGATCTATTTATGTTGGATCAATTTATTCTCATATATATGGTTGATGGTGTTCAATGTAAAAAATTTTCATCTAATTCTTGACATTTTTTTGATGCTTTATATTTTTTGGTCACAATTTCTACTTCTTCTATTATGATTTTTTCAATTTACGAATGTTAATATAGTGATGGTATGCCAATAATTTGATATGTTTCATGGAGTGGTATTCTCTGTATACTTTTATGTGATCTAGGAGAATTATTTTTCATGTTGAATGTGTATGTCGTAATTATGGGATTCTTATGTTATTATATAGTTTCTTATTATTATATTATGGTTTAATTGGGATATTTCATTTTAAGTGAAGTTCCTATTGAGTTGATGTTTTTGCTAGTGATTTTTGTGTCGTCGGTGATGTTTTTGAATAAAAAAACACCACAATGATGTACATTTAATTTAGGTGGCTGAAACATGCGGCCAATTGTCTCCTATCGACTGGTAAATCATCCAATTCTTTCCTAATGTGTATTGCAACACTCTGGTCGACTCCTCGACGATGATAATTTTTTAATAATCGATTGTTTTTAGTTGATTGTCTTTTTTGAATGGGGGTTTTTTTATAGAGATTATGAAATAATTAATGGATGATGTTTGAATTAAAAAATTAATAAATATTGGCGTGAGTTTATTATTAGAAAGTTAAGCTTGTTATATCTTTGAACATTGCTTTATAACGCATTTAAATTAACACCCACTTCAAAAGATAACGTTGATTGGAATTGCTAAGTGTTAAGGCTTTAATCCAAGACTTATCATAACATAGGGTTCTAATAATTTCTAGTAATTGTTTATGGTAGTGTATATATGCTTCCAATAATCCATGGAAACCACATGTTATGAAAAATATGTCACTAATCCAAGACATGTTATGTCCGACAAACACAATGTTAAATTAACGAATACTCATTGAGAAAATACTCTCAATCACTTAACATCACTAAATTTTTACTCACCCCAATGATTGATTTACACATAAAATTGGGTGTTTAATAATCTGGTTATAATGATTATGATGATAAATTTAGAATAGAAGAAAAATAAAGGGCTAATAAAAGAGTGGTGTGTCGAACACAGACACGAACAATGATAAGAATTAAAAAACGGACTTTCGATTGAATGAGGAAGAAAAATAAGGGAAGGGGAATCAACTGTATTTAAACTATTTTAATAACATTAATACTAAACTACATAAAATGGATGATAATAAGAGATATTGAAGAAGAAATATTCATTAAAATAGAATTACAAAAACCAAGACTTATAAGATTACACACGAAGAACAACACAAAAGTGAAAATAAAAAAATAGAGGAGGAAGGGTATCTCAAGTGAAAACATGATTATGGCAGGTCCTCCCAAGCCATTGTCAAATTTTCAGTCGTGACAATATGTAATCCTCTCTTCTTAAATGGCAGCCCCTTTGAAGGAGTGGAGGGGGATGCATTTATAGCCCAAGGAAGTGGACTGTTTTCATTCCCAATATGTCCCTCCAATTTTCTCGATGATTTGGACATCCAAACAGACAAATATTGATATATATCCTTTTAAAAAGCTGTCTAAAATAATTTTGCATGACCTCTCTCAAATGTTGGAGTCATTTGGACTTATTTAGCTAATGTTAGGGCCGGTTGATTAAACAACTTTAATCAATCTATTTCAAAAAATTTGACTTCCAAAATGTAAAAAGGATTTTGAATAGGAATATGCCTTCAAAGCCGAATTATTTTTCAACAAAGTCGGCCAACTATATCTCCTTTTTCACACTGCAAAATCTCATCTCGATTTTATTATTACATCATGAGATATGTCATTAATAGCGTCCAGATTTTAATTTCCGGCCAGAATGGTGGGCTGGAATTCAAGGCATTAGTTGGGCCCCTTTTTATTATATTTGGACCATACAATTTCTATCCATGATTCCTTTGGACTATCTAAAACATATGGTGGAGTTTTTTAAAATTTGGCATTCAATATTTAGACCAGTAACTCATTCATCATTAACGATCTAGTTTCATCACAAATTCATTGGGTCATCTTGTGTTGACCATATGAGCCTTCAAATTTGCAGAATTCGCCCATGATACCTTCTAATTATATGTGAGAAATTGAATAAGGAATCCTAAAAAACTTGAACCACATAATATGAATCAGTAGGGTGAGCGTAATTAATAAAATAGTAAACTGACTCAAATAGACTACTTCTAAAAAAAGCTCAAAAATTATACTTAGTATTAAAACATTAATATTACACCCAAATTATGTACATTTCATATAAAATCCGTAAAGTCAGTATATAATAATTCATGAAAATATTAATAACATAAACTACCCCACACTTAGTCTTGTGCATGTCCTCATGTGCAATAAAATTAAAATTACATCAAATCATTTTCCCTCACCATGAAATATTAAAATATTTTTCTCTAATGATGGGAGGTTTAGACTATTTCATTCATCCATTTTGAATTCCACCACAAGTTGATACAGAAACTATGTTACAAAACTAATTCATTTTTTAATGGTCAAATTTAGAAATGGAAATTATGTACACTCAAAACTCAAACCTCTCAAGATGATAAAATTAATTTGGGGAGCATCACTCTTTCACCAACCAATAGTAAAAATCATAGAGTTTGAAAGAGCTCTCAGCATCCAATCCCTATAAAAAGTGCACAATAATCCAGAGGCCTTTTAAGGGGTTTTTCTATGGAAATGGGATGGTATGAATATAATTTCTAAGAGAGAGAATAAGAGGGGTAAAACACCAACATAGGAAAATAAATGCGCATTTTTTTTGAAATAAAACATGGAAGGAAATGAAAACACATATTTACAAGGGAATTCTTGTGTGAAGAATGACACCGTAGAGGATAAGAATTTTAAGGGGATGAGAAGATTAAATATTTGTAAACCACAAAACTTCTCCCAATGACATAAGAATATAATTCAAGTGTTATTTTTTTTCTTTTTTTCCTCTTTTTTCGAAAGTTGAACTTGGAAAAGACCTAACACTCATATCCCAAACCATGATTGATCTCCTCATGACACTAATTGTAATAGTTATAACGAGATCAAATGTTTAGTGAGAGTGAAATTTGAGCTACCCAAAAACAACCCAATTTTTTAGATATATTTTTCATTTTTTAAATTTTTTTGTTTAAAACATGTCAATAATATTTACAAAATTACATAAATGAAAGTACATCACATTACCAATAAAAATGAATGACAACCTCTCCCGCACACTGAAATGGATTCTTTCCCTCAAGCATATGATAAAATGGTGAACTCAACAAAGGGAAACCAAAATGAAATCCATCCCCCCCACTTTAATTTCAATAAAATTATGCAATGAAAATTGATGTTGATATTGGGTGGTAAAAGGTATTGGGATTGTAATGTGGCTATCTATGAAAATGTTTTCATAAGCTCGATGGGGCTTTCAAAAGAAGGACTAATTTAATGGAATTGGGAAGCTATTTCGAAATTTTGATTCTCATGTGGTTCAAAAAAATGCCTCTATCATATTAATTCACATTATAGTAGGAAATTTAGCTCAAAGGCCCACAAAACCAAGACTCGCTAATGGGGGTTAAAATAAACATTTTGAAAAGATGTCCATAGGTGTCCTTGGCATGAATGAAAATGTTGTTCCTCATGGTTTTGGAAAATCATTTTCCAAAAACAAAACAGAGCATTCAAAATTTGTTCATTTTGACACAAAATACTTCATCCAAAGTCATGATGAAAATAAAATATTTTTTAGGTGAAAACATGTCTGTTAACTCCCCAAAATATTTGGATAAAATTTGAAAATTGGAAGGTGAGTATTCATGACTCTTGTATTTTTTTATTTATTTTTTTCTAATGATGCTTTGTTTTGTTTTGTTTTTGTTTTGGTTTTTTTAGTTTTTAATAATGATACCCCCACACAAAATAGAAAGTGAATAATAAATGGTTTGATAAAGAAAGTGTCAAAAACTGAAAGAGAGAAGAAGAAGAAGAACGATGTAGAAAGAAGAACAGATAGAGATAGAGTTATAGAAAAAGAGGATCCCCCTGGTTTGGATTTGGCGGGTCTCCATCTCCATCTCGTGGTAGGTCGAATGGAGAAGTTTTGGATTTATTAGAAGTTGATGTTGATCCAGGATTATGTGTCCTCTCATGGTGATGCTTTAACTGATGTCCATTAACCGTGAATTCTCTTTTGGATGTGGGGTCTTGCACTTTCACTACACCAAACAGGTAAACATTAGTAATAACAAAAAGTCCTTCCCAACAAGAATTAAGCTTACCTGGGTGATGTCGAAATAGAAAATTGAAGAGAATTTCCTTTTCACCATCATGAAATACCTTTCATAGGAGGTGTTTTTCATGGAGTGCATTGGATTTTTCTTTGTATAGATTAAAATTCTCCTAGGATTCAAGTTGAATCTCCTCCATTTCAGCCAATTGCAATAATTATCCTTCACCAGATTTTTCACAATCCAAATTACTGGGTTTCACAGCCCAAAAAGACTTATGTTGTATTTTAACTGGTATATGACATGATTTACCAAAAACTAGCCTAAAGAGAGACATCCCAATGGGTGTTTTATAGACATTTTGATAAGACCAAAGTTTTTCACATAGTCTTTCAGGCCAATTTTTTCTGGTGGGTTTTACAATTCTCTCATGAACTCTTTTCACTTATCTATTAGAAAATTCAGCTATTCCATTTGTTGGGGGGTGATATGCCGCTGATGTTTTATGTACAACCCCATTATTTTTCAAAATATATTCCATGGTTCTATTACAAAATTGGGTTCCAAAGTCACTGTTCAAGGAACGAGGCATGCCAAATATGTTGAAGATGTGTGTTGTTAAAAACTCGCTAATAGTATGTGAATCATCATTTCTAGTGGCTTTGTCCTCGACCCACCTAGAAAAATAATCAATCACAAGAATAATGTATGAGAATCCATTGGAAGGGGGAATGGTCCAATGAAATTGATACCCCAAACATCTACGATCTCACAGAAAATTAATGGATTTTGGGGCATTTAATTTCTCTTTGAAATTGTTCCAATTTTTTAGAATGTGGGACATGATTGATAGAACTCATGTGAGTCCTTGAAGAGTGAAGTCCAGAAGAATCTAGAGTCTAGGACCTTTCATGAGGTCCTTTGTTTTCCAAAGTGGCCTCCACCAGGCATTGAGTGAAAAAAATCTAATATGGATGAATGTTCCTATTAATTGACACATCTACTTATTACCATGTCATCCCCAGTTTTCCAATGTTTATTTTCATAATAAAAATATTATTTTGAATCACTTTTCAACTTCATTTTTAGTTTCTTTGGAAAACATTTCATGAAAAACACCATAAACCATGTAATTTACAATTGGGTCATACCATAGTATTTTTTGAGTGACAGATGAAAGGTTCTCAGTGGGGAATTCATGATCAATGATTTTAGAATGAGAAGAATTAGAAATTCTACACAACTGATCAGCCACAAGGTTTTCTTTTCCTGTTTTATCTTTTATTTCAAGGTAAAACTCATAGCGAATAAATATCAATCTAATTATCCTCGGTTTGGAATTACTTTACATGAGTAATAACATTATAGCAGAATGGTCTATGAATATGATGATTTTGGCACCTAAGAGATAGGCCTGAAATTTATCTAAGGCCCAAACCACTGATAAAAGTTCATTTTCAGTGACAGTTTTGTGGGATTGAGTTTCATAAAATGTTTTTTAGGAATAATAAATGACATGAAGAATATTTTCTCTTCTTTGACCAAGAACATCCCCAACGACTCTATTATAAGCATCACACATCAACTCAAAGGGTAAGGACCAATCTGGGGGTTGGATTATTGGGACGGATGTTAGAGCAATTTTGAGTTAAAAAACGACTCTCTTGAAAACCTCATCTAAATGTAAAGTGACATCATTTAGGAGTAATCGAGTGAGTGGGAGGTAAATTTTACTAAATTTATGGAAGAATCACTGATAGAAACCGGCATGACAGAGTAATGAAAGGATATCTCGAACAGAAGTTGGTTAAGGAAGTGATTGGATCAATTTAATTTTGGCAGTATTGACTTCAATACCATCTTTTGAAACTATGTTCCCTATAAAAATACCATTTGAAACAATGAAGTGGAATTTTTCAAAATTTAACACAATGTTGCACTTGACACACTTTTGGAGGACTAGTGAGAGTGAATTCAAACAAGATTCAAATGAATCACCATAAATGGTGATGTCACCCATGAAGACATCCATGCAGTGTTCAATGAATTCTGAAAAGATACTCATCGTACACCTCTGGAATATTCTAGGAGCATTGCAAAGGCCAAAAGGCATTATTCTATATGCATATGTTCCAAAGGGGCATGTGAATGTAGACTTTTGTTGGTTCTGAGGTGCAATTGGGATTTGCAAGTAGCTGGTGTATCCATAAAGAAAGAAATAGTTTGACTTTACGGCTAATCGTTCTAGAATTTGATCAAGGAATGGAAGAGGGTAGTGCTCTTTTCTTATTTCAACATTCAATTTCCTAAAGTCGATGCACACATGCCATTTTTTCATCACTCGAGCTATGACTAAATCTCCATATTCATTTGTGACAACAGTTATCCCACCATTCTTAGGTTCCACTTGAATTGGACTAACCCATTCACAATCAGAAATTGGGTAGATAATTCTATCTTGATGAAGATTGCTAATCTCTTCCCTCTCTACCTCAATGATGAATGGATTGAGTCTTCTTTGTGGTAGTCTAATTGGTTTGGATGATTCCTCAAGATTGATGTGATGCATGCAAAGGCCAGGGTTGTTTTTTGGTATGTCATATAGTGTCTAACTTATGTCCTTTTTGTTTTCCTCTAACACATGAACAAGATTGGACTCTTTGGTTCTAGTAAGTGAAGCAGAGATAATGATAGTATATGAGTGATCACGGAAAAGGAATTTATATTTCAGGTGTTCAAGAAGAGGTTTTAGATCATTATAATATTTCATTTGTGGGTTAGAAAACTCAATAATGGAGGAAGGGACTTCGGTTTCTTCAGATTCATTCTTCTTAATACAATCCATGGTGGAGCATTAGAGATAAGAGTTGATGTGGGGTTAAAGAGATATTTCATGTTCCTCTATATTGATTGAGTCTATGAATGATTGGTCCATATCAACTTCACCATTTATGACTTGGTTAATCATGGTGTAGATTTCACAAGATTTTTTTTCATTAAAGAATGAATAACATGGTGGATTGGGGATCGATTGACTCTTAGAAGTGTCCTAAAAAACATGGGTTGAGAATGCATTGTGATCCTCAGATGGGTATCGCATGGCTTAGAAAATGTTTAACTTGACCAGTTGGTCACCAAATTCAATGGATAATATGCCAGAATGGACATCGAGCTTAGTTCTCATAGTCATGAGGAATGGTCTTCCTTGAATTAGGGGAGATCAAGTAGTGTTCGTCTAACCTTCTATGTCAAGGACATATAAATAAGCAGGGAAGATAATATCATCGAATCGAACAAGGACATCCTCAATTATTCCCTCAAGACTAAGTGTGCTTCGATTGGATAATTGAATGAAAACACCTATTAGATTTAAGGGAACTAGGCCAAGGTTGGAGAATATGGATTTGAAAATGACATTAATTTAGGCTCCTAGGTCTATGAGTGCATCATCAAAGTTGGATCTTTCAATTTGGCATGGAACTGTAATGGTCCATGTATCCTTGCACTTTATGGGAATAGACTGCTGGGTAGAAACTTTTTCGAAGGTCATAAGTGGCCTCTTGTGGGTACACAACACCTTGAGAAACATGGAATTCTTAGGAATTTGTTTTACGGCATCTAAGAGGGGAATGAAGACATCAACACGTTTAAACATGTAGAGAATTTCAGGATTGGGATCAAAAGACTAATTTGGCTTAGAAATGGCTTGAGGAAAAGGAATTAGATTCCTAGGTGGAATTGAAGGAGTTGAAGGAATTGTTTCAGGTTCTTTTTCAAGATTCTTTTTCATTGCATTTTATAGGTAATCATTTAACGGTGGGTTGGAGGACTTATCTTGAGGCATAGCAATTTTCTTTCCTGATCTAAGTAAAATTTCACTTACATTACCCTTGGGGTTGGGTAATGGTTGAGCTGGATGTTGGAATGAATTAGATGGTTGCTGCTGACTAAGGTTGGATGCAAGTTGACCAATTTTGGTTCCAATGTTCTGGAGGACAGAATGGGTGAAGGAGGAAAGATCTTCCACTGCACTTTCACATGTTTTCATGGAAGAAAAGGCTTTTCCAGGATTGGGATTACATAGATTTAGGTTCATGGGGAATAAATTGTATTGTTTTTTAAATTGGGAAGGCTGACTAGGATAATGGAATCAAAGAGGAGGATTGTTCCTTTGAGGTTGAGAAATAAAAGGATAAGGTTGTGGGAAGTTACCAATACATTTACCATATTGAAACTGGTTTTGGTTTTGAGTAGGGAATTAAGGGGGATGAGATATGGGATTACCATACCTATGTCCTTTGTTATAGGAAGAAGATAAGGGCTCAGAGTTAGGTTGGTTGATGTTTCTAAAAAACTGACCAGATAGTTGAGGGTTGGTGTTCCTCTAGGCATATGCTGCATTGAGCTCCATTTGTCTAGATGAATCAGATTGATCCTCTTGAATTAGTGGACATGTGTCAGTTTGATGATATGGAGAGTTGCAGATTCCATAGTTTTTGACAGGTTTAGGAATCATTGATTGTAGAGAAGATGAGGTTGGGGATTTGGTAGCCACAACTAGTTGTTGCACAAGACCTGTAAGTTCACTCATCCACTCAGTCATCTTGTTTGTCTCAATTTATTGATTATTGGGATTGTTTGACTTGAGAATGTGCTCAAGTATGGAATTTTTGTGTGTTTTGTGCCATTTTACTTATGAGATCTCTTAGAGCTGCAAGTGTTTTATCAATAAGAGCACTACCCCTTACGGCATCAATGAGAGTTCTCTCCATATCCAATAACCCCTCATAGAAGTATTGGATCAAGAGTGGGTCAGGGATTTGGTGGTGTGGGTAGGTTGAAACAACCCTTTTGAACCTCTCCAAGTACTCATGGAGTGATTCACTTGTGAATTAACGAATACCACTTATTGCCTTTCGGAGAAAAACATTACGAGATGCAAGAAAGAATTTTTCTACGAAAAGTCGTTTCATGTCATTCCGTGTGGTTATGGAACCATTATGAAGGTAGTAAATCCATGACATAGCAGTGTAATCTAGGAACAAAAGGAATTCTTGATGTTTGATTTGTTCCTTAGAAACCCTTGAGGCTTCATGGTAGAGCACACTACTTGAAACTCATTAAGGTGGAGATGTGGACCCTCACCGGTTAGCCCATGGAAATGAGGGAGAAGATGAATCAAACCTGATTGGAGTTCAGAGTCAACCTCTATGTTTGGATATTGAATACCAAGAGGTTAGTAATTCATATTTGGGTCATCATGTTCATTAAGTGTTTGTTCCATAGGATTGGCCATATCTTATTCAATTGGTTGGACAAGGACAAGTTCTTGATTTATTTGTTAATCTCTTATGTTTATCCTAAGTTGGAGAAGTGTTCGCTCAATATCTGGGTCAAAAAAATCCGAGGGATTGTTTGGAAGGATACATGGAATTCATAAAGACTTTGGAAGCAAGAGGAAGGCAAGTTTTTCTTTTTATTTTTTTCAGTTTATGTTTTTTATTAGAAGATGAGTTTTTCTTTGTGTCTTATTTAATTTTTTTTTAAATTTTGTTTTTTTTTTGTTTTTTTACAATAAAGTGAAAATAATGATACATAAAGAACCATCCCCGATAGCAGCACCATTTGAAACGTGCGGCCGGTTGATGCATATCGACTGGTCAATGATCGAATGAACTGCTAATTCCTATAGCAACACATGGTTCGAATCCTTGACGATGATAATTTTATTTACTAGTCGATTGTTTTTAGTTGTTTTTTTTTGATTGGGGGGTTTGTTTGCAGAGTATATAAAATAATTTATGGATTATTTTTTATTTAATAATTTGATAGATATTGGGGTGAGTTCATTATTAGAGAGTTAAGCTTCTGATATCCTTGCGGTTTTCTTTATATTGCATTTAAATTAACACCCATTTCACAGGATAACATTGATTGGAATTCCTAAGTGATAAGGCTTTAATCCAAGCCTTATCTTAACTTAGGGTTATAATAATTACCATTACTTGTTTACTGTAGTGTATTTATGGTTCCAATAATCCATGGAAACCACATGTTAAACAAAATATGTCCTTAATACATGACATGTTAAGTCCAACATACACAATGTTAAATTAACAAATACTCATTGAGAAAATACTCTCAAACACTTAATATCCCACAATTTTGACTCACCACAATAAGAGATCTACTCATAAATTTTGGTGTTTAATAATATGTTTATAATGATTACGATGATAAATTATGAATAGATGAAAAATAAAGGGATAAGAAAATAGTGTTGTGTCGAACACACACACGAACTATGATGAGAATTAAAAAAATAGACATTTGATTGAATGAGGAAGCAATAGAAGGGAATAAGATTCAACTATATTTAAAATATTTTCATAACATTAATAGTAAACTATAGATGGTGGATGCGAATTATAGATATTGAATAATAAACATGCATTAAAATAGAATTACAAAAACCAAGACTTACAAGATTACAAATGAAGAACACACAAAAGTGAAAGGAAAAAAAGATGGGGAAGGGTATCTCAATTGAAATCAAGAGTATGGATGGCCCTCCCAAGACTATTTCAAGGCTTGGGTAGTGCCAAAATGTGATCCTCTCTTCTGAAATGCCAACCCCTTTTAAAAGGAGGAGGGGGATGAATTTATAACCAAAGGAAGTGGACTGTTTTCATTACCAATTTGTCTCTCTAATTTGATCGATGACATGGACATCTAGAATGCCGAATCATGAGATATCTCCTTCTAAAAAGTTTTATAAAATAATTTTGGACGTCCTCTCTCAAAATTTGGTGTCATTGGGACCTATGAATCCAAAGATATGGATGGTTGATTAAACAATTTTAATCTATCCATTTCAATCCAATATTCTTGAAGTCCAAAATGTGAAAGGGTTTTTGACTATAAAGATGACTTCAAAGAAGAATTATTTATTCCTAAAAGTATTCCACCTATATCTCCTATTTCACAATGAATAATCTTAGCTCTATTTTATGATTATATCATGAGATATGTCATTAATTTTGTCGAGATTTTAATTACCGACCAGAATGGTGGGATGGATTTCAATGCATTAGTTGGCCCACTTTTTATTGTATTTGTCTCTTAAAATTTTTATCCATGATTCCTTTGGATAATAGGGAACATATGGTGGAGTTTCCTAAAACTTGGGCAATGGGATTTAGATTAGTAACTCAATCATCATTGATGGTCTAGTTTCATAAAAAAATCCTTGGGTCTCCTTGTGTTGACCATCTGAGACATAAAATGGTATAAAATCCCATGATTCCTTCTAATGATATGTGATAAATTGCATAAGAAATCCTATAAAACAAGAATCACACAATTTTTATTATCAGGGTGATATTTATAAATAAAATAGTAAACTTAATCAATTAGACTACTTCTAAAAAATGCTCAAAAATTATACCTTGTATTGAAACATTAATATTTCAAAGGAATTATGCACATTTAATATAAAATAAGTAAATGAGGTTTATAATAAGTTATGAAAATATTAATAACATCAGTGGAAATAATATACTCACAGAGAAGGTATTGATTTTTACGATTATCCTTGTTATCCATACTCTGTAGGCTGATTTCCTACTACATGTACCTATTATATTATATTTCTTGGATTTTCAGATATTTGTTTGATTTTTTCCATTAGTGATTCTAGGATAATTTTAGTTGGTTATAGTTTTTGACTTATCAAAAAAAATGACATATGAAAAAAATAAAATAATGGATATTTTTTGTATGTCAAAGAGGATGTATATTTTGACTCTGTGTGACAATCATGTCAGTTTAGGTTAGTTGAATGAAGGATTTCTCATCATGGGATAATGATCTCTAAAAAGGTATATCTTAACTAAGCATATCATGAAATTACCCACCATATAGATTTTTATATGGATTTTTTGTTGAAAATGGATCATTAAAAATAAATGTTAATATATATAATTTATATAGCCGTATTTATTTTTATTTTTTCCTTATATTTATTCTTGAGGATATATTTTTTTGTCTGTACGGGTGATAGTTTACTTTAGGGAATCATCAGAATGAAATGATATGTGGTGATTTATACAATATTTGTAAAAGAATAAATATCGAGGATCCTGAATAAAATATGGGATTGAGTGGTTTCAATTTAATTATATTACTTAATGGAATGTATTACTAATATTAATGGACACTGTATAAGAATAATGTTATTTGAAATTAATGAATTCGGTTTCTTGATACATTGAATGATATAATAGTCTTATCCTATTGTATAAATCATTGATTTAGTTATGAATGTGTTCATTGAATTATTTGAATGATGTTTTATGATATAATGATTTCTTCTCTATGACATAATGGATAAAATAAAAGACCATTTAATCCAATATAAGAGTAATAATATAGATTACATGGGTGTCATTGTTAATAATATTTTGAGGTAATCAAAAATTAGATATTTTGAAATAAAATGTGGTGATGAAATTTCAGTGCAATATGATCTATTAATTTTTATGATCATCAAATTGAAAGAAATCCATGATAATTCAATTGGTAAAATAACACCATAATGATTGTAGTCACTTCATAATATGCCTGTCTCAAACAATAGTAGATGGAATAGAAATATCATAAGGAGTATTAGAATGATACAATATTGAAATGCACTATATAGATCTAATTATTGATTTAATATGTGATACATGGATCGTAGTTCTTCATCGTGAATAAATATTTCATCCCACAATAATCTATAGTATTCCATTAAAATAACATTCACAATATGATTTGATTAATTATGGTTAATTTAAACAGTATATACCCTATATTTTAAGGATTGTATAAGGAATTAATTGTGAAGTAATGATATTTTTTATCATATTAATATTACATAGGTTTTAATGGATAAAAATAATTGGTGATTAATATGATATTTATGACTATGGATTATATAAGATTGTTGATGAAGATATAAGGATTATTCTCATCCCTATAAAAGGATCATCCATTTTGTTACCATTTTTGTAAATTTTTTATAATAATTTCTCGAGAATAATATAATGTGATACTAATTATTAGATCATTAATAATGATAGGGATACATAATTGGGGTTTTCTAGAGTGAATAATAGTTCAATGAAAATCTACTATCATACGGATAATTGATTAAGATATAAAAATGATCAAATAAATTGAGGATATTCTTATTTCTTGAATATTTACATTGTTATTAGTTTATTATTATTGTTTGTGTACTAAAACATGTTACTACACATTCCATTTATTATTTCATCAAGGATAATAAGAAACGAAAATAGAAAATGTTATTATATAAATTAAACAAATTTATGTAACACTCAGTAATAAGAGTGTTCTGGACATTGTAATCCACATATCATATTCTTTATATTCTACACTACTCGTACCTTTCTACATCATTATTAAAGTTTCATTACTCATTACGGGATCATTTCACATATTGAGATCATATGAAAATGGTTTTGGAAGGGGTAAATAATTGAAATTTTATATTAGACTTCGACAACTACTACACTCCCCTCACAATGTTCGACAATATTATTTCTCGAATTCATAATGGGAATCAGATCTAGTTCACCCATGTGGACCACATACTTTGCTCCTCTAATAACAAATAATTTTTAATGCTTATCCAATAAGAATAATAAACTACGTTTTTTATCTACTTATTTGATATCCAAAATATTAAATGAAGTAGAAAAATTATTGTGAAGGTTCAAGGTATTCTCCCATGGATCGTGATTTTTAATGAAAAATTTCAACCTTTGTTTTTAAGGGAAATGTTTAATAAAATTTTATATTTTTATATATATTTTGACAATTGCAATATTTCCATGGTATATTCAGGAACTCATGTATTTGAAAACATTTCAATAGGATACAACTATTATATATATATATTTTTTGATTATATATATATATTTTAATATATATATTATTCTTCTGGTGTTACTCTTTTATTCCAAGTATAACATTTCAATCAATGGTTTTAATATTTAGTTTACTGTAAATTATAAGATATCTTAATGTATTATAAAATATAATAATAATACTCGAGTTAAACCATGATTTTTTTAAAAAGAAATGTGCATTAAATGATTGATAAGTCTCACTATGAGGATGAACATTATAAATTTAAATAACAATTTTATTATAGCAGACACACCACAATTATGTTTTGTGTATGGTTTTACATATCCTTTTTAAAATCTGTTGTTTCTACGCTAAAAATCTAAATATAGATTTTGTAATACAACAATGTCATTGGATTTTTTTCATGGTTGTTTGAAAGATTTAGGCATGCCATGATAAGGTTTGACACTCCAAAATGGAGAATAAAGAATATGTTTGTGGCCATAGAAATTTCATTTGGGAATCATATAGGGAAGTATGAACAATATACAATGGTTAGAACATATTTATGTGACATTATAAAATGGAATTGTTTTTGAAAAAACAATCCCATATTGTAATGAGAAAAACAAAACACTTTGATCATTGATCTAGAAAAATCACACAGTTCCATGATTGTTGAATCCGGATTATCCATACTACTAAAAATGTGTACATGATTTGAAGTCTTAGGTCATATAAAAACATGTCTTATAGTTCAATTATTAAGATGTGAAAAACAAAACTCTTTTATCATTGACCTAGAAAAATTCCACATCTCCATGAATGTTGAATCTGGATTTTTCTTACTACTAAATAATGTGTACATATTTTGAATGCTTACATCAAATCAAAACATATATTGTAGTTCAATTATGATTAAATGAAAACTCTATAGTCACATCATAAAGAGTCTATTCATGCAATGATTTATGGTTTTGGTAAAATTTGATTTTAAATTTTTATATGGATTTCCCTTAATGGTTTTGGGTAGTTATTTGAGAAACTAATGATAACATATTCAAATTAAACAATGGAAATATTATGGAATATTATATAAGGGTTGGAATTGATTTAATTAATATTTGAAGGTTGTTTTTCTTTTAATTTTAAATTTCCAATTTCAACATAATCTACTTATAGATAGAATGTTCTAATAAATGAATTAGTAATCATATGCATAACAAAAGGAGAAAATAGTGGAGATCATAAAAAACAAAGTATTGTGGAATATCTTCATTTAAGAAGTTATGTTTTCATGTGTGCATTATAGGTATTGTTATTCCTTGAATAATGATTTCATTTGAATGTCATTAATTATCTAAAATATAATTGTTGAGAAAAACAGAGAACACTCGTATTATTAGGTGTTGTTCATTTTGATTTAAATATTATTAAATTGACCATTGTGACGATTAAATCTTGGCATCCATATATAATGTAGTTATTTCCAGATAGGAAGAGTATATAGACCTTGAATTGTAATTGATAATATCTGAATTTTATAATTACATACTAGTGAATTAATGGTTAATTGTGTTATTAAATCATCAGTGATATATGATCCTTAGATGCATCCTTTTGAGTGTGAAATAAGTAAAAATTGAGTTTTTATGAAATGAAATTTTTTTAAATAACTATTATAATAAATAGATTCAAGGAATAATTATAAAAATTAATATAAGATCATGTTAATAATAAAAAAATGGGTAAATTTTGATACAACCAGGCTCTACCCCGACCCACGCCATAGCATGTCCAGAAGAACCACATTGGTACAACATGTGGTACCAGATACATATTTATTTCATGAATATAAAATTAGAAAAATAGTTTCAATTAAAATATTTTTAATTAAATTAGGTGATTTAATTTTAAGGTTCTAACAAAAAAATATGATAGTGGATGATATGAAATCAACAATATTGTTGGATCATTGTTTACATGGAAACAATTCATAGGATTTAGGTTAGTGAGTCTATTGATATATCTATAGAACACCATATGTTATTATATCAATCACAAGAAATAATGGGAATATTACATTATATACACTGAATATATATTTTATCATTTATAGTTTTTTAGTGTTAGGTTAGAAAAAACAAATAAAACATATTACTTTTCAAACAAATGGAAATTTATCCCATTATATAAGAAACAATTTAATTAGTTATAAGTCTTAAAAATATACCAAAAAATCTTAATAAAATAAATTTTTACAAAATATTCCAACATTTATTGTATTTATAACCATATAAAATAATAACATAACAAATGGGTGACATAAAATTTACAGTATTGGAAATCATATTCGATAAAATTCACAAATCACAAGTGACAATATGATGAGAATATGGTTAGAACCAGGTGACATTAAAAATCCTACAAAAAACATAGAGCATGCGATATGTTTTATAATACATGGAAAACCCATAAAAATTTAAATCATAGGTCAGGAATACCCACAACTCCATTGACCACATATTAGGCATGGCCTATTCTCCCATGTTCTATATGATGGTACCAAGGTGTATAGGAAATTCTTGTGGGCCTAGTATGGTCTGAGATTATAACTTGAAATAATTAGAGCACAAAAACATAAACCAAAAAATATATCTTTCAATTTATATCCACACTCAACATATATATTTCATTTGTGGTATATGCATTGAGGATACAAAGTATAATACCTATAGATCATACACGTGTGTTTTACAAATCTCTTAGAGCATTGATTTTCAAATTCTGGGTGCTAGCACGATGATCTGATGATGCCTTTGACATTTCGATGATCACCATATTAAAAGTCCTAAAATTCATGGAGAAGATCTTCATTTGGTCTCTTAGATTAGGATCTTCCCTATGTAAAAATTGGTATTGGAGAGATAAGATAGAAATAACACATAGTGAATAGTCATTGTCTGATATCCTCTCTCCACTTATATATATTCTATTATCATATCCCCAAAAAGGGTTCCCCAGGCCTAGAATATTTAACTTCAACTAAATAAATAATAAATAATAAGTATTCAAAACAAAACTGTGTAATAAATATTATTTTTATTTTATCACATGGGAGTAATATAAATTAAATATATTACATGTTAAACCTGAGTCTCTAACTCTACTTCTAATTATTTTTTAATATTAATCCAAAATGGAATATTAAAATTATATTCATTTTTATAACATTTTTCAGGAATTCAAAAAATACCTCATGAGTAAGTTTAAAAATTAAATTCAATCCAATTATTCATTATATGAATAATAGTTAATTTATATGTTTATCAATGAACAATAACGTAGGGAACAATCTGACCCCATGGTGCGGTCCACCATTTCTAATAAGCATATTCCCTAGAATAAGGAATAATAATTAATAATCGGTTATGTGTGGCCATCTAGGACTTATCTGGAGAGTTATGAATAATATTCAGAGTCTAAAAGCAGTGTCTGTGATCCCATAAAAAACCTAAATAGATAAGTAATAGTCATAGTGGCGACAACCAGCATACAAACAAGCAATATCTAATATAACTTATTTGTCATTAGATATCTCGTAATTCAGGTCGCACAATTGTGTAATCATCCTTAATGTATTTATTATTTTATGATATAACTCTATGGGTATACATTAGTAATCCTTGGACAATTATTTATGAATGATCAATAATTTTGATCAACCAGACCCAATATATATTACTTCATCAACTCAGAATCATAAAATTATATCTTGATCATTAAACCATTGTAATTTCACCCATCACTCAATCAACACAAGCCACCTCACCTCAATTTCATTATAGTGGTTTTATTCTTGGCATCAAAGTACATAATCAAATGACATTCATTGTTAATGTTATCAGGTCCGGAGACCAAAACACATTTCAATTGATTAGAACAACCATTAAAACATATAAACATGTGGTGTTCATATTGATATGTCTATAGTAATAATACCAACTACTACAGTTCACCATGTAAAAACATCATGAGAAGAATTCTTAGAAATTATGAGCCCCCACTAGATGATAGTGAGAAATAAACTATGTCTAATCTGTATGATGTGTCTACAACATGTGACATATTTTTAAGATTATTGTCATACTATATCAAGGATCTCATTATAGCCTAGGATATATTATAACCTTTGGTATGAAAAATAATATATCTACATTACCATTTTAATAGTGGATGAAAATATAACTACAATATAATTTAAGTGTATATCATTAATATCTCACTGTATGCATGGAATGGTAATAAAATAAATACTATTGAATTGGGTCTGAGGAAATCACAATTAAAACACTCCCACATGAACTTGTTCCAACATCATAACAATTCTAATAGCCTCTCAAATGATTATGATAATTTCTTTATGAGTTACAACTTTAGTTGAGTGTTATTCCATATTTCCACTGCATGGATATTTTTATATATTCGACCTCATATCCATGAGTAAAATATCGCAAGATATATAATACTTGAGTGTGTATATATATATATATATATCCTTATTTATATTTTTAGAAACATTATATCATACATAGTTAGAGTATGGAAATTTACATTATGATAATAATATAAATATTTTTTGGGATTCTATGAAGTAAAAAAAATATTTTTGTTTAATTAAATCTTCTTATACGATTAAAAATTGGCGGTGTTCTTCGTGTTTTTATGTATAGATTCCACTAGCTTGTATAATATGTTTTCACTCATTATATGATACTTAATATGATATTAGATCACGTTTATGTAAGGAATTACAGTTAATGTACCCTAAAATTGGTATCCATTCACCTCGACATGCAATTTATATATCCTCTATACATTCTCTTGTAGTATTGGATAGTTTTGACTACATCAGTTGTTATTCTATGGATATTTATGATATTTTCATACTATAATGTATTCTTATGGAATATCATACCATGCATATATAATCACGTAAGTTATTGATCCATCACAAAAGCATATAGAATTCTAATCGCATATTTAATGTCCTCATATTCCAATTCATGCCATCATGGAGAGATATATTATATGTTACACTAGTAAAAATTCTATATTGAATTGTTCCAATTTGTATTCTTAATTACCATGTTAGTATTTGTAATATTGGCCAAATATAATAACTTTTTTGATATAACTCAGTTGATCAACTTCACTAGAAAATATGTTGTTAATTTATGTCAATTCCTATAGCGATACATTTATTCTATCATTTACTAACCGTAAGACCAATAGTTTTTTAATATGTTACCAAAAATATTTTAATTGAAAAAAATGGTTCTCCCACTAAACTCTATTATATAAATAAAAAATATTCATTCGAAATGAGTATTCAAATATATTTTTCTTTACCTAAAACCCTAATTGAATTTATAAAAATTACTTTAATTATTGGAATTTTATGACGTCGTCATTGTTTTTGATTTTATCATATCGACACCTACCCTCATTGGTGATCTTTACATACAATTCTAAATGAAATGAACCATGAAATTAGAAATTATAAGTGAAATTATAATGGATTTTGTCATATAGGAATGTTATTACCAGTCAAAGATCATTGGTATCATTCTTGTACCATACATGTGTAGTCTGAATTGAATACCCATCACATTAATGAAAATGATAATCCATTTTTCCTTGTTACAAGGAATCTATTATTGAATTGTAGTTGATCATTCAAGTTTTTACTATTTTTATAAAAATTATAATTGTTGTAAATATTATTCTCAAAGAATAATCTATCACCGGTAATGGTGAATATAAACAAATAAACATGGTTTTATTCTTCCTATGAAATATGTGTCTCTGGAACATTCTTTTTTCCGTTATCTCTTGTGAATGTTGTTCCTAAGGTAACTTCCCATGCATCTTTAGAATTGACTAAATTCAAGTTAATATTCCTCCCACTATCTTATGTAGAGATGTAAATCCATTTATAGACAATTAGTCTATCACTAGAATACATATGTTATATAATAGGTACTTATTTAATATCATAATAAACATTTTCAATAATTTTTTTAGATTCAAAATTTTATATCCTACAATATTTGGTTCATCTCAAAAAAAATTCTTATTACTATGATTTTATATAACAAAACAACTGATATGATATACATTTCTCATTATTGTTGGAATATGGTTATGGAAAAATGTTGTTATATTCAAATCATGTCATTAAATATCATGGATGTTTCTATAATTATTATTAATCTCAACATTGTTACTCCTATTAAAAACGTAATGTATCTATCTAGTGTGTATAAGTAAATTTCAATTTATGAATTACTCGATGTTAGGTTTTTTATTTTTGTTAATATTTAAACATTATCATTAATCATCCTTGTTAGAATAGTCACAGTATTGTGAACAAGGTAACATGTTTTTAGGAAATACTCAAAATTGTATTATATTGACCGATGAATGCTTGGTCTAGATATTAATTTTTAGACCATACCAAATCTTGATAAATCTTATTAATATTCATATACCATACTTCACATTTTCACTCATTAAAAAAATAAAGGAATCTAAAAATATATATTTTCCACTAGCTTCCCCGTGGATTATTTAACACTCTCTTGCTAAACTAATCATGATAGACTTATGGAATATATATATATATCAATAAATCATTATTGTCCAAAAAAATTTATATATGTTAATAATACCTATTATTATACAAAATGTATAAATATCAAATAGGGTATTTTCTTGACATCCACTTTAATTTAACTTGACAAAAAATTAATATTCCACAACTAGGTACACGAGCCTTACATTTTATATCCATATCATGTTTATAATGACTAAATTATTAATGAACTCTTAGTAGATCATTATACACCATAAAAAAATTGATTCAAACACATTAATAGTATCTTCATTTTCGCGAAGGAAACATGAGATTAGTTTTTTGGAAGTATGTAAAAAAATATAAACAATAATCAATTAAATTGAAATGAGAAGTTATGAACTCCTCACCCCTAACATATGAATCATCATTTATCATATGTTTTGATAATACACATTTCTTTGTAAAATTTTATGATACAAGATTTTTTATTGTATTTTGATACACATATATGATTAAAATATTTTATTTAAAACCAATTAATTATTTTCAAAACAAAACATTCAAATGGTTAATTTCCCTAAATATTAAGCAATTACTTGTTTGTTTAATTTTTTCATTGTGATTAATCAGTCAATTATTTATTTCAGGAGATGAAAATAACCAATTGATTAATACCAACTTCTTTTAGGGACATTGTCAAGGTTTTTTGGCATCATTGTTACAATTAGACGTTTCACCTAGTCTTTCAACATGTTCACCAATTGAACTACTGTATAAACATTCCATCATTCTCTTATTTATTGGTTAACCATACCAGGAAGATAATGAAGCATTTTTTCAATGTTTTTCATTAAAAAATATTAAAATAATCTTTATTGAATGGGTGAAAAATATTTAAGAATGAAATTTCATGAATCATGAGGATTCTGCTATTAATTAACATAAAACTAGTGTACTAATTTTCCATTATAACTTGTTTAACATTGTTTATGTTATCTTCTAAGGGATGAGGCAACATGTGTCATCAAACTAGTCCTGATGTTGTATGCCCAACGCACATCGAAAATTTATGATTTCATTATGTCATAACCATCATATAACTCATACATGAGTCTATTGTAATAATTTATTTACACACCAACTTCATGAGGTACCTTAACAGGTATTTAAGACAT
The DNA here is from genome assembly GCA_963277665.1 of Viscum album. Lineage (NCBI taxonomy): Eukaryota > Viridiplantae > Streptophyta > Magnoliopsida > Santalales > Viscaceae > Viscum > Viscum album. Next base: position 1,610,020,592 of record OY728155.1, on the reverse strand, counting down.
TCACAATGTTAATTTATAATGTCTGAATAATTTTAGTAAGGGCATGAACTATTCATATAAATTTTTTCTTCTTTTAGAATTTACATTGTAAATTATTAGCATAGTGTATTTGTCGTATTAAAATGATTTTTTTAATAAAACTATCATTTTAGTTTTTTATGGTTATTAAAGTTTAGACAATACCTTTTATTTATATAATTAATTGTCTCCACTATTTTATCAATATCTAGGGTCCATCTGTAGTAGAATGATAATACTATGTCACATGAATATTATAGTGGAACAAATCCTTGAGCCCCCCTCATAACCTAAAATATATTACTATGATACTACTTAAGCAATTAAAGGTGTTAATTTTTATGGCCAACCACATTAACTTGTTGCTCCTTGATCTGTTTAATGAAGCCACATATTCTAGAATCCTAAAATGATTTAATCAATGACTACATATAATTTCTTAGTGACCAATTTTAGTCTACATATTTGATACAAACATCCCTTATGTCATCACAACACTCTCATAAGATCTATATAGTAGTAAGACACACCTTCTACATTGGTTGAAGAGAATCTCGAACACTTGGAATTGTTCAAATTCAAACGATGGAAGGGGTTTCATGACATAATATTTATATGATGTTTTTTAATATTTTCTATGAATTTACTCATTTCTATTAGTCTATAAATACTATATATTGTCAATAATAGATAAAAATTAATATAAAACCATTAATCGCTTATTTATTCATTTTAATATTTATTATTTTATGTATTTCAATCTTTCATGCAAATACATTAAATAATAAAAAAATGCATAAAGGAAATAAAAAACTAACTAGTCTTAATAATATAATGTAGGTTGTTCCATGAAAAATTAATCGATAAATGACGACCTAAGGGAATCATAAATTAATTTTGGTAGGACTCATGATACAACTCATCCTCGTAAAGTTTCCACTCCCCGTCTTGGTTTCACCGAACCATGGTTGGGTCCACATCATAACGTGTTTTCATCAAATGTACAACTATAATCATGCATAGGTGAGGGGGGAAATGGGTTTAATAAATAATAAATAAATTTTGATTCCCAATTCAATATAAATATTTATCACAAACATTTTGATGTACATAATTCTATATTTAATTTCAATCATTACACAAAATTACATAATTAAAAAATTCAATCATAGATACACATGTTAGTGAAATTTCTCAAGACATGTTAGCAGGTAATATAAATGATTGATAAAAAATAAATTGTAGAAAAATAAAAAATAAGGTAATTTCAATAATTTATATTCATGAATTAAATACAAATAAAATAATTCCACACAGTCCCATAATTAATTTAATATTAATTAAAAAAAATAAATAAACTAAAAAATTTAATTTCAAACCAAATTATATTAATTTTTCTGAGTATTGATGAACATATTTTTAAAACAAAAAAATAATTTTTTATATAATTTAATTTGAATCTATAGTAAAATTAATTAATAAAATTAGTATTGAAAAAATGGGGCCCAGATACCCTGCTCATCTCCAATATGGGTCTTTTAAAACCCTAAAAACCCATTTTTGGTTATGAAAAACAAGTAAAAGGAAATTACTAGCCTAACCAATCTACCCAAACCCATTTAGAGTGAGGAAATCCCAGACATACATGTTTCATGGTTTATCAAATCCAAACTGATAAAGGAAGTAGCCCTTCATGGAGTATGTGAACCAAAGAATGATACTATGTCTCAGATGATGGTGATTATTGGAGGCCATGAAATTTGATGATGCAAAGAATGAGGGGTATGTAGGGGTGACACTATATAATGCTGTTATAGTACCCTTTGATTCTAGGGAGGTCTGCATGAGGGGTTCTAGTTGGTATTGCTAGACGAAAAGAGGTGGACGATAGGGTTTGGCCGATGTGGGTGAGCGACATCCGCAATGAGAGAGAGGAAATATTCTATGGATAGACTCACTGACTATATATATGGGTGGGGCTTTGTAATTGAGATGGAAGAGCTAATACTAGTATCTATGTAATATCTTAGCATGATTGGGATGGTAGTGGCCATATATGCATTGACCATGGGCAATGTTCATGTCACTAGAGAGAGGAGGTGGATCTATAGATCTCTAGCAGTTATAATCCACAGGTTCATGGGTGGGAATAGATTATTTTGGTGGAGACTATGTAATAGGTGGTGAAAGGAGAGAATATTTTAGGCCTGCTAGAAGAAGCACCCTCCAGTTTACACTTATGACAATGTGTAGGAATTTCAAAAGTGGAGCACCAGAGGTGATGCCCTTGGTCTCCATTATTTTTTCCCACCCTAGGTAAGTGTTTTTTTACCCTTGTATGGTATTAATTATTTTTGGAATAAAAATCATATTGTTGGAAGGATGGGGAGGTGGTGGCACTGGTTTAGAGGATGTGACATGTTCTTGTTGTCGATTAGTGGTGGTTGGGATGGAACAATGATAAGGGAGACGAAATATGGGATGCTTATGGATTTATAGTTCTATAGGAAGTCTCCATTTTTTATGTTTCATTTATTAAAATCTTTCCTACAAAAGAAGAAAATAATTCATCCACATTTTTTTAAATAAATGTTCACACTACCCTTTTACCATTTCCACACCCTCTATCTAATAATGGGGTAATTAAAATAATCTACATAATTTTATAATATTATAGTAATATAATAATAGTAATACTATAAACAACCACAAAATGATGTAAATAAATCTTACGAGAATATATGATTATATCCACATGCGTCTCCAGACGCATTTCAATAGAAAGCATCTCCGGTGAAGTAACTTGAGACAAAATTCACATATATAAAAATTTTCCAAATACTAATACTAGAAAAATCACAATTTTCAATCTATAATTAGTCTTTCATGACGGTAACATGGTAATTATATCTTTTATTAAAATACTATTTGATAAGTTGGGATATAAGTAACCTTATATAATAACATTTAAATATAATTTAATTTTCATTGATTTGAGAAACCCCAAGTTTTAATGATATCAATTAACGGAACCAAGGAATGCAATGAAAGAAAGTGGGAATGAAATTTTAAAAAAAAATCACCAGAGCGATGGTATATGTATCATATAGAAATCTGAACTCTAGTACATTCCCATGATCCCATGTGAATTTAATAAACCAAATAATATAAAATAAAAAATACATATTTCAATATTAATCCGCTGTTAAAATTTACTTCTCATTAGTGATCACTTATTGAATGATTCAAAGTATAATCCTTCAAGATTATCTATACATTGATCATGGCTCTATTGAGGCACCATCGTCCAATTTTGGGTGCTAGAATGGAAATCTGATAATGCCCTTTATGTCCTTATGATTACCAGACTAAATTTTCTATGATTCATGGTGATGTCCTCGATTTGATCACATGGAATGAGATATTACCTCTCTAAATAAAGGGAGAGTATGGAGAGGCTCTGAATGACTTTCGGGGAACAGTTGTTTTTATAAAGCCTTAATCCTCCTATATAGAGTGGATAATCAAATAATCAAAAATGGTTCTTTTCCCCATGTATAATTTATAGTTAGTAAATGATTATTTTGAAGAAATAAATTTCATCATAAATATTTTTTATATTTATTAAAATACCTTTAATATTTATATTAAATATATAACAAGATAAACCTAAGTGATGAACATTACTCGTAATTCTCGGTTAAGAATAAAAAAACCTGGATTATGAAAAAAAATATTTTTTTCATATAGTAAATTTCATGTAATCACAAAATACAAAGTGAATAAAATTAATAAATAAGTTAAACCCAATTACCCTTTACATGAAATAAAATGATATTTTATTTATAGGTGACTGATGAATTGTTCACAATTGAACCCCTTGGTTGGTCTCACCCTATCGAATATTACATATACAACAAAATAAAAAAAATTCTGGAATACATATTATGAGTGACCCTCTATGAAATTATGTCTAAAAGATTGAGTAGTATTCCCTGACCAATGGTGATGTCAAGAATCTCATAAAGGTACCTAAAGAGATAAGGAATATTCATAGCACTGAAAACCAACCTATAAAGATGTAACATCTAATATATTCTCTTATTATTTTCATATACGATAGTGCAAAATGAAAAATTATGTCATCATCATTTATTGATTTAATATTTCTTGAACTACCTGGATGGACAGACATTTGAACACCATTGGAATGGGTTTATGATGGTCCTATCATCGTAATCAACCAGGTATGAGATATATTACTTCATCAACCCATAACAAATAAATTATATCTTGATAATTCAACCACTAGCATGCCATAAATGATTCACCCTACATATGCTACCGTGTAAATATTTCATTATCATAGTTTCTTCTTCGAATAAATGTACATGATTAAATGACACACATTGATAATGACTTGATTTATGGAGAACAATATGCTTGTTCATACAAAGGAAACCCACATGAAACCTGTATGCATGTGGTGTTCCTATTAGGGGTTCAGTCCTCAGGATCTAAACGACCATAGATCAGCAAATGAAAACATCAAGAGAAGATGTCTCAATGATTATGGTTCCCTTACACCTGATAGTCAGTCAAAAACTGTGTCCAGTTTGTGCGTTGTATCTTGACCATATGAGATATGTTTATGAATAATGCAATTGTATCTTGAGGTTTCCATTATGGAATTTAATCCTCTATAACAATTTATTGATACATACTCTATAGAAATTACTATTTAAATAGTTGACATATTAATATCTAATCTATAATGTCATGTGAAGATGATGGATATATAACTTTATACAAGAAACTAGAGTTGAGAAGTACTATTTATTTGGGTATATGGAACCCACTATATTGGCACACTCAGGAGATTGCGATAATCTTTTTTCATATCCTTTGGATTTGGATAATCATTTCATGTACCAATTTCCATGGGATAAATCATCATGTGTGCCATTTGACATGGGATACATCTTGTGGTTTACCAATTGTATTTTAGTATATACCATTGTGTATCATTATTATTATGATAAATCCTCTCATGTACCATTTGGATTTGGAGAAATCGTCTTTTGTATCATTTTTATTAGGATAAATCTGCTCATGTAACCTAATATATTCATGAGATATGAATGTTACATATATATTAGATGAATATATAGGATCCCACCTACTAATCAAAAATGAATTTATATTCAACTTGAAATCAATCATTCATCATATATTGAAATCTCGTGTAAATAAATAGTTACTCATATAATTCTAAAATAGAATCACAAAATTAAATTAATCATAATTTCATCAAAAAAACATAACATTATAAACCCATGTAAAATAAATCAGTATATAAAGATATTCTGTTCCATTCAAGGTAAATAACCATAAATTATTAAAATAAAGCATATGGTATTTCAATAGTGTAGATAAGGGGTATATGGATAAGACAATAATTACCCACATTAATCGATGTATGCAATCTGGGTCAACCCACATCAATCACATAAATGGAAAATTGTGTATTTAGAAAGGATATGAATTTGAAAAAATAGTTACACCTATTTAATGTTGATGGTTATAGAAGAAGAAGAACAATGTGGTGCCTCATATATTTGACCCAAAATAACATTATATAAGCCATCTAGAGAATGATTGTATAAATTAATATTTGAATAATATCCTTGATCTTGAAAAATATATATCAATTTATAATGACGTGGGTCTGAAACACTTTTAAGAGTATTATAAGAAATCATATTGATCATAAGAACAATACTTTAAATTTTGAAACCAATTTAAAATAAATTCAGTATAAAATAAAGAGTAAAATAATTTCACCAAGAAACATTGAATATGTTGATATAATTTTTAGTATAAAATATTAAATTTGAAATTACTATATATTCACAAAAAACGTCAAAATTACATCATTTTTATTGAAATCAAATCATACATGAAATTTTAAGTTGAATTTATTATTAAATATTTTTTATTAATTCATAGTATCTAATGATGTCATTTTAAAAAATTAAAATAAATATAATAATTTCTATAAAATTCCCATTTAAAGATAAAATATGTGAATAAAAATAAATTAAATGTAGTATACTTCAGAAATAATTTTTATAAAAACCACATATTCTTAAAAGATTGTATAACATTGATTTTAAAAAATTATAACGAGAAAACAAATCACAACATGGATAACCATATATGAATAAAATAAATATTATTTTGAAAATAATGAATATTAAAATTCCCTATATGGGGTATCACATTTGTGATATCTTGATTTTATAGTGATGATGGGAAAAGAAACAATAAAAATTATATTATATGAAAATAAAAAACTTTTAAATAAAAATCGTATCAAATTAAACCTAAATGACCATTAATTGGAGTTATTTAATTAAAGAAATATAATCAATATGCAGTATATAAACATTATAAAAGTTAATTGGTGGAAAATATTAATTTTCCCCAACAAAATATTAATTGAGACCATAAAACCCTTTCAAGTAAAATAATAATTGAAATTATGATATATTGATAATGAGAATAAAAGAAATTAAATCTTAACTCTAGACAATAAAGATGAAATATAATACATGGAATTTATTTGGAAGAATAAATCTAACATCATATAATATAATTTAATAACAAAATTAACACAATAAAAGAAAATTGAGTGAGAAAAACCCCATATAGAATTTGTAATTATTGATTATAAACTCTATGAGAGAAGGAATATTTAATAGAAAATTTAATATTAAAGAATATTTTATAAAAATGATAAAACATATATAATGGGAAGTAACTACATTATTCAAAATAGAATATTTCAACATATAATAAATTTGACTCAAGGCAAAAAATCGGAGAAATTAAACCCTTACCGTATTCTCGATTCTCCCCATGTATTATCCTAAAACCCATAATTATAAAATCTACTTTATTATTTTACTAATTTGAATCAATTTTCCAATATATTTCAATTATTAAGGATCTTTTAATATCCAATGATATTTATTTTCTATATAGTATTTTCTTAATTTGGTGATTCATTTTGGATCAATAAATTTCTATATAACTATTTTGGGTATGCTGAAGATGGTTAAATGTTTTTAGTAAACATTAATATAATTAAAAAATATAAATATTATTTCATTTTTTGTTCAATTATCATAAATGCTTCACATTTATCATGGATTTTATAAAATTTTATCATATTATAAAAGGTTGAGTTAAATGTTAATTTTAGGTTGTCATGTTTACTGAGATCATTTGTTATTAATATAATATATATATTACAAATCAAATCATTATATAATTTAAATAGTTTCATAAATTTCATGTTTTTCCATTGAACACGTTTTTAATGTCCTTTTTTATAATGATTTTTCTAAGGCATGTGGGTCTCCTGAAACTATTTACCCGTATTACTTTTTCCCAATGGTGGATGGATTTCGTTACCTTCATCAGATATTTATTATCCATAATCAAAATAGGATAATGGGAAGTCAGTTAAACTTCATTGTATTCCCCCATGGACCTTATTGTATAGTCTAGGACTCACTCTAAGATTTGAGTCACATTATTGGAACTCTTTTAATGTTCAACCATTATATAAATTTAGTTTAATTACGCTGCATCTTTCTGGATAGGGAGGAAACCATTACTCAATAGAGTAGTCATGTTGGGAATTGATTTCATGGGACTAATACATCAATGGATTTTTACCTCAGGTATCTAATGATAATTTAATGGGTTAGGATTAAAGATCCGGTCACATTTTCTACATCCTATCGAGGTGGATCATAACATCAATTTGATATGGATCATGGAATGAGTTTAACATCTTTTGAATATGGATTTGGTATATTATAATACCCCATGTAGGCAGATCATGGATGTGTGACCCTATGAGGGATGATTTTATACCTGGTTTTACAGATTTCATTGAATAAACAATGGAGGAAGATCAAGAGGGGTTGATTAAAACACCACGCGGAGGAGGGTCTGGGAGGTGTTCCCCAGGGAGAGAGCACCTGTATTGTTTAACATTTTCATTATTTATAATCAAGGGGGAATCATATATATCATATCTAGAATAATGGAGAAAAAACGACATATTTTGAATCAATGTTTTGTGGTCATCTAATAGAACATATCCTTGTAGTATTACAACATTCTATAAAGAAGCTTCTGTTATGAAAGGAGAATCTACAAGGGATGGATTAAGGATTATGTGTATAATCTTCATAATGGAATAGGATCACTATTAGGTGAATGGTTTGGGTCTTACACATGAATTTTTCCATCCAATGGTGGCTCATATCCCATGATGGGGGAGAGAGCGGAATACAATGATGATCTTACATGGGGAATCTTATATTTGATACATAGGGTATGACTAAAATTTTATTTCATGTGATAAGGACATTGTTGGGAAGTTTAATGTATTATTACTAGGACATGGAGTTATTATATTGTACAAAATACAGATCAGATGTGGGTGGACTCACTCGTCACCCCTATGGAGTACGTGACAACTACTCATGAACCTTGGGATGGGGTATGTTATTGGAACATCCATGGAGGATTTTTCAATAAAATGGACCATGTAAGAGTCCTTATTATTATAAGAAGGTGGTATAGAACCTATTCATAGAAGGAATGGACAGATTAGAGGCTTGAGATGCACATGGATTAGATTCAGAAGATACAATAGTGGTTCGCACTGGTCACATTGGGACTCAAGGTGTTGCTGAATGAGTTCGGGATTATTTGGGGGGACCTGGGCACTCATCGTTTTTATAACTGTGTCAGTAGAAGGGAGGAACCATGGAGATTTCTAGGATAGTGTATTTAGAATGAGATTCATTTCGTACATGAGGGTATCTCAACATTTGGGTGGATTTTTGAGGTTTAGTTCTTCATAAAGGGGTATGCTTGCAAACACAGTGCCCCTGCCTCAAAGTGAAGTTCTCATTAATAGGGGCAGTGCATCATGAAGGATGGATTAATTTAAAATATTAATTTTTCTCAAATTTACTTCTTCACCCAAAACCTTCTCTAGTCCCTATGAAATGGCATCTCTACAATAGTTATAGGCTCTCTATAACACAAGAAGTCTGATTTACAATGATCAGATAACATGGTTGATTGATTTTCTATAAAATTCATAAGACTGTGTGGTTTGATAATGGGGAGAGATAATATAAATTCAGAAGTCTATTTTAGTGTCTAAAATTTATGAAGGAAGAGGGAATTTATGGGAATGTTTTTTTATGATGAATGTACTATTCATTTATCGATATGTTCTTTGTATATGGTCAGGCTCTAAGAGACCAATGTTTTATTTGATGATATTATAATCCGCCCATGAAAGATTTCACTAGGAAATAAAACTATCTAGATTGACATATTTTAGTGATGAACATTATCCATTCATGATTGGAGGGACTTTTTGTAATCCCTTAATTATGAATATAAGGCCCAAGCCTTAAACCTTACTTAATCTTGAGTTTTTACAAGATTACACATTGAGGATCTTTTCAGGTTTAGAGTTTTAGAGAATTAGAACATGAAACATGCATTACATTCCACATTTAAACAAAGTGGTTACATAAAAGACAATATTCATTCTTCCCATCAACGGAAAAATATTTAAAATAAAACATGGATTCTTTATTGACACATCCTTGACACTATCATCACATCATGTACCATTCCCTTGACCTGTGAAAACAATTTCAAAAACATGGGATGAGCATAAAAAAATCAGTGATGGTTATAAAATTTTGAAACGAAACATGAGTTTATATATACATAAGAATGAAATCATAAATTACCCATAAAATATAGGCACTTTATCATACCTCGTCAAATCATGAAGAAATCATAGAAATCATAAGATATAAAGGTAACTTGAGGCATTCATAACATTATTACGTAGGGAGTAACCCTCTTGGTTACGTTTGGAATACCCATCAAAGTATATTCCCTAAATCTCTTCGGAGAAACCTTAAAGTTTCACTCCTTCGCGTTACCCAATGCATTGGAGAGCTATATCGGGATCACCCGCCCTTAGTTTATCACGGAACCACCCATCTTCATAATAATGCCCAAGAACCATAACATAATCTTATCACATAAAACATGCATAAAGGAAACATAAAATTTCAACCTTTCAATTACAAGATATCAATACAACACATTGATGTAAATACATTATGAAAACCATTTTCAATACCAAAATTAAAAAAAATAGTATTTATTTTTCTTTTAAAAAGATGTTATGGCTTGTAAAGGGAAGCCGGAACTCAAATAATGGTCACGGCGGCAGAGAATTCATTGTTGTCGTATACGTACAACAAAAACATTTCCTTTTGTCATTTAGTAAAACGCTTCGTATAAAAATATTCCTTTTGGACAAACGTAAAAGTCAAAGGGTTTTATACACCGTATAAAATAATGATGTGTATAAAACAAAATATTCCTCAATGAAAGGAGATTGAGACGAACTCCCATACAAAGACGGTATCCTTGGATTAAGGATAAATTAGTTACATAACTATGTGTGACAAACGAATACACAAAATATAAGTGGTTATTAAGTGTAAAACAATTAGAGGACATTCACACATAATCATAGAACGACATATTCAATGTGTACAATTTTATCCCAAAGAATCGAAATTGGGATAAGAAGTTCCCTTGCAATAATTAGACAGCCTAACGGCGTCACGTCAAAATTCAGAAAATGAGTTGATGGGAGATAAAAAGGGTATCTCATCACTTGGACATAAAATTTACATCCATAAGGATATAGAATAAAATATCCCAAAATAATATTATGTGAATTAATAGACATAACAAAATAAGTCTTTTAAAAAGAGGAGGGTGAAAAGTTCCCTTACCGACATGGGTATCTTTCGAAACATACGCCCCGTGAAAGAAGGACAATACAACATTGATGTAAATAATCATAAATGAATGAATATTACACAATGAGTAAAATAATGGTCAGTAAATACACCACTCAAATGAAATTGTTTCAAATGTACCATAAATCTCACGGGAATAAAAGTGAGATGAAAAATCCCTTATGAAAACTCGACAGCCTAACGGCGCCACTTAAAACATCCAAAAATGGATTGATGAGATCAAATAGGGTATCTCATCACATTACAATAAAATTTACAGATAGAGGAATATAAAAGAACATCCCCCATCATAACAAAGAGGATATTAAAAGAATTTACATAAAGGAGAGTACTTAAAGAGAAAGAGAGAGTTTAGATCTCTTACGAAAATTCGGCAGCCTAACGGCACCACTCAAAACTTCCAAAATAGATTGATGAGCGAGAATAGGGTCTCTCATCGTATGAACATAAAATTTACAGTAATATTAATATAAAAAAACATCCCAATAACAAGAAATATGAGCTTAGAAGGAATGACATAAAAGAGTGTACTTAAAAAGAAAGAGATGAGTAGGATCCCTTACCGCAAGTCCAACTTGTCTTGTTCGTTTCTTTATATTCATGCATAATAAACATTGGTCAATTAATAATTGCCTATGTAACTCCTTTAGAGATTATTATTCAGTTCATATCACATATTATAATGTTATAATAATTGTTTAATAATGTTAGTTCATATCAGACGTTTTTGTCGATGTTTGGTACATGAGTCAAAAATGAACTTGTTTGGAAAAAGATTGCTCATGTAGTTATATGTAAATAATTTCCAGATTATTATTAATGATTAAAATATCATATATATCCAGTAAATCATCATTTTATACTATTCCATATCATTTTGAGATAAAAAATTGAAAAGCATCATTCAGGGAGACGGTAGGCCGTACGTACGCATGAACGCTACTTTCATTTTTTGTCATATTAATGGAATTAAAACAAAATGAGATATATATATATATATGTTATAATTAATGAATTATATCCATAATTTATATGTAATATATTAAATATATATCCATTATATATATGTACTTATAATATTACATAACATTTTGAGATAAGAAATGAAATGTACCATTCATGGAGACGGTAAGCCATACGTACGCATGAACGCTACTTCCATTTCTATTTCATAATTAATGTAATTAAAACATAATGATACATAATAGTATTCTAATTCCAGTATGGTATTATATATAATATCATTAAATATATCCTTTATACGTACCACATATGGTATTAACGAATCAAATCACTTTGAGGGGGCGGTAGTCCGCACTTCCTTAAATGAAGATATCACGTTTACCCATAATGGAAACCCTAAAGGTACACCATAAATGAAATATACAGAGTCTTAAGTAAAACATAAAAATATTAGATATCATATAGAAATATAGTGTCAACATAATGGCCACATTTGAAGGTGCTAGAAGAATGTTGAACAATCATCGTTTCGGGAGGCAGAAATTCGCCATCCACGGAAACAGTATGTTCTTTAACTATTAGATGTAGGTTTGTGTAAGTGTAGCTCTAATACTTCTTATAAAAACATCCTATAATATTTAAGATACTGGATTAGATACAAAATAAATGAATAAAAATAGTTTATGGGGTTAGAGAAGCTAAATAAAACAAAAGGACACAAGTGAAGACATTACCTTAAAATCGGGAAACTCCCTTTGGATTGAGCTCAAAAGCTTCCTTGGGAAGACTTCATCACAAAGTGAGGATTAAAGTAGTAATAGAGGGAAGTGGAGAGGCAAAATAGGGAGGGGTTGGCCGAGCCAAAGGCTTTGGGAGTGTGGGTAAGGAGGAAGAGTTGGGGGCCTTTTATAAGAGGAGAGGTGGGGCACTCTTGGAAGGTAAAGAAAAGTCACTTTATTTTAAAATGGTATTCGGATTTAAGAGGTCCCACATTGATGTGTTTCCAGGATAAGGTGATAAGGGTTTGAAATAAACTCATACAATAGGTTTTTTACATGTTTAGGTGTTAGATATTACATTATCTTTCCATTTTATTTAAATTGTTAAATAATGAGGTCATCGCTGCATCATCATGATGTCATAAATAATTTAATTTATTTAATGTCTAAAAATTATAAAAAAATACTATGATGTAGGAAATCTTTTTATCTTTCCAATTAATATTTATAGTCAAAAATATGATTTGTATAACTCCATGTAAAAATTGTTTTAGCAAAACATTTCATGTTTGTCTCATTTTTACTTTAACATTAAATAAAAAGATATTAATGTCATTTTCCAACCAAAGTGGCTTCATGGGGTCCCAAGTTGACCCATGGGTTGTCTTGGTCGGCCATGACACATCCAATGAGGCTAGGACATGTTTCATGTGCATTTCATGTTATTAAAACATTATTTTTACCTTAAACTACACTAATTACCTCTAACCGCGATTAAAAACTTAATAAGTTACTATTCACCAAAAAATTATTTTTATCCCATTGAACCAAAATTTACTTCTTAATGACAACCATATATGTCAGATTTTTTAAATTTATAACACAAAGATGTAAAAATTTCATTTAATTGGAAAAATCAGTTTTTATAAGTACCACTTAGTGGTTTCACTATTCATCAAAAAATGAAGTTTTTCAGAAAAATCTCAAAAATTCACCCTAAGCTATATTTGATATTCCAAATTCAAAAATTAAGTCTATTTTACAAAATTCAAGAACATATAAGTCACATTAATTAATTTAATAATTAGTTCCCGCTGTCAGAGCAAATAGCGTGTTTTTTTAAAACAATAAGTATTAAAAGATTGACATTAGTTTAAGTCTGATTTCAATGTGGAATTAATTCCAACGACCACTATTGGATTTAATGGTAAAAATATATTCTAGTTTCACTTTAAAACCAATTCAAAATATAATCTAATCATATAAATAAATTATATTAAAAAGAGGTTTTGAATTAAAATACAACATTTTACACTATTCATTAAAAATGAACATTATCAGAAAGATACCAAAAAATTTACACAAAGTAAATTTGTTGTCCCAATTCTTAAGAAGAGTTTTATTTGGTCCAAAAAGATGTATAATTGTTAAAAAAACTATATTTAATGACGGTTCTCCATCAAAAGGCGATAAGTGAACCTTTAGTGAAAACTAGGGCATATACGCCTAAAATTAAATTCTTTCTGTATTTCATGCCTTTAACTTTTATTGGATGAATGTAAAAACATTTAAAAACATATATAATCATATTTTAGTTATTCTTATCCATTCCTGCCAATAAAACGGCTACATGATAACTACCATTTAAAATAATATTATTATATTATTAGAGTGCAACGTAAGATTCCCAAGAAACTCGTTGTTGCGTGTTGGGTACGCCATCAAGCATAGCGTCCCCTTTAAATTCATATTAATATTTTATTCACAAATATGGATAAATATGAAAATGTCATATTCTTTATTTACCTGGGGTGTTACATCCTTCCCCCATTTTGGGAATTGCATCCTCGCAATTTTAAAAATTGAGATTGGAAACATCCTTGAAAGTCCCACATCGGAACAAGAGTCGATAAAACAATCACTTTAAAATAAAGTAAGATAAGTACAAAGGTCACTCGAGTTAACCCATACTAGGATTCCATGTATGAAAAAAATGGACATGTAAGAAAAAGCAAAGGGTCATGTTCTTGAGGGAGAGTGATAGTAAACATGTCTAGGAGAAAGTTAACCATAAGAAAATCACTAAATTGTGATGGGTTAAACGGTATTTGATTCCCCAGTAGGAAAAGATAATGAACAACCTTTTTGTTTTAAGTTACTTTTTTATTGAGTAATTTATTCATAAGGAAACATAATCACTTATCATGTTGACATTCAACTTTTACTAGATTCCTTAATCAAACTGATATTTGTTTCCAAAAGATGAGTATTTAGGGAGACTTGTTTGCATTAAGAGTACTATAATCAACTTCTAGAGAATCACCTAATCCACCAAAGAGAACTGTATACTTCCCATATCTTTAGACCTTAACCAAAACCAAAACCAAAAAGGTTAGTATAAGGTCAGAAAATCCAGAAAAGGATAACCCTTTAAAAATAAAATCTATGCTTAATCTACAAAATTTGTCCAACAAAACCCAAAGTTCAACAAGGACCATCCGATAAACAATTTGTCCGTAAAATTCTTCAAAGTAAACCAATCTAAGATTGAAACCCAAATATTTGAAGGATTTAGTCACATAGTCTTCCAAGTTAAATCGTAACATTTATCTCCAAACAACATCAGTTGCTCCTAAAGACTCGTATTGAAAAGTAATTAACCTAATGACATATCCTCCATGATAGGTTAATCATTTTCATAAATAACCAAAAATAAACTTACTCTTAATTCATAAAATCATATAACTAAAAAGAATCAGTCAAACTAACCAGGGACTTCACGTAGTCCAGTGGTAGGCGATAAATACCATTCGCACTTTGGTTGTGGGTTCGATTCCCACAGCTTTGTCCGATGCGACGGGTAGTCACACGGTCTTCGTGTTGCCCTTTTTCCATAACTATATAATTCTAAAATAATTACCCAAAAGGGATAAAATCATAAAAAATAACCATAACATAATTTAACCTCAATTTTATCTCTTGCCTTTCACTTCCATCATAACATATAGTAACCCATAATTACCTCAAAAGTAAGGATCACATAAACTCTAATGGTTACCTTTATAATTATTACCACATCGATTGGTCATCTCGTACATGATGCATTAAAGATCATACCAAGGTTCAAGTGGTTGATCATGACTCCTTGATAGTTGGTTTAGAACAACCATGTGTTCCCTCATTGAATCCCCCATTTTATCTACTATCGTAATCATAGAACCACCACAGTTTCCTTCAAAACTGTTGTCTCTTTGGTGCCTGTTAGATCCATCCATTCACTAAAAACAGAAATGTCAGTGTGAGTATATCAACAAAACCATCATGTCCTAATGAGGACGGTAATCACTAAGATACACTTACTCATTCACTTTATCTAAAACGAGGACTCTTTCAGAAATCCTAACCATTATGGTAATGCCACATATGCTAAAAGAATACCCTAACCTCTAATGTTATCTAAACCGACCTCTGATACCAACTATAAGGCCCAATCCTTAAACCTTACTTAATCTTGACTTATTACAATATTACATATTGAGGATCTTTTCAGGTTTAGAGTTTTAGATAATTAGAACATGAAACTTGCATTACATTCCACATTTAAACAATGTGGTTACATAAAAGACAATATTCATTCTTCCCATAAACGGAAAAATATTTAAAATAAAACATGGATTCTTTCTCGACACATCCTTGACACTATCATCACATCATGTACCTTTCCATTGACCTGTGAAAAACATTTAAAAAACATGGTAAGAGCATAAAAATCTCAGTAATGGTTATAAAAATATTGAAAGGAAAAAAGAGTTCATATATACATAAGAATGAAATCATACTTTACACATAAAATATAGGCACTTTTTGATACCTCATCAAATCATGAATAAATCATAGAAACCATAATACATAAAGGTAACTTGAGGAATTCATAACATTCTTACGTAGGGAGTAACCCTCGTCGTTACATTTGGAATACCCATCACAGTATATTCCCTAAATCTCTTCGGAGAAACCTTAATGTTTCACCTCTTCGCATTACCCAATGCATTGGGGAGCTATATCAGGCTCACCCGCCCTTAGTTTATCACGGAACCACCCGTCTTCATAACAATTCCCAAGAACCATAACATAATCTTATCACATATAACATGCATAAAGGAAACATAACATTTCCACCTTTCAATAACAAGATATCAATACAACACATTGATATAAATACATTATGAAAACCATTTTCAATACCAAAATAAAATAACATGGTATTTATTTTTCTTTTAAAAAGAAGTTATGGCTTGTAGAGGAAGTCGAAACTCAAATAATGGTCACGGCGGTGGAGAAGTCGTTGTCGCCGTATACGTACGATAAAAACATTCCCTTTTGTCGTTTAGTAGAACGATTCGTATAAAAATATTCCTTTTGGATAAATGTAAAAGTAAAAGGGTTTTATACACCGTATAAAATAAAGTTGTGTATAAAACAAAATATGCCTCAATGAAAGGAGATTGAGACGAAGTCCCATACAAAGATGGTATCCTAGGATTAAGGATAAATCAGTTACATAACTATGTGTGACAAACGAATACACAAAATATAAGTGGGTATTATGTTTAAAACAATCAGAGGACATTCACACATAATCATAGAACGACATATTCAAGGTGTACAAGTTTATCCCAATGAATCGAAATTGGGTTAAGAAGTTCCCTTGCAATAATTAGATAGCTTAACGACATCACTTCAAAATTCAGAAAAAGAGTTGATGAGAGATAAAAAGGGTATCTCATAACTTCGAAATAAAATTTACATCAATAAGGATATATAAGAACATATCACAAAATAATATTATGTTAATTAAAAAACATAACAAAATAAGTCTTTTAAAAATAGGATGGAGAAAAGTTCCCTTACCGACATGGGTATCTTTTGAAACATACGCCCCGTGAAACAAGGACAATACAACATTGATGTAAATACTCATAAATTAAATAATATTACACAATTTGTAAAATAATGGTCAGTAAATACACCACTCAAAGGAAATTGTGTCAAATATACCATAAATCTCACGGGAATAAAAGTGAGATGAAAAATCCCTTACGAAAACTCGGCAGCCTAACGACGCCACTTAAAACATCCAAAAATGGATTGATTAGATCAAATAGGGTATCTCATAACAATACAATAAAATGTACAGAAATATGAATATAAAATAACATCCCCCATCATAACAAAGATGAGCTTAAAATAAGTGACATAAAGGAGAGTACTTAAAGAGAAAGAGAGAGGTTAGATCTCTTACGAAAATTCGGCAGCCTAACGGCGCCACTCAAGACTTCCAAAATGGATTGATGAGAGATAATAGGGTCTCTCATCATATGAACATAAAAATTACAGTATGAGTAATATAAAAGAACATCCCAATAACAAGAAATATTATCTGAGAATTAATGACAAAAAAGAGTGTACTTAAAAAGAAAGAGATGAGTAGGATCCCTTACCTCATGTCCATCTTGTCTTGTTCGTTTCTTTATATTCATGAATAATAAACATTGGTCAATTAATAATTGCCTAATTAAATCTTTTAGATATTATTATTCATTTCATATCACATATTATAATGTTATAATAATTGTTTAATAATGTTAGTTCATATCAGACGTTTTTGCCGATGTTTGGTACATGAGTCAAAATTGACCTTGTTTGGAAAAAGATTGCCCATGTAGTTATATGTGAATAATTTACAGAGTAGTATTAATGATTAAAATATCATATATATCCAGTAAATATTCATTTTATACTATTCCATAACATTTGGAGATAAAAAACGAAAAGCATCATTCATGGAGACGGTAGGTCATACGTACGCATGAACGCTGCTTTCATTTTTTTTCATATTAATGGAATTAATACAAAATGAGAGAGAGATATATATATGTTATAATTCCAGAATTATATCCATAATTTAGATGTAATATATTACATATATATCCATTATATATATTTACTTATAATATTACATAACATTTTGAGATAAGAAATGAAATGTACCGTTCATGGAGACGGTAAGCCGTACGTACGCATGAACGCTACTTCCATTTCTATTTCATAATTAATGGAATTAAAACATAATGATACATAGTAGTATTTTAATTCCAGTATGGTATTATATATAATATCATTAAATATATCCTTTATACGTACCACATATGGTATTAACGAATCAAATCACTTTGAGGGGCGGTAGTCCGCACTTCCTTAAATGAAGATATCACGTTTACCCATAATGGAAGCCATAAAGGTAAACCATAATGAAAAATACAGAAGCTTAAGTAAAACAGAAACATATTAGATATCATATATAAATATATTGTCATCATAATGGCCACCTTTGAAGGTGTTAGAAGAATGTTGAACAATCATCGTATCGAGAGGTAGAAATTAGCCATCCTCCGAAACAGTATGTTCTTTAACCATTAGATGTAGGTTTGTGTAAGTGTATCTCGAATCCTTCTTATAAAACAACATCCTAGTATATTGAAGATACTGTATTTCTTACAAAATAAATTAATAAAAAGAGTTTATGGGGTTGAAGAAGAAAAATAAAACAAAAGGACACAAGTGAAGACATTACCTTAAAATCGAGTAACTCCCTTTGGTTTGAGCTCAAAAGATTCCTTGGGAAGACTTATTCCCAAAGTGAGGATTCAAGGAGTAAGAGAGGGAAGTGGAGAGGAAAAATGGGCAGGGGTTGGCCGAGCCAAAGGATTTGGGAGTGTGGGTAAGGAGGTAGAGTTGGGGGCCTTTTATAAGAGGAGAGGAGGGGCACTCTTGGAAGGTAAAGAAAAGTCATTTTATTTTAAAATGGTATTCGGATTTAAGAGGTCCCACATTAATGTTTTTGGAGGATAAGGTGATAAGGGTTATAAATCCATTCATACAATAGGTTTTGGACATGTTTAGGTCTTAGATATTACATTATCTTTCCATTTTATTTAAATCGTTAAATAATGAGGTCATCGCTGCATCATCATGATGTCATAAATAATTTAATTTATTTAATATCTAAAAATTATTAAAAAAAACTATGATGTAGGAAATATTTTTAGATTTCCAATTAATATTTATAGTCAAAAATATGATTTGTATAACCCCATGTAAAAATTGTTTTAGTAAAACATTTCATGTTTGTCTCATTTTTACTTTAACTTTAAAAAAAAGATATTAATGTAATTTTCCAACCAAAGTGGCTTCATGGGGTCCCCAAGTTGACACATGGGTTGTCTTGGTCGGCCATGACACATCCAATGAGGTTAGGACATGTGTCATTTTCATTTCATATTATTAAAACATTATTTTTACCTTAAACTACACTAATTACCTCTAATCGCGATTAAAAACATAATAAGTCACTATTCACCAAAAAATTATTTTTATCCCATTGAACCACGTTTTACTTCTTAATGACAACCATGTATGTCGGATTTTTGAAATTCAAAACACAAAGATGGCAAAATTTCATTTAAACGGAAAAATCAGTTTTTATAAGTACCACTTAGTGGTTTCACTATTCATCAAAAATTGAAGTTTTTCAGAAAAATCCCAAATATTCACCCAAAGCTATATTTGATATTCCGAATTCAAAAATGAAGTCTATTTAACAAAATTCAAAACATATAAGTCTCATTAATTAATTTAATAATTAGTTCCTACTGTCAGAACAAATAGCGTGTTTTTATGAAACAATAAGTACCAAAATATTGACACTAGTTTAAGTCTGATTTCAAAGTGAAATTAATTACAACTTCCACTATTGGATTTAATTGTAAAAATATATTCTAATTTCACTTTAAAACCAATTAAAAAGATAATCTAATCATATAAATAAATTAGATTAAAAAGTGGTTTTGAATTAAAATACAACATTTTACAGTATTCATTAAAAAATGAACTTTATCAGAAAGATACCAAAAATTTACACAAAGTAAATTTTGATGTCCCAATTCTTAAAAAGAGTTTTATTTGGTCCAAAAGGATGTATAAGTGTGAATAAAACTATATTTAATGATGGTTCTCCATCAAAAGGCGATAAGTGAACCTTTAGTGAATACTAGGGCATATACACCTAAAATTGAATTCTTTCCGTATTTTATGCCTTTAACTTTTTTTGGATAAATGTAAAAAAATTTAAAAACATATATAATCATATTTTAGTTATTTCTATCCATTCCTGCGAATACAACGGCTACATGTTAACTACCATTTAAAATAATATTATTTTATTATTAGAGTGCAACGTAAGATTCCCAAAAAACTCGTTGTTGCGTGTTGGGTACGCCATCGAGCATAGTGTCCCATTTAAAGTCATATTAATATTTTATTCACAAATATGGATAAATATGAAAATGTCATATTCTTTATTTACCTGGGGTGTTACAATGAATGTGGGGTGCTTCACGAAACATACCCAAATAGGGCTGTTTGAGCCATTGTGTCCTAGCTTTTCCACAAACAAGTCACACCTTTCATGAAATGTCATGTGGAAATTATATTTTGGTGCCAACCCCCACCCAACACTTAAAATGGGAGTTGATTGGAAAATTATGGGTTCTTTAGAGGGACCACTAGACAATCATGAATTGAAATAACATTTCTCTTTTTTCGGGAAGCTCAAAACCCTTCGTGAGAGATATGATGTTTCAATCCTTACCACTCAAGAATCCCAAATTTTCAATGAGACTAGTTTATAATACTATTATCAACAAATATTGATCCTTTGATGGCACCTTCACAAATTAATCATTTCCAACCCAACATATGTGATTCAGATCTCTATCAATAGAGCTTCATTAATACAATCTAGAAAACATATAAACCTCAAATGACTATTCTGTTGAATATTCATATGCTTATTTCACTAACCAGGAATTGATGACATGGAATATCAAGATTATGAAAATAGTTTGAATGGCCTTAGAACATGAATCACACATTTTTCTAGTGAGAACGAATCAAATCAAGTACCCATTATGATGGGGGCCACCCCTATATTGTTTTGGGATTAATAATGGTGAATTAATACTAGAAGGAAATATATTTGAGCCATCATACTAGTTCATTTTCATACTTAGTCAGTACCAGTGGAATCGGGATCCCATGGGTTACATCTAGAGGGACAATACACCAAATAATATTGAATTTCCCTATAACCACAACAATTTTATTCCCTAAGAGAATATGGAGGATGGGTAACCCACCGATCACATAGCATTATATGATACTAAATTTAGTTTTGGGGATCCTATCAAGGTATAAATAGAAAACTATGATTTATTTCATGGTGGAAGCTTCACTGAAAAATAAATATTGTCTTATTGGGCGTGTCCTTCATGCCCCAAATTTGAGGTTGAGATGTGGTTATTGGGGATCTATATCAAAACATAGTCCACATGGTATCTTTGTATTTTCACCATGATATCATGCCAATATATGTAAAAATTTGGTCTTTGGGGACATACTTTTTTCATAGTGATCATGGGTAGGTCGGAAATAGGCTTTGGTATCTTCACCAGAATGGTGGTATTCCGATCTAGGGATAATGTATGATGAATTCCACCATGCATAGGAGGTATTGGAGGATAAAGATGACATGAAATCCCTTATAAATACATTTTTACCTCCGATGAGTGGGAAGAAAAAGGAAACATAGAGGATGATAGACTTCCAATATAAGAAATGGTTTTTATATTTTTTTGGATGAGACATAAGATAAGATACTAGGAAGGTCACTTACATTCTCTAGGGAATATCATCGGGGTAAGGATAAGTCCAAATGATAGATTCTAAGGAAAATCTAGTGGCAAGAATAGGGATATAACATTATGCATGAAGTTTCATTTGTTCCGCTAGATGCTTTCATTGTCGTGCTAATCTACAGTTGGATGCTCCTTGTGAGGGATGCACCTATGGGGGTGTAGACCAGCTCCTTCATTGTGGATGAGATGATGATGATGGGGGTGCATGTTAGTTTGAATGTCCCTGTATTGGAGAATCTATATAAGGTTATCCTTGATATCAACGATTGGAAGAATCCACTCTTTTTATGTTGTCACTACAATTTTTTGATACGTTTTAGTGGCCACAAAAGTGGGGTATGAATATTCAAACCCCGTTTATCTGCCAATCATGATCTTATGGATTGAAAATATAAACTACATTGGGATTCACATTCCCAATATGGGCATCATGGATGTGTTAGTGAGCTTTGGGCTAGAAGGGTGATTTTTATTCAACCCATTCCCAATTCTAATGGGGACAATGGCAGATGATGATCCATGGTCCATAGATCATATTATCTACCTCCTAGCCATCTGAGGTGGGGTTCACGTGGATTGAATCAATTGAGACATGATCTGTGAGCTATATAACCTACATTAATTCTTATAGAAGTTTAGATCCCTATTGTTGTTGACCCCCCAAGATGTACACCATGGTGCATCATGAAAGTCATCCTTCATACCTGAGGATGATTTTTCACATGATTATGCTCAAGGGTTGGAATGAGAGGCACGATCTACCTCCACCTACTTCACCATATGGACTCATTCATGATTACACATTTATCATGGAATTCACATATCATTGTGAGATTCTAAGCCACCATACTCTATGGAACATCAAATGAGAATCCACATAACCGTAAGAGAAAGGGTGAGTGGTGGATAGAGTGAACTTTAGAGGAAATACTAGTCTAGTGTGAAGAAAATAAACCATAGGTAAGGTAGTCACATGTTTAAGAGTGGTGCAGGATTTATGTAGAGGGTGATAGGAATTAGGTTCAACACTCTAGGGAAGGTAATCATCGGAGGATGGTGAACCCCCGGGCTTCCCTAGAGATAATGTTCAAGGATCTGGGATGCGTTAATTTCATCTAGATGATTCCATAGATTCCATGATTGTTGATTCATGGGATGCTTAGGGAATCCACAAGATTCTCACTACCCCTCTAGTGGTGTGGAAATACCATGTCACATATTGGATATACCTCACAGTCATGGACCACACAAAAGAAGATTCATATTTTAGCCCTACCAATGATATGATATACATGGGGAGCTAGAGGATGGGTTCTAATCCCATATTAGCTCACATACTCAAACTGGCTGGGTATGGGAGCTTACAGGTATGTACTAGCCTTTGGACGCCCCTATCGGTCTCACATCCACTAGTGTGGCTAATGGAGAAGAATTAATTGCTTCCTTGGGAAGTGAATCCCACTAGTTCCCAATTGAGGGAAGATATCCTAGTGTTGATCATGTACATCCTCTATTCTTATATTTCGTATAGACATCACCATCGAATTAACCATATCACCAGATCACTTATATTACTTATGTAGGAAACAATGAGCACATAATGGGGAGAGGTCTCTATTGAGCCTCATGAAAAGGGTGAGGGAACATAAACCACTAAAAGGTGAAATTTGGGGTCCCTTGGTAATTTCGTTGTCACATTAAGCCAACCATAAACTAAATAATCACCTATGATTTAGTCAACTATCACTAGGGGAATCGATTCATCAGGTAGACTGCTCCTGATCCTCTATAAAATACGTTTTGAGGTGTATAATTCATATATAAAAAATATTCTTTAAAATACATTTCTCTTTCACATTAAATTTCTATGATTTTCAAACACATTATTAAATTTAAATTAAAATTGTGTTCCCCACTTAGTAACCAATACCAATTTTTACGTTAATAGTGTGCATGATTGAGTTTGAAATTGTAGATATTAATATTCAAGTAGAAATGGGTAGGGATACTATGGATCATGATCCAAACTTATTGGTGCTATCAAAAGGGACCTTTGAGATATTACTCTAAATGGAGGGGGTGGACATAAGTCATATGATAGGGTTGGATGATGGGGTTGCATTGGAAAACCCAATTATGGAGGCACCATTGGGAGATGTTATTGGAGATAATGATGTGATGGAATAGGTATAAAATTTATATGCTACTACAATGGTTGTGGATGCTTCATTAGACACACTAACCCTAATAATCCACATATTAGTAGCATCCAGAGAAGAGGGAGTGATTTTTACACCAAAAGGGGTAGATGTGGATGTTTGGGCAGTTGTGTCTACATCAATGGTTCAAAGGGGGTAGTAAATGCTTCTATATTGGTCAAAGGGATGACGAGGACCCGTTCATGGGTCTGAGAATGGATTTTATCCACTATTTCTTGATGATACACTCATGCATAATCTAATGACTGGTGAATCATCCTATGTGGTTTTGGTGGAATTCCCTCCTTATAAAAATGAACATTCCGAATACATTTATGAATTTAGATTAGAGGCTACTAGGTAGATTTGAATTGTCCAATTCAAGGCATGGAGGGCTATGTAGAACTTTATTACCCACACCAACATAACTGACCTTCCAATACAGCTGGGATATCTATACCACTAGCATATTATCCAAGGGATTAGTGGAGTGGATTCCAGCCATCCTCATCAACTGGATTAGAAATTCCATGAGGAGCGGGTTCATGCAAAAACATACGTTCTTAACCATGCATATATGAAGAAAAACCATGAGGGAACTAAGGTGTAATATTTGGATTAAGGGGACATTTCCCTCCATGAAGGTATGGTGAATGATAATTCCATTTGTGTAAATGTATAAATATTATATAATTAATAGTATTAAGTCCATGTTAGTCGTTAATGTATTAAAGGTGTGGGAGGCGATATCCTTGGTGGCTGAATGTTGAGCCATGCAAATCTAACCAAGGATCATATCTGAATAATTCCACACCAATTTTATGAAGATATGGAATACATGCTTGAGAGGAAGAATACACTCATGTTAACTCATCCTAATATTTTTGATATTGAGAGATCGATCATTAGGGTTTATCATTAATGGCATTTGACAAAGGCGGGGTTCAAATTTATCAATGAAACACTAAATCAATTTCGTTATTATTTTATACTCTCGCAAGCATGAATATTTCACCATAATTTTTACTTAATTGTCACAAATCAATCATAATAGTAATATACATAATGATCTATTCCAAAAAACATATGATTCATGCTTATTGTAAAAAATAAGCAATAAGTATATGATAAATCATTTATATGGTAGAATAAGACAATCATTTGATGCTCAGTTAACATATTTTGCGACAGACCACTAAGACTATTCAGGTTGAGAAGATCTATGGCTGGATAACATGTCTCTCTAGGTAGATAAATTTATATTTTAACACATTCAAGTCCATGAATATGAACACAAGAGGAATTTAATTATACCCAAACAAAGGATAATAAGGAGTGTGATTCATGACTCACAAAATCTAGAACATAAGTAGTGTGGTGTGGCGATAATGGATAACTAATATCCATGTTCGAAACATGAAATCTACAGCATTATTCTAGATTGGGGATAAATAAATTAGGGTTGACTACCAACCATGTTCAAAACATGGAACCTGTCTGAGAATGTATTCAAAATTCCTTAAGGGTGTTTTCTCAAGACAATAGCTGAGCCATATTTTGACACCAATCTGTTAGGGGGTCTATTCAGATGGAGAAAATGATGAGTATCTTGAAAAATGGAACGTGAAGCATAGAGAATATGTGATGGGATTTTTTAATAAAGTCAAAAAATATAAAAATTATGACACCGTTGATTAAATAAAAATGATGTGGATGTATCAGTCTTAGAAATGGGAAAATATTATAGGGGGAGTGTCATCTCAAACGGAAAATAATGGCCCAAGAACATGAATGATTTCATGGGTGACTAGAACCGAAGGAAATAAAACCTTTAGGAATAAACTATGATTCCTCATTGACTATTGTATTACAATGATGGTAATAAACTTGTAGTTTAGTTTTATATTGAGAGGATGGGGAAAATGTCGTTTAATTTGATACAATAGGGATGATGGTTTTCATTGTTTAACATCTTGTGGTCAAGATGATGTATTACACAATATCATGTATTTTTATAGGGATATAAATATAAGAAGTGTTACTTCTTTCAGCCCAGAAATGTGAATCGACCTGAAGAATATCGGTACAAAAAAAATGGAATGAGGAGTAGCAAGGTATCTCGATTGTGGTGATCATTTCATCATCCATTAATAATGGTTGGGAGATCAAATTACCCATCACCATGTCTAAGAATATGGGGTGAGTCGTAACAAGATTAAAATCACAATTAATGGACCAAGACTCATAGTTTTAGGTCATAATGCAAGGACTAGTAGTGCTTCCAATGGATAAGAGTTTTGTAGTGAGATGAAAAACCCAAAATGATTGGAGGAAAAAATGGGACTAAATCCGCAAAACAAATTTATGATAATACACACAAAAATTTTAATACAGTGTTTTTTGGACATGTAGGTTCACTCACATGAACCCAAATTTCATGAGGAGAACACTCTAACGAAACTTATTCCCATGTGATCCATGTTCAGTGGGACAAACAAATAGTGGTAAGGATTTCATGCTACTTTTATGGGATAGAATATCAAACAAAATAAGTTACTAGAAAATCCTATTAGAAAGACTACAACCACTCCAACAATGATTGTGAAAGAAGATAATAAAAACTGTATATGGAAATATTGCTCACCAGGTTTGAAAAGATATTATGAACCCGCATTTTTTAGAGATTATATGATGAAATTTAATATCAACAACTGACTTAGTTCAATATTTTTTATCTAATTTTTTATATTGAACATCCATCAAGGTGTAAGACTAGGACTATGGGATGGGACCTAATACCTAGACACCATTTCTATTAGGGATCCTATTTATATATTATGAGAATGGATATCCAAATTTTAAAATGTGTATAGCATTAGAGATATTGTTTTTTTACGAGATATTCCTCAGTTGGTGGATAGCCTCATTGGCAGGGATGTCAGATCATCTCACAATATGATGAATTTTGGTTTTATATGGGGTAATACGTTTGCCAACTTATATTTTTTATATGATGCAACCAAATTTCAGATATGGTAAATTACCATCCCATTAAAATCATATGATGTATCCCCAATTCAAATGAGGGTAAATCTATAGTTTAACATTGTGTGCTAAAGACGTTAAGCTTGTAGGATTATAGTCATGTCCTGCATACTATAGTTATTACTAGTTTAAATTCATTTAACTCAAATTATATGAGATGGATAATGGATAAGGTAATGTAGCATGACCAAGGGTTAAATGTGTCCCCGTACATTTTGCGTGACATTGAAGATTGAGAACAAGATATTAATAGAATCAAAGGGGACCTTATCCATGAAAAAACCTGATAAAACATACCATGGGTTGATGTCAAGTGACTAAAAGTAGTGGTTATAATGTGCGACAAGTTGAAAAATGGGATAAACCCATGATGAATTATATGGGTTTCAATAAGTATCCCCTGATGTCAGGAATCATACTATACATTGTTCTGAAATGCACAAAATTTAGTGTCCTACTTATTATAAATAAATGGTAGGGGCATCAAAGATTCTTATATGGTTCAATAGAGTTAAAAACAAATTTCCCAGGAGCTAATGAAGCCATACACTACATGAACTAATCTTACAACTAGTCACATATAGTTTGAGGTGGTATGGACTAGACCATTGGAAACAGTTTAAGGTCATGTTTGATGGATTATGGAAGGGATGTTTTATCCAATTGTATATGTGTGGCACAAAAAATGTTAATACATATCTTTATGGACCCAAAGTCGGCTAATGTATAGGGAATATAGTAGTAATTGAATGACATGTATTTTAATGTAACAATATTTGGACTGTAATTAGGTCTACATGGCTCAATAGTTAATAAATTTTTCACTATACCCATAGACAGAATGTCCATAACTTCATATCCAATTAGGATGGTAATCAATCCCCACATAGTTATATAGCATGGAATTATAGAAGTACACTTTTGTATAGGGAAATCCTCTCCAGCGAGAGAATCATCGCATATATTGATTGTCATGGGGCATCCCATTTTCATGGCATGGGAAAAGTTATGTTAACCATCCTATCCTTATAGAATTTAGAATATTAGTTTTAGAGGGGTAAAAATCATGTATTATTTATTTGGAATCCCAATTTTATATAGGTTATGACTATGGATTAATGTCATGTGTTTTGGATGTTGTCTTTATTGTTTAAAGTCTTGAAAGTCGAACAATAGGGGTAGGAAGTAGTTTATGGTCAAAATGACTAAACCTGTTGGAAGATGTTTAAGGTAATTTTGGATGAACCAATGAATTTTAGAATAGGTTTATAGTGTTTAGGACCTAGAAAAATAGATTATTGTCATAGTACATGGAGGATGGTCTTTAGTTTAATTTTATAATCCTTTAAACAACAGTTTCTTGTCTTAAAGAGACATGCATAACCTCAAAAGAGTATACGTGATGTGAAAAGGGTTACGTAAGAGGATAACCAATACAAAAAAATATTTCTCTAAGATGAAACATTCATTGTTTTTTGTCATTATTTTTTGACCATTAGCTCTTAGATTAACGTCATTAATTGGAGACAATGAGATCATATTTTAAGGTCAAAATGCAGGGTCCATTAGAAATAAGAAATAAATCCATGTAGTCAGTAGTGGAAAGAAACACAAAATGAAAGGATGGAATACTACCTCTTTCTAAACAACACATTTCATAATTTACTCGCACATAGTTTATATTTCGGTTTCTTGAAATGTAAATGGAACCATGTTTCCGAAATGATGGTAAATATTCAGCTAGGTCTAAATATAAGTTATATGGGAGTCACTATATATTTCATTAGGTTTAGAATCTACCCAAATAAAATTTTAAAACATAAATATTGGAATTATTATTCCATAAAGTGAAATCCCATCCAGAGAGTGAATAGTGTATTCTCACGACAGTTGTGAGGAATTCCATTTTTAAGGAATGTGGTACCATGATTCTAAAGGTAGTAATACTTCCTAGATATTATCATTCTTAATTTTTATGCTATGCCATTTTTTATGTGGGGTAAAATAATCTCTCATAATTAAAAATCATATCCTTACATGGGGTAAAATCACATTTTAACGACGTGCACTAAGGGAAATATGATTTTTATTTTAAATTAGTACAACTTGAACTATGAATTCTTAGTTTATATTCATGGAGTTTGAAGTAATTTGGCTCTACTAATTTGATATATCTCTTCGGGAAATGTAATTAGTGGGAGGTGTGATACACACTCAATCGATGGTGAGTAATGCATATGCTCTATAAGAATATACCTTGCGAATGATGTAACTCCCTAACTGCTTGGGATCAAACATTCATGACTTTTTTATGAGTTATCAACATTCTAAGATTCATTAATATGTAAAACTAGTAAAATATTGGCGGAAAACATCATGATAAGTTATTTTGTTATCCTCATCTATTTGTACTCTAAATTGTGCAATGAATTGAACCTATTGTCCTTGAAGGATTCTAGATCTTCTAGACGGAATTCTAATAATTTTTTTCTATCATATTATATTTATAGAAATATATTAAAATATATGGAATCATTTCATAAAAGCGTTAGAGTTCCTCTATTTCATACTCTAGTCAGTATAGGGACACCTAGGTATAATTCTATGTTGTCATTTAATGAGCTCAGATGACATTAGGAAGATTTTTGAGACCATTATTCTTATTATACCACACTATCTATGTCCAAATGTTGGATAGGGTCTTGTTGAATTCTTTACTCAATCCGTTTACATTCCCATGGTAGTATTATGTGTGGTTAAAAATAATTTTGTATTGGGAAGTCATCCTTTTTTGCTCGACTATCCACACATCGGGGTCGTTATCAGTGAGAATATCCTAAGGAACTAAAAATGGTTGAATGATGTGTTAGATATGGAATTTTATCATGGATTTATCATTTTATTCCATGATGGGATAATTTATTTCAACATGTATAAGAAATCCATTTTGGTTAGAATGAACCTACACTTCAATGGTGTCTCTGTAATGTATATCCCTATAAAATCATGTTTTTGTACTACTATGGTCCCAGAATAATTGGTGGTGTATAGGAGCTCTAATAGTCACTACAAAATGATGGAAAGGATCTAACACACATAAACAATCATTGAAAAATCAATTCATTCATGCAGCATGGTGGTCAAAAATTAACCCTGACTATGAATCTGGTAGGGGGATTCATTCCTTCTTGATTTATGTCATAGGACCAAAACCTGTACATCATCCTTAAACTGGGGAATATCATCTCCATGGATTTAATGAAAGAATGTTCCATAAAAACAACGTCTTTAGATATTACACAAAAGTATATACCCACTTTATCTGTTGAAAAACACAGAAAACTGAAGGACTCACTCCCACATGGATAGATCAAGTGGTAGTGACTCTATTTGGAAGAACTCAATGAATGTAGTTATCCAAACAGGGGTTTCCTCCACTTTGGAGGTACTATAAGCCCATTATGTTAAAGAACTAGTAGAAAAAAAATATTACTTGTCGCCTTTAATACACTTCTAAAATAACGTGGGTGATGAGCCTTCACTATTCCCTATGAATGAACAAGTCATCTTTGTTAGTCTCTAAAAGGGATGTAGATAAACTATAAAAGGCAGTAGGTCAACTATTCTATGACAAAGGGACATGATCTACATCATGATGAGGCTAGAACTGGCCCATCATCTGATGAGAAAAATCTAGTAAGAGAATGAGATCTTGATTTTTAATGAGGTAGTCAACAATAATATATTTGGTGGATATCATAGAGAATCCTTGAACAAATTCTACGGGGACATCAATATCAGGGGCTGGTTCGATACTATTAATTACAGAATAATGTAGTTCCTCATTTTCATTGAATCCCTCCGACAACAAGAATGATTTTGGTAGGACATCCTATGTTAGGGTGATGAATAAAATCACTAGGCCTACTCATTTGAGCATGGGATCATTGAGACTTCTAGCAATCGATCTCTTGGAGGCTCCATCAAACCGAATCTACCAACAATGAATAGCCCGATCTATTGGTAGGATGGGCTTGAATGAGAAATCCACATCCATGGGATGTTCGTCAAGGTCTGGATGGACAAATTTTTAGTTCTCCAATTCATGAACTATGACAACCTTATACTGAATGAATCTGATGTTGAACTGCTAAACCATCACTACCTAGTGTGCCAATCGTCTCGTCAACACGGATTGATTTTGAATATTCTTCATCATTTCTATGCGGGACACCAAATATATCGTGTGATGTTGTATATTGTGGTGAAAAATCATCACTACATAAAATAGTTAGCAGAATATTTTTATGATAAGGGATTAGCTGGTCTTTATATAAGGAAAAATTCAACTAAACTACTATAAATTATTTTTTCTACCTTTATTATTCTTCTTGGAGATATGGTAATTGAGGGATCATTTATGGTAGGTAAGATAGAAGACAAAATTATTACCTTTGATAAGGGGCATCAATATTGGAGGTTGATGTATATACTTATTGATTTCATCATATACGGTATGGAAATATTTAACCCACAATTAAACAATTCCATTATTAATAAGCCTCATTATGAGATTACACATTACATATAAAATTTCAAAAAAATCAGTGTATATAGGTTAAATTGAATTTGAAACCTCAAAACAACTCAATATTTCATAAATCATTAATTTGGATAATTGCATTGATCATCTCTGGGTCAACTTCAATGCCAATGTGTCATATACAAAAGCCAATAAACATTCCACATGTGACCTCAAATGCACACATCAAGGGTTTCAACATTATGTACCGAAAGAAGAGTAATCCAAGAACTCACTTATGGTCTCAAAGATAGTACCCACTCTGGTGATAATTGTCCACCAAGTTATCCATTTAGCATTAAACCAACATTTTGAGGATCAATTTGAAGATTTTTTGAATATATTATTGATATTGTTTTCTTGAATTCATTAATTGGATGGGAATTACATGATAGACTAATGTCACTTTTTGGAACCATACTGATTATTGAATCTATATCCTTATTGTTCATCTGGATCTGGTTGTATCTATAGTATCCATCCATAAATTATAGGCCATGGAAACTGATTATTGCATCAATGAACAATTCTATCACTGGATTGGGAGATCAGTTCTATATAATTTTTTTTATTTTCTAGAAGTAGATATATAATCTGATCTACATGTTCTTATTTATAAATGGGACTATGTTGGATTGATACATGGGGTACTAGACTACCCTAATGATGTTGGATTTGATATTATTATTGACCTAACCCTCAACTATAGTTAGGTGAGGGGGTATCATCTTTCAAGAAGTGTACCTGAACCCATGATGACTCTCTAGGAGGAATATACGATGGACTGAAACATGAGGGTCTATTCCTAGAATCCTTTCATAGATAATTGAAAATACATCACCGTACATTTTTAAGAAATCATCATACTACTTGTGATCCCCTTGAGTAATGGATGCAGTAATTATCCTTGTACATTGACACTCCTTGGTGCTACGATTCATAATAACTAACTTATTAATGGATTTGGAGACACCATATACAAATGTAGTATCAGAGTCATCAAAATCCTATTTATCGTATGCGGTGGGAAAATTTATAGGGAGAATGTGTCCATCCTAGATAGCAGATTTGGGGTGGTAATTGGTTTCTACGTGGGTGGACACATATTCTTCATTGAGGGGTTCCTACAATGCCAAAACTGTAAAAACATAGGCCTCCAATACAATTTCATTGGGCTTCCTACCTCTAGGTTCATTCCAAATATCAAAGAAATGATGGGGACATATATTTCTAATGTTAAACCATTCTTTATAGAACATGAGGTAATGAAAAGAAACAGTGTCCATATGGCCATCCTATCTATATTTTATAGGTGGGGGGATTTTGGTATCACCCAGGCCTATACTAAATAAATGAATGAGTTAATATATGGACATTACTTCTTTTTAGGGACACTAAAACCCTTCATCACGGAGAAAAAAATAGAAACCTACTAGGTCCTGTGATTTGGAATCCATCATATGAATCAGGGGAATTCAATCAGAGTCCATGTCTACACGTGGATTGTCCATAATAGTTGTCAAATCATTAGAGCACTCAAAATCATTGTTTTTACCTTATTCCTCTATATAATGTAATATATGAAATTTATAGAGTTGGATTCATATTATTTAAGGTAGATACATCATCGTGGAGTACCTATAATTGACCGTTGAGGGAGTACTTGGGCCACTGATGATATGAGGAGGTGACAGCCACATGAAAATAAATCCATGTCATGAAAAAACATGTGTTTTAAGATGTATCAGGTAAGAATAACATGAATTTTGATAATGATAACAATCCTTTGAATTGAGAGCTGAATTTTATACCTCCACATGGGTTTTGATCTATCATGTCATAGCCTAAATTTTTGTATTCTAAGGAGTCAGATATTCTTCAGTTAGTCCCAACTTGGGGTGAGTCTGGGTCAATATGAGGTTAATATAAGAACATATTTCCATAATGTAGTGGATAACCACAAAAGTATTAATCTGGACTATAATTTATAGTGTATAGAAGATCCCCTTCATGATGATTCTATCATCATTAATGAAAAATGAGATGACATCTTGGTATTCCACCAGTTTGACCTCTTTATAAAAGAATGGATATAAAAAGATACATTGGATTCTTACTATATAGGACATTTTAGGTATTCATGAATGGGTTCACACATTTGTTCCAACAAGTGATGGTCCTCATAAAAGATGATCCTTTCAGGCATGCCTACGGGGTTTTTTAATTGGTTGTACATCCAAAATTAAGCAGATTCCTTTTCCCAAAATAGGGTTCTTCATACTAGGGGGAAATGATACGGCTAGATATTCTAATTGGTTATATCCAGTGATAGAAATATCATGATGGTGACTAGAATATTTTCTTTGAAACACTGATGGTAGACTATCAGTTGGATGAGGCTTGGCTCTGGGAAGACTAGGTTGATAATGACACAGTTGTGACTGAGATGTCTGATCAACAGACATAGATAGATATGGATGTGTTCCTAATTAAGTAATATGATAGTTAATTTCCTTATTTTATCTGTAAAAAATATAATTCCTCATGTTAGTAGTGTGAATGGATCAATTTTGGTTGTTGTATTGATCATTATTGTGACTCACATGTCCTCGAGCATTCCTTTTTCTGTGTCAGACAAAGACATCTAGGGGGTTTTCATGGTATTCCTCACTACTCGGGAATTGTGAAGCAGTCTACCATCACAATAAATTTCATGTAGGAATCATCCTAAACATACATATTAAGGTCATATAATGTTTTGAATACATTGGGTGAAACTCCTAATGCTTGTAGAATAAAATTTCAAAGGATACAAGAGATCTTCAACATCGTCATGGGATTATGATTTTCGTTATGCTATCGGTACCAACTCTTCTATGATTTGGAAGGCTACAATGTATATGAAAAACTAGTAACTAATGAAGTGGCATAAACCACATGATATTCCATCCATCCTATGTAATCTAAGATAAAACTGTGGGAACAAGGGGCTGCTCTACGAACAAACTACACATCACACTAATGAGTTTCAATGCTCAAAAACTACATCCATTAAACTAACATTCACTGTCAATTCTAAGGTCAATGGAAATACGTGTTTCCTATGATGGAACATCACCCAGCTTCCCTAAACCCCAATAAACATAATCATCAAGTAAATCCATTAAAATATTTCATCCATTGATGGAGTTTCTAAGGATATTGTAGTATGATAAATGGTAAGGGGGTTATTATTAACAGATTCCTCAGAATTCCAAAACTATGAAAGATTCACAATTCCCTTCCCTAGGGTTGATATGGAATAGATTGAAACCTATGTATATCTAAATGGATAGGTTTCGTTTCTTCTTTATAGGATGGTAACTCTTGTAAAATGACCTCGATTAGGGGTTGGAGAATCAATTTACCATATAAGAGGCTACTCATGGTGAGGGAATACCTGGATGATCTATGCTGGGTGAGGATGCTCTTTATTAGGATATGCGTGGAGAGGCTATATTTTGTTAGCATGTACAAATAGAGGTTCTTATGGAAAACCGTCCAATACATCAAATGGATCAGGGTACTCTACCTATATTGTAGTGATAGTCCCTCCATTGGATGACCTTCTTAAATGCGTTGGAAGAGGCTGTGAGCCTGACAATCTAGTGTACTACAAAGATTCATAAAAACAATTGTCATTTTAATAAAACACTCAGAATCCACCTGTAATGTTCTAGGTTATGATGGTAGGGACCATCCCTGTCATTAAATTACCCCAACTCATATTTCAATGTATTTCCTGGGTAAATGACATGTTGAGTGAGTCTGTGGGGCCATTCCATCATGATACTAAATATGTGACCCACTCATCATGAATTTCCTTTCACATGAAGAAGTCCGTAATAATTGTATTTCACGAGGTGGAACTGAACTGGAATATGGATTACCAATGAAGGACTTCCCAACCGGTGATGTACCCTAAAATCATCTATATATACAATATTATAGGTCCTTCAAGCATCTATAGAAAACATTGAATCATGATGGACTCTTATTATTCTAGGGGTACCAACATTGTTCTAATTATAGAATTGAAGTAGGAGAGCTATTTTATTGGATCCCTTGTCTAGATGAGTGGGTAGAT
This sequence comes from Viscum album, assembly GCA_963277665.1. Classification (NCBI taxonomy): domain Eukaryota; kingdom Viridiplantae; phylum Streptophyta; class Magnoliopsida; order Santalales; family Viscaceae; genus Viscum; species Viscum album. Next base: position 1,609,984,171 of record OY728155.1, on the reverse strand, counting down.
TCTTGGATTTTTGGACATTTAGGGTTTTCTGATATTTTCTACCAATTATGGGTACAAAATTATGTTAGAAAGGGTATCCACCTATCATGTTTTTAGGGTCTCAAGTAGAGTAGGGATAGTTTATTTCAAGTAATATTTCAATGGATCACCATCTTGAAAAGGATCCCTAATTACTGATACACTGTAAGGATTATTAACTTATAGAGGGAGCTCATTAACTCAATGGGAATCATGTTCTGGATCTAGATGAATGTAATTGTACTGTATAGATTGGCCTATTGACTCATCCCTCATCCTATTACCATATAACCCTACCTCTAATTTTACTGATGTATGAGATGACTGAACGTGATGGGGGGAATCTAGCTAAAGAGGATGTATTCCCACATTTGAGATGAAATAGGTTCCTATAGTGTAGTATCATAATCCGAGAACTGGACATCAATGAAGTGTACAATGATACTTTTATGCTCTTCAACCAGCTGATTCTATAAGGATACAATGGGATCCACCTCTATTTTTGGATTCACATTACATGTATTAGAGGGCCCAATATTCAATTTTACTTTTTATTGATGTTGAATGTGATATAATTTCTAATTTGACGGGTCCCCAAGGAAACATACCTACCTCTCCTTGAAGGAATTATGATATTTTTGATTGTTTATCTATCATGGTGTTGCCCCTTGGGTTATGGATTCCCTATCATGCCATATGTCAGATCCCATGTTCTCAGGTTTCTTGAGAACAACAATATTTTTTCCAAATAGTAGCTATATGGGAACATTTATTCATTATTGGGTAGTTATGTAGACCCAGACACAACAAAAACTGATAATAAATAACATTTTCATAATAATTAAACATTATAAAAATAGACCCCAAAGACTGTAGTTGGTATAATACCTTTTGAAACAAGGAAACATAAAAATTTGTACATTTGTGTTCTACATCATCTCCTACTAGGTTCTTTGTGATTTGAACTCTTCATAGACAAGTTAAAAATAGTACAAATCATCATAACCTGGGGGAAACTAAATATAAAAGGAGTGAACCCATCTACTTAGTAAGGGTAAACAAGGGATAATTTTAAGTATAAACATAATAATTATGGTATGAGAATGTGATCATGAAAATAAAAGATCATATTCACATTTAAAAGATCGGAACAGAAATCTTAGCATACTGATTTTCATCTCAAAAGAGAAGAATTATAATGAAATAGATATCATAATCCATTAATGTATAACTCTCTAATAAACCATGGAATTTTTTAAAACAAATAATCATATAATGATTTCGATAGTAGTCAAGGCATCAATGACATGAATTATTTCTGGAAAAAGTAAATTATTGAACTAGGTTACCCCCAATCCATCCATGTATTACTGAACTGAGTGAACCTCAGTCCATCAATGTATTTCTAAACTGAGTAAACCACATTCCAACCCAACATTACTGAATAGAGTTACTCTTATTCCAGACCTGTACTACTGAACTAGGTAACCTTCATTCATGCCTTGTATTACTCAACCGATTATCCCTCATTCTAGCCCTATATTAATGAACAGAGTAACCCTCATTCCATCCATATATTATAGAAACGAGTAACCCTCATTCTAGCCCTAATTCATCTCATTATATATAAATATTGACCTAATTCATTGGTAAGAGATATAGTTACCCCCTGTCAAATATTGAAATCATACATACATGTGCCACTAGATCATAAATAACCATAATAATTTCAATGAAATGAAATTGGTATCATAAATATGTAAACATCCTATAACTGGTGGAAATTGACAAGTTTCACAATTATTTTCTAATAATCATATCCCATGAAAATAAGTGGTGGTCATAAAAATATAAATTTTGAACGAGAAACGAATTTCAAAATAAACATGAAATTAAGAATAATCGATTCATAGAAATTATATTAATGATACCCTTTTATCATTTCTATAAAATGAATGATTAATATAAATTGATTCTATCTTATATGGACAATAATTTTTTAATACAGAAAACAATTTTAAAATTAGTTTCATAGAAAATATCCCGAAAAATAATAAATAAGACATGATATCATGTTAAAATCCTTTTACCTAGACCACATTTAAGTAAAATATGAAAATATTTTGAAATAAAGTTATCTATGAAATCCCAAGAAAACTTCCAAAGAAATTATGAAATTTTTTTCAAAAAGATTTCCTAGAAAATACTCAGAAAAAAATATATATATCATCAAAACTCTTTGAAAATAATATTTTTAAAACATATAAAAGAAGCATGAAAACGTTTCCAAAACCATACATTTGAATGCACATTGGCAAATTCTTAATAAGACTTGAAATCCTTTTGAAAATAATTTTCCATGAAAAAATATGAAATGAGTTTAAAAACATTTTCAATACCAATTTCCATGAGAATGTATTTTAAAAATATTTTCTTAAATATTTTCTTTTTTAACAATGAAACAAGATCGTCCATGAAATGATGGCGGGTAAACTCGTACATGTCATACGAGGTCAAAAGAGCATTCCTTTTTCATGGAAAAAATGGTAGAAAAGAACATTGTCTGTAAATTAACAAGAATATTCCCTTCAAGATATTAGTAAATGAAAAAAGGGTAAAAAGTATTTTATATATTATTTGGGAATCATATAATATTATTAGAAACTCAATTTGGAAAACATATATTTCAGATCGATGGGAGGGTGAAACCAAGATTTCCTAAAAACGCATTCCTAACAATATTATGTAAAACTGTGGAAAATAGTACAAATGAATGTTTATACCATGAAATAAGATAGTATAATTAAAATAATTAATATTATTTATATGTGGGTCATAAAATATCTTCAATGGTGTCATAAAAATCAACAATCTGGAAAAGCGATTAGATTGTCTCAATGAGTTATAAAATATTGGTACCTTGAGATCATGCAATCTATGTAAGTAAACAAAATTAAATTAATTTTATAATATCATGAAAATATTGAGATTTATTATATGCCATAAAAAATGTATGTATATTTCCCTCGATAATAGTTTATGTGCATAACAAAACCTAAGTCTCAAAGAAGAAAAATTTAGAAAATACATTTTTACCAATTTTATATCTATTGAAACATAAACCCCATGAAATAATAATATTCAAATTGGAATTTGAATACCCATAAAATTATGTACAAAATATATATAATATAATAATATTGTGTACATATAGCGCACTAATGTAAATACTAGTAAACATAGCTTGTTTCTCGCAAAAAATAAAAGTGACAAGAGATCTCCTTACCTTATATAAGGACACTCTCTTTACTCTTACAAGATTTCAAAATAAATAAATTTATGTTTTTATACATAATTTACAGAATAATATATTTATTTGTATTACCATATATTGTTGAATTATAAAATTATATAAAAATCTATTTAATGATCCAACAATAAGGTTTCATTTTGTGTAATATTCAAATTGTATTTCTACATGTGTCTTAATTTATTACATCTTTAATATTTATTCTTATTAATGAATCCAACATGTGACACATGATATAAATATAAGTTATATAAATTATATTAATATTATAATAATCTATATAATATAGTAGTAATTAATGGAATATATTTTTCATGGGGACGGTAAGCCATACGTTTGCATTAAAGTTGTTTCCGTTTTTAGAGTCGTATTGACTGAAAGTATGTAAATGAAATATGTATATATATATATATATTTATTAGTGTATCATTAAAATGAAATATATATCATATAATTAGATTAATCCCATCTTTAATACATTCCATTTTTTTGTGAAGTAATCACATCACTTTAGGGGGCGCTAGTTCACACTTCATCAAAAGAGATTATTATATTAACACCAAATTGAAATTAAATATATGTGTGTTGATAAAGTAAATTAAACTCCTAAATAAATATAATATATAATATATGATATATATATATATATTACATCATAATGAAAACCATGAATAGTAGAAATAGAAAAATGATCAACTATTGTGTCATGATGCAATAGTTTGTGTTACATAGAAATATCATGTTCAACATCCACTAGATTGCGGTGTGTGAAACTTTTGGATATTAAATTTCATAAAAACATCCTAGTGTATATAGGATACTGGATTTGTAACACAATAATTTAATAATGATATTTCAAGGGGTGAAAATGTGAAATTAAGGAAAGGAGCTTGAGGGAATATGTTTCCTTTAAATCGAGTCACTCCTTTTGGTTTGTGCCAAAGGCATCCTTGAGAATACTTCTGCCCAAAGTGAGGATTCATGGTCTAAGCGAGGGTTTTATTTACTGTACTTAGTTATATCATGGGTTTACAGTATTGGTTTTAGAGGTGTGAGTAATGGGTAGAGTTTGTGGCCTTTTATAGGGAATGAAAAAGACTTACTTGGAATTTCTTAAAAAAGTTAGGAATGTACATGTTATTACCAAAACAAAGTCTTACCAAACCAAAAAAAGTAAATAATGTCATGTTTATGGTTGTAAAATGTACATAAAATCTGTTTTGGAAAATTATCTAGGTCATTTAGGCCCTAAATATTATGGTTTAGTCTATAGTTAATCTTAATTTGTCCGTACCTAATGTGATTAATTTTAATAACATTTACTAATCATTTAAGGAAAATATTAACATTGAAATATTAGAATAAAATTATTATAATAAATACAATTGTGTATATCATATTTTTTAAATTTAAATCATAGATGTATAAAAATTTAAAACAATTTCTAATCCCACAGAGAGGATGAAATAATAATATTTTAATGTAGGAAACCGTTCAAATGATTTTTAAGATTTTATATTCAGTTTCAAAGTGAAATTGATTATACTAAATTAAATTATATTAATATATTAATATATTTATAATATGAACTTTTAACATATTTATAATTTCCATTAGCGAGAATAATCAATTAGAAAAATCCATTTTTTAATTAAAAATCCATTTTTTCACTATTCATACAAAATGTTGTTTCAAAAAAAAAGCCAAAAAATTCATCCTAGTATAATTTAGATATTATAAATTAAAAAATGTGGATTATTCTATAAAATTAAACTAATAAATGTGTCTAATATAACATTAATTCCTAGAATTAGTTTATTCCAGAGAACAATGTTTTCAAATATAGGACATTACGAAAAAAACATATATTTTATTATCATTATGTTTTATTTATATAAAATAAAAAAAAATATTTGGAAATTACATGTTACTATTAATATTTCTATGTTTAATGGTTTGGTAATAATTATCTCAATTAAATAATTATATATATACAATTATGTTTTATAGAAATTAATTGTTGTATGCATCAAACACCATGTCGGTGTTCCTTGGAGTGCAAAAAAAGTCTGTATTTTGTAGAGAAATCCATGTTAGTATTTATGGTGAAATGAATGTTTGAATTAGTGTTTTAATATATATACATATATAATTATATATTTCTAGTGTCATGTGAAATAAAAAATATGTAAAGGATTAATTGATTTGAAAAAAAAAATATTCTCAAAATATTAATGTGTTACATACTACCCCCATTAAAATGATTTTCTCTCTCTAAATTCATCTAGGTTATCAAAGGATTAATACTTGTAATTTTCCTTCATAGAAACCAGCATTTTAGAAATGTATTCTAATATATCCCTACAAAAGGGGAATTTGTAACCATAACATTTACCCAAAGTAACATATAACTAGGTTTAAATACATGATAACATAGGTTGTGAGTGAATATTGGACATAGATGAAAAGCATAAGTATTTATAGGGATTGATTAAGGAAATCAATCAATGACAAGTTAATGAACAAAAGAATCATGAGGGCCTCAAAGTCACAAATCTATGATGAGTCCAGAATATATTCGTTCATCATAATTTAAGTTAAAAGGGAAACATTTTTCTGTATCAATATTCGAACATTGGGTAATTTTTGATAAATTTAGGAAAAAAAATTTCATTATAGGTCATTTCATAGATAAATTTATAATAAATACATTAACTAATTAAATGAATTTCTATAAACTAACACTACGGAATAAATAACTAGAGTAAACTATTAATGGATCCTATTGCCCATATAGAATATAAAGTCTAACTATTTTTCTCATAAAAAATCTAAATGAATAACTTTTAAAAATTATAAATAATCACTTCTGGATCATCATAAATATGTAACCAACAATAATAAATATACATTAATGAGGAAATTTGGTACTCTAGAGGTAGGTGTGAATCCCTTATCGTCCTTCTCTAATTGGATCAATAACCACGACCTTAGTAGACATGATTGGTTTTCAACCAACATATATTTTGTATTTTTTAAAACCAAATCAATATAATATATACGATGGATAAACTTGAAATAAGGAAAATCATGTATTACCCTTTTGTCCAAGGATTTCAACAAAAACTCAGTGCACAAATACTTTCTCTGAAGCTTGCCTTAATCTTTTAATGAATATTTAACCATATAAAACTTATCAAAGGTGAAAATACAAAAATTTAGAAGGGGCATCATGAAATTATCATTACATTGATTCTTATATATAACACAAAGTAGTTCATGGTTATAACAATCCATGATTGTGAATAACCTCATCATATATTATCTCAAAACATGGTGAAAACTTGAATTATAATATATCCTTTTAAAAACATGCAAGTTTATTCATTCCAAAGTATATTGGATTGACAACATAAATCCAAAAATGTAGTAAAATAGAATTATGGTTGTATAAACCACACATAAACATATCCTTACTTAGTAAAAAGGTAACCTATACTATCCAATTTATTTTTTAATACCCATGTATATTTATCCATTCAACATTATCTTATCATATATGACATATTAAGGGGTACATTATGTTATTAAAAATATCATCTTGTGATTAAATCACATCACTAGTCCGTAGGGAACATTCTACATAAACATTAAAATACTGAGCGAAAAAACATAAGTAGGAAAATTGTGAGATATTTCATCATTCATAACTTTTTTAAATAAAATAAAAAAATAATTCAAATAATTCTTCCTTAATACATTAACAATGGATCCTATTTCCTTCTACATCTCATCTATAGTCCTACAATTATATACAATGTAAAGATTAATCACACCACCATGGGGATTCTCTTCAGTAATTTTCATCTTAGAATATTAGGTTGTATAATGACAATATTCTCCAGAGATAAAACACTTACCCTTTGATAAACAAATCAAAAGTCCCAAATTACCATCCATTTCATTAACCGAACAATTCATTTTTCTCTTTCATTGACATTCTTTGTGTTCTTCTTTTCTACATTCAAAAAAACTTTATGTTTCTCTAATAAATTCATAGACGTGATTCATTCAACATTATTCACATAAATGAAATCATGTCTTTAATTCCTTCGTGGTCTCTATTACCCGAACTCTCAGTGAACTCTTTCTATCTCCTCCTTGGTGAGTCTAATAATTGGTTAAGTTAATCATTTTTTATCATGTTCTTTGAAAACTTAATTGCGAAGCCCGTGACGTCTTTTAATCCATTGATCATCCCAAATGACTACTCATCAAATAATTGTCCATTAATGTCAACATTAATCTAGTGACTTTTTGTTCCTATCATTGACTAAAACAATAAGAATTGTATGTGCATTACTTTCCATAGTATAAAAACCAATAGTCATGAAATGAATTACTTACAGGATGTCAATATCATGACATATTTTATATTATATGTCACCTTAGTCTTATTTAAGTATATTAATATCTAACATATGTCCAAATACATTATTATAGTTCATGAAGAGTTTGCGAATCCCCAATACATATCCCCAGGGCATGTCAAACTTGGTGTGCAGCGAGGCTCATTGTCGTCTAAAATATTTCCCTGAGTTAAGCTTGGAACATATTTTCATTATAGTTACCCCTAGTTAAATATATACCAAAGCCACATCCACGTGTAGTATCTATACATCAATGTATTTCTTTGAAACCACTCACTCCATCCTTTACCAAAATTTCAGGAATGTTTACAACCCTTTAACTCATCATTATACATATACATAGAAAAATTACAATACATATACTTAAAATTATACCTTTGGATCTCAATATGGTTTTCTTATCCTAGTTTCCAATGGATAACTATAATTTTTCTCTGATAAAAACTATAGAGACCCTCACATTACAAACATTAACATTACATAGATTTTTCAGAATACGTAAACATTATAAAAATAGACACCAAAAGGCCACTGTAGTTATAGTTCCATTGGAAACATGGAAACATTAACACCAGTACATATTTGATCAACATCATCTCCCAATACATTCTTCTTTACTATAAACCCCTCTTAAAAATATCATACATAGTACATATAATCATAACCTAGGGGGGAAGGAAATATAAAAGGGGTGAGCTCAAATGTTCAGTAAGGGTAAAAAATGGGGTCATGTAAGAATAAACATTATCATATGGGCATGAGAATGTGAACATTAACATAAAATATCATACAATTCATATATATGATTATAAAATTATTTTGGGATAAATATTCGTACTTTATAAGACATGAATCTTATGAAAATAGAGAGAATAATTAATGAAATAAAAATGTAGGAATAAAACATGTAATTTTGGAAAACACATGAGCATATAATTATTTCCACAACAGTTAATGCATATAATCCATGAAAATCATAGTGGGAAAAGTCCCTTACTGAATAGGGTATCCCTCATTCCATTCCTATATTACTGGACCATGTGACCCTCGATCCAGTGATTTTTTACTGAACTATGTAACCCTCATTCCGGCCATGTATTACTGAACTGAGTAACCCTCATTCCACCAATTTATTACCTAACTATGTAACCATTATTCTGTCCTTGTATTACTTAAATGAGTAACACTATTTCTGGTCCGGTATTAATAAACTATGAACCCTTATTCCTACCCTGTATTTCCAAACCGAGTAACCCTCATTCTAGACCTATTTAATCTCATGATATATAAATCATTACCCAATGCATGGAAAGGAGATATAGGTCCCACCCTTCACATAATGAAATTATACATACATGTTCCACAAGATCATAAATAAACATATCTTATCCCATGAAAGGAAATGACCATCATTAACATGTAAACATATCAGAAACTGAGGAAAGAGAAATGTTTCACAGTCATTTCAACATGAACATAACCCTTAAAAATAAGCGCTGTTCAAAAACATATATCCCATGAAATAGAAACAAATTTCATAAAGACCATGATATTAATCATAACCCATTTATAGAAAGGATATCTATTACACCCTTAGATCATTTCCTAAAAAGGCATTATCAACATCATTAGATGTCATCTTAGATGGAATATAATTTCAAAATATCTTTTATAAATGCTTAATGTTGATAATATCCATTCATGCTTGAAAAATGATTTTTACTTCATAAATTCATTTGAAAATAAATTTCATACAAAATATTCTAAAAATATATAAAAAGGAATGAAATCATTTTGAAAATTATTTCCCTCGAAAACATTAAAAGTAAGTTTCAAAACATTTTAAAGTCTTTTTTCATTGAAAAACTTGACTAATTTTAAAGAAAACGTTAATTTTTTTGAAATTTATTTCATTTATAATACTCTGAAAACATATACTGAAATACTGAAAACTTTTTGAAAATCATCTTTTCTAATAATTATAAAATAATATTAAAAGTGTTTTAAAAACCAATACATTAAAATAACTTTGAAAACATCTAAATAAGACCTGAATATATTTTGAAATTTTTTTACATTGATAGATATAAATAATGATTAATACAAATTTGATATCAATTCGACCTCAAAATTTCTTTTAAAACATTTTCTTAATGATTATCCTCTTTTAAAATTACATGGATGCTTTGATGTAATTATAGTGGGTAAATCCATACATGTCGTATGAAGTTGAAAGAACATTACTCTTGCACGGTAAAAATGATAGAAAAGTGCCTTGTTCAGATAGAGACAATAATATTACCTTAATGATATTGGTAAAATAATGAAGAGTAAAAATTTCTTTTTGATATTATAGGGGAGTGGTATAATGTTATTTGAAAATCTTTTAAGAAAACACTGATTTCCGACCGAACATATTATAAAATTGGGCTTTCCTAAAAAATAGTTTATTAAATATCATACGTACCAATGTGTAAATAATGGTACAACACGTTATTAAATCATAAAATAACAAAGGATAACGATACTCATGCATATTATTGGGGGATGGATCATAAGATATCATCAAATGAAGCATAAACATATTCAATATCGAAAAGTAATGAGATTGTCTCAAGAAACTCTTATAACATTATATCATGGGATCATGTTATACATGTTATGAAAAGAAACTAAAATAATCATAAAATATCATAAAAATATATTGATTCATGATTTGTAATGTAAAATGGATGTATATCCCCCCTAAAAAGTGTATAGGTGCATAACCAAATAAGTCTCAAAGAAGGAAAATTGAGTGAATTTTTTATCGATTTGGTAACTTATGTGGCATAAACCACATGGATGAAGGATCATAAACTGGGCATGTGAATAACCATAAATATATGTACAATGTGCGTATAATACATTAAAGGTATGTATATACACCACCGAAAAGTAAATAGTGGATAACATAGTATGAATCACATAGAAATTAAAAGAGAGATGAGATCCCATTACCATGAGTCTTGAATCGCCCTATAGTCATACAAGTTTCCTATATAATAAATATAAACTAATTATAAATCTTTTAAAAAATCAAATTATTCTATCTATTAATATATATTTTTTATTATATCCTGATATTATCCCTTGTTAATGATCATATGTTAAGGTTTCACTTCGGGTAATATTCACATTGTTCTTCACATGTGTCTTAATTTGTTAAATGTTTTCCCATTATACATATATCATGATATTAGAATGAAAAATATGATATAAATATCATATATATACAGTATACACATATTATTTTAATCTATGTATTATATGTGTTTTAAATGCAATACACCGTTCATGGAGGCTGTAAGTTGTACGTACGCATGAATGTTGTTTCCATTTTTATTATCATATTAAATGAAAGTATATAAATGATATATTTATATATATACATATATATGTATATATATAATTATTAATTTTGAATTAATATATCATATATATCATATAATATCATTAAACCCATCATTAATACATTCCATGTGGTGTGTGAATGAATCACATCGCATTGAGTGGGTGATTTTCCATATTTCCTCAAACTAGATTGTCATCTTAACATTAAATGGAATGTAAAGAGATGTGAATTTTAAAAATAATAAATGAGCATAAATAGGTATTAATTAAAATATATGACATATATAAATAGTTTTTTCATCATAATGGCCACCATGATTGGTTGTAATGGAAAAATAAACAATCATCGTTTCATGATGTAATAGGTCACCATACACAGAAATAGTATGTTAGAAACCCATAAGATAGAGGTGTGTGTAATTTTTGGTTAGAACCGTTGAATAAAACCATATTTTTATATGGAGGATACTATTTTGGTCCCACAATAATGGAATATGTAGCATTAAAGGGGTGATGATGAGAAATAATAGAATAGATCATGAGAGAAGACGTTACCTCTAAATCGAGAACTCCTTTGGGTTTGTGACAAATGGAATCCGTGGGAATATTTAGGCCCCTAATGTTGGGTTTTTTGGAGTATAATTATGCAGATCATGGATTAAATTAAATGTTTTTAGAGGTGTGTAGAATGGTAAGAGGTGGCAACCTTTTATATGGAAGAAGGACTCACTCGGAATTTATAGAAACAAGTTAGTTGTGAACATGATATTACCTAAAAAATGTATTTAAAAACCAATAAAACACAACAATTTAATGTTTATGGTTGATATATGAACATCCCATGTGTTTTGGAGAAGTATAGAGGTCATTTTAGAACATAATTTTTCAGTTTAGTCCCTAATAATGTTTAATTTGGAATAACTGCAATGAATAATTTTAATCAGGTTTACTATACATTTTTCAAAAAAACATGGTCTTGTTAGACTCTAATTATTTGAATGAATAGAATAGTGTATTTTTGATTTTTTAAATTCAAATTATAAGATCATAAAAATTAATATTAGTGATAATCCCAAAGATTGGACTAAATAATGACATTTTAAAATATAAAAATGTTCGAAAGATTGTTATGTTTTTATATTTAGTTTCCAAGTGAAATTGATTATAATGAATAAAATTATATTTATAGATGTAATATTTATCTAATCTGATCTTGAAAAAATTTTATAATATATTTTATCATTAATAATAAAATATTAAAATGGTAGTTTTTAACTAAAAAGCTGTAATTTTCTCTATTCATTAAAAAATGAAGATTCTGAAAAAAAAAATATCAAGACTCACCTTAGGATAATTTTAAAATTAAGAATTATAAAATGGGTATAATTTTATGAAATGATATTTCATATTTTTTCTAAACATACATTCATTATTAGAATTCATTCATTCATGATAACAATGTTTTTAATCCTAGAATGACTTTACCAAAATTCAGATATTTCTATACCAATATGTTTTATTTATATAAAAAAATTATAAAAAATATTTGTAAATTAGTTATTTCTATTACTATAACAATGTTTAATAGTGAGGTTAGGATTACATCATTTAATTAATTATATATACATATATATAATATTTTTCATATAAATTCTATGTTGTGTGCATTGTAAGCCATATCGTTTTTACTTGGAGTGCAATCCATGATAGTATTGTGTAGTCCAAGACATATTGGTATTTCATGTGGAAGGAATGATTCAAAATGTATATATATATATTGTGTCATGAAAAAAAATATAAATAATAAATTAAATCTAAAAAAATAATTCTCAAAATCGTAGGGTGTACGGTAGGACCGGTTGTTGCATTAGAAGGAAAATGGGGAGAGCAGCATACAACCTTGTGCCTCTAATCTATAAAAGTAGAGATGCCACGTCCTTGACCCAATAGAGAACTATGAGTCTCTTGATGTAGGTATTTTGAAGTGTTTGGAAGTACCCCAATTAAGAAAGTCACTAAGCCATTGGGAGATCCCTAATCTCAAATCTCTTAACATGTAGGTCGATGGCATCGAGAAGCTCCTTGATTCTTGGATAATCCAACTGAAAATCATTGAGTTGGTATGAAAAATACTAGTTGATATTGTGGAAACATTTGGTCTAGAAAACAATGAGGGACTCCACGATGTTGATTTTGACAGTTGTAGGTAGCTATAAATCAACCTACAATTGGTTGGTGACCCTAACTACTCACATTACCTCATTACAAAAATAAGGGATTTATTTTTGGTCGAACCAATATAAAATAGGAACTGACAAAGTGACAGGTCTTATAATTGATAAGGATCAGTTTTCCAACTGTTTAATAAGTAGAGTATCTATAGTACAAGTCACAGGTTCATTGCATGAATGTAAATATCATAGGGGTGGTACTTGACACATAATCAAACCTTTTTGAATTAGGTAATCAACACTAAATCATGTGAAATGGAGAAAATGTTCAATTTTTTATTAGTAGATTCATCACTATATGAAGGAGTCACCGAAAACCCCAACATATCTCCCACTTCTTGTGTCAAGGTGGAGAGGAGGGAAACTATTGGTGATGGGGATGAATAAAATATAATCCATTTTATGGGGTCCATAACATCTTCCACCTATATGTATAAATGGAAGGATCTTGGGATCCCTTGGATATGAGTAATCAAGATAGATAGCATCATCTCTCGAGATCCTACGCTAGACATGAACGAATAGATTGAGCTTTTGACCATTGAGTTTTTTGTCCCCTCATATTCACAATGGACAATGAGGTTCATGTAAATAGAGTTCCTCTTTGGCTTTTCCATTTGATAATAATATATTTTTCTTCAGATTTGGGATGATTCTTCCTAATAGTGTAGCTCTTCAGCATGGGGAGAACCTTTGTACAATTTGGTGGTAATGTTGGGAGGACCTAAAAATTTATTGCTGAAGGAGTATGGAGGGATAGCACTATGAATTGAATGAACAAGGGGAGGTACTCAGTGCTAGTTGATATTGGAAAATGTATATACTCTATGTTTAGATTAATGAATATATGGAATAAATCCATACAGGTTGTATAAATTGTTTGAAGGACCTCCACTTTAATTTTCAGGGTAGCTGGGAGGAACTCTTCTATGAGTAATTCTGAAGTGGGAATGTCTTCCTCATTGAGTAATGATAGAGTATGGAGGTCCTCAACATTGGTTGATGTATGATATTGGATGGCCTCCTATTTGACTATTTTTTGGAGTGGGGAGTTCATCCATAGTTGAGGATACTATAGTGGGGATGAAGACCACTTTGGAGGATGTTTGATTGGGAATTACCTAACCATTAGATGATACTAGAGAAAGGATTAACTATACTTTGGTTGGTGTGTGAGTGGGGGGGACCTCTACATTAGTTGATGCTCGAGGGGGAGGACCTATTTATTGGATAATATAGGAGAGGGTATAAAATCCACTATAGATTGTGATTCAGTAAAGAGTAAATGTGTGCTGATTTTTGGGAAATTGGTGATGACCTCCACTTTGGTTGATGATATTATGGTGAGGATATCCCCAATGAGTAACACCATCATGGTTCTGCATGAAACAAATGATATATTTTATAGATATTTATTGTGTTAACCAAATCTACTTATTAGGTAGTTGGTATCTTGAACCCAAGAAGCTGAAGCAAAATCATTGTTCATATATTGCAGGGATCATGTGGGATACACCAGGGGTGGAATGAGCCACTTGAGCAGTGGATGATTTCCTATATCAGGCCGCATCTTGGTCCTGAACTATAAATTTTCGTAAGGTTCTTCAAATTGGGGTCATGGGAGAAGGTGTGATTATTTCTAGCTCTTCTTCTTATAAATCGAACTGATGACTTCGTTGATGTGTCCTGGTGAGAGCCCACAATTGTAAATCCCATATGATTTTCACTACAGGAATGACTTGAAATTCCCTCACCTCTTCAATAGAGGGGATCCTATTATTAGGATTCTCTAGGGTTTGACGCAAAATGCATTTCATTATCATAATGTGTGGTGGTTTCCCATTGCACAAGCCTTGCATGAGTCGGTGTTCATTTGGAGTTGATGTCTCCTAGTCCTGTAAGTCCATATATCTATTAGGAATGACCCCCTATAACTCCAACACAAATATGATGGTGTCCATCACCCTCCTTGAGGGGATCTTAGAGGGTATGATAGATCGTGGTCTCCCAGTATCCAATTTCGTGGAGGAAGTGTTGGAAGAATCATGGTTATGTAGGATTTATGCATGAAAACTCATCCTTCCCAAGTACAGTTGTGCACAAAGTTGTTGATTTCCAATTGATATAGACCTTTAAGGATGATTGATTCATTGGTCTATATATTTATAAAAAAATCAATACCCAATACCCCCAAATCATCCAATCATTCAATGATAGAGATGGATCCACATTAATTATGTTACAAATAGTGATATCCAAAATCTAACATCCCCAATTCGAATGTATGTTCAATGTGGGGCCAAAAATTCATCTGGTAGGACCTTACTCTAGATGTTTGAAACTGATGAATGAAAAAATCATTTGGATTCCCCAATTTGACTAGTCCCTATAGTGAGGAGATGAGTTTCAAATTAGGTTAACCATATCATTTTTCAATGCATTCACTAAGGCCCATTGGTCATTCATTTTTGTTTCCCAACATTCCAGCATTCCAAATATGGAAATCATTCATAACATTAATTTTTTATGTCTACTCCAACATAATTAGATGATGGTATACCAATCCCTCCTTCCAAATATTACACCTTGGATCTTATTGCGTAGTTCAGTTCTCCCTCAAACATTTGATTTATGTCTATTAATTACCTTCATGGTATCATATATATATAAATATATAGAAACTGGATAATTACACTACTTATTCCTTGACAGATCGAAAATCTATGGCTGAAAGAGTAGTCATGTTGGGTATGATTTTTCATTTCTAGATATTGGCCTCATTTTCCCCCTATATATCTTCTTGTTAGGATGCAATATCGTATGAGGTATCTTAGGTGTGGAACCGAAGGAATCCCATGTCGATAATGAGTTAGTTAATTCCATGGGAAAATTCCTCCATGTATTTTTACCTTAGGAAACCCATGTTTCTTATAATGATTATGTTTCAGGATTAGGTCACATGTTTTATATCCTAAGGAGACAGATCAAAATATCTATTTCAGATGGAATGGGGAATGAGTTTGACATCTAATGCAGATGGGTTTGGTAGATTATAATTGATTGTTGAGGTGGATCAAGGTGGTGTGTTCCTAGGTGGGATGATGTCATGACTTATTTTTTCAATTGATTAAAATGCCTTTTAGAGGACGATCTAGATTTCATAATACTAATTACCTATTTAGGAGGATTTAGTAAGTATGTCCCAAGGTGATAACCCCTTAATAGTTTATAATTATAGGAATGAATATAATGGTGGTGTCCTATTCACCCTTTCTAGAACACATATATCAAATACCATGTAGTTTGATGTTTTAGTTCAAGGTTGGTTTATAGGACATATCCATGATGTTTAAGACAATATGGTGAGGTTGATCGTGTCATGAAATGGTAGTTAATGAGGGATGGTATGATGTTATTTATATAATCATCCTGAAACAAAAAATACCACTCTTGGATGAATGGTTTGGGGATTACAAGTTAATGAATCCCTATGTGGGTGGATCATATCACATGGCGGTGGAGAGGGTGGAATCCCATAATGATCATACATGGGGAATCATATTTTTGTCACAAAATGAATGAATATAGTTTTATTTCATTTTCTATGGATTCTTTCATTGAGATAAACATATTATGAATTGTAGATGGATCTAAGAGGTTTTATGTCATGAAGCGCGATCATAGGGTGACACACTCTTCATCCATAGGGCTTCTATGACCATATCTCATGTATATTTAGGTGGGACATGGAATTGGATCTACTGTGGAGTAGTGGTCAATAATGAGGTCCAAATTTGATTCCATATTCATAGAAGAAAAAAGATTTATAGAACCCTTTCATATAAGAAAATATATTGTTGGAGGATTGATTCCTAAATGGAATAAAGTGGGTTGATAATAGATTGTGTAGAACTGGACACATTAGGACTCAAGGTGTAATTAAACCATTAATGGATTGATATAGGGACCTTAGGCACTCAACCAATGTAAAGGGGATTAAATTTAAATGGGGGACAAATTTTAGGTCCAGGAAAGATGATTTGTGACGATTTAGGGTTAAGAAGGAGTTTCTCCCAAATCATGGGGTTCATATAGAGGTTTGGGTCTTTGTAAATGGGTATACATCATAAAATAGTGTTCCCTTACCTCAAAGTGTAGTTCTGATTGAGAGGGGGAGTTCTTTGTGAACTATGAAATCATTTTGAAGCCTTGGGTTCATTATTAGTTATCCTTCCTCAATGCCTGGAATTGGACATCAAGAATAGTATATCAATTTTAGGTGGAGGCTACCATGATCATAAGGGATTCTGTTTCATAATGATTGGATATAATTGTTGATTATTTTATATTTTATTATGAAGAATGTGTTGATATCAAATGGGAGAGATCTTCTTGTGTCAAATGGTTTTGTGTCATCTCATAAAGTCATACATGAAGGGATATTTACATGGAATTTGTTTCAAAGGTATTTAAGAACATGAAAAGGATTTAAGGGAATCAAGTGTGGTCCAGATATATGATTCCCAATGTCTCTGCGTAGATATTATATTGATCCATTCACATGTTTAACAAGCCGCTCTACCAATCTTGATTAATGTTTCATAGGGACATCCATTATACTTTTATGTGACAATGACTTCATGAGCTCCCCCATTAAATAAGGTCGAGATCATTGTGAAGAAAACCCATAGAAGGATCATTGAATTGTTTTGGGATGGATTTACCAAAAATTGGACATTCTTCCATAAAATACTCCATTAAAACTCATATTTCAATATCAAAAGTTTTGTATTATAAATGGTGGTGGAAACAAATCAATCCACTTTGGGGAGGTGATTTTCCACACAAATAGATGATCTGGATATTTTATTGTTCAAATTGGATGGGAAGGAATATTTAATGGGATTTCCATTAATATAATAACACTTTAGAAAAATAATTATACTCCAAAAATTATATTACCATGATTAGGCTATATTTTGAATAAAAATATTTATAATAAATGGATATATATCATGAAATACTCACATATGGACTTTTAATATTCTAAAAAAATTCTCCATGGAAATAAATGTGTTTGGATAATTTATATTGATTAGGGATTTAGAAAATTCACAAAACATCATGGATATGAAAATTATTAATAGATTATATGAATCTTATTGGGGTAGGTGTAACATCGAGTGGTGGGATGTGATCTGCTTTTATAAGTGAGGAAAAGTGTAATTTTTTGAACACCCATTATTTTTCAATAATGAAATGAATTATTTCACCGTTAAATGGATACGAAGGTGAGAAATAATGGAGTTTTGGGTGAGAGAATTTATTGAAATTCCCTACCTCCAATTTCCCCACATATATAAATCTTTTTTTTATAATTCTACAACATTATTTATACAATTTAAAATTTTCATTACCTTGGTAACTAGTTTTTATTATAATAGTTTATCCTTTTTAAAAAATTAAATGAATAATTCCTATTCAAATATGTATTTTATAATCCTACATAGTGTATCTATATATATAAATTAAAATTATAAATATGGAAGAAACAAAATGGAAAAATCATGATCATTTTTCCCCTAGGGATGGGGTGGTGGTGAACCAATGATCTTTCTATATTAAGTTTTTTACATTAATAACAACATTCACCATCTATTAGAGTGATATTACTATACTAAAAAAGTGAAAACAACACCACCACATGAAAATGATTATTTATATGGTTAATTAATAAATTGTAGAACATAGAAAATTATACTGTTTGGTTATAATCTAGTAACGCACATTGCATTAGAAAATAATACCTTCACTGGTTACAACAATAATGTAATATCCTTTAACATGGGAAGAACTATAGTAAAACACTAGTTCAAGTTCACCTCACTCAAAAAAATGGAGTGAATATTGGTTTTAACAAATATGATAATCCTTAGAAACATTAGTCATTATTTTGTCACTCTGATGATTGTACATTCTCCACACGAGCTCTCCCAAGAAGAATTTCTTTACATTATTACACATAAGTGAGAAATTAACTATTATTAGAATTATATATAAAAATGTCTTTTATATTTTATATTTTTATGTTGTACATGATGCAACAAAATATGGCTCATAAAATGTTCATATGATCTACTAAATCTAGATGGTCGAACTTATTTGGATGATGGGGTATTCCCCTGATTCATCTAATTCCCCTCCATAATGTTATTCTAATAATTTCTTCAAAACATCAATCCTATAATGACAAGTGGTAAGAATATCCCTGATACACATTAGATGGATATAAATTTTATTTTTAAATCTGATCTACAATCTACTATGTCCTCTCATTTCCCATCTATAAAAACATTAATACATCCACCCACCATAACATCACACCATTTTATATTCATCCTTTCATAAAAAATTCATGATGATATAAGAAAATAAAATAAAAATAAAAAACTCAAAACATAGTGAAACACTCAATAAAAAATACTACCAATAAATATATGAAATCGACCAAAACTTTATGTTATTTCCTTAATAATGGACATAAAATGTTTTAGTTAAAGATCAGTATGAGTCCGAGTGAATCATGGATCCTTCCTCCACAATTTTTGGGGTTTTGAATGACATGACTTGAATCATTACATTTAATAACCCAAATAATATTACATATTGAAAATAATTCTTTATATATTTCAAATATATATATATATATATCGGTGTGTGTGTTTTATATGTAAAAAAAATTCAATTGGTGATCATAAAAAACATCATAGGAACCACTATGTTTTTTTAAAAAAATTCTTCTTTTGACTTACATTAGAATCCTTATACAATTAACTTTGATAATCAATCTCTTGCTGATAAACCTCATATGATTAATTATATATAATAAAATCCAATGTTTTATAGTATCCAATTTCTCAGAGAAATATTTCAAAATATAAAACATTTTACATGAAAATACATTAGACATCATATATAACGGAATAATTTTATCCTCATGTCATTAGAATATGTCTATTTAGTTCACTCAATATAATGACTTCAGTAATCTAAACTGATAATCCTTGATATAATATTCTATAAAAATACCTTATAACATTATTAAAATGAATCATCTTTGTTTTTTCACTACATTAATTTCTATATGATGTTCTAAATCTAATGACATTTCCTATAGTGATTCATTTGACACTTCATTAAATTACATCAAATTGAGAGAATTTATACACAATCAATTGATACCACATTGTTAAAAGCTCTAAAATTAGCATTATTCAACCAAAATACCTCATAAAACCTCATATTATAGAATTCATATTGTTATGCCTTTGAATTACCTGATTTTTTTTCTAATCTCAAAAACTTATTGAAGAATGAGCATTGTACGCACAAATATTATTCTATATCATTAGACACAATATTGAATCATAATATACATATTACCCATGATTTTTAGAACATATGTATAGAAATGAGTCAAATTATTTCATCATAGATGACAATTATTATAAGGCCCCAGCCTTAAACCTTACTTAATATTCAATTAAATGAATAATAAACATTGAGGATCTTTTCAGGTTTAGAGTTATATAGAATTAGAACATAACTATTACATCTCAAAATATTACAAAGTAGACACTTATACTATGTTTCCATAAAATAAAAACTCTTAAAAAGAAACTTGTCTAGTTCCATGTTTTATATAGCATGACTTTCCCTTGATCCCATCCTTGACCCTATTCCACATTAGGTCATGTGAAAACATTTCAAAAAAACATGGGGTGAGCATAAAAAGCTCAGTAAGGGATACACAAAGAATAAAAACTGTTAGTTTATCAAAAAAAAAGTAAACCATGTATACTTTATCAAAGTAATAATTTTCACCGTTATGAAGTAGTAAAAACAATTCACTGAATAAAAGATCATTACTCACCCTTTTGTAACCAAAATATTACCATAAAACCCAAATAAATAACACATAACATATATAAAGGTAACTTGGGACATAAACATACTTAAGTGGAATAACCATATGGTCGACTTCAACACATACCACTTAATGGAATAGCCATACGTCCAATTTCCATACATACTTAATGGAATATCCATACAGCCGACTTCCATACCCAATGCATTGGAGGTTATAACGTAACCACCCGTCCTAGTATTCATGGCACCACCCGTCATATGGTTTATCGTGTAACTAGTTGTCAAATGTCCAAGTACCATTATAAAATCATAAGACATAAAACAAACATAATGGAAAGAAAACATTTCCACACTTTGATCACAATATATCACTCAAATATATTGACATAACAAATCCATTATAACAGCCATTTTCAACACCAAAATACATAAAAGAGTATATGGTATTTATTTCATTTTAAAAACATTACGTCTTGTTGAGGAAGCCAAAGACCAAATAATACTCGCGGCGGCGGAAAAAGTCGTTGTCACCGCATACGTTAAAAAACATTCCTTTTTTTCGTTTAGTGAAACTCTTCGTAGAAAAATATTCCTTTTGAATAAAAGTAAAATTCAAAGGGGTTTATACACCGTATAAAATAATGTTTTGTATAAAACGAAATATGCCTCAAAGAAAGGAGATTGAGACGAAGTCCCTTACAAAGATAATTTTTAAATAAAATAGATCTATTGTGTTTATTTACTATAATTACACATAAAGAAAGTAAAAATACATGATAGGACATAATAATATCATGACATAATTTGAAAGTAGGAGATTAACCCAAAGAACGAAAATTGGGTTAAGAAGTTTCCTTACCTTGGCTTCAACTTGACTCGATCATTCTTTAACGTCCTGAATAATAAACTTGAGTTAATTTATACTTGATTAAGAACCTTTTTAAAGTTCATTATTCCTTTTATATCACTTATTTCCATGTTATAAACATTATGTAACCACTTAAGTTAATAATGTTTGTTTTGTCGATATTTGGTTCTTAAGTCGAAAGTGGACTTCTTACAATTACCAGTTGTTCGTGTGGTAAAATGTTCTTTATATCCAGAATGAAATTCCTTATTTGGATAGCATATATATCATATATATCCATAATATACATTTATTTATAAAATTACATAATCATTTAGAGGTAAGAAATGAAATGCACCGTTCATGGAGACGGTAAGCCGTACGTACGCATGAACGCTACTTTCATTTCTTTGTCATATTAATGGAATTAAAACTAAATGAGAGGTATGTATATTTTAATTACAGAATTATATTAATCATTTATATTTATCATTAATCATATATATCCATTATATTCATTTACTTTTAATAGTACATTACATCTGATGATAAGAAATGAAATGCACCGTTCATGGAGACGGTAAGCTGTACGTACGCATGAACGCTACTTTCGTTTCTATCTCATACATTAATGGAAAGAAATAATAATGATATATAGTTATATTATAATTCCAGTATAACATTATATATAATAACCTTGAATCCATCCTTTATACGTCCCACATATGGCATTAACGAATCACATCACTTTGAGGGGGCGGTAGTCCGCACTTCCTAAAATGAAGATAACGCGTATACCCATAATGGAAGCCATAAAGGTAAGACACAAATGAAAAATACAGATGCTTAAGTAAAACATTAACATATTATATATCATATATAAATATAGTGACACCTTAATGGACACCTTTGAAGGTGTTATATGAGTGTTGAACAATCATCGTTTCGTGAGGCAGAAATTCGCCATCCACAGAAACAGTATGTTCTTTAACCATTAGATGTAGGTGTGTGTAAGTGTATCTCGATTCCTTATTATACAAAAAATCCTAGTATATTTAAGATAATATAGTTTTTACAAAAGAAATGAATAAAAAGAGTTTAGGGGGTTGGAGAGGCAAAATAAAACAAAAGGACTCAAGTGAACACATTACCTTAAAATCGGGTAACTCCCTTTGGTTTGAGCTCAAAGGCTTCCCTGGGAAGACTTCTGCCCAAAGTGAGGCTTGAAGGAGTAAGAGAGGGAAGTGGAGAGACAAAATGGGCAGGGGTTGGCCGAGCCAAAGGCTTTTGGAGTGTGGGTAAGGAGGTAGAGGTGGGGGCCATTTATAAGAGAAGAGGAGGGACACTCTTGTAAAGTTACAAAATGTTACTTTATTTTCAAAAGAGTTTCGGATTTTAAAGGTCCCACATTGATTTAGTTCGAGGATAAGGTGATAAGGGTTCGAAATACACTCATACAATAGGCTTTGGACATGTGTAGGTCTTAGATATTACATTATCTTTCCATTTTATTTAAATCGTTAAATAATGAGGTCATCGCTGCATCATCATGATGTCATAAATAATTTAATTTATTTAATGTCAAAAAATTATAAAAAAAAATACTATGATGTAGGAAATATTTTTATATTTCTAATTAATATTTATAGTCAAACATCTGACTTGTATAACCACATGTAAAAATTGTTTTAGTAGAATAACTCATGTTTGTGTCAGTTTTACTTTAACATTAAATAAAAAGTTATTTATGTCATTTCCCAACCAAAGTGGCTCCATGGGGTCCCCAAGTTGACCCATGGATTTTCGGGGTCGTCCATGACACATAAAATGAGGGTAAGACATGTTTCAAGCTCATATCATATTATTAAAACATTATTTTTACCCTAAACTACACTAATTACCACTAATTGCGATTAAGAACTTAAAAGTTACTATTCACCAAAAAATTATTTTAATCTCATTGAACCACATCTTACTTCTTAATGAAAACAATGTATGTCGGATTTTTGAAAATAAAATCACAGAAGTGGTAAAATTTCATTTAAACGAAAAATCAGTTTTTATAAGTACCACTTAGGGGTTTCACTATTCATCAAAAATTGATGTTTTTCAGAAAAATAACAAAAATTCACCCTAAGATATATTTGATATTCCGAATTCAAAAATGATGTCTATTTTAAAAAATTCACAACATATAAGTTGCATTAATTAATTTAATAATTAATTCACGCTATCAGAGCAAATAGCGTGTTTTTATGAAAAACAATAAGTATCAAAAGATTGACACTAGTTTAAGTCCGATTTCAATGTGAAATTAATTCCAATGACCACTATTGGATTTAATGGTAAAAATATTTTCTAATTTCACTTTAAAAACAATTCAAATGATAATCTAATCATATAAATAAATTAGATTAAAAAGAGGGTTTGAATTAAAATAAAACATTTTACACTATTTATTAAAAAAATGAACTTTATCGGAAAGATACCAAAAATTCACACAAAGTAAATTTTGATGTCCCGATTCTAAAGAAGATTTATTTCTGGCCCAATAGAATTTATATGATTGATCAAAACTATATTTAATGATGGTTCGCCGTCAAAAGGTGATAAGTGGATCTTTCGTGAAAATTAGAGTATAAATGCCTAAAATTGAATTCTTTCCGTATTTTAAGCCTTTATCTTTTATTGGATAAATGTAAAAACATTTAAAAACATATATAATCATATTTTAGTTATTTCTATCCCTTCTCGCCAAATACAACGGCTATGTGTTAACTACCATTTAAAATAATATTATTATATTACTAGTGTACAACGTAAGTTTTCAAAGAAACTCATCGTTGCATATCGGGTACGCTATCGATCGTAGAAACCCCTTTTAATTAAAATTAATATTTAATTCATAAATATTAATAAATATGAAAATGTATTATTCCTTATTTACCTGGGATGTTACATCCTTCCCCATTTTTGGGAATTGCGTCCTCGCATTTTTATTCACTTATCAAAATAAGTGGGGGTATTTATCCCTCATAGCATTTTCAGATTCCCACGTTACCTCTTCAATCACATGGTTTTTTCCAAAAAACCTTTACCTGATTAATCACCTTATTTTGTAACACCTGCTCCCTGTGGTCAAGAATCTGGACTAGTTGTTCCTCATAAGATATGTTCTCCTCCAGCTGAACTACCTCTGGACTCAAAACACGAGATGGATCTGGAATATACTTCCTCAACATCGAAACATGAAAAACATTGTGTACCTGAGATAAACTCGGAGGTAAAGCCACCCGGTATTCAACTGATCCAACTCTCTCCAGAATTTTATATGGTCCAATGAACCTTGGACTCATCTTTCCTTTCTTACAAAATCTCATCACACTTTTCAAAGGAGAAACCTTGAGAAAAACATGATCACCTACCTTGAAAGATAGATCCTTCCTCTGGTTATCTGCATAACTCTTCTACCTGCTCTGAGCTATTCTCATGTGCTTCTAAATCAACTGAACATTTTCTGCTATCTCTTCTACCAATTCTGGTCCCATCAGCTTCCTTTCACCCAATTCATCCCAAAATGCTGGAGTTCGACACCGCTTCCCATATAATGACTCAAATGGTGCCATCTGTAGACGGGAATGAAAACTGTTATTATAAGAAAACTCAACCAAAGAAATATGTTGGTCCCAACTTCCCTGATAATCCATCGAACAATCATGTAGCATATCCTCCAAGGTCTGAATTGTTCGTTCTGACTGCCCATCTAATTGAGGATGAAAAGTTGTACTAAAATTTAATTCAATACCCAACGACTTCTGAAGGCCTTTCCAAAAGTTAGAAGTGAACCTGGGATCACGGTTAGATACAATGGAGAGGGGAACTCCATGTAACATGACTATCTCTTTAAGATACAAACGGGAAAGTTGATCTAGGGAAAAAGTATCTCGTATAGAAAGGAAATGAGAAGATTTTGTCATGCGATCAATAATAACCCAGATTGCATTATTACCTTGAGATGTCTTCGGTAATCTCACAACAAAGTCCATGGATATATTCTCTCATTTCCACTCTGGCACTGGTAAAGGCTGAAGCATACCTTTCGGTAACTGCCGCTCTGCTTTAACCTGTTGACATGTCAAACACTTCACAGTAAAATCAGAAATATCTCTTTTCATTCCATCCCACCAGTAATACTCCCGAAGATCTTTGTACATCTTAGTACTGCCAGGATGAACTGAAAACGGAGAACTATGAGCTTCACATAACAACTCTCTCTTCAACTGTGAATCACAAGGCACACACAATCTCTTCCCAAACCTCAAAACACAATCATTATCAATGTTGAATTCAGGCAACTTACCCTTAAGAACCAGCTCTACCTTTTCCTGCGACTCACTATCTTGCTTCTGTGCTTGCTTGATTCTGTCTGATAGGGAAGATGTCACTGATACCTGAAACAAAACAGAAGAAATTCCTACACAAACAACTTCCATGCAAAAGTTCATCAAATCAAAAACCAAAGGATCTCGTTCCAAACGTAGCATGGTTAATGAAGCATTACTTTTTCGACTCAAACCATCAGCCACTTTACATGCTATTCCCAGATGGTAATGAATTGTACAATCATAATCCTTGATTAATTCCATCCATCTCCTCTGTCTGATGTTCAATTCTTTCTAAGTGAATATATACTTTAAAATTTTGTGATCATTATATATTTCACACTTTACTCCATACAAAGGATGCCTTAAAATTTTTAAAGCTAAAACAACAGCAACTAATTCCAAATCATGTGTAGGGTAATTTACCTCATGAGTTTTCAACTGACGTGAAGCATATGCAATTACCTGATCATTCTATATTAGGACGCAACCAAGTCCTTTCAATGAAGCATCACTGTATTTAAAAAACTCACTATTGCTGGAGGGAAGTTCCAAAACTAGAGCATTCACCAATCTTCTTTTCAACTCCTAAAAACAATCATCACATTCTTTTCTCCAGATGAACTTAACACCCTTACGAGTTAGATTATTCATTGGAATAGATAACCGTGAAAAATTATCAACAAACTTTCGGTAGTAACCTGCCAAGCCAAGAAAACATCGGATCTCGGTTACATTTTTGGGTCTTGGCCATTCTTCAACAACTTTTGTTTTAGCAGGATCAACAGTTATGCCATCTTTTGAAACAATGTGACCTAGGAAAGAAATTTTTTGTAACCAAAACTCACACTTGTTGAATATTCCATATAGTTTCTTTTCATTTAAGGTTTGCAAGATAACCCTTAAATGAATTTAATTCTCCTCTTTACTTTTATAAAACACCAAAATATCATCAATAAAAACAACCAACATTTTTCACCTGAGTCAACTAAGCCATCACTGCAACAAACTATTTAGTTTTGATTCTGACCATCTCTGGATACTAATTTGAATGGTCATTTCCCTCTATATGACTTCCCAGAAAAGTTGTTTTGTTTCCTCTATGAAAAACCATTCTTAACATAGAAATATCTTAGGCGAAGAAACATGTTATTCCGTAAATGCTATATCATTTCAATCATATCATAAATTAACTTATAATTTAACAATTTTCTAACTCCTAAAGTTGTCTAAACCGACCTTTGATACCAACTATAAGGCCCCAGCCTTAAACCTTACTTAATATTAAATTAAATGAATAATTCACATTGAGGATCTTTTTAGGTTTAGAGTTTTATAGAATTAGAACATAACTATTACATCTCAAAAGATTTCAAAGTAGACACTTCTACTATGTTTCCATAAAATAAAAAATCTTAAAAAGAAACATGTCTAGTTCCAAGTTTTATATAGCATGAATTTCCCTTTATTCCATCCTTGACCCTATTCCACATTAGGTCCTGTGAATAACATTTCAAAAAAACATGGGGTGAGCATAAAAAGCACAGTATGGGATACACAAAGAATAAAAACTGTTAGTTTATCAAAACAAAAAGTAAACCATGTATACTTTATCAATGTAATACTTTTCACCTTTATGAAGTAGTAAAAACTCTTCACTGAATAAAAGATCATTACTTACCCTTTTGTAACCAAAATATTACCATAAAACCCATATAAAGAACACATAACATATATAAATGTAACTTGGGACATAAACATACTTAAGTATAATAACCATACGGTCGACTTCCACACATATCATTTAATGGAATAGCCATAGGACCAATTTCATTACATACTTAATGGAATAGCCATACGGCTGACTTCCATACCCAATGCATTGGAGGTTATAACATAACCACCCATCCTGGTATTCATGGAAACAACCGTCATATGGTTTATCACATAACCACTCGTCAAATGTCCAGGTACCATTATAAAATCATAAGACATAAAACAAACATAATGGAATGAAAACATTTCCACACTTTGATAACAATATATCACTCAAATATATTGACATAACAAATCCATTATAAAAGCCATTTTCAATACCAAAATACATAAAAGAGTATATGGTATTTATTTCATTTTAAAAACATTACGGCTTGTTGAGGAATCCAAAGACCAAATAATACTCGCAGCGGCGGAAAAAGTCGTTATCACCGCGTACGTTAAAAAAAATTCCTTTTTGTCGTTTACTAAAACGCTTCGTAGAAAAATATTCCTTTTTTATAAAAGTAAAAGTCAAAGAGGTTTATACACCATATAATATAAAGTTGTGTATAAAATGAAATATTCCTCAATGAAAGGATATTGAGACGAAGTCCCTTACAAAGATCATTTTTAAATAAAATAGATCTATTATGCGTATTAACTATAAGTACACATAAAGAAAGTAAAAATACATGATAGGACATAATAATATCATGACATAATTTGAAAGTAAGTGATTAACCCAAAGAACGGAAATTGGGTTAAGAAGTTCCCTTACCTCGGCTCTGACTTTACTCGATCGTTCTTTAATGTCCTGAATAATAAACTTGAGTTAATTTCTACTTGATTAAGAACCTTTTTAAAGTTCATTATTCCTTTTATATCACTTATTTCCATGTTATAAACATTATGTAACCATTTAAGTTAATAATGTTTGTTTTGTCGATATTTGGTTCTTAAGTCGAAAGTGGACTTCTTACAATTAAAAGTTGTTCGTGTGGTCAAAGGTTCTTTATATCCAGAATGACATTCATGATTTGGATATCATATATATCATATATATCCAGAATATAAATGTATTTATAATATTACATAATCATTTAGAGGTAAGAAATGAAATGCACCGTTCATGGAGACGGTAAGCCGTACGTACGCATGAACGCTACTTTCATTTCTTTGTCATATTAATAGAATGAAAACTAAATGAGAGGTATGTATATTTTTATTCCAGAATTATATTAATCATTTATATGTATCATTCATCATATATATCCATTATATACATGTACTGTAACACCCCGACCCTAGTTACCCAGAGTCGGTGCATTATTACATTACATTGGCATGATCACAAGAAAGATCAAATCTCGAAGGACCGATTGGTTTAGTAGCCTTGCAAACACTAGATATATTAATAAGTTTTACATTACATCATAAAATGAAAAACTATTACAACAACATAATGTCTCCACAGTCCACACTATTATCCCCTCATAATATCCCTGCAGGTCATTCATAACTTACTTCTTCATATCCTGGGAAAAATAAAACATAGAAAAGGGGTGAGCTCAAATGCCCAGTAAGGATAACAATATAGCGAAACATTCAAAAATTAGCATAAACATTTAAGGCAATGAATTACTAAATCAAAATACTTTTAAACTTGAACTTCAACATAGTATGGCAAAATTAAAATGAAATAATGACATTTACTTGTTCACATGGATATTCTACTAATCGAATAATCACATGCAATATCAATAACCACTTTCATAATGTTGGAATGCATAATGCCAGACTATCATAACCACATAGCCAAAGCCTCGTTCCAAGACTACAAATAAGATTTTTCCAATTCCTTGTGCAAATACACTAGTTTGTCTCATGAGACATACCAATGCATCGATGAGCTATAGCGGGCTCCACCCGTCACATATTAAGTCCAATGCATTCCTATATGAAAAGGTTTAAACATATAATAAACATTCGTATTAAAACTAGCATACGAAATGTCAATAATTTCACCATAAACTATGAATGGTATAAAAATAGCACATCCACAGTCAAACATATCACAAAACCTTCAATACAATATATAATTTTTGTATCATAATATATCAACTTCAAATAAGCGTAAAATCCATCAAAGGATGTTGACATAGATGAAATCAAAACTCTTTTTAGAGAAATATATCTTTCTATTTTTGAAATAATTTAAGATCCATATAAAATAAAACATTTTCATTGAAAATATTCTTATAAGCTTGTAAGGAAAGCTTTGACGATTTTATAACGGCAGAAAATAACCGCACCCACCGTATAAGTTAAAAAAACATTCTTACCTTAATTCTGTCGAAAAGGTTAAAAGGACATTGTTTTGAAAACGACGGAAAGATTTCTCTTATAAAAATTCAAAAAAGGGTATAAATGACTTTAACCCATATTCTAGTAAATAATAAAAATGTTTTTAAATACATTATTAAGAAACATGGATGTGGATGAAAAAGAGATCCAAGTAGATTATTACGTATAAACAACCTCGGATAATGAAGAGATTGTAAAAATAACCCTTACCTTGTACTTTTCTATTTTTGGGGTAGGTTAAAATCATGTATAATGGTGAAATAATTGTTATTAAATTATACAAGAATCATATACATTAATATGATATCATATATGATCTTTTAATATTGATTTGATAATAATATCTTAGTATTATCGTTGTTTCGGGTGTTAACTTACTTGTTTTATTTTATATGTTTTGTTACGTAAGCCATGTTTGTAATGGATAGGTTGTATATTATTCATATCCAGAATTATATCAAGTCCTTAAACATCATTTTTAAATCATCAAATGATAATTATACTTGAATGGATACGATGGAGAATTAATCTCATCGCGTTCGTGGAGACGGTAGTCCGTATGTACGCACGAGCGACAATATCATTATTTTGATATTAAAATAATATATAAATGGTTGTTATATCATATATACAGAATCATTAACATGTTATATTTATTATTTACATGAGTTACATATCATTATTATACCCATCCAAATAATAATATATTGAATAACAATTACACCACGACGTGGAGACGATAAGCTGTACGTACGCACGTATGGTGACCTGTTATTCAAAGGGTGGATAGAATAATGAATATGGTTGTAATATATATATAATAACATCACAGTATATATATGATACTGGAGTTATTATTTTAGAATGGTAATAACAAAGGAAGAAGAAGTGGAAGAAGAAAGGAACTTGGAAAAAGGTGGTGAAATCATTACCTCTTCTTCAGGTTCTTCCTTTTGATTTGATCAAAAGGGCTCCATAGGTTGGCTTTATGATCAAACTAGGGCCTCTATGTTGTATTGAGGGAAGTTAGGAGAGTATTTGGGCAGAGTTTGTCCGAACCAAAAGGCTTTTAAGGTGTGAAGAAATGAGAAGGAGGAGTGCCCTTTTATAAAAGGGGTGAGGGGTACCTTTGGAAAAGCTAGAAATATTAATTTATAATAAATTAATATTCGGTTTATAATGGCTCCAAATAGGATTATTTAAATTTTAAGGTGGGGATAGGTCGAAAAAAACTCATCCAATATAATTTAGACAGGTTTGAGTACTTATATTAACTATATCTTTAAGTATTAACTCTAAATTAATTAGTTTCACTTTTACAATATCTCTTTGTATTTTTATATAATATGGTTAATAAACATACTATATACATCCAAGAGACCCCCAAGTGGTCCATAAATGATTAACCTATCATTATATAAGTCTCTTGGCCGAACCTTAGATTTTTTGGAATTTAATATCAATTAATAATATAATATTTGTTTTAAGAACTCTTTTATGTCAATTTTAAAACTATTCAATAGTTGATTTTTTTGAAACTCATAACAGATTTATTACTTCGAAAAAAGTCAATTAAATAAATACTAATATATCATATTATCCTATAAAATTATTTTAATTCATTAAAATTTTCATATTATATTTATTTGGGTATTTATAATATAAATTATTTTAATTTTTCACTATTATAGAAATTAATTCGTCATTATTTTGTCATATATAAATTAACTTATTTAATGTATAAAAATTATAAATAAATTTTGATTATGTAGGAAAGCTTTTTATCTTTCTAATTAATATTTATAATCTAAAATACAACATATATAACCCTATGTAAAAATTGTTTTTCTAAAAGATATATGCTTGTGTTATTTTTGTATTCATTTTAACATAATTAAAATAAAGTGTCCCTATCACCTACAAGTGACACCATGGGGTCCCAAAATCGACCCAAAGTTTCCTATGGTCGAACATTTATCAACCAATAAGTCTAGGACACGTTTTAGGGTAATTTAGTATTATTATAATATTATTTGTTAACCCTTATTTACCGGATTTACCCTTAACCATGGTAAATAAAATATTTACCGCACTAAGTATTCAAAATGTCTAAAAATAAAAGTTACCTATTTACATAATTTGGACATCCTGATTCCAAATATGGAATCCATATTTCTAAATTCAAAACACAGAAGTGGAAGAAATTAATTTAAAATTAATTCCCGCTGGCAAAACAAAATGCGTGTTTTTAAGAGATAATAACTATCAAAAGATTGACACTTGTTTATGTTCGGTTTAATTGTAAAATTATGTCCAATGACCAAAATTATATTAAAAGGTAAAAATATATTCTAAATATACTTTAAAACCACTCAAATTAATAATTTATCACTATTAATTATTTTGATTAAAAAAGTTGTTTTTAATTAAAATTTAGTATTTTTCACTATTCATCAAAATATGAAAGTTATCCGAAAAGTACCAAAATTTCACCTTAGGCTAAATTCGATATTCCGAATCCAAAAATTAAGTCCATTTTAAAATATAAAATATATATAATTTCAAACGGTAGGTATTACTATTCATAACGGCTAGTTTGATTGGTTATGGTGTGTTAGAACTCAGTGATGCGTACAACACACGCTATCACATTATTCAATGAGAAGCGTACCGTAGAAGCTTGGGGTGTTACATTCTCCCCTCCTTCAAATAATTTCATCCTAAAAATTTCTAGAATACTACCGCATGAAAAGACTCGGGTGGTTCTTCATCATAAGTTCCTCGGGTTCCCACGTTGCCTCTTCCATCTTATGGTTTCTCCACAAAACTTTTACCAGACACGTCGTCCGGTTTCTCAGCACTTGTTCTCTTGTATCAAGAATCTTGACGGGCACATTGTAATATGACAGATCGGGTACCAGTTCTAATTCTTCATAGATGAGTAAATGCGTTGGGTCAGGCATGAATTTCCTCAACAAAGATACGTGGAACACATCGTGAACTTTAGAGAGACTTAGCGGCATTGCCAATCGGTAAGCTATAACCCCAATTCGTTCTAGAATTTCAAAAGGTCTGATGTACATGGGACTCAATTTACCGTTCTTACCAAAACGTATGACTCCCTTCCATGGGGATACCTTCAGGAAAACATTATCACCGACTTGAAATTCCAAATTCTTCATTAGATTATCGGCATAGCTCTTCTACCTACTTTGAGCTGCTTTGATGTGATTTTCGATTACCTTCACCTTTTCCATCGTTTCCTCCACCAGTTCTGGACCTACAAGTTTTCTTTCATCAACATCATCCCAACAGGTTGGTGTACGACATCACTTTCCATATAACGCTTCATATGGTTCCATCTGAATACTCGAATGGAAGCTATTGTTATAGGAAAATTCTACGAGAGGTAGGTATTGATCCCACATACCCTGAAAGTCAAGTGAGCAAGATCTCAACATGTCTTCTAGGGTTTGAATAGTCCGTTCTGATTGTCCATCTGTCTGAGGGTGGTAAGAAGTGCTCAAATGAAGTTCAGTATCCAGGGATTTCTGAAGACTTTTCCAAAATCATGAAGTAAAACGGGGATCACGATCAGAAACAATTGATAGGTGTACTCCATTAAGTCTCCCAACTTCATTAATATATAGTCTTGCTAGACGTTCCAGGGGTAGATCTTCTCTTATAGTAAGAAAATGTGCTAACTTGGTAAGACGATCAACAATAACCCATATTGCATCGTTCCTTCTAGGAGTCTATGGTAGCCCCATGACAAAGTCCTTCGTAATATTGTCCCATTTCCACTCCGGTATGGGAAGAGGTTGCATGACTTTTCCAGGCTGTTGCCTTCCAGCATTCACTTGCTGACAAACCATACATCTTGACAAAAAATCAGCAATCTCCCTCTTCATGTTGTCCCACCAAAAATGTTCCTTCAAATCTCTATACATTTTGGTGCTCCTAGGGTGTATAGAGAAATTGGAACTATGAGCATCATCCATCAATTCCCTTTTTAGATCATGTATATCGGGAACACAAAGTCTCTTCCCAAATTTCAAAATTCCATCCTCATACACAAAGTCTCTCAATCTCCCATCATTCACAGCTTTAATCTTCTTTTTAAATTCTTCATCATCGGTCTGAGAACTCTTAATCCTTTCTAGTAAAGATGGTTTGGCAACCATTTGAAAAAGCATTGATGTTTCACCATCCCTGGTTATTCCCATGTCCATCATCACTAGATCCATGAAAATTGGATCCCTTTCAATTCTAATATTGTTCAAAACTCCATGGTCTTTTCTACTCAAAGCATCTGCCACCTTGTTTGCTTTCCCCGGGTGGTAGTGTATCGTGCAATCATAATCCTTGAGTAATTCAAGCCATCTCCTTTGCCTCATGTTGAGTTCTTTTTATGAGAAAATATACTTCAAACTCTTGTGATTAGTATAAATTTTACATTTTTCACCATAGAGGTATTGCCTCGATATCTTCAAAGAAAAGATCACAGCTGCTAACTCGAGATCATGAGTAGGATAGTTTTGTTCCTGAATTTTCAACTGTCGTGATGCATAGGCAATAACTCTATCATTCTGCATAAGGACACAACCAAGTCCTTTCTTTGATGCATCACTATAAATAACGAAACCATCATTCCTCGATGGTAGAGTCAATATAGGAGCATTGACTAATCTTCTCTTCAGTTATTCGAAACATTTTTCACACTCTTTTGTCCAAACAAATTTAACCCCTTTACGTGTGAGCTTCGTTAATGGGTTAGCCAATCGGGCAAAATTCTGGACGAAACGTCGATAATAACCTGCCAATCCAATAAAACTGCGTACCTCAGTTATACTCGTAGGTGCTGGCAATTCTTGGATTTCCTTGGTCTTAGAAGGATCAACAAAGATTCCATCTTTAGAGACAATATGGCCAAGAAAAGAAATCTCATGAAGCTAGAATTCACACTTGCTAAACTTTCCATATAATTTCTGTCTTCTCAGAGTCTTCAAGATAACGCGCAAGTAATTTTCATGATATTCATAGCTTTTGGAGTATACCAAGATATCACCAATAAATACCACCAAAAATTCATCGAGATACTCCTTGAAAACTCTATTCATTAGATCCATGAATACAGAGGGTGCATTAGTCAATCCAAAAGGCATTACAGTAAACTCGTAATGCCCGTACCTGGTTTGAAATGCTGTCTTCGGAATTTCTTCCTTCTTCACACACAACTGATGGTATCCAGATCGAAGGTCAATCTTTGAAATGTATTGAGCTCCATGCAGTTGGTAAAATAAATCATCAATGCGAGGTAGGGGATACTTGTTCTTTATCGTTATAGCATTGATCTCCATTTAGTCGATACATAACCTCATAGATCTATCTTTCTTTTTAACAAAAATAATAGGGGCTCCCCATGGAGAAACACTAGGGTGAATAAATACTTTATTACTCAATTCATCTAGTTGTTTTGTTAGTTCAAATAATTCTACAGTGGCCATTCTATAAGGGGTCTTCGATATAGGCCTTGATCCAGGAATCAAATCAATGGAAAACTCAACTTCTCGTTCTAGAGGATGTCCAGGTAAATCTTCCGGAAATACATCTACAAATTCTTTCACAATAGCTACATCCTCTATTTGAACATTCCATTCCTCACCCACAGTTATTTCATTCTCTTCCTCACCAATATTTGAATTTAGTTGAGCTATTGAGGGTGGATCTAAATAAGAATTAGGTGGTGACGATTCTGCTCTAAAGATAAGGTGTTCCTTATCATTATCATCAAGAATCATAACCTATTTCTTCTTACAATAAATCTTCGCATCATAGTCCGAAATCCAGTCTATACCGAGGATTATTTCAAACTCAATCATAGGTATGACGATGGGATCAGCAGATAACGAACATTTATGTGCTCTAATGGGGACTGATTCACAAAACATTGTTGCAATGATACTTCCCTTAGGAGTTTTAACAGACAACTCCCTTGTTAAATCAAATTGGAAATATCTAATTTTCTTAGCAAACAGGGAAGATATGAAACAATGCGATGATCCAGAATCAAATAATGCATTTTCTTAACTTAAGGAAACCATTAAATTACCTGCCACCACGTCTTTCAGAGCTTCTACCTCAGCAGTAGTGATAGCATAAGCCTGGCCTTGATCCCTTGGCCTTTTCTGAGGTAAGTTCTCCTGATTCTTTGGACATTCATTTTCATAATGTCATATCTACCTGGAATTGTAGCACTGAACGTTGGTGGATTCCTTCTTCCCTTTGCAATCACGAGCTTGGTGGCCTTTTTCACCACACTTGTAACAGACTCCCATTCCCTTCAAGCAAGTACCAGGATGTTTCTTCCCGCATTTACCACAGGATGGATATTCAACCTTTCCCTTCTTCCCCTTATTTCCATTCCCAGATTGATCAGCATGTCTCTTCTTCTCTTGCTTTGCTTTAAAGTCATAAGACTTAGAGAATTTATTTTCGATCTTGATAGCACATGAGACAATGTCTTCATACGACGAAAAGGATTGTGAGACTAATGCTCGACGGAGAAATGGTTTTAACCCATCAAAGAAACGATCAATCTTACTTCTTGGGTAACGTATATAATCTCCAGCATACCTTGCTAACCTTGTAAAGTTAGCCTCATACTTTGTGTCATTCTCATCCTCCTTTTGTCTCAAACACAAAAATTGCCTTTCCATATCTGCTCGATGGTCGCGAGGAAAGTATTTTTTTTAAAAACAGATCTTTGAACTCCCTCCATTCCATATTTGATACTTCATCATCTTCCTTCGTATTTTGAATCAATGACCACCATTGATCAGCATCTCCAGTGAGGTGGTAAACTGCCATGATAACTTTTTCCCTTTCATTTCTCCCCAAAGCCTGAAATATTTTCTCTAGGGAAAATATCCATTGCTCAGCTACTAAGGGATTTGTACTCCCATTGAACGTTGGTGGTTGTTGCCTCATGAATCGATCTAACATTGATCCTCCACGCCGCGGATCAGGGTGCTCCATACGGGTAAGGTTATTATTCATAATTTGAGTGAGTTGTCCCAGTATGGTGATTAGCTGATCGGCACCAGTTGCACCACCAGCTCCACTATAATTATCTTGAGCAGGAGGGAAATCCCTACATGGAGTGCGTGCATTGATATGGTTTCAATTTCTTCCACTAGACGCTATTTCTAAACAATGGCATTAACTAGATCAGTTTATGAATCAAAATACATAATCCCATACTTATAAAACACTTAACATAAATTGAACTATTTATGGATATAATCCATAATCATAAAAATGTTTTCTTTGAAGAATTATATACTCATAAACCCTTCATAATGATTTGTAAAGAAAATGTGAGTTATCCTAAGAATATCCCCTGGGAGTGTCGTAACCAAGAGTGCAGCAAGGCCCGTTGTCGTGCACCAGTTCCCATTCGAGTCTAGCTCAAAGCGGTGTTTTCGGGTTTTACCCCTAAGTACATCTGTGCCAGAGCCTCCTCTACCTGCTCGTATCCAGACAGGGATGTATTGCTCGGAAAACTCACAAAATCTCTACAATACCAAAATTCTAGGAAGTTCTTCTATACTAATCCTCAAAGTTCATATTAGGTCTACGTGCTCTAATCAGAGTTTATCTAAATCTAGCTTCCAAGGTTTGTACTAAACTTCCTCTGATACCAACTATAACGCCCCGACCCTAGTTACCCAGAGTCGGTGCGTTATTACATTACATTGGCATGATCACAAGAAAGGTCAAATCTCGAAAGACCGATTGTTTTAGTAGCCTTGGAAACACTAGATATATTCATAAGTTTTACATTACATCATAAAATGAAAAACTACTACAACAACATAATGTCTCCACAGTCCACACTATTATCCCCTCATAATATCCCTGCAGGTC
Organism: Viscum album; assembly: GCA_963277665.1. NCBI lineage: Eukaryota > Viridiplantae > Streptophyta > Magnoliopsida > Santalales > Viscaceae > Viscum > Viscum album. Next base: position 1,609,945,580 of record OY728155.1, on the reverse strand, counting down.
ATTCATAACATACTTCTTCACATCCTGGCAAAAATAAAACATAGAAAAGGGGTGAGCTCAAATTCCCAGTAAGGATAACAATATAGCGGAACATTCAAAAATAAGCATAAACATTTAAGGCAATGAATTACTAAAACAAAAGACTTTTAAACTTGAACTTCAACATAGAATGGAAAAATTAAAATGAAATAATGCCATTTACTTGTTCACTTGGATATTCTACTAATCGAATAATCACATGAAATATCAATAACCACTTTCATAATGTTGGAATGCATAATGCTAGACTATCATAACCAAATAGCCATGGCCTCGTGCCAAGACTACAAATAAGATTTTTCCAATGCCTTGTGCCAAGACACTAGTTTGTCTCATGAGACCTACCGATGCATCGAGGAGCTATAGTGTGCTCCACCCATCACATATTAAGTCCAATGCATTCCCATATGAAAAGGTTTAAACATAACATAAACATTCGTATTAAAACTAGCATACGAAATGTCAATAATTTCACCATAAACTATGAATGGTATACAAATAGCACATCCACAGTCAAACATATCACAAAACCTTCAATACAATATAGAAGTTTTGTATCATAATATATCAACTTCAAATAAGCGTAAAATCCATCAAAGGATGTTGACATAGATGAAATCAAAACTCTTTTTAGAGAAATATCTCTTTCTATTTTTGAAATCATTTAAGGTCCATATAAAATAAATCATTTTCTTTGAAAATATTCTTATAATCTTGTAAGGAAAGCTTTGAAGATTTTATAACGGCGTAAAATAACTTCACCCGCCATATAAGTTAAAAAAACATTCTTACCTTAATTCTGTCGAAAAGGATAAAAGGACCTTGTTTTGAAAACGACGGAAATATTCCTCTTATAAAATGTCAAAAAAGGGTATAAATGACTTTAAACCATATTCTTGTAAATAATAAAAATGTTTTGAAATACATTATTAAGAAACATGGATGTGGATGATAAAGAGATCCCAGTAGATTATTACGTATAAACAACCTCGGATAATGAAGAGAATGTGAAATAAACATTACCTTCTACTTTTCCTTGGTTGGGGTAGGTTAACAACCTGTATAATGGAGAAATAATTGTTATTAAATTATACATGAATCATATACATTAATATGATATCATATATGATCTTTTAATATTGATTTGATAATAATATCTTAGTATTATCGTTGTTTCGGGTGTTAAATTACTTGTTTTCTTTTATATGTTTTGTTACGTAAGCCATGTTTGTAATGGATAGGTTGTATATTATTCATATCCAGAATTATATCAAGTCCTTAAAAATCATTTTTAATTCATCAAATGATAATTATACTTGAATGGATACGATGGAGAATGAATCTCATCACGTTCGTGGAGACGGTAGTCTGTACGTACGCACGAGCGACAATATCATTCTTTTGATATTAAAATAATATATAAATGGTTGTTATATCATATATACAGAATCATTAAAATGTTATATTTATTATTTACATGAGATACATATCATTATTATACCCATCCAAATAATAATATATTGACTAACAATTACACCACGACGTGGAGACGGTAAGCCGTACGTACGAACGTATGGTGACATGATACTCAAAAGGTTGATAGAATACTGAATGTGGTTGTACCATATTTATAATAACATCAGAGTATATATATGATACTGGAGTTATTATTTTAGAATGGAAATAACAAAGGAAGAAGAAGTGGAAGAAGAAAGGAACTTGGAAAAGGGTGGTGAAATCATTACCTCTTCTCTGGGTTCTTCCTTTTGATTTGATCAAAAGGGCTCCTTAGGGTGGCTTTATGATCCAACTAGGTCCTCTAGGTTGTAGTGAGGGAAGTTGGGAGAGTATTTGGGCAGAGTTTGGCCGAACAAAAAGACATTGAAGGTGTGAAGAAATGAGAAGGAGGAGTGCCCTTTTATAAAAGGGGTGAGGGGCACCTTTGGAAAAGCTAGAAATATTAATTTATAATAAATTAAAATTCGGTTTCTAATGGCTCAAAAGTTGATTATTTAAATTTTAAGTTGGGGATAGGTCAAAAACAACTCAACCAATATAATTTATACAGGTTTGGGTACTTATATTAACCTTATCGTTAAGTATTAAATCTAAATTAATTAGTTTCACTTTTACAATGTCTCTTTTTATTTTTATATAATATGGTTAATAAACATACTATATACATCCAAGATACCCACAAGTGGTCCATTAATGATGAAATTATCATGATATAAGTCTCTTGGCCTAACCATTGATTTTTAGGAATTTAATATCAATTAATAATATAATATTTGTTTTAAGAACTCTTTTATGTCAATTTTGACACTATTCAATAGTTGATTGTTGTGTAACTCATAACAGATTGATTACTTCGAAAAAAGTAAATTAAATCAATCCTAATATATCATATTATCCTATAAAATTATTTTCATTCATTAAAAGTATCATATCATATTTATTTGGGTTTTTATAATATCAATTATTTTAATTTTTCACTATTATAGTAATTAATTCATCATCATTGTGTCATAAATAAATTAAATTATTTAATGTCTAAAAATTATAAATAAAATACTATTATGTAGGAAATCGTTTTATCTTTCTAATGATTATTTATAATCTAAAATCCAACATATGTAACCCTATGTAAAAATTGTTTTTCTAAAAGATATATGCTTGTGTCATTTTTGTATTCATTTTAACTTAATTAAAATAAAGTGTCCCTATCACCTACAAGTGACACGATGGGGTCCCAAAGTTGCCTATGGTAGAACATGTATCAACAAATAAGTCTAGGACACGTTTTAGGATAATTTAGTATTATTATAATATTATTTTTTAACCCTTATTTACCGGATTTACCCATAACCATGGCAAATAAAATATTTACCGCAGTAATTATTCAAAATGTCTAAAAATAAAAGTTACCTATTTACACAATTTGGACATCCTGATTCCAAATATGGAATCCATTTTTCTAAATTCAAAACACAGAAGTGTCAGAAATTAATTTAAAATTAATTCCCGCTGTCAAAACAAAAAGCGTGTTTTTAAGAAATAATAACTATTAAAAGATTGACACTTGTTTATGTTCGGTTTAATTGTAAAATTATGTCCAATGACAAACATTATATTAAATGGTAAAAATATATTCTAAATATACTTTAAAACCAATCAAATTCATAATTTATCACTATTAATTATTTTGATTAAAAAAGTTGTTTTTAATTAAAATTTAGTAATTTTCACTATTCATCAAAATATGAAAGTTATCCGAAAAGTACCAAAATTTCAACTTAGGCTAAATTCGATATTCAGAATCAAAAACTGAAGTCCATTTTAAAATATAAAATATATATAATTTCAAAAAGTAGGTATTACTATTCATAACAGCTTGTTTGATTGGTTATGGTGTGTTAGAACTCGGTGTTGCGTACAACACACACTATCACTTTATTCAATGAGAAGCATACCGTAGAAGCTTGGGGAGTTACATGTAATTTTAATATTACATTACATTTGGGGATAAGAAATGAAATGCACCGTTCATGGAGACGGTAAGCCGTACGTACGCATGAACACTACTTTCATTTCTATCTCATACTTTAATGGAAAGAAATAATAATGATATATAGGTATATTATAATTCCAGTATAACATCATAAATAATAACTTTAAATCCATACTTTATACGTCCCACATATGGCATTAACGAATCACATCACTTTGAGGGGGCGGTAGTCCGCACTTCCTAAAATGAAGATATCGCGTATACCCATAATGGAAGCCATAAAGGTAAGCCACAAATGAAAAATACAGAAGATTAAGTAAAACATAAACATATTATATATCATATATAAATATAATGACACATTAATGGACACCTTTTAAGGTGTTATATGAGTGTTGAACAATCATCGTTTCGTGACGCAGAAATTCGCCATCCACGGAAACAATATGTTCTTTAACCATTAGATGTAGGTGTGTGTAAGTGTAGTTCGAATACTTATTATAACAACATCCTAGTATATTTAATATACTGGATTAGTTACAAAAGAAATGAATAAAAAGAGTTTAGGGGGTTGGAGAGGCAAAATAAAACAAAAGGACTCAAGTGAACACATTACCTTAAAATCGGGTAACTCCCTTTGGTTTGAGCTCAAAGGCTTCCTTGGGAAGACTTGTAACCAAATTGAGGCTTAAAGGAGCAAGAGAGGGAAGTGTAGAGACAAAATGGGCAGGAGTTGGCCGAGCCAAAGGCTTTGGGAGTGTGGGTAAGGAGGTAGAGGTGGGGGCCTTTTATAAGAGAAGAGGAGGGGCACTCTTGTAAAGTTACAAAATGTTACTTTATTTTCAAAAGAGTTACGGATTTTAAAGGCCTCACATTAATGTATTTCAAGGATAAGGTGATAAGGGTTCGAAATCCACTCATCCAATAGGATTTGGATATGTGTAGGTCTTATATATTACATTATCTTTCCATTTTATTTAAATCGTTAAATAATGAGGTCATCGCTGCATCATCATGATGTCATAAATAATTTAATTTATTTAATGTCCAAAAATTATAAAAAAACAACAATGATGTAGGAAATATTTTTATCTTTCTAATTAATATTTATAGTCATGAATATGACTTGTATAGCCCCATGTAAAAATTGTTTTAGTTGAATAAGTCATGTTTGTGTCATTTTTACTTTAACATTAAATAAAAAGTTATTTATGTCATTCCCCAACCAAAGTGGCTCCATGGGGTCCCCAAGTTGACCCATGGCTTGTCTTGGTCTTCCATGACACATCCAATGAGGGTAGGACATGTGTGAAGCTCATCTCATATTATTAAAACATTATTTTTACCCTAAACTACACTAATTACCACTAATCGCGATTAAGAACTTAAAAGTTACTATTCACCAAAAAAATTATTTTAATCTAATTGAACCACATTTTTCTTCTTATTGACAACCATGTATGTCGGATTTTTCAAAATATAATCACATAAGTGGTAAAATTTCATTTAAATAAAAATCAGTTTTTATAAGTACCACTTAGGGGTTTCAATATTCATCAAAAATTGATGTTTTTCAGAAAAATACCAAAAATTCACCCTAAGATATATTTGATTTTCCGAATTCAAAAATGAAGGCTATTTTAAAAAATTCACAACATATAAGATGCATTAATTAATTTAATAATTAAATCCCGCTGTCAGAGCAAATAGCGTGTTTTTATGAAACAATAAGTATCAAAAGATTGACACTAGTTTAAGTCCGATTTAAAATTGAAATTAATTCAACGACCACTATTGGATTGAATGGTAAAAATATTTTCTAATTTCACTTTAAAACCAATTCAAATGATAATCTAATAATATAAATAAATTAGATTAAAAAGAGGTTTTGAATTAAAATACATCATTTTACACTATTTATTAAAAAAATGAACTTTATCGGAAAGATACCAAAAATTCACACAAAGTAAATTTTGATGTCCCGATTCTAAAGAAGAGGTATTATTGGTAAAATAGAATTTATAAGATTGATCAAAACTATATTTAATGATGGTTCTCCGTCAAAAGGTGATAAGTGGACCTTTCGTGAAAATTAGAGTATAAATGCCTAAAATTGAATTCTTTCCGTATTTTTAGCCTTTATCTTTTATTGGATAAATGTAAAAACATTTAAAAACATATATAATCATATTTTAGTTATTTATATCCATTCCCTCCAATAAAATGGCTATGTGTCAACTACCATTTAAAATAATATTACTATATTACTAGTGTACAACGTATGTTTTCAAAGAAACTCATCATTGTGTATCGAGTACACTATCGAACGTAGAAACCCCTTTCAATTAAAATTAATATTTAATTCGTAAATATTAATATATATGAAAATTTATTATTCTTTATTTACCTGGGATGTTAAAATTATGTTGGATATAGTCTAGAATGAACATGGATAAACAATCAATGCTAATCCCTTGGACAATCACATTAGATTGATAGCATCCAGCTGATGAACATAAGGCATTAGACACCATCTGATACTCCAATTCTGATAAGAAATTTCTGATCACATTTGGGTGAATTTACATTAATATATTTATATTTATACTATAAAAAAAATATTTACCACATTGAATTTCCCTTCTTTATTTTGATTCATTATTCTTTTATTCTCTTCGAAAAATACCTCCAAACCTCATAGTCCCAATAATATATCTCTTATTATTTTTCTATTATCAATGTAAATTAAATAAATAAAAAATTAAAATCATGTAATGTAAGGAATATGATATAATTTTATTCATATGTGTCAAAACACTGTGTATGAAACAAGAATAGTGGAAATTTTATATTATATTTTCCTTATGAATGGGTTTAAGAATATTTCCTTAAAATATTGAAGAAGTATTTCATAAATCCTTTTGAATCTATTCAATTCTATTCAATAATTCAACATAAAAATACATCAATATATATAAAAAATTTCATAAATAAACTATTACAACTATTAAAACTATTCACCCACATTTAAATCACATCAATCCCATTTTAAAAACTACCCCAACAAATATTTTTCCCCTTAAAAAGGTTGTGAGTTTAAGGATTGATATGTTTATATGGAATCCTTTATCCACATATTAAAACATTATCATATTAAATTAATGGAGATTTTAGGGATAAAAGGTATTTTAGAATTGTAAACCTAGAGGTTGGAAACCCAATATCATCCTAATATTATAAAATGCTTCTATTGGAAATGAATTTAGGAAGATATTTGAACCATTATACATTATTAGAATAAACTATAATGTTAATTCATTCTTCTCCACATGATCTTCAATAAATATATATTTGATTAAAATGTTGTTGTATGGAAATATTTCAATGGATTAATAGTATGACTTATAGAACATCGATTATCACAATCCGAGAGTCTCTGAAATGTTGTGAAATCTAAAATAATCTACCAAATCATTCTTCATCCACTTAAGTGGTTTAGAATCATGAGTAGAGACTATATAGAAATATATATAATATATTTTTGTTAAAAACGTTTATTAATAGTATTCAAACTCATTCATTTTTCTCCCAAATAGAAAACTAGAGAATATGTGGATCTTTTTACATCAACATAACCATTTCTATATATATTTATATAAATAAAACATCAATCTTTTAGGATATGTTATATTTTATTCTAAAATCAATTTTTCCATTCATAAAACAAACAATTATTTTTTTATCCAAATCATTATTGTTTTATGGAACTTTTATACTAGGAACATTAAGTCACATCTACACTCTATTTTTTCATTAATCCATTAGATTAAAAAAGCTTCCAAAAAATTTTGAATAAAATTTAGGATAAAAAACCTTACATTATCTATCTTTTGAAAATATTAATCGCACCAAAAAAGATGTTAAAATTTATTTTAATATTCCATGTAAAACATATGGAGATGTTCCATAGAATGATTATCCTATGATTTGATTATGTATTTATAATATTGATAGATTTATCAGAATATAAATTATTTAATTTACCCAAGAATAAAAATTTCAAACAATAACTTTATCTCATAATAAATATTTTTTTGGGTTTCTTCCTCATTCCATGTAAAATTGAAATCATCTGCATATATAATCACAATGAGGGATACCTCATTATTTTATATTAGTTAGAGGTTACAATCATCTCTTTCATTCATTAAGAACAACATCCATGAAAAATTATATAATTTATAACATTATGTTATCGAATCATTATTCAATCCATACCATTATTTCTTCACGTTTCATACATATCCTTCATATTTTCAAGGTATTTTTTTTCAATGGTTCCATATGAAATACTACAATTTATAATTTATTTTAAATTTTAAATAAGTAATTAATTATGATGTATGATATTCTAAATATAACACAATCATAAATTAAAATCAAATTAGGAGGAAGAATGTAAAATCTATGGCCCTAGTATCTTGGAGAGAGTGCATTTATTTATTAAATTGTCATAGATTCAAGACTCAAATCACAGAAGACCAATCAGTTTATAAGTTTTGGAAGACGGATTACAAATATATGTTTTATATTACATCCTTAAAGGAAAAACAACATAGAAAATCCCTTTTAAACACCCTAATCTCTTAGAAGAAACCTATAATTAATTCATGATACACATATTCACATAATGTGGAAAATGAACAGATTAAAGTGGTGATCTTAGATGAATAATAATGGAATGAAATACAAAAGAAGATAATATAAAAACAAAAAAATATAAATGTGATTAAATAAAAACAGATTCCTTTAAAACATATTCCTACGCATAATATGGTAGGAATAAAAGATAACTAAAAATTCCAAACAAATAATCATATGATAATGAAACACTACTATGGATATTAAATTATAAGGATAATCACATGGTTTACCAATTAAAAATATAATTATGATGGAATAAATAAATATGGACATCTAAAAAATATGATCATGTTCTAAACCAAGACAATTTAAAATAAATGGATATGGCCTAATAAGAATCTATATCTGAAAATAAATGGACAATGCCTTGTCCATGTACATATTTGTTTTGTCTCGTGAGGCCAACCGATGAATCAATCTATTTTAGAGGGCACAAAACGTTACATAAAAAGTCCAATGAATTCGTTATATGAATGGAGTGATACATGAAAATCATATTTACACTAAATGTAAATAATTTTCCCCAATCAGTAAACCTAATTACTAATCATTCTATGTAATATGAGGAATGGTATCAAGATAAAACATCCATAGACAATCTTACCATAAACCATTTAATATAATATGGTAGATGATATCATTAAAGAACAATCCCAATTTAGAATATTATTTAAAATTTGGTTTAAAATTAATTGAAATACTCTAAAAAATCAATGATGCATTCTATTGGGAAATAACATTTTTCTTTACAATTAATAGTTTTTTGGAAGAATAATTTGTATTTAACATAAAAAATATTGTAAACATGTAAATAAAAAAAATAAAATAGAAGAAGAATGAAATTATATTTTTGGTATAAGTGATGTCCATCTGAAGTTAAATCCTGAATAATATTGTTTGTAAAAAACTTTAGAAATGGACCACTTTAGTGTAGTTTAAGAGAAAAAATAAATGAAACATTAAAAGGGAAAAAGTAATTATTGTTTTTATGAAACCATAAAGGAAAAATTATTATTTTTAATGATTAAAGAATGGTTTAATAATTATATTGGTGTCTTAAAATATATTTTAGATAGTATATGAAAATGGCTACAAAATTGGGATGTGCCCTTTAATCTGTCTTGCTTATCCAAATAAATTGAGAAGGGAATGTTATAAAAATGTAATATCTCATAAAATGATGATAAGATGATCTGGAAATATGTTTCTTATAATATAAACATAATTTATAATAATTTAATTCAATATTTTTAATTAAATTTGTGTATTAAGAGAAAAAATGAAACTTGAATGAAAAATGGAGGTTTTAGAAGAAAACCATACCCAATGTCTGAAAGTGTTCCATACATACCCTTATTGTCTTGTATAATGTTATTAGAGTCATTAATTTATTATATAAGAACATTTTAGAAATTTATATTATTTATTATACTTTATTATATTGATTTTGGACCCTTTTTGTGAGTTATATGATTTAATTATCTTGTTTGGGAGTGTTCATTCCCTTGGTTTTCATGACAGGTTCACATGTATACATGTATAAACGATCATATAAAATGGTAATAGTTATACAACATTGTTAATATATGTTCTTATATAACATAAAATATGTTTCATGTTCTTATACAATTTTTTATATATGAGGATCATTCCATTGATATATCATTAATGATAACCATATAGATTTTTTTAGTGTTTTCTTCCTAACATCATAAACAACTTTTTTATTATGAATTAATAATAAGTATATATAATAGATTTATAACATAGAATAAGTTTTAATACATTATTAAAGACTATGTTAACAATGAATTTTTTTTGGTCTAGCCTTGGAGGTGAAATTTAAAAATGAAAACTGTTCATCCAAGAAGGTGGTAAATCAGCAACACAGATACTCTGTTTACATTTATAGAATAAAAAGAGGTAAAAAATTGATGGTGAATATAAAATTATTGTAATAACAATATTGTATATAAAATATAATGTGATTATCATACATGTTATGATAGAATAGCTAAGGAAATTATTTGAAAGGAAATTAAATTGAACGAATATTATAAGAATAAAAGGGGGTTTTACCACTTGAATTACTATCTTTAAGAACCTACCAAAAAACATTAAATGGCATTTTGGGAGAGAGAAGTTATACTGAAACATGGGGGAGAGGAATAGGAGAGATATTTGGTAGAAGTTATACATGCTTGAAGACTTTAGAGGTTTGAGGATAAGAGGTTATGAGGGGTGGTATTTATAGTGGAGGGGATGGGTATTTTTTTACTATTTTATTCATTGGTGTATTAATTTGGCTAGTGAATATCAAAATATTAAACATTATCACTAAATATAATAAATTACTTTTTTATAGATTTATATTATTGGCTTACATCATTCATTCAAAACATGTGACTCAATAATTCATGTATTTGTTAAATACCTTAAATTACAATATTTCTCTATTCACCAAAAACTGAAATCGTTTATAAAAATCCCAGAAAATCACTTTAAGAATTTTATGATGTGTACAATTAAAATATGAACAATATAAAATGAAAATACATTTATTTATGAATCCATTTTATGAATAAAACGCATCATTTCAATAATAATACTATTTATAAAATTGTAAATAAACATTTATGTTTCCCAGAAATATCAATAATTAATTTATCATTTTTTAAGAAATTATTACATATTCAATGGTATAAATAAATCATATTATCATTTATAAGATACCTAATATATATATATATATATATATATTTCATCGGTGATGTTTTATGCCACTGGTTATATTTATATTTTTGATGGATGTTTGCCAACAAGAATATTTAATTTTTTATTACGGTATTAAACTTGTTGTTGTATAAAACAAAAACTATCGAATATGGAAAATTCTAATAGTGGCATACCATAAAATTCTAGGGTGTTATATTATATAGTACATTAAAATTTTAATCCTGATAATTCATATAAGGTAACCTTATAAAATATTGTGGTAGTTCATCATCCTAAATTCATGCAATTCTCACATCACCTATTCAATTTTATAATTTTTACATAGAATCATTACCATCCATGTCATCGATTCCTCAACATATATTTTCTAGTGTCTAAAATATAGATAGGAACCTTATAGTATGTCCAATCATGTTCTTATTCTATTCATTCACATGTGAGGGAATTCATTTGGCCTGACATGTTGTTTCATAACAAATATATGTGGATCACATTGTGTACTTTGGAAAGGATTGGTGTAATAACTAAATGATAATTCACAACACAAATTACATCTAGGATTTCAAAAGGTCTAATATACCTAATGGTATGTTTCATTTTCAATTATAATTTTATAACACCCTTCCATGTAGATAGTTTTATGAAAAAATGACATCCAACATTATAATGAAAATTTATCCATCATTTATTACCATAGTTATTTGGATTACATCTAGCTGAATTGATATGTTATAGGATAGTCATTACCATTGATGTAATTTTCTATAAATTATCTTGTCCTAAAATAATAATTTTTTCCAACATCACCCCATGAAGTTGGTGTATGAAATCTCATTCAGTACAATGCTTTATATGGTCCCATTTGAAAACACGAATGCAAAATATTATTGTTTGAAATCTCTACCAAATGTAAATACTGTTCCCACATACCTTGAGATTCATTTGAGCATGATCCAAACTTATATTCTAATGTTTTAATGGTCTTTTCCAACTAATCATCAATTTGTGGGTGATAAGTAGTAATCAAATGATGTTTAGGTTCAAAATATTGTAGAAGAATATTCATCTATTTCTATGTAATTCATGGATCATGATCAGAAAAAATTGAAATAGTTTCTCAAATAATTTTAAAAAATTTATTAATATTGAGTCTTATAGGGATATCTAGTGTAAAATCTTCCCTCATAGTAAAGAAATATCCATATTTTCTACGTCAATGAACAATTGCCAACAATGGATCATTATTTCATGGTGTTTTTCAAAATCCAATGAAACAATCAATAGTCATGTAATCCCAATTCCTTTTATGAGTAGTAATTGGTTTCATGAATCCAATATTATGATGTCAATCAGTCCTTACCATCAAGGATACTAAACATGTTGATACATAATCAATTATTGTTCACTTCATATTATCTCACCGTATGTGTTACATCAAATATATATACATAGTAGTTTTACCATCAAGGATAATAACTCCCTTTTATCTCAATTATGAAAGGATCACAAACCCTCCTCCCAAAATTCAGAATCCCTTCCTTGTACATGAAGTGTGACAACATCCCATTATTCAAAACATTAATTTTAATTTAAATATTTTCACCGTTAGATAGAGATAGTTTAATCCCTTATAATAAATATGGTTCTTCAACCAATTTTAAAATTGGGTATGATTCAAATTTATTAAGAATTCCCATCTCAGTATTCACTATATCTATGACAACAAGAACAATTTCAATCCTCATTTTGGTAAGATCTAAAAGATCATTGTTAAATAAATATTTTGTTACATTATTTTCATCCCCAGGGTGATAGTGTGTTGAATATTCATAATCATTGAGTTGATCAAGGCATCATATTTTCCCAATATTGACTGCTTTGTAAGAGAAGATATATTTCCAAATCTCGTGATCTGAATATATCACTCATATTTAACCATTGTGATAACTTCTCTATATGTTTTGGGAAAATATTACAGTTGATATTTTAAGATCTTGAGTGGTATAGATCTATTCATGAGTTTTTAAATTCCTTGATGCATATTCTATAAATATATCATTCTGCATAAGTAAACATCCATTTCTTTTCTTAGATGCATCACTATAAATCACAAATCCGCCATTTATGGATTGTATATTCAATTCTGGATCCATCACATATATCCTATTCAATTATTCAAATAATTTTTCCCAATAATTTTTCAAAATAAAATGAATCCGTTTATGAGTAATGTTTGTCAATGGGTTATTTAATCGAGAAAAATTCTGAATGAATGCTAATAGTGAAATGCTAACCGAATGAAACTATGCACCTTAGTGATTTTAATCAGTGTATGAAATTACTGAACTATCTTTTTCACCACATGATCATCTAATATTCCATAAATTAAGAAAATATGGCCAACAAATTAATATTGCGAAGATATAATTCTCACATTCTAAACATCCAATATAAATCATTGCTTCTATGATTCTGCTGAACAACCCTCAAGCGGGTCTCATGGTTCTCATATCATTTGGATATATCAAGATATAATAAATATTTACAACAAAAAACCATTAATGTATTCTTTTAAAACATTGTTCCTGAGATCCATAAAAATATAGGATGATTTAAACCATTCAAATGGAATTATTGTAAACATGAAATCCCCATACTTGGTTTAGAAAGCTGTCTATGGAATATCTTCCATCCTCACACACAGTGAATGATATCTGGATCAAAGGTCAATCATCAAAAAATATTGATCACCTTGAAGTTAATCAAATAAGACATCAATTTGTGGAAGTTGACTTTTTTATTTTAATATCATTGAATTCTTAACAAACGATACACAATATAATGGAATAATATTTCGTATTGAAAAAGAGAACATGGGATCCCCATAGGGAAATACTAGCTAGAATAAATACCTTAATACAAAACTCCTCTAGTTGTTTCTTCATAACCACTAATTCCACAATGGTATTTTAATAAAGATTCATTGTTATTATCCATGTGTTATAGAGTAAATCAATATAAAACTCAACTACTCACAATAGAGGATGACCATGTAAATCCTCTTGAAATACCTCAAGGTGTTCTTGTACAATAGGTATATCCTCTAATTGAATATTTATTTTCACATCCATAGATGATGATTTCTATTCATCCCAATGAATTTCATTTAGAAGTGATATTGGAGGTGGATCTAGGTATGACTAGGATGATGAATTATCTCCTCTAAAGATAAAAATTACATTCCTTCATCATGAATCACAATTTCCTTCTCATTGTAATAATTTTTTTCATTTTATATAGAAATCAATACCATAATAACGATTCAATCAAAGTAAACCATATGTATAATTATTAGAGAAGATTTATGTGTCATAATATGATCTAATCAACGCATACGTGCAGAAATAAGGATTTCAATGGGAGTCTATACTGGAAATTCCCTTGTTAAGTTGAATTAAAAAAAATCTAATTTTAAATGAAAACAACGAAGATAAAATTGAATATGAAAATCAAAAATATTATAAATAATAAGCAAAATTTTGAGAGAAAATTCAGGTAATTTCCACCACATCATTGGGAACTTCATCCTCAGCAGGTGTGCTTTCATAAACTGGTACTTAATGTCATGGCCCTTTTTGATACAAAATTAATTTCTAGTTTAGATGATCAATTTCATATAGTCACATATCCTTAGGATTGTAGCATCTAATAATGGTATCTTATTTATTTCCCTCAAAATCACAGGCATTATGTCCTTTTTCACAAAACTTGTATCAAAATCCATTTTCAATTTATGATGGCACCAATTTTATTCTTTTTACAAGTATTTCACATTAGAATATTCCCTTATTATTCATCATGTTATACATTATTTTATGTCACACCGTCATCATCTTTTATTTTTTATTAAAGTCATTTAACATAGATAATTTTATCTCTATATTGATAGCACCTAATAATATATCATCATATGATAAGAATGTTTGGACGACTATTTTTCTACGTAGTAATGGTTTTAACCCATCCAATAATCGATCAATATTTCTCTTTGGATAACCTATTTAATCCAAATCATGACCTGTTAAACATTAAATGTTGAATTCAATCCTCGAAAAGTATTCAACCTTTTTTTTCTCATAATCAATAATTTTCTCTCCATATCCCATAATTTTTTACAAGGGAAATACTTATTATGGAAATGTTCTTTAAATCCTTCCATTCCATATTTACAATTTCTTCCTCCTCCTTTGTGTTTTGAATTAATGAACAATATTGATCATGATCTCTAAATAGATTATGAACATCCATGATAACCATATTAATTTAATTACATAAAAAATTGATAAATATCTTCTCTTATGATATAATCCCCTATTCTGCTACAAATAGAACTGTAGTATAATTGAATTATGATGGTCATTTTCTCATGATGTGGTCTGAATTAGTTTGCTGATGTTATAGAAGATGATTATCTATATGGGAATGGTTATTTATCATAGCCTGAGTCTATTTTCCTAGTATAATTTTATGTGTATCATATATAGTTGTATCTCCACTCCAACGTCCTTTTCATTCATAAGAGGGAAATAACTACATGGAATATGTTTATTGTTATAGTATCTATTTATTCCACTATGATCCCTTTCTCAATAAAGTAATATTCTAAATTAGGCAATGAATCAGAATCCATAATTTTTCTCTACAAAAACACATATCATAAATTTCAATTTTTTGTATAAATAATATCATAATCATAAACATGGTTTCATTTGGGACACACCTACTTGTTAATACTTTATTATGGATTCTAATGAAATTTTGAATTAACCTCAGAATTTTCCCTTGGGGTGTCACACCAGTTGCACAGTAAGACCATTTTTCATGTAGCAGGTTATGCCGATTCCGGACAGATGAACCTTTTTGAAGTTGTTATCCCTATGTATACCTATTCCACAACCACATCCACTAGTTGTATCTAGATGGGAAGTATTTATTGTAATACCCATATAATCTATAACTTACAAAAATTATAGGATGTTCCTCTATGATTATCCTCATTGTCTATCTTAGGGTTAAATTCCTAAATCATTATTTTCTAAATCATGTTTCTATGGATTATACTATACTTTCTCAAATATAATCTATAATATCCCAAAACCCAATAACATGTAGCTACTGACATTCATTATTAAAATAGAATGGATGCATCACTTGAATCCCAAAGGATAAACCATTTTAGAATTTGAGGTAGCCATGTTATAGACATAAATATTTTATTCAGCCATTAATGGGAAAAACAAAATATAATACCAATTTGAAAGACTCATAAGAACCTTTATTATCCCTAAAAGTCAATCATAATAAACATCTTCACCTCTTGGGAAGAAAACATAATAAAGTGGTGATCTTGGACACTCATTATGGGTATGAAATACGTCAGAAGCTAATATAAACAAGAATAATAAGGAAAGGTGAATAACTGAAAATGGATTCATTTATAACATATTCTTGAGCATACTATGGTATGAATAAAAGCTAATTAAATAATTAAAAATAAATAATCATACGAAAAGGAAATGAAAGCATGGATAATAAACTAGATGTATAACACATGTATTATCAATTAATAATATCATAATGATGGAAATCATATTTATTTACATATGAATCATACTATCAATCACTCATCCATGATATCTAAAATTAAAGGGAAAATGTCTCATCAAAATCTCTATCAAAAAAATTATGGGTAATTCCTCAGCCAAGTCCACATTTGTTTTTCTCATGTTACCCAACAATGCATTTAGGGAAATAGTGGGCCTCTCCCATTACTAAATAAGTCCAATTAATTACCAATATTAATTATATGAATTATAAAAATCATATATATACCAAATTTAAATAAATTTCTTCTATCATCAACCATAATGACTAACAATTATGTGTAATATATTTAATGGTATCTAGATAGCACAACCATGGTAAAAATGATCATAACCCATTTAATAAAATATATTTATATGATATCATAAAATATAAATCCCAATTAAGAATAATATTCAAAATAGTATTTTTTTATAAATGGAAAGGATCTGATAAAATCATCCGGGATTTCAGTATAGAAATACCCATTTTTACTTTTCAATGAATATTTATTTTTGAAAATTGATTTGTATTTTTCATAAAATTAAATTGTTAACATGAGTATCCAATAAAGAAAAGGGATGGATAAAGAAATTATGGTTGATTAATAATATATTTCTAACAAAATTGAAATCAAGTAAAAATAGTTTTTATGAATCATTATAAATATGAACCTTCTGTGCAGTTTAAGTGAAAATATATAAGAGTCTTTAAACCAGAATAAAAAATTATTTTTTTATATAAAATATAAAATGGAAATATATATATTTTCATGATAAAATGTGTCATTTTATAAAGCAATTGGCACTAGAAAATATATTGTGGATGGTACCTGAAAATGGGCACGAAATAGGGAAGTTCCATTTAATTGAGTTTTATTATCATGATGAATGGATAATGGAATCTTATGAAACTTTTATTCTCCCAAGAGAGGCTGATAAATAGATCCAGACACAATTTTTTGGAACATATATATAGAATTTATAATAATTTTATAAATATAATTATAATTACAATGGGATAAATTTGGAGAAATTATAACCCAAACAAAAAATTGAGGTTTGGGAAGAAACCCATACCTTTTGTTCGAAAATGTTATGCACTTGCACATAATGTATCATATAATTAAATTATAAAGATTAATAAATTATTTAATTAGAAATTAAAATTATATTTTATTTATGAAAATTTCATTATATTCCTTTATTAACTTTTTGATGAGTTATAATATTTAATTTTGTCTTTCAGGAGTGTTCTATTGCTTGGTTTTCATGATTGGTTCACTTGTATACTTGTACGAAATATTTTTTAAGAATAGAATACTTATCTATAATTAATATAATATGTTATTAGTGAACAAACATGATTTTAAATGGTATTATATATTATTTTCATAATGTATGAGTATGATCCATTAAATAGAAAATTATTAATAACCATTTAGATTATTTTAGAAATTTTCCCAATCATCATAAACTAATTTTTGAATGATTTAATATTATGTATATATATTGGATAAAGAACATTAAATAAGTTTTAATAAATATATTATAGTCCATTTTAGCGATGAAAAAGGTTTTTTGACCATCCTTGAAGAGATAATTGAAAAACAAAAACTCGTCATCCACAAAAGTTATAAATCAGCACCTCATGGAAGATGTTTTAATTTTTAAAATAAAAATGGGAAATGAAAATAATTGATTGTGAATATAAAATTTTTAAAATAATTTTAAAATATATATATTATTTTATTCATCATTAATTTTAGGATAATGGAGGTAATGAAATTATTAGAAAAAAGAAAAAAATGATAGAAAATTAAAATAATAAAAGGGGATTTCACCTCTTGAATTACTCTACATGATAACAATTTTTAGGAAATATCAATTTGTCTTATGGGTGATAATAGAAAGGCCAAATTTTTGGGAGTGATTTGGGATTGTTATTGGGAATAAATTTTATAAACATCAATGATTATGAGTTGTGAGGATAATATGTTGGGAGGGTGGTATTTCAAGTAGAGGGGATGGTAATTTTTTATTTATTTTTTTCAATGGTTTTTTATTTTTTGTATAGGGTAAAAATAGCTTGAAAATTTTAAATAAATATAATAAAATAATTATTTATAATTTTCTATTAATTTATTACATCATCCATACATCATTTTTGATTCAATAATTCGTCTGTTTTTTAAATATAATAAATTACCCAATTTAACTTTTCACATAAAATTCTACTAATTTAGAAAAATCCCAAAATTTCACCCTAACCATTTTCAGTTTTTTTGATTTCAAAAATTATATCAATTTTATGAAAATAATTTTTGGAATATGATAAATTTAGTTTTTAAATAAAATATTAATTTACTAAAAAATACTGATTTTAATATTACAATATTTTTTATGACACAATATAAAATTCTTTATGGTCTAATAAAATTATCTGAAAATCCTAAGACAAAAAAAAAATTAATTTCAGAATATAATTTATGAAAATGAAAATTCTTTTAAATATTTATATTAATTGTAAATCTGTAAATAAACATTTATGTTTCACACAAATATAAACACTTAATTTATTATTTTAAATCATTTATTTTATTATACAATTATATTTATATAACATATTTTTTTATAAATACCTAATTTTATTATACTTATTATGTGAGGTTAAAATTCTATTTGTAAAATTAAAATTCCTAATTGTCATGTTACTATTCAAATGGTCATATTTATTAGTATATTATTAATTTTAACTTAGTGTTGTGTGAAGCATAAACAATCGATAATTCTAAATTTTATGAGTGATATATAATAAAATCCTAGGCTGTAACAAATAATATTTAGATTATTTAAATGCATTCCAATTATTTTATTATAGAGACCATCTCTCACATAATTTTTCTCCCAATAAGTATGTGTGATTATTTAATTTAGACTAGATCAAGAGCTTATTCTTTCATCCTTTCCATGTTTGAATGCACATAGTTTTTCAATATATACCTTTAAATATAGATTTATTTTATGAAAATGTTATTTATATCCATATATAATATATTATATCGTTGTTATATTCTTATTACAATATTACCTGGGATGTTTTGTAGCATTCTACCAGTGAAAAGGTCTCACCAAAACCATTTCCCTAAATATTTTATTAACATTTACAAACCATTCATCCCATGTTTCTTATCACTTTAAATTTATCATTAATATTGATTCAAATCACCCACATTGTAATCATAAAATTTTTATTGATTGTGTGGGGTGAAAAATCTATTGTATTATTTTCTTCAATGAAATCCAACACTTTATCCATTGCATAAATCTTCTCTTGATGCATAAAATATTCTTCAATATTTTCATATTAATCTTATGAATATAATGAAATATTTGATACCATCATCAATTTTATTTACATTTAAAAAAATTTATATTTGTCACTAATGATGTTGTTGGACTCCTCATGTATTAATCATGTTTTAATGATCACAAATACTATTATTGTTAATCAATCTCAATAAAAACTACCCATCATGTTTTAATGAGAGCAAGTCTTATTGATTATTTACAAGACTTATGCATTATCACAAATCTCACTTATATTATCAAGCCTTTATATTTATGATTCAAGTTCATTTACTCTCTACTGGTTAAACATAATGCATATTATGCATATTACAATCTAAGTCTAAATATAGATATTTTTCCAAGTATGGAGACACCGTGAAGGCACACCGTGACCCAGACACCGTGAAGGACACACAGTCACCGAGACACCGTGAAGGAAAAACAGTCCCCCAGACACCGTGAAGGACTCACCGTGACCTAGACACCATGACACAGACACCGTGAAGGACTCACCGTGACCGAGACACCATGAGCTAGACACCGTGACATGGAGATACCGTGAAGCACATATCGTGAAGCACATAACGTGAAGCACATATCGTGAAGTACATACTGGGACCACATACCGTGATGACTATACCATGAAGAAGACATAATTTACATAATCATTGTGACACCATTTCTTTACTTTTGTCAATATTATTTAAATAATGCTAATGGTCATATTTGATGATTTTAATACAATTAATGTTATTTAATGATAGTTGTTGGCATGTCAGGAAACTGTATCACGTACCTGTGAAAGGGGAATCGCTCCTACAACTAGAACTCATGGAATATAACGAATATTGAGATGCAGTACACGTAGAGAAGAAGCGAGTGAAAGTGTG
Organism: Viscum album; assembly: GCA_963277665.1. Classification (NCBI taxonomy): domain Eukaryota; kingdom Viridiplantae; phylum Streptophyta; class Magnoliopsida; order Santalales; family Viscaceae; genus Viscum; species Viscum album. The sequence continues at coordinate 1,609,924,707 of OY728155.1, read as the reverse complement.
ACAATACAATAAGAAGAACTTACATACGCCTGAGAATATTTTGCTGAACAAGAAGAACAATCCCAAGCAATAAAGAGATTGAAAGACTTTCGAAGTACTATCATGAGTGAAATCCAACACCATTGAAGAACACACGAATAATCAAGAGATCATTTTCACTCTTGTAGAACACAAGCTGAAGTACGATACTTTTTTTTTCAACAGAAAAACCAGAGAAGGACTCAAAAGCATTCCTGCTGAATCCAACAAGTCCAGAGCTGCATTTCTAATCACAAGAGCTTTCTAAAATCTTATTTATCTTCTCAAAGTGATTTGTTTATTTACTTTCGATCAGTGTGGTATACTCTATATATCTTACACACACACTGTCTCCTGCACTGAACTGGAGGATATCGAAATCCTCACTCTAAAACTCTTAACTCTTTTTTACCCACGTCAATTGTGGAAGAGGTCCTTGTGTGGCCTGGTCTTTGTTTTGTTTCCCACAAAGAATAGTAGTAGAGGTCCCTGCGTGGCCTGGACAGTTTTGTAAATTGTTGTTAACACCGATCCAGGGTGTGGAACAAATTTATATAAAAATGAGATTACTATGTCTCAGCTTGAGACTGAACCTCTGGTTATATCTGCTGTGTATCTTTAGTTTAAGTTTAATGTATACTATATATATATATATATTTTATATTCCACTACTATTACTTTGAAATAGAAAAACTATTTTAAAGCTACTTTGATAGTTAAATTAGCATGTGTTTACACTTATTTTAAATCAGTAGGTTAGTTTCAAAAGTCTGTTTAATCATGTGGTTAAATTAACTGAGACCTAATCAATCTTTGACAAGCTAAGTGAACATTTACAATCATTATAAATTCACAACAGTTTAACTATTTTGATAAATTGGGGGATTTTAAATAGACAATAATTTAACAAAAAATTTTATTGGAACTCAATTCACCCCCCTCTTGAGTATCCACTCCGAACAATATTTGGTATCAGAGGTTTTGTCTTTGTTTAAGGAGTTTTGAAATAATTTTTTTTTCAACTATGATTTTAGTTGAATCTTTAAAGATCATAAATTTCTGTTAGTTCTAAATTTTATCTCTTTAAATTTATTTTAAATAATCTAGATATAGACAATATACTAGAGGGTGTTGCTACTTATAGACCACCTTTCTTTAATGGTACAAACTATACCAAGTGGAAACTAAAAATGAAAATTCATTTAGAATGTATGGGTTTTGATATTTGGACTGCTATAGAGTCACAATATAAAATTCTAGAAACAGAAAGAACAACATGGGATAAACCTACAAATAATTCTTACAATAATAACTGTAAATATTTGAATTCCATGTACTATGCTCTAAGATAATATGAATTTAACATAATTTCTGCCTGTAAAACTGCTTTTGAAATTTGGGATACTTTGGGTGTTTCTCACGAATGAACAACTAATGTTAAGGAAATGAGATTAAATACTTATACTATTAAATATGATATTTTTAAAATGAAGACTGATGAACCCATTTCTGATAAATTTTTCAGGTTCAATGAGATAGTCAATATAATGAATTCACTCGGAAAGGTTGTTCCAGTAAAGGAACAAATTATGAGGATATTGAGATGTCTACCAGACCGATGGTGAGGCACATCTGTTTCAATTAGAGAGTTATCTGAAATTTCTTCTCTACCTATCAAAGAACTCATTGGTAAGATTATGATGTATGAGGAAGAAATCATGGTGAATACAGAGGAAGAGGATGAACCAAAAAGTAAATAATTGGCTTTCAAGAATACTTCTTCAAAGAGTAAGGACAATGAAAAAGCTCAAATACAAACTGACAGTTCAACAACTGAAAGATCAGACTCTGACAGTGATGCTGAGATGGCTCATATAGTAAGAAGATTTAAGAAATTTGATATGAATAAGAAATTTGTCAGAAAATCAAATTACAAGGGAATGTATGACAATAAGGGACATTGGAAGAAGGATTGGAAAAAGCTAGATAAAAGTGATGATGTTTTTTTCTACGAGTGCAAAAGAAAAGGACATATAAAAGTAGAATGTCCAAAAATGATGTTAAAAAAGAAACACGATTTTAAGGACAATAAATAAAAGAAAGCAATGAAAACAACGTGGAGTGATTCAGAAGACATCACAAGTGAATCAGAAGCTACTGATTCTAAAATAAATCTTGCGAACATGTGTTTTATGACTAACTCATCTGAGGTAACCTTAGATACTCATGTTTTAAATTATTATTATTCTGGAGATGATGGAGAATCTGATTCTGATTCTGAAGACATGAGTAATCCTGAATTATCTAAATATTTTAATATGCTTGAAGAGACATGCAATGAACTTAAGGATAAATATAAATCATTGAAAAAACAACATGCTCTCACTACAACTGTTAAAACTGAACATACTATTGAGAAAGAGAAAAATGCACAACTGTTAAAAGAGAATACTGAATTAAAAATCTCTAACAAGAAAAGTAGAAAATACTTAGAGAAGTTCAGAAATGGAATGGATACACTAACTCAAATGATAGGAAATCAAGTGGCACCAAAATACACTACTGGAATATGCTACAAACCTAGACTGAGACAGATTACTAATAATAGATTTATTCCTAAATATGGACAGAATACTGCTAGTTCTAGTTCTAGACATTCATATGACTCAACTATTTATTCACATAGTTATCAATCAAATAGAGTTTATCTCTAAAAATAATATGATTCTTTAAATTATATGAGACCCATAAGACAAAATTGGCTACCAAAATCATTGATTGCTAACCTGTCTGGACCCATGAAGATCTGGGTACCAATGTCATTTTCGATCTAAAACTGTTTTGTAGGAAACATACTTGAAGAGTTCCCACAAGAAGACATGGTATTTAGACAGTGGATGTTCAAGACATATGTCTGTGAATTACTCATGCTTCAAGATTTTAATAAAGGATTATGGATGCTATGTCACCTTTGGTGATAATTCTAAAGGAAAGATCATCGGCCTAGGCCAAATTGGTAACACTAATTCAGTTTTAATTTCCAAAGTTTTATTTGTTGATGACTGAAATATAATCTGTTAAGTGTTTCTCAATTGTGTGATGATGGTTTTAATGTCATGTTTGAAAATGATTCTTGTTATTTTTTTAATTATAAAAATGTTTTAGTATTTTCTACTTTATGAAATGAAAATGTTTATGTTGTTGATTTAAATTCCTTATCTAAGAAAAATGTTACCTATTTAAATGCTTTTCATAAAGAGTCATGGTTATGGCATAGAGGATTAGGACACTACAATATACACTCACTTAAGAAACTAACTTGAAAAAACATAGTTAGAGACCTACCAAAACTTGAGTATCAAAATGAAAAAGTGTGTACTCCCTGTCAAAAGGGAAAGCAACATAAAGTTTCTTTTAAATCAAAGAAAGAAGTATCAACTTCTCAACCTCTAGAGTTGGTTCACATGGATTTGGTTGGACCATCTAGAGTTTCTACCTTAAATGGGAAGCACTATGTCTATGTCCTATTAGATGAATTTTCTAGATATAATTGGGTTTAATTCTTAACACACAAAAGTGAAGCTTGTTCTTACTTTGTTAAATACTCCAAGTCTGTAGAAAATCTTAGTGGACTTAAGATTAAAATACTAAAAAGTGATCATGACCTTGAGTTTGAAAATCATAAATTTGAATCCAATTCCTCAAAAAATGGCTATAATCATAACTTTTCTACTCCTAGGACACCTCAACAGAATTCTGTAGTAGAATGAAGAAATAGAACCCTTCAAAGAATAGCTAGAACCAAGCATAATGAATATGACCTGCCTATTTATTTTTGGGCTGAAGCTGTGAATACAGCTTTTTATATAATTAATAGAGTCTTAATTAGACCAGTTATTAAGAAGACCCCATATGAAATTTGGAACAATAGAAAACCCAAAGTTTGTTACTTTAGAGTCTTTGGCTGTAAAGTCTTTATTCTTAATACAAAAGATAACCTTGATATGTTTTTTTCTAAAAGTGATGAAGGAATCTTTTTTGGATATTCTTTAACCAGCAAAGATTATAGAGTTTGCAATAAAAGAACCAAGTGTGTGGAAGAATCTGTTCACATCATTATGGTGAAACTGATCCACATGAGTTTAAAACCTATTTTGAAAGTCTTGAATAAGATTTTTCTGTTCTAGACCTTATGGAAAAATCTAACGAACCTGCTATAAAGACAACTGGTTCTGGACTTATTCCACAATCTGCTTCTAATGAACCCAAACCTAGAGAAGAACTTGAAATTTCTAGCCCTAACTTTACTAGATCAATAAGAATTCTAAATAATCATTCTTTAGATGATGTTGTAGGAAATATTGATAGAGGGACACAGTCTATAGCTTTTCTTAGAAATCAGGTTGAACATCGAGCCTTCTTGTCACAACATGAACCTAAAAACATTGATGATGATATTAATGATGAATTTTGGGTAATTTATATGCAAGAAGAACTCAATCAGTTTGAAATAAATAATATTTGGAATCTTATTGAAAGACCTAAGGACACTTTCACCATAGGCACTAAATGGGTGTTTATAAATAAAGTAGATGAATCATGAATCATAGTTAGAAACAAAGCTAGGCTAGTTGCACAAGGCTACAATCAAAAATAAGGAATTGACTATGAGGAGAATTTTGCTTCGGTAGCCAGATTAGAAGCTATTAGGATTTTACATGGTTATGCTGCACATCTAAATTTCAAACTATATCATATGTATGTCAAGAGTGCATTATTAAATGGATATACTGTTGAGGTTGTTTTTGTTGAACAGCCACCTGGATTTAAAAACCCTCATTTTCCAAATCATATTTTCAAATTATCAAAATCTTTATATGGTTTAAAGCATGATCCAAGATCTTGGTAAGATAGATTAAGTACTTTTCTAATTCCCAAAGGTTTTACAAAAGGTATAGCTGATCCTACTCTTTTTATAAAACGTAATTCTAAAGATATTTTAGTTATACAAATTTATGTAGATGATATTATTTTTGGATATTCAAGAAATTCACTATGTACTGATTTTTATAAAATGATGAAAAATGAATTTGAAATGAGTTTAATGGGTGAAGTAAAATTCTTTCTTGGATTTCAAATCTTTCAAACTGATGATGGAATTATTTTAACTCAATGTAAATATACTAGAGATCTTTTAAAACGTTTTGGAATGGATAACACAAAAAGTAGTGACACTCCCATGAGTACCACCTGTAAGTTGGATGTTGATGAAGATGGTAAATCTGTTGATCAAACCACTTATAGAGGAACAATTGGAAGTCTACTCTACCTGAATACTATTCATCCTGATATTATGTTTAGTGTGAGTATGTGTGATCAATTTCAAGAAAACCATAAAGAGTCACATTTAAATGTTGTGAAGTGAATTTTCAAATACCTCATGCATACTCTCAATTTAGGACTGTTCTATCCCAAAGGAAAATCATTTGAATTAGTTAGTAATTCTGATGCTAATTTTTCTAGAAGTAAGTTAGATAGAAAAATCTCCTCTGGAACATGTCACCTTTTAAGCAAGTCACTAGTATCATGGTTTTGTAAGAAACAAAATTCTGGTGCATTATCGACTACAGAAGCTGAATACATAGCTGTTGGAAGATGTTGTGCACAAATTTTGTGGATGAAACATACATTTCTAGACTATAAATATCAATTCAGACATGTCTCAATAAATTTTGACAACACACGTGCTATTAATATTTCTATAAATCATGTTTTTCATTCTAGGACCAATCAGATTGATGTAAGACATCACTTTTTGAGGGATCATTATCAAAAAGATGATATCACTTTGGAATTCATTGGTACTGAATATCATCTTGCTGATATATTCACTAAACCATTAAATTCAGAATGATTAGACTACATCATACATGATCTTTGAATTATTAATAATAAATATAAATCTTGATGATCTTAATATTTAATACTTTAATGTATGTTAATTTACAGTTTCATACTTACTGTTTTACAGTTACTGTTTTATGCTAATGGTCTCACCGTTAGGACCTTATGCTCATGGTCTGTCAACTCACTGTCTCACCGTGACTGCACAGAATGGTCACTGTCTCACCGTGACGACCACCAACTGTCTCACTGTGATGACAGGTTTTCATCACACCATAATGCCTACTCACGGTCTCACCGTGAAGATTATTTATATTTTTTTAACCTGTATCGCGGTAATTTTTATTTCACCGCTATTTGATTTCCCACGTTTTTGTTTTTATGACGTTTGACATTCTCAAATGATAAAACTTAAGGGTTTCATTTGATTCCTTACCTGAACTCTCTCCTGAACCTTCTCATTCTTGAAAACCTTCTCCTTTCTCGCCCGAACCTTCAGCGGATGCCAAGGATGAAGCGTCCATCTTCACCCTCTTATGAGAAGTGTCGCTCTACTAAATAGAAGAAGATACTGAGGACTTCCCCCGAAGGACCTCAAAACCCAAATTTGGTAAGTCATACTGTTGTACCTGAAAAAGTGATTTTCCCTAAGAGGTTGATGTCTAGAAAGTCGTTAGTTTTGATTGTTTTAAGAGAAAAAGGATGGATTGAATGGTTCTATGGACAAAATAGTCCAATTTACCTGAGGCTGGTATCTCAATTTTATCAGTATGTGAAGTTTTCCTTTCAGTTTGGAGAAAGCTTTATGGTGTCAAGCTGGATAAATGGACAGAAGTGTTCTTCCTCTTCGAGGTTATGGGTTGCATGCCTAAGGATTCCTCATGAAAGAGTGTGTGAAGACTTCCAGAGAGACCCTCCTCCATCATCTGATATTTTCGATCTGAAAAATGCCTTGGAAATTTTAACTGGTAATGGCACCAAGAGAAGAAAAATTGCAGCAGAGTTAGATGGAGAATATAGACTTCTAATCAAATTTGTAAAAAATTTGACCAGTCTGAGAAAAGGGGATTTTAATAGAATGAAGTATCAGGATGTGTTCCTGATAAACCTGTTGAAGAATGGCCATAAGATCACCCTTCACAAGTATGTCATTAACCATATCTATGAGCTGATTAAAGTCACTTCCAAATCCACCTCCTTGTTTTACTCAAGGATGATTTCAGCTATGCTAGTTTCCAAATGAATGGTTTGACCAAATGAAGAAAAGTTAGAGGACTTTGATTTCTACTTATCCATGCCTATCACCAGAAGGATGAAGATTAGATAGAACCCCTGGAAGAAGCAGTGGGTTGAGGACAATGATCAATTGTATAAAAAGATTAATCCTATTGATTATCCAAGAAGGCCTAAGAATCTCACTAATCTTGGTTTGGAACCATATGAAGTGGCTGAGTATTCAGAAGAAGAAGAAGAGGAAGTGGCAGCTAAAGTACCACCTAGAGAAGAAGATTGAATACCTCCAATGGAAACATCTCTTATTGAGAAAGAAAGGATTGTTTTCCCTACTGTTATCCCTAATGAAATACCTCAAGGAGAAGAATTTGTTGTTGGTTTGAGCGAATTGGAATCTCCTGCTTCTAGTGAGGATTTCAATCCAGAAACTCAACCTACGACTGCAATAAAATTGGGTTTTCCTATTTTAGAATAGCATGTAAAGGTAGAGACAGATCATGTTGAAGATGATCTCCCTGTTGAGAAAGAAGTCAATATGGAAGGCCAATCAGTGGAACAATCGGTTCCTGAGATAATTCCCTCTACTGAAGAGAGGATGGAAATTGCCTTTCACCTTGCAAGGAAAGAGTTTGATGAAGAGATTAGAGATGATCCTGTGGATCTTGACCATGTTGTTGAGCCTATAGTCACTGAAGTGGAAGCACAACTTGATGGGGAGGAACCTCAATACCATGAGATTATAGAAGCTGGATATGTTGAAGATTCTCAACCTACTGTCTCATACTCTGTGTACACCAGATATGTTTTCCCAAGCTTTTATGATGTGAATGAGTCATAGAAAGTGACTACAACTAGAATGGATCTCTCTTATGTGTTTCAACTGAAGTCTGTAGCTCATCCAGAACCAGAACCAGGGCCCTAACCTCAATCTGAAACAGAATCTGAGTCTGAAGATGAATTTGATACACAACCAGAACATGCTCCTCTACTGTTACCTATAACCTTACCTAAGAAACACTCTGTTGTATCTAAAGATGATCTGAAAGTTTTTGGAGAAACTCTATTAGCTGGAGTTGAGAAAATCATATCCACTCAACCTCGTCCAGAGACTCAGTTAAGTCATGAAGATGCATCAATACTCTTAGAAGATATTATATTGCATATTCAAACAAGGATGATCCAAGAAATTCAAGAAGTCAGAGTAGAAAATAATATGTTGAGTGATGATGTTTCAAACCTGAAAAGTATGTTAGAAAACATGAAGAATGGGTTTTATTTGAGATCAAATAATGCTCCTATTTCTGCCCCTGCACCTATTGCTGCCTCTCCTGAGCCATCTAGATCCATCCTTACTAGGGAGATTGTGTCTCATGTTCATCCATATCTACTATCTTTTGATGATAAGATTTGAAAAAGGCACACAAAAATACTAGAACACGTGAGGGAGAATGTGGAAATTTTGAATAATCTTACAGAAGAATACACTGGATGTCTGCAAAAAGTTATGAAATAGCTAAAAGTTCTAACCGAAGCTTTCAAGGCTTATCATTCTTCTGGTCAGAACTCCACACCTTCTTTGGATGATTCTCTAATGAGATCCATAATCAAGGAAGATCTTCAGAATGACTTCAGTGGCTTGGATCTGTCTTCTTTTTTAGAAGTGGTTAAGAACAATGATCGAGCATTGGACATAGTTAGGATTCATTCAAAGAAATCCAATGATGCTCAACAGTGGATCACCCAGAAAATAGAATTTTATCTCACCCAGATTTTCTCCAAAAAAAATATGACAGATGAATTTATATATCTTGTGGAAAACCTAAAAATACCTTTGGTAACTCGTGATTTTAAAGCTCAAGATCAGAAGCTTACAGAGTTCACCAAATTTTTGGACAAATTAATGGAGAATAAGGACGGTTTTGAAAAGCCTATGCAATATGGTGGACAAATCTTTACTGATTTTATCAATCTTTTGAAGATGTATCTTTATGTGCAGAGTACCACTATAGTTTCTCCAGATGCCTCACCCCTTAGACCTAGTCTACCTGCCATAGCCTCAACTTCCATGTCAGTCAGCCAAGATCTTTCTTAGATCCGGCTAGTCATTCGTGAAAAACAACAGCCTAGATATTTTACTGTTCCTACTTTGGCTCCATATGTTTTTGAAGGTCTACCCTTACCCTCTTTATCTACCACATCTATGCCTTCTTCTACTTCAGGACCAGATCCTCTTGCTGCTAATAAAGGCAAGAAAAAATGTGGATCCCTGAAGCATCCAGGGACTGTATTCTTTTTGATGGGATGTCATTTCTTGTTTTCTGTTTGTACTTCTCTTGTATTTTCTATTCTGATAACTTTTTTAATGAACAATGCAGTGTTTTATTTCATTTTCTCTACTTTTTGATAATCCCAAAAGGGGGTGAAAAACTACAAGTATAAAAGGGGGAGAAAAACTACAAGTGTCGGTACTATAATATTATATGTTATTATCAAATATATTATTCTATAATTTTTTCTATTCAACTATCCTAGTTTCTTTAATGTTACATTTCAATTATATTTTGACTATATATGATTTCTGATCATCAAAAAAGGGGAGATTGTTGGACTCCTCATATATTAATCATGTTTTAATGATCACAATTCCTATTACAGTTAATCAATCTCAATAAAATCTACACATCATGTTTTAATGATAGCAACTCTTATTGATTATTTATAAGTCTTATGCATGATTACAAATCTCACTTATATTATCAAGACTTTATATTTATTATTAAAGATCTTTTACCCTCTACTGGTTAAACTTAATCTATATTAAACATATTACTATCTAAGTCTAAATAAAGATATTTGTCTAAGTATGGAGACACCGTGAAGGAAAAACTGTGACCAAGACACTATGAAGGACACACAGTCACCCAGACACTGTGAAGGACACACAGTCACCCAGACACCGTGAAGGACTCACCGTGACGCAGACACCATGACACAGGCACATTGAAGGACTCACAGTGACCAAGACACTATGATCTTGACACCGTGACATGGAGATACCATGAATCACATACCGTGAAGCACATACTATGAAGCACATACTGTGAAGCAAATACCATGACCACATACCGTGAAGACTATACCATGATGAAGACACCGTTTATATATTCACTGTGACACTGTTTCTTAACTTTTTGTCAATATTATTTAAAAAATGACAAAGGTAATATTTTATGTTTTTAATGCAATTAATGTTATTTAATGATAGTTTTTGTAATATCAGGAAACCGCATCTCGTACCTATGAGAAGGGAATCATTCCTACTGCCAGAACTCATGGAATATAAGGAAGATTGAGGTGCAATATGTGTAGCGAAGAAGCGGGTGAAAGTGTGACGATACAACAAGAAGAACATACATACACTTGAGAATACTGTGCTGAACAAGAAGAAAAATACCGAGCATGAAAGAGATTTCAAGACTTTCGAATAACTCTCATGAGTTCAATCCAACACCACTGAAGAACACATGACGAATCAAGAGATCATTTTCACTCCGGTAGAACACAAGATGAACTACGACACTATATTTTTCAACAGAAAAACCAGAGAAGGACTCATAATCCTTCCTACTGAATCCAACGAGTCCAGAGCTACATTGCTAATCACTAGAGCTTTCTAAACTTTTATCTATCTTCTCTAAGTGTTTTGTTTATTTACTTTCGAGCAGTGTGGTGTACTCTGTATATCTTACACACACATTGTCTCTTGCACTGAACTAGAGGATATCAAAATACTCACTCCAAAAATCATAACTATTGTTTACCCATGTCAACTGTAGAAGAGGTCCTTCTGTGGCCTGGTCATTGTTTTTTTTTCACGAAGAATAGAGGTAGAGGTACCTGTGTGGCCTGGGTAGTATTGTAAACTGTTGTTAACCCCGATCTAGGGTGTGGATAATTTATATAAATATGAGAGGACTAACTCGCGGCTTGAGACTGAACCTCTAGTTATATCTGTTGTGCATCATTAGTTTAATTTTAATTTATACTATATATATCTTTTATATTCCGCTGCTATTACATTGAAATACAAAAACTATTTTAAAGTTACTTTGATAGTTAAATTACCATGTGTTTACACTTCTTGTAAATCAGTAGGTTAGTTTCAAAAGTTAGTTTAATCATGGGGTTAAATTAACTAAAACATAATCAATCATTGAGAAACTAAGTGAACATTTAAAATCTGTATAAATTCTGTACAGTTTAAATTGTTTTATAAATTGGGGGATTTTAAATAGACAATATTTTAACATAAAATTTTATTGGAACTCAATTCACCCCCCTCTTGAGTATCCACTCTGATAAACAGATTTTTTGGATATCTACTTATTTCATCAAAAAACTATTTAATAAACAAAATTTGTTTCTTAATTTTATATACATGAGTCATAATATTCAACTCATATAACTAAAAAATTATTACTATCATTAAAAAATTTGTCACATAATTAAAATACAACCAATTATTCTTCATATCCTCCCATATCATTATTTCACAATTAATCTTACATATAATTATGTTTAAGAATATTAATATAAAAATAATAAAAATAATTCTTATATATATATTATAGCCTTTATAATTTTCAATTGTGTTGGTAGACAAGAAATATCTTATCCACACATCTGTAATCAACTTCCTAAGAATATCACATATAACATTGACAATGAAATGTATACCAAATAAGAAAAGGTAACTAAAACATGGGTTGTCAATTTAATAAATATATTAAATATTCATATCAGTTGTTTTCAAAAATAAATATTGATTTTGAATTAAAAATACTTATCAATTTTTATTCTTCCAAAGGTATTAGTAAATATCATGTTCTATCAATATTGTTCATGTCCAATAAAAAAACTATTACATCCTATTTTAGTAACACCATTATTTTGAGTTTTGTAAAATGAAATATAATCATAATGAATTCCTAAATTTTAAATATAATCTAAAAAATTTTCATTTTTTTATTTAGAAACATAATCATTTTGAATATTTTTAATATAATATCAACATTATTTTTCATCTCTTCTCCCAATACTCTTCCAAAAATTAGATCCTTTCACTTTTATTTTATAAAAATAATGCACACACTTTCAGTAAAATAATTATCAATGAAAATAATTTTATAATAAATAATTTATGATAATATTGTAATTATCCTGCATATGTCAGAGTTTATCATCTCCAAATATTGATTTGAATGAATCTCAGACTTATTAGGTACTGAGTTTGTAATATTCCATTTATGGAATCTCTAATTAAACCAATTTCAACATCTTATCATGTTAGGAGTATCAGTAAAAAATTCTATCTAGGTTAGATTTATCAATTTCCTATAAAAATTATTCCCCAACCATTTATGTTATAGAATATTTCTTTTATTATACCAAAATATCATGAACATTATTCATCACTAACATAAAACAAATCACACATAGTTCATTTCCCCTTTTCATTAAATTTACATATTAAATATGCTTGACAATGATACCATATATTCCACATAAAATAATATATGGTCAAAATAATGTGTTGAAACACTCAATAAATTATGATTTCTCCCCTTAACAAACCTATGACATTTGAATTTTAAAATATTCCAAAAATGATATCATATCGAATAAATTTAATTATCGGTGTCTCATCAATTTGGTATTCCAATGTCCCTTCATTGTAATATATTTAATTATGTAAAAACATTTTATTTATAGTCACATGTAAATAACACCAACTGTCACATATATTAGACAATTATTCCTATATATATTTGAGAGGAGTTTCAATATCAAATTTTTTCTTTACCTATTCATCCTTCCCAAGAAACATTTGAGGTAATTTTTTAAACATTATTACTTTGTTAACATGGAATGACATGTTTTTTAAAGATTTCAAAAATCAAAATTATTTCACAAAGAGATTCGAATGGATGTAATATATTATCTATTTTCATGCTAACATTCATTAGCTTTAGTTTCTTGAGTGGGTTTATGAACCCCAAAATTATACATCCAGTTTCCCATGGATTGATTATAGTATTAACGATGGAAAACAAGTATTCCCTATATTCACAAAGCATGTTTTGTACAAATAATTATCATATAAATCATTTATTCCTCTTTAAAGAACATAATGTTTAAAATTTTGTACATTATTTACATTATATTTATTACCATTAATTATGAAATATTATTTTATAACAATGTTTTGTTATCCTATCAATTAATTCTTCTTCCGTATTTATTTCTTCACAGCCTTATCTAAATCTCTAAAAGTAGAAAATTTTGGTTCATACATTGAATCCATAAAAATAGATATATATATATATATATATAAATTCAATTTTTTTATTTTGGCTATATATATGGCCTTATGAACATCATTTTTATTCAATTAGTCATTACCAATTTTTTAACAATCGAGGATGATTTTTCAATATCTTAATGAGTATTAATGTTCTTATAACATTTAAAAACATCTAAAATATTGATTTGGATGTCTTTTTTCTTCACTAAGAGAGAAATAGTTTTTGACTAATAAATTTTTTTTCTCCTTCACCACTATGTTTTCCTCAAGCATGATATTGAGATTCTTCTCATTATTATGTAATTGCTTTAGATCATAAATTACTTTTTGGAACATGTAATTTTTTTGAACAAAATATTCCTGATAATTTTTTCTAGGATTTTATTTCATCAACATCATGATCTCCATATCAAGTATGATAACAGTTTTAATAAATTCATTCAATTATATCTCATGAATATACTCCATTTGATTATCATATTATTATACACCATTAGATCTAATACAATATTTACTAGATAACATTTCAAAATTATCATTTTCAATTAGAACACTTTCAGAATCATCGTCACTGGAATTTTCAACTTGCTCTTCATTATCATCTTCATACTCACACTTATACAAAAATTCATTAATAATTTCAAAGCATCGTATATTTTACCATTGTATTGGAATTTGATTTTCCTATCATATTTTCTTTTGAACATATCGACATTCTATACTCATCAAAACTCTATTAATCTTTTTGTTTTATTGGAAAATTTACAGCAATGTTTTATATGGATTTACAAATAGAGAAATGAATATTTAACATCCCTTTGTACTTATTTTTGCCTCTTCACCCTTTAAGAAAAATAAGACATAAATATTTCCAATTTTTTAAATAACGACTTTTTAGTATAAGTTTCAATGAATACCTCCTAAAGAAAATTACTATACCTTCCATTATTAGAAACATAAATGGAATTAATTATACACATTTTATTTAATAGTCACAAAACATTATCATCTCATTCTATAAGATACAAGAACCCAATATAGAACATCTAGGTATTTGTTTTTATGATATCCAATCGATTATGTTGATATCTTAATATAAAATTTATTTGAAATAACATTAATAATGTTTTAAAGAATATTATTAGATTATATTTCTTATTGGAACAACATATGGTACATACAATTTTATTACCTCTTGGAATGATGTTATAAAAAGATTCATCATCACTAATTTTAAAATTATTGTACATCAATATCTCTATTTAACTAACATTTATTTATTTAGATTTTTATTTCAATCATATATGCTTTTAGAATTCTGATAAATTCCTTGGTCAATTAAAATCAAATTAACCCTCATAAATTCACTTTCAGATAGTGAGGAATGTATAAAATCTTTAAATCACTAGTCAACATACCAGTTCTTCATATACGATGGAATTAAGGGAAAACATATTTGATAAGAGGTAGACAGTGAATAGCAGTATCTATAACATAATAGTCTATGAAAATAAAATAAAGAAACACTATATATCTCTATATATATTAGTTCTTTCATCTAAAGTATGAAATACCAATACTATTTAATGTGTTATAAACATCCACATAAATCATCCTTTTTATACAACTTCAACAATGATATGATCTAATCATTGCCACTCATAACAGTTTAAATGAACAATCATGATATGTGTGATATATGAGAGGGAGAGGGGGAGAATTGGAGATTTATTTTATAAAAAACCATTGAAACTTGTTAGTGATATATAAATCTATAGGAAAATAAGAAATCCAAAAAACTATAGGAACATGGGTATTTATGATTTTCACTACTAAATAATAGCATCAAGTCCTTGGAAAGTTTTTTTGTGACTCAAGGAAAAATATACACTATAAAATAATCTTTTTGGCGGATATTATAATGAGGTAATATCCTTTCACAATCATGAAAATAATTTTAATAAATATTTTAGGTGTTCCTCACACTGATAAATGATATAGCATTTTATTTTAACATTTCCAATAACCATCCTCAATAATATTATGAATATTGTTATTATGGTGAATGTAAATTATCCTTACATTCTATTTATGAATGTTATCCCTCACATTATTATGAAAAAAATTTTCTAAAACCACTCTATAGACATAAATTCCAAATTTTTAATCCTATATTTTCTGTATCTTCTTTACATGGTTGGATAAAAATCCTTCAGTTTCTGTATTTATCTTAATAGCCCTGTTAGGTCGGTCTCCTATGTTTAGATTACCACCTCTTATTTATCTTTATATGTTACCTCTTTAACCAATTATTATATACGCTTTTACACACCATTCATCTGATGCAGATTTATGGGGAGGCATGATCAAGGCTTTTTTCAATTGATTGAATTTCAATCTAATTATATCGATGAATATCTACGTCATTTACCCTTTCCCAAACATCAAATAATCATCACATACACTCACTCCATACTCACCAATTTATATTGGTGAACTTCTTTTGATATGTTAAGTTATTTTTATATGTTAAATTCAAAATTCCCTCTCAATACATTTTACAATAACACTTATAAGTGTTATTCCTTTTTTACATTAAATCCTACAATGATGATGGATAATTCTTTAAGACTGAGTGTTAAAATTAATTATGAAACTTCTTTATTACTCGGTGAGAATTATATATCATTCCTATATGATTTTGGGTATATTAAGTGATAATATTTTAATAATCAAATTCAGTAGCATTATAATGTTGTAATAAATCCCTTTTATTTTTCTATTTGGTACATAAACATATAATCATTACAATGAAAAAGAATATCAATTGTTTTTCTATTAAAACATAATAGGATCCTATGAAAATAATTTCTCATTATACATCATCCATAAAATTAATTAATTCAGAAACATTCGACTATTCCCTTTCTATTTCATACATTGATTGATAAACCCTATACAATTACATCTATTAATTCATATAAAATTTAGTATTTTTACTGATTACTATAAAACCTATTCCTTTTATGTCATACATATTGTTAAACACCTTCCAATAAATATAATAACCAAGAAAGAAATATATTTTCCAATGACATTTTAAATGATCCATCCATTTCACATGATATATTTAGATTTATAATTATTAACCATTGATCATTCACACAACCATATTTACAAAATAAACTCACAACCAAAGACAATCTAATGAACAATAATAGATGACTATATAAAATTCAATATTATATACTCTGTCTGATGACATTTCATGGTACCATGCTTCTTAATTTATTAAACTTTCCCTGATCAAAATAATTTATAAACATATGATCGATAAAACATTTTAAAAAGTAATAAAATTTGTAATCTCAATAAAATATAATTCATACAACTTTTGAAGACCTGACCCTAGTTTACCAGAGTTGGCACCATATTAAATAAAATTGGGATGATTATAAGGATGTCGTATCTCAATGGAATGAACAATATAGTATCTTTGGAAACAAGATACATAAATAAGTTCTACATTACAACACGAAATTAAATTAATCATATATGTTTTATTAGGAACATCCACAACTCTATGTTTATCCTTGGGGGTCATTCATAAAAAAACTCTTCATGTCCTGATAAAAATGAAGCATAAGAATGGGTTGAGATCAAACACTCAGTAAGGGTACGAAATATAGTGGATGATATCATAAACACAAACATTAGTCATAGTGAATAACTAAAACACATGCCTTAAAAATAAACTAAACGTGAACATAATATGGTAGGAATAAGTTCTTAATAAATACTTCCACAATAAGACATAAGCATGGGTATTATAATTGTTTAATAACCACATGGACTATCAATTCTAGTTTTATAATGAGGGAAATGAATATGCCAGCCATTCTGAAACATACCGTCAAGGACACTCCCAAGACATGTAAAAATGATTAAGGCCTCGGCCAAAACTATATCTCAAATTGGGTACGGCCTCGATCAAGTCCATATATATTTGTCTCCTGAGACCTATCAGTGCATCAAGTAGCTATATAAATCCACACTCATCGTATTGTAAGTCTATTTCATTCGTCATATGAATGATGATAAACATAAATAACAGATTCACTTGACATGTAAATAACTTCCCCAACATGTAACATAATAACTAACCATTCTATGTATTAAGATGAATGGTATCAAAATAGAAAATAAACAGTAAAATTGATCATAAATCATTCAATATAATATGGAATGTGATATCATAAAATATTAGGCTCAGTAATACATAATAATCAACATGATTTTGGAAATAAATGAAGATACACTTATAAAATCATTGAATAATTCTTGAGATAAATACTCATTAACATTGAAAATAATAGTTCTATTGGAATGGGGATTTTATAAAACCTGAAATGAGGTAAGATAATATTTTCCTAACAAAATGAGTGATTAAATAAAGGTAATTTTTTTGGAAAATATATTATAGAGTTCCCTTGAAAATAGGTATGAATTTGAGAAATTCTATTGAGTCGTGCTTGTATTTTGGAAATCATTTTTGAAAGATACGTTTAAAACATATAACTCCCCATAAATAAATGCATTTTTATGGTTGGTACACATATATAAAAAATTAAAAAAAAATATTAGAAAGTACATATGAATTAAGATAAATTTAATTAAGGTATATAGATAATAAAAGAAATTTGAATGAAAATGGAGTTTTGAGTGGAAACTCCTTACATTTAGTTCCAAGGTGTTCCTTACATTATCTTAATTATATGAATAATCAAATTTAGATCTAAAAATTAATGAGTCCAGAAACTAAACTATATGCAATTTATTAATTATAATCTTATTAGGTTCATTCATGGACTTTTTACGGGTAAAAAGATTTAATTTCATTGTTTGGGAGTGTTATCTTCCTTGGTTTTCATGATTGGTTTACTTATTTTCATGTATGGATAAAAATATAGATTTATAATGGTTATATAGAATAGATGATTTATGTTCATAGTGAAAAATAATAAGGTAACATGGTTATACAATTCATTTTGATATTGGGATTGAAGATGAATCATTATATAAAACATTAATGACAATTGTTTTGGTTAACTAATAGGTTTTTATCACATACAACTCATTTTGATTTATAAATGTATATCATGTGTAAAAAATGATAACATAACCTAAAATAAGTTATAATACATATATTACACTTAGTTTCAACCATCGAAATGATTTCATGACAAGAATATAAGACAATAATAGAAATTGAAAACATGTCATTATTGAATGTGATAAATCCAAACATCTTGAATGATGTTTTCATTTCTTGTATAAAACAAGCAGAAATAAGATATGATGATAATTTATTAATTTATCATAACAAAAATCATGTAGATGTATGATACTAGAGTCCTCACAACATTCATATTAATGAAGGTGAGAAAATAAAAAAATTGAATAATAAATAAAAGAAATGAAAATCTGGATTTTCCTCATGAAGTAATCATTATTGAGTGCCTTTCTAGGGGAGAGGTTTTAATTTTATTATGTTACCACGAGATCCGATATTTGGGGAAGGATCTTCAGAGGATATTTGGGTAGAATTTAGACAGGGAACAAGTCTTTGGATGAGTGTAGAGAAGAGGGAGTGAGGGGGGGGGGGGGGTTATAGTGGTGGAGAGGGGTGATTTATGAATATTTTATTCATTATTTTATTATTTCCTACAAAAAAAATATTATTTTTGATTAATGTGACCCATAATAGTAATAAGTGCAACGTATTTCGAACCTACTGGGCTTAAATTATCCTTACATCACCTATGTCTTAAAAAATCATCTATTTAGCATTTAAAGTAAATTATATTATTTCACTATTCACCCAAATTTTATTTATTTTAAAAAACACAATTAATCACCCCACCATTTATGAAATGTATAATTCATCAAAAAATCCATTTTTTAGAATGGTTTTCTAAATATATTTAATATAAATATTAATTAAAATCAAAAAATTTTCAAAAAATTCAACTTTGAAACTATAACTCTTTTTATAACACCATGAAAAATCAATCAAGGTCCCATAAAATTATCATATAACCATAAGGTAATAAAATTTAAAAACAATTATTAAAATTTTTCAAAATTTATTTCCATTTTAAATTATTAAATAAATCATAAATTTGTATTTAAAATATTTATGACATACAAAAACACCAATACTTATACTATGCTCTTTATTTCACTTATAAGCTGTCCAAATTGTATTTTTACATTAATAGGTGATGTTTCAATTTTTTCTGATTTACTCTTCATAAATATTCATTAATATTTATAAGGGTATGTTACTATTCATAAGGGTATGTTAATATCCATCCAAAACTATGTTTATTCTAGCAGACGTAAAATATCTTAATGAATTCAACTGTGTATGTCATTTTTATGAAATTAAAATCACAGATGTAAAAAAATTAGGTTTATTGGCTTGGTTATAACCAAGTGGTGTTTTTAAGAGAATCACTATTTCATAAAATAAATATTAAATTAATATTCGAAATCATGGGGTGTTACATCAACCCATCCTTACAAAAAAAATTCCTCTAAATTACCATAATTATACATCCCAAACAAATCGGTAGTTATTTATCATAAGCTCTTTATGCTACAATATCGCCACATTGATTTTATTATTATTCGAATGTATCATTTCTAGTCGAGTCATCAGATTCCTCAACACTTTTTTTAGTGTCCATAATCCAGATAGCCTCTTTAAAATAAGTTAAGTCATGTTTCAATTTAATACCGTTTGATGTGATGATATGTGTAGGGTCTAGCATGCACGTCCTCAACAATGAGACATGGAAAACAATGTTTACTTTAGATAGACTATGTGGCATAACCAAATGATTTTCAACATATTTTGTTCTCTCCATAATTTCTAAAGGAACTATGTACATAGGGATCAATTTCTATTTATTCATAAATCTTATAACACCCTTTTATAGTGACACTTTTATGAAAACATGATCTCCAACTTGAAATTCCAAAATCATTCCTTCGATCATCACCATATTTTTTTTGTCTAATTTTGAGATTCTCTATTATGGCCTTGAATAATATTTACCTTTATTGTTGTATTCTTCACAAGCTCTGGCCCCATAAGATTCATTTCTCTAACTTCAACCCTACATGTTACTTTATGGCATATATTTCTGTACAATGCTTCATACGATGCCATTTGAATACATGAATAGAAACTATTATTGTAGAAAAACTCCACATAGGGTAAATATTAAAACCACAATCCTTGAACGACATGTGAACATGATCTTAACATGTCCTCTAAGGGTTGGATCATTCTTTCTGATTGCTTGTCAGTTTTTGGGTGATATAAAGTACTCAATCGAAGCTGAGTAACAAAATAATTCTGAAGAATTTTCCATATTTTTGATTTAAATCATGGATAACAATATGAAAAAACCTAGATTGGTGTTATATGAATTCTTACAAAATCATTAGTATTGAGTCATTCTAGGTTCTCTAGTGGAAAATATTCCCTTAAAGCCAGGAAATGTGCATATTTCATAAGTCAATCAACAATTAACCATATAAAATCATTTTTCCTTGGTGTTTTGGGTAATCTAGTGAAAATAATCCATTGTGTTGTCATTCAATTTCCATATATGAATTTTTATAGGTTTCATGTCTCCTCTAGGATGTTTTCGTTCGACCTTTACATGTTGATAGACTAGACAACTTGACACATATTCAGCAATTTACAACATCATGTTTTCACCCCAAAAATGTTCCTTCAAATCTATATACATTTTAGTTCCCCCATGATATATAGTGAAATTAGAGTTAATCACATCATCCAATAACGTCCTTTTTATCTCAGGTGTAGAGGTAACACATAGCCTCTTCCAAAAAATCTGAATTTCGTCTTCACACATAATGTCATTCAAATTTCCATCTTTCGTATAACTAATTATCTTTTAAATATTCTCATCATCAAGATGAGATATTTTAATCCTTTATAATAAATATAAATGCGAAAACAATTGATAAAGTAATGATGTTTCACCTACATTGATAATTCACATTTCCATCCTTATTATATCATTCTACAAATGATCCTTATCAAAAATATTTTTTTTGAGAACTCCATGATTATTCATGATCTCCCCATCTACTACCTTATTTTCCTTTAAATGGAGGTAGTGTATGGAACAATTACAATCCTTGAGTAGTTCGAGCCATCCCCTTTTCCTCCTGTAGAGTTCCTTCTATGAGAAGTTATACTTCAGACTCTTTTGATCTATATTTATCTCACACTTTTCACTTTAGAGATAATGTATCCATATCTTCATAAGAAATATTATTGCTGATCACTCAAGATCATGAGTATTATAGTTTTTTCATGAATTTATAAACTACATTTATTCATTCTCAATAACTCTATCATTATGTATAAGGACAGAACAATGTCCTTTCTCTAACACATCAACACAGTTCCCAGACACATCATTCATTGATGGTATTGTTAGGATAATAGTATTCACTAATATCCTCTTCAATTCTATGAAATAATCCTCAAATTATTTTTTCTATATGATATTAACCCCATTACATGGATTCATGGTCATTTTGTTGGATAAAAAAACAACCTTTTGAATGAAATACAGATAATAACCTTCTAAATACATAAAATTGTGTACCTCTGTTATGTTCATTAGAGTAGGCCATTTATGCAGAAACGTTGACATCATTGCATGAACAAATAATCAATCAATTGACACAATATGGTCAAGAAAGAAAACTGATTGAATCCAAAATTCACACTTTCTAAACCTCCAATATAATTCATTTCTTCTAAGGGTCTTCAAAATAGTAAGCATCTAATTTTAATAATCTTTATAGCTTTTGGAGTATACCATGATTTCATCAATAAATACCACAACAATGTCATCCAGATATTCCATGATAACTCTATTAATTATATCCATAAAAATTGAGGGATCATTAGTATGTCCAAATGGAAAGACCGTAAACTTGTAATGCACATACATGGATAGACATGTTGTTTTTTGAATGTCTTCCTTCCTCACAAGAAGCTACTGATATACAGATCGATGGTCAATCTTTGAAAAATATTGAGCTCAATGATGTTGATAAAATTAATCATCAATACAATTTTGGGGAAACATTTTCTTTATTGTTATATCATTGATCTCTCTATAATCAGTGCACATCCTCATAGATCCATCTTTATTCTTAACGAATAGAACAGGGGATCCCCACGAAGAAACACTAGGGAGAATAATTCTTTTACCACTGAATTCCTCAGGTTGTTTCATTAGTTACAATAATTCCACAGTATCCATTCTATAAGAGGTTTAAGACAGGGACATGAACCAGGAATTACGTCATTGGAAAACTAAATTTCATGCTCTACAGGATGCCCAACTAAATCCTCTCGTAACAAATCAATATATTCATTCCCAATATGTACATCCTATATTTAAAATTTCCTTTCCTTGTCCATATATATTGAATTCCCATCCTCACTGATAGTTGAATTAAGGTAAACTATTGGTGGTTGATATAGATAAGAGCTAGGTAATCATATTTCTACTGAAATGATAAGTGATTATACATAGTTTTCAAAAATCATAACTTCTTTCTTCATGCAATAATTTTTTGCATCATGGTTCAAAATAATGTCCACAATAAGTATTATATCAATATTAATCTTGTGTATAATAATAAAATCAAAAGTTAAAGAATGATTGTTTTTTATAATGGTGAATGCTTGACATAACATTATTGTAATGATACATCCCTTAATTGTTTTAAATGACAACTCCATTATTAAATCAAATGGGAAATATCAAATTTTATTGGCGTATTAAGAATATATTATAGAATGGGATGATCTAGAATGATATAAAACATTAGCTATGTTGGATTAAATTACTAAACTACCTACCACCATGTCATTAAGAACAATAATATCAATAGTTGTGATGGCATAATATTGGCCCTACTTCTGTGGCATTTTTTAGGTATGTTTCCTTGATGGTTTGAAAAATAATTATCATAGTGTCCCATATACCAACATGAATATCATTGAATGTTAAAAGATTCCGTATTGCAATTGAAATTGCCATCATAATAGAATTTATATCCAAAACATAAGCATACATATTTTACTTTTATGCAGGTACTAGGGGGTTCCTCCAAAAATGATTACAGGGTGGAATTTCAACACTTCCCTTTATCCCCATTTGGTAATTTTATTTTCAAAAATTTGCAACAACCAACTTCTTCTCTTACTATTCATTACATTCATAAGACATAGAGAATACATTTTCCATATTGATAGGACAGGAGACAATATATTTTTATGATAAAAAATTTTGGCACACCATCACCCACCAGATGAATGGATTTAGTCCATTAATGAATTGATCAATATTGACCCATGGATTAAATATATAGTCCACAACACTCCCCGCTATCCTTGTGAATTTAGATTCAAACATTGAAACATTATCTTCTCTTCTTTTATTCAAATTCATAAACTGCCTTTTCATATCTACACTCTATTCAAGAGAAATGCATTTCTCTAAGAAAACATCATTAAATTCACTCCATTCCATTTTATCTATCTCTTACCCCAGCTTTGTGTCTGGAATTACTGAACAGAATTTATCAGTATCTCCTGACATATGTTAAAATACAATGATAACCTTCTCTTTTTCATTACTTCCAAAAATGAGAAATATCTTCTCTAAGGAACTTATCAAATTCTCTGCTACAAATAAGTTTATAGTCCCATTAAATTATGGAGACTATTTTCACATAAAGGGTTATAACATAGAAAGTCCTCATTGTTGATTATGATTCTCCATTCTGATATGTTTATCCTTCATACCAGATTTTGTTGTCCCATTATGGTTATCAGTTGCTCCATATTAATCACAGCTCTAGATACAACATCATTTTCATGCACATGAGGGAAATCCCTATATGTTATATGCATGTTCATGATGTTTTCATTTAATACACTAGGAACCAATCTAAATAATTGAATACAATAGATTAGGATATGAATAATAATGTATAATCTCAATTTATAAAAATGTTTATTATAAATTGATATCCTATTCACGGATAATCACACAATTAAAAACATGGGTTATTTGAGGAAAAATGTACATTTAAATACATCATAGTGTCTTGAAAAGATATTGTTAATTATCCAATGTATATCTCCCAAGAATTTCAAATGAGGTGTGAAATAAGTATAATTGTCATGAACCTAGATACCATGTGTCATGGTCGAAACTACTTGTCATATTTTCACTCCTTGGAACATTTTTACTAGAAACATGTCCACTAGTAGTATCTAGATAAGTATGTATTTTCTAGAAAGTTCCACTTAATCAATTCTTTTAATAGATACTAGGATTTTATTGTATGTTTATCCTCAAATACTATCATAGCGATTTTTTCTCTAATTTACATTGTCTAAATCTGGATTCAGTGTTTTCTTATAAACTTCTTATGAGACCAACTATAAAGTCCCAACCCCAGTTTCCCAAGGATGGTTCCTAAATGAAATTGTCTTGACTACATGAAATATGTATCTTAAAGGAACTAATTATTTGGTAGCTTTTGAAACAAGATACATACATAAGTTTTACATTACAACATGAAATGAAATATAAATTATACGTTTTATTTGTAATATCCATTACTCAAAGTTTATCCCTATATGTCATTCATAATAAACATCCTCATCTCCTATGAAAAATGATGTATATAAAAGGGGTGATATCAAATTCTTATCAAGGGTAATAAGTAAATCATAATGTATAATAGTCATAAACTTTAGGCATGTTGAATATCAAAAATACATTCATTTAAAAATGAACTATGTGTGAACATAATATGTCAAGATTAAGATATTACTAAATTATTCCATAAAAAATATAATCATGGGTATTATACTAGTAGAAAAACAACATGAAATATCAATATTAGTTTCATAATGAAGAAAATGAATATGTAGGATATTATAAAACATACCATGATGGCCTCGACCAAGACATCTAAAAATGATTAAGGCCTCAGCCAAAACTATATCTGAAAATGGACATGACCTCATCCAAGTACATATGTTTTCATCTCATGAGACCTAATGATACATAGAGGGGATATAGTATGCCCCACCCATAAAATAATTAATCTAATGAATTACTCATATGAAAGGGTGTATACAAAAAAAAACATATGAGATGTAAATAACATTCCTCTGTTTGTAACATAATCACTAACCATTTTTTGTAGTAAGATTAATGATATCTAAATAGAGCATCCATAATAATAAAATTATTATCCATTAAATATAATATGGTGTACAATATCATAATATTGTATACCCAATATTACATAATAATCAACAAGAGTTTTGAAACATATGAAGATGCTATAATAAAATCATTTATTAATTCTTGAGATAAATACTCTTTTACATTGAAAAGAATAGTTCATTTGGAAAAGTGTTTTTATAAAACTAGAAATAACGTAGGGTAGTATTTTCATAATAAAATGAGTTATTTTATAAAGATAGTGGTTTTAAGAAATAGATTATATACTTCCCTTGAAAATAGATATGAATTTGAGAAATTTCTATGAATTGAGCTAGTATTTCATGTAGATGTTTTGAAAGTTACTTTTAAAACATATAACTCTCCATAAATAAAGGTATGATTCTGGTTTGAACTAAAATATAGACACATAAAATTGAAATTATTAGGAGTAAATATGAAATAAAAATAAGTTAATTGAGGTATGTAGACAACAAAAGCATCCCGAATTAAAATAGAGGTTTAAGAGGAAAACCCTTTCTATAAATCTGAAGGTGTTACTCACCATTTCTAAATAACCAGAATAATAAAATTCAGGTTCAAAAATTAATGATTCAATAACCTACACTATATTTAATTTTCTTATTATAACATTATTAGGTTCTTTCATGTACTTTTAATGGGTTATGAAATTTAATTTCACTATTTGGGATCGTTTACTCTCTTGGTTCTCATAATTGGTGTACCTATATTCTTGTATGGATAAACCTGTATAAAGAAAATTGTTGTCTAGAATAAAATTTTTATGTCATTAGTGAAGATAAATATGTTTACATGGTAATAACATTTGTAGGATAATAGGTAGTAAAGATGAATCATTATATATATCCTTAATGACAATTGTTTGGGTTAATTAGAGGATTTTTTATCACAATCAACTCATTTGGATTTATAAATTTATATAATGTGTAAAAAAGGGTTTTAGAACATTATATAAGTTATAATAAATTTTTAATAGTTTTTTAAACCCTCAAAATAATTTCATGACCACGATAGAATACATATATAGAAATTGAAATCATGTCATCCTTGAATGTGTTATATTAACACATCTTGGTTGGTGTTTGAATTTACAGAATAAAATAGGGGAATGGAGAGAAGATAGAAAATTAATCATTTATCATTAAAAAATCAACTAAATTTCTGTTACTATAATAATCATAAAATTAATATTAAATGAGGAGAGGAATGAAAAAGAAAAGGATTGAACTTGAAAGAAAATAAATAAACAGAGGAATTTACCTCTTGAAGTAATCTTCCTTGAGAACCTCTTTAGGGGAGAGGTTTTGGTCTTTTAAAGACAGAAAAGGCTGATATAAGTTTTGGAGGAGATTGGAAGGGTATTTACGAAGAATTTAGACAAGTAAAAATTCTTGGGAGGAGTTAAGTGAAGAGGGAGTGGGGGGGGGGTTATAGTGGAGGATAGGGGTGGTTTGTGAATATTGTTTTTCATTATTTTACTATTTCCTTCAAGATACCCAATAGTGTTGATTCATGTGATCCATAATAGTAATAAGTGAATGCTAGATTGAAATAGTGGGCATTCCTCAACCTTACATCACCCATGACTCAATAAATAATTTATTTTGCATTTTTAGTAAATTATTGTCTTTTACTATTCACCCAAAATTCTTGTATTTTAGAAAAATAAAATAAATCCACCCCAACAATTATCGATATGTAAAATTCCAAAATGAAATCCTTTTTTGAAAATAAATTCCTAATTTTTTTAAATTTTTTTTAAAATAAAATCATAATATATTTAAGAAATCAACATTAAAACTATACCACATTTTGTAACACCTTGAAAAATTAACCAAGGTCCCATAATATTATCTTATTAATATAAGATAATAAAATAAATAAATTTTATTGCATTCTATTAAAATTAATTTTCATTTTCAAAAATTAAAATAATGATAAAATTTTAATTAAAATTTGTATCACTAACTAAAAGACCAATACTTATACTATGATCGTTTTTTACATATAAGATTTCTAAATTTCATTTATACATTAATGGGTGATGCTTCTATTTTTTTCTTAATTACTATTCATTACTATTCATTAATATTCATAATAGTTTGTTACTATTATCAAGGGTGTTTTAATATTCATAAAAAACATTGATGATTCTATCAAACTCTATATATCATTTTGAACGGAACCATGTTTGTTAGTTTTTCAAAATTAATACAACAATAGTGCAAAAATTATGTTTACTGGCTAGTTTATGACTAAGTGTTGTTTTCAAGAGACCCATTGTTTAATTTATAAGCAAAATCATGGGGTGTTACACAACTTCCTATCACAATCATCATATTCTTAATCTATTGTTTGACAATATATGTCTGTTGTTGTAAATAGAAATTTATATATAGATGATTTTTACACAAAACATTATTCTACACCTTTGAATCATGTTTCAATCAAGAGACCCTTCAGTACTAATGATTTTTGTCATATAGAATAATGAATTAATATTCTAATTTCAATAGACCATATTTTTCAATCAGATACTCTAGATAAAAATCATGGATTATAAATCAGTTCTAAAACACTATCCCATTACATAATATCAATATATTGTTTTCTCATGAAAATGGTATGGTAAAATTAATTTGTTCACCGTTGACAGATATTATAAAATTATAAGACTACAAAACAAAAATCATTTCATAGCGACCGTTCTAGTTTTCAGCAGGAGTCATATATTTTTTAATATTAATAATAATATTATTGTGATTTGATCAAGATTCTACTTTCGTTTTATTATTTCATCATGTAGGGGAGATTCTAATTAAATAACCTCTAATAGTTTAAAACCCCTTAATTACACCCCTCCCCCACAACCTCGCTTCCCCGACCCCTATCCCCACCATCCTCCCTTGAACTCATCCTATTTACTTATATATGGTTATAGATACCTTATGAACCATGTGACCCCCACCCCCTCTAACATACCTTCTACCTTATCAATGGAGACATAGAACCCCACGACACCCCCTCTAACCCAAACCCTCACGACCCACTAACCTCCCTCTTCCATCACGTGGTGCCAATCCTTATTTGTGACTTGTAGCCATCCCGCACCCCTAATTGACCTCCCTCTCATCATCTTGGTTACCCACCTAGATATTGACTCCAAAACCCATAAAATAGTTCTATCCCCTGGTGATACAGACCCCCTCCTACCTCCCCCTCCCCAACTCAGATCCTCTCCCCAACCATAATGCATACCCACTTAATGGTTTCACCATCATCACCCAAAATTTACTATTGAGTATCATTATATGAACAATCATGGGTGATAAAAATACTATAGAATCTTTTTTCAATTAATTAAATAATAATGTATATATTTAATTTTTTATAATGTGTTATTTGGATTTTTGTAGTAATTTTTTGGGAGTAATAATAATCATTAATTTTGGATATGTTGATTTAAAAAAAATTTATGATGATATAAGTATGAAATATAATTTAGATCATACTTAATTTAATGGTTTGTATTTGAAATTAATAATTCCACTTTTTTTATACATGGAAACACCTCCAATTTTTTACATATGCATAATTGAGGCTATTTTCCAACTGATGAAAAATTGGATGTATGGATTGGGGTCACACGTTGTTTGGCCACAAACCCTAAAAATGTCTATAAGGATAAAGGCATTTAAAAGAGATATTATAACAGTTATAATTTTTTAGAATGCTTCATGTTTTATGAATATGTGGGGAATTAGTTAGTGTACTAAATTATATTGAATAATGAAAGTGTAGTAAGGGTTATGTTTTACATGAATGATAATAATTTAATGGTTAATTGGACTATAAATCATGGTTTTAATGTTTTCTTATCTAACATTATATTTAAGAGAACTAATAATATTGTGTTGTTTTTTTTAGTAAAATGTATTATTATTTATCATTTGATTTGAAAATTCTAGTACAAAGTACTCAAATTTATTTTTACATCATGTATTTATGTTTAAATCTAATTTATACTGGATCTCGTTAGTGTAATGGGAACATTGTTGATTTATATATTTCATGGAAAAAAATTAAGTCACACTAAACTAGTTCAATAGAATATAGAAATACAATGATAAATATTTTGGCTATGCATGACATATCATGATATCTAGATAAAGTATATTATCCATTCATATTTTTAAAGGGTTATTCATTGTCATATTTAGATCTTGGGAAACGGTTTCTACATATCCTAACATAGCTAATTTTTCAATAAAATAAACACACCATGGTTACGACACATGGGTTGAAAACCCCATTATCAACTTATCAAAAAAAAATTATCATCTTAATATAAATATGAAAAATTTATACCTCATTATGATATTTCATGTAAGGGATAATTTACACACTTACATAATTAAATAACTATTATTTAAATATTGTATTTCACATGAAATACCATAATCTTGTGTCTTATCCTAACCTATATATATCCTTATATAACATAAAATGTTTTATTTCATCATTACTGAGAGGACACATAATCTTCCAACACTCAATTTTTTAAGACATAATTTATATCTTTTAGAATATTCATTGGATTCCATTTTTCAAAAATGTGGTTGATATATATTTTTTGTTATCATTCAGCTATGTTTGTGAGAAATAATAATATATTTGATTCATGTTTTTAATATATATATTTAGTATGAAATCATTCATTATTTTATTTGACCCATTTCCCTTTATAGTTGTTATGAAAGAGTCAATGGTGAAGTAGGGTGATATTTAATTTTGAGTATACATTTTTGATTAAATATTTATATATTTATATCTAAATTTCAAAATAGAATACAATCCAATAAATATGGTTAAAAGTTGAACTAATTTACCACAAAAATGCCTCTATATTCTGAGGGTTTGGATGAATTTATTATTATTAAATTGAAAATGGATTTGTGGATAGAAGAATTATATTTCTATGTCCTGATTATAAATTCAAGAAATTATTGAAAAGAAATAAGGTATATGATAATTTCATATTGAAAAAATTTATTTCTAGATATATATTTTGAATTTGGCATGATGGATAAAATTTTAAAGAACGTAAAAACAATGAAAATAACATCAATGAACTATAATGTCACCCGATATAGGGGAAATCCATTAATATTTTTAAAGTTCCAAATTTGATTATGTAGAATACATTGGCCAATATTTTAAATGTTAAATAGAAATAGAAAATTATCCCGATCCATTTAATGTTGATCAAACACCAGCCACCAAAAAAATAATTTTTATAAATTATTTGAAAAATGACAACAAGAAAAAAATGAAGTTTTTTCAAAGTATATCAAATTTTCCTTTATAAATTTGTTTTATCATATCAAGTGTATCTATGGAATTAATAAAAATGTAATTTCTGAGAATTTAGAGTTTTTTCATGATACATTTAGTGATGCTAAGATTCATGGATCATTATATGAGTTGATGAAAGTCATCAATAAACATGGAATTGATTATAAATAGATACATGTGTTCTGTATCGCTTACATTATTTATTGGTGAGAAGAGTCTAATAATGAATAATGAACATGAATTCACAAATATAGAAGGAAGATAATTAACAATAATGAAAGAAAAATACTATGCAATCCTATGAATAAATAGAAGAAGAAAACAATTGAAATGGTATTGCTCTACTTTCCTATAAACCCATAGATGAAAATTTTATTAATGTCAACTAATATATCCTAGAACCTAATTTTGAATGCCGATGATAGTAACTATGGCTTGAGAAGACATCTAAAATAATTAACATCATAAAGGTTTTTTGATTCATTATATCCTGAATTTTCTTTGGATTAGAGGAAATTATGTTCAGGAATGGATTCTGATA
Source organism: Viscum album (assembly GCA_963277665.1). Taxonomy (NCBI): domain Eukaryota; kingdom Viridiplantae; phylum Streptophyta; class Magnoliopsida; order Santalales; family Viscaceae; genus Viscum; species Viscum album. The sequence goes on along the minus strand of OY728155.1, from coordinate 1,609,892,876 downwards.
TTTTTAACCATTTTAGTACTTCAAGTAAAAATTATAATATTAGGTTCGTGGTTTTGATCCCCAATACTATAACACCATATTTTTGTATTGAGAATAATTATCTCAATATTTCTATGATTATTCTTGAAAAAATATGCTTGTAAATGACATTAATTTTTAACATCAACCTCTAATAAAAATATTTCAGAATTATATGATGATGGAATGGAAAAATATGATGATTCAATGTGGAAAAAAACTCAAAATGATTTTTTTTAATATAGACAATTACTGATTTTCATGGACTAAGAAATTTATCTAGTTGGAAACCCCAAACTAGTTTCTCCTGTCAAGTTTACAATTTAGATTTTGGTCCTCAATAATTACCACATAGTATAAAATGATATTATACATGTCATTATCTATTTCATGATGCTTCTCATAAATTATGATATATAATGACACATTTCAATGTAAATATTGAATAGAGAATTTCATTGAAGTAAATATCTAGTTTAGAAAACATACGATGATTAACGAATGTCACTGAATAATTGGAAAATTTTCATCAGTTTAAAGAAGGGGGAAAGGGGAATGAGGTAAAGTATCCAAATAAAATGGAAAACAATAATGGATAAAAATGAGTATATTTTTCAATCATTCTATATGGGAGTATAATTTTAAATTTCACAATATTTTTGAAATATATATTGAGAAGAATAATTGAGACAATATAATTTTTATAGTTCATAATGAGAAGGGTAAATAAAAAGATCAATTTAATACACGTTAGGATTTAGATTCAATGAACATAAAGCCTGGTTTGTGTGAAAATGAGAATAAAAATAATCCTTTACCAATTTTTACAATGATAAATCATGAGTAAAACGTATTCCTTGTATCGTTAAAGACTGTAAGGTATCTTGATACCATTTATCAGTTTAATCACATCAAATGTCTACTAATTCGTACTTGAATTACCAATAATGAATATTTAAATCACATTTGATGTGCTGACGACGTGTCTACTAATTCTCTTTATGAATCTCAGTCCTGAGTATTTCCAACTATTGGAAGACCAATTGGAATGGGGTCAAATTTTAAACTTACTGAATTGGAGTTTCTACTAGCACATAGTTATTTTCCACTCAATAGTGTTATTTTTGATCAATTTAATGTCAAATTTTCCAACAAGCATAGTGACAACTAAGGGGATTTTCATGAAATGAGCTGGTATTAACAAATTTTTTTAATTAGGATCATGTGGAGTGGTTAACCCATCATGTATCAATATACTCATTTCCGTATTATTGAAGTGTATTTATTTTATCGATTCGAATATTAAAATCTTATATCTTTTTATCTATATAATTAATTTTAACAATTAATATGAAATATCAATTAATTTTAACTTTTTGCGATGAGGCCTTCTACGGTATGATAAGAGATTCGATGTAAACAATATTTATGGAATTATGTTTCATACAATTTATCATCAAATATACATTGAAAATAGGAATAGTTGTATATTTACATTTCTAGGGGCGGGATACTAAGGGAAGTAAAATTATATGATTGAATTGAACTATAATTTCTAGTTTTCAAATGTCTTCTTCAAATGCACATGGATCAACATTGATAGGGGAAAAATGAAACATTCATTACATTTTACTTTAGCCATCTTCTATCATTTAATATATACCAGTGAGCATGAAGACCGTGAGACATTTATCTTATCTTCAAAGGAAAAAACTGTTTATTATATAGTATATTAAATAAATAATGGTTGTAGTGTTGTTCTATACTTGTCAAATATATATTTATATGTTATTGGTGAGGAAGATCAGTTGGTTCTTTGTGATAGTGAACCTCAAATTCTAGAAAACCTTTACATGCTTTTTTCCTAAAAATGTCAAAATACTAAAACATGAAAGAGGGTGAAAATTATGTACATTTCAGAATATTGGTTTTTAACAATGATGATAATTAAGATGAAGATAATGGAATCTATAAATTAGTAATGAAAATATATTACACAATCTCATTGAAAAGTTCTTCATACAAAAATACACTATTATAGTTTTCTTTTTATTAAAATATTTTAGGTTTTACTCAGCTATACATTTAATATACCATAACTATTTGATGTATAAGATTTCTGGGAACAAAACAAAATTCAGGATCCTTTCAAATCATTATCTCATAGAATGCCACCACCACTATCATCTTCTATGGATCCTAGTTATTTTTTTGTACCTATATACATTTACATCCTTATAGATCTTCTCCTAAGGGTTAATTTTAATTTCCATAGGTCATTCACAAAAATTTAATGAAAAAAACAACATCCATAAATAAAAACAAAATGAAACTTTTAAATAAAAAACACATTTCGAATCATACCGACCACATCTTTTCTAGGATTGTCATATGGTTGATCCTTACAAATAAAAAATGAATTATAGATCATTATTGACAATTTTGAAAACCATTTTAGCTTATTTTCATAATTTTGACTCGTTAAACACTTCTACAAGGTACCAAAACCCTTTAAAAACAATTTTATGGGTTGAAAACCAGAGAAACGACATCAGATATCCCTAAAATCGGGGGAAAATGACATTAAATTTAATTGTAATATTTTGGAATAGACGGTACATCATTCTGAATTTTAGTTTTCTTATTTCAGAAACAAAACTAGTGTTTTGAAACCCTAAAACATGCATGAAATATTCCAAATCATAAAAAACCATTGATTGATGTGAAATCATGGGAGAACCACTGATGCAATTTTTGACATGTATGTGCAGATAAAACGTCAATCTAGTTTTTTGTTTGCTTGAAATTACTCCAAATACACATCTAAGAAAAGAAAAATTATTTAAAAACATGTTTTAGGGTTTTGAAACTAGGAAAGAAATGTAATATTACACTAAAATAAATTGATAAACTATATATTTATTTTTTAAATGTTGCAAATTGAGGAACATCATTTCAGATTACAGTTTTCCAATTATGACCATAAACACATTTTTTTCATTGAAACCACCAAAACAATGGTGGAATGGTCAAACCCATTTAAAAAACTCTGATTCATGTGAAATTATGGGAAAACAAGCACAGAGTTTTTTTTTATGTGTACTCACAGAAACAAGTCAGCCTGATGTTTGGTGTAGTTGAAATTACTCATTATACACCTGTGAAATGTATGAAATCCATTAAAAACATGTGTGAGGGTCAAAACCTGATATAGGATAATGGATTGTGATAAAATCACATAAAAAACTATATATATATTTTTAAAATTTTGGAACTGAAAACATATCATTCTAAATTATGGCTTTCCTATTATGCCCTAAATACATTTTTTTGTGTTTTAAAACAAAAAAACGTGCATGGAAGGATAAAAACCATATCAAAAAGGCCTCATATTGATTTGAAATCATTTTTGAACCACCAATGGGGTGATTATGATATGTAAGCATAGAAAATGTGCAAATCCGACATGTAGTGAAATTATAGTTACTCGATACACACATTTGAAATGTATACAAGCATTTAGAAACTAGTGTCGGGTCTTTAAATCATGACAAACAACATTGAATTGACATGAAATATTTCGAAAATGACCATTTATTTAATTTAGAAATATTTAATCTGATGGAACATCATTCTTAATATTGTTTTCTCATTTTAGAAATAAATGTGTTTTTGGTGTTTTAAAACACTAAAACATGTTTGGAATGGTCAAAATACTAGAAAATTACCTCTGATGGATGTGAAATCATACATTATTTACCGTTTTTATAACAATTAAAAGTTAAAAACTCAATCTAACATGTGGTGCGGTCATAATTACTCAGTATAAACTTAAGAAAAGTACAAAATCCCCTAAAATCAAGAGCCAGGGGGTGAAGACCAAGAAAATGTCGCCAAATTTCCCTAAAATCATTGGAATACAAATGTATATTGAATTTTTCTTTTTTTTCTATAGATATAAAGACATTTTGATTTATGATTTTTCTATTATAGACATACACACATTTTTGATGTTTTAAAGCACTAATAATCACGTGAAACAATCAAAACCTCTACAAATGACCTCATTTTGATGTAAAATCACGGAAAGACCCCCGATGACTTATTTGTCATGTAATCATAGAAAAAGCATCAATATAATATATTTTTTGTTTCAAATTAATTTGTACACTCTTCTAAAAAGTACATAACACTTTTAAATCAGTTATTACATGTCAAATCAAAGAAAACGACGTCGAATTTTCCTAAAATATTTGGAAATAACAACTTATTTAATTTTTAAATTTTTGATCTGATAGAACATCATTCTAAATTATGGGTTTCCCATGATGACCATAAATTATTTTTTAGTGTTTTAGAACACTGAATCATTGGTATAACAGTCAAACCCACCGCAAACGACCTCATATTGACATCTACTCATTGGAAAACTACTAATGTGTTTTGCTTAAATATAAGAGATGATATGATTGTTAAATATTTATATTTTTTAATTTGTTAATTTCTAATTCCAATTTATGTCACATTAAAAGTAAATTCGAATATTTAATCATCCCTTTTTAGTGTCAAATATTGAATATTATCTTAAAATTGTATTTTTATGTTTTCAAAGTGTTTTTCATTTTATATTATTTTTATGTGTCAAAATATATTAAATTTTATTGAGAAAAAAAATCTATTTTGTGTATAATTCTGAATATATTGTATTTTATTTCACTTTCGAATTTCTTTTCATAATTTTTTTTTCTCATTGTAGGTGCATAATGGAGACTGGATGTTGGAGGTTGAATATTCTTACCCGTAGTAGACATAAAAATGTAGTCACAATGTCTTTAAGATTCAATGGAATGTTAAAATTTTATCATTTATTCTATAGGAATTCTGATTTTTTTTGAGTGTCATTTCAGGTTTTGTTTCCTTTTTTTTACAAATCATGAGATGAAGTTGTCAGTTGTATTTGGCGACATATTGTGGAGGTAGATAGATGTAGCGGAGGTCAAAACATTGATGTATATTGGTCACGGGTTCTTCTTGTACATATTTTATAAGTATATTGATATATTTATGGGTTTACGTAGAGTGAGGTTATGATGACTGTATGCTTTTATATAACTATGGATGTATTCTATATGTATGATGGTTTTATCATGTATTTTTGGTTTAGTTAATTATATGTCATTTTTTATATTTTTTATTTTTTATTAAATCATTTTTTAAAAAATAAATCAAATTTAGTGGTGGATTTATATAAATTTCACTCAATATATTTTTATAATATGTTTTGCGGTGGTTGTTGTTAACCCCTGCTACAAGAAACATCTGCTAAAATTTCCAATGGGAGTTTTTTTATTTGATTTACATTTCACTCAGGTATGTTTTAATAAAAACCAACCGATAATTAAACAATTAAGTAGTGATAAATGCTAAAAAACAACACATAACTAAACTACTGTTAAATATTAAAATTCTAAAAAAATTACTACTTACTGTGAAATAAATAGTGTCCTTCATAAACACAATAATATTTTATGTGGTGGCATAAATAGCAACTAGCTTATAAAAAAACACAAGTAATTAATCTTTTTTTATTGTGTAAGGTAAATTTTTATACATAAAGAAAAACAAAAATCTTTGAGAAAACGTTCTTCATTTAACTTATTACATACTTCCTGTCCCTCTATGAAAACCTATCAATTTCTCATTCCCAACAAAATTTACATTTAAATGAAAAAAATTAAATTGGAAAACTATGCTATATAAATATCATGTTATAAAATTTCAGTGTTGTTAATATGTTATATAATTTTAATTTATAATTAAAAATGTACTATAATATTTCAATAAAAGTGAAAAATCATATACAATTAATTATATATATTAGAACATGTTGATTTATTAGATACAAATTAACAAAACATTGATAGAAAATTCTATGAAAACAACACTTTCATCATAATCATTATCATTACCATCAATCAAAACAAACATATATTTTTGAATAAAATAAAATTTATCTTTATACATAATTTTAACATGTTGAACTATAAAATTACATGAATTTCAATATGATTATATTCTATAAGGGTTGAAAAATAATTTTTAATATAATTGAATAAACAATTTGATTAAAATATAACTTATGATTCCAAAATTATAAACATGGGTTTTATAAATTCAATATTTTTTTAATATGATTTATTACACATCATAAATATATATTATTAAATAAAAAATAAATTTTTAATGAATTTCCACTAATTCTTGTATTATGATTATTTCATAATTATAATTGTATTAGAAAAATCAATATTTTTTACACATAAAATAAAAAATAAATTTTGTTAGAAATATTGAAAAAATTCATCATAGGATTATATTTACATGGTCAATCAAATTATTAATTTAATTTCCTTTTCTCAAAATTATAATACTAATAAATTTCTCTTTAAAATAATAATATTATATATAATCATATATTGATTATATTAAAAGTTGTCTTTTTTAAACATAGATTACCATGGAACTTATTTGTAATAAAATTATGAATAATAAAATGTTGTATAATTAATTCATAAATATATAAATTTATTATTATAATAATTATTTAATAATGGTAAATTTAACTTATTAAGGAAAATATAATAACAATCCTATGTCCTTCTTCGAATATTTAGAAGAATAGTAATATATAATTATTTTAATAGATTAATATATATTTATCTATTGTTGATTATGTTCTTTAGGAAATTTTAATTTATCAATGTTTGTTTTTTCAGTAATATGTTACGATCATGTGGCGTGTCATGAAATGTAATGAATATTTTATTAATTTAATGAGTGAAAAATTTTATATCATTATATTCAACCCCTTTATTTATGGCCGCATATAAATTTTTATTTTTTACTCAATGATGAATATTGGTTAGGGTATTATTAAAACAAATATCATTTTTTATATCACCTATAACATTATATCTGTCATAATCCAATAGATTGTAATAAGTTATTAATCATTCCTCAAATAAAATTAATCATACTTACAATATTGTAATCATGTATATATATACTTCAATCAAACATTCTATAGAATATACGTATCCTATAACCATCTAAATATATATGGAATTTAACCATTGGAGAATCCAAGTGTACACAATATACTAAATATATCATTGCCTATCAAATTTATATACAATAGGTTTATCAATCTACACAATAGATAACATATTTCAAATTCCCGAAAAATTGATATACGTAACTATAAATATTATGGATGATTTATTCAATAAATAAATTGTCAATTTAATAGTTTAAATAAAATCTATCTCACTCTTCCAAAAACCAATTAGGCCATTCAAAACTCATGTTCAATCATATATTAATACCATGACGTATCCATAAATCAATCATGTGTTCTGTAATATCTATCACCAAAAATATAAAAATGAAATTAAATAAAATTTCACATTTTATTAAACCATTTAACATGTTTTTTTTAAAATAGTAAAGAAAAACATTAAGGAAAAATCAATATAAGATTCACACAATCCTCGTAATTTTAGAGAAAACAAAAATCTCAACATTATGTGTCACTCACTAATGTGAATAGTTATGAGTATAAATATTTAGTATCTATTATTAAATCAATCAATCCCAATACGATAGGTAATACTGTAAAAATCATTATTTCTATAAAAAAAGAATATACTTATATTATTAATCATTTATTAATTCTCCCTTATATTGTAATAATACAAAAGTTTTTCAAGATCCCTATCATTCTTAGTTTCATTTTTATGGTCCTATTCCAACTAAATACTAATACGAAAATGGTTAAAATTATAGAAACATATAAAACTTAAAACAATAATTTGAATATGACTAAATATATAACACATTCATTTATTATATATGATACATTCAGTTAAAACTATTAGCCTCTTTATTCAATCATTTTTTATCCATAGTAATTTTCTTATTATGTTCTCCAACCAAATTAGTTACCATCATACACCATTCCTTAAAAAATTCTCATTAATTATAATGTTAATTGTCTATAGAATATCCTTTAGTTTGTTAAACATGGCCTACTATTATGCCTCTTTATTTTGAAATCAGAGATGATTTCAATAATACCAACAATCCCTTTTCAGTGATATTACTCATATGAAAATCTATTCAAGATCATGAATCCATTTTTTGTATAAAACATAGATTTCATTTATTAAAAAAATCAAGGCGTCACCTGAAAATTATGATGTCAACCTATATATATACTTACCAATGAATAATTCTAATGTTCTTTTATATTGATTTCTAAAATATTCAAATTTATCACAATATATATAAAGGATTTTGTATACCTTTTATGTTATGATTGATCATAACCATTTAACCTTATATGATATTTGTAACTCTTAAATTATGCTCAATTTATATCATACTAATCTCTAATGTTAGATACAACATTATCTAATAGTTACTATAGAATCCTAGTCCTCTACTCTCAAATGTAGTGTTAAAACATTCTCTTTACATATATACTCTAATAAAACATTTCTCATTAATGTCATTAATATATAAATTAAATTAAATAAGGATATTTTTAAAATAAATATGTTCCCGGGAATGTTCCGTTTTAGGGTTTGACAGAGTTTGGATAGACCCAAGTACAAATAAACACATGAATTTTCACCACAAGAATTTTTTTCCCACCATATAAGATGTTATACAATCAATAATAATTCAATCACATATTACACTAATTCTAAACATGAAATAATTATCTAGTAATTTCCTACTTTTATAATATTCATGACATATGGAAATATAAACATCATAAAGGGGTGATCTGAAACACTTAGCATAGGAAAACAGAAGTGATAACAATCAATGATGTTAAGTGAGAGTTAGATGATAATATAGGTGTAATCCATAGAGATAAAAAACTCATAACTAATAAAACCAACACACATATATATATATCATGATATTTAAGGATTTTCATAAATATATATAATGAAATAATATTTCAAGTATTCCCAACATGAAATTCATCGAATAGCTTGCTTCATATGATCACCCACGTACCATATTGGGATTCAGAAAATCTTTCAGTGTTCCCTTGTGAATGGGTTAATCCACCCATATATCCCTTAACATAGTATAAATCCACTTTTGTACTCATATGGTTTGAATAAATCCAACCATGTATTATTTCTTATTGTATAAATCCACTCATGTACAATAGGGCTTGAGATAAATGAAATCATGTAGCATTTTCCATGGGATATATTATCTAAAATACCTGGTTGATATCATGATATATAAAAATATAAAATGTTTTGGAGAGTTATTTATAGTACCCCAACCATCAATCATCCATGCATATTTGTGACACATGAAATCTTTCATTCAACATATCACTATATCACATGGGAATGAAATTTGTATAATATACTTGTTAAATGGAATCATAAAATGAAATCATTCATAACTCCATCAATAATAATAACAATATTAACCGAAATAAAATAAATGGGTACCTTTATAAATTCATTATCATTAATTGTAAATTACCATCAATCAAGTTAATAAAGAATATGGTATTTTCAATGTATATAAATATTTTATATGTTTAACTAAATAATTATCCCAATCAATCAATGTAGATCATGTAGGTTAACACCATTCAATTAGATAAATTGAAAACATTGTTATCAAAATGGAACGACATTGGAAGAAAATTTATACCCAATCATAATGGATGGTTACATAAGGAAAAAGTAATGATGTATCATATATTTCATTGAATAGAATATTACATAAGTCTTAGAGACAAATAATATGGATGGTTGTACCTAAATAATATAATTACTCAATCTTTTGATTTATCAAATAAAATGACATAGATTAATATTACATTATAGGTGTTTTATAAAAATTATCATTTAATTAAAAATATTAGTGATCTTTTGATTTCAAATTTAAAAAATATTATTTACAATTTAGTGAATAATAATTTCTTTTAGAAATAATGAAAATATTTAGAGAATATTTTATATTAAAATTATAATGGTGAAATAAATTTACATTTTGACAAAAAAATTAAACGTTATATTTTTAAAATGAACTATACTGAAAATGTTATAATGATTTCAAATTTCATATTTTATTATTAACATTAATGTATTCTAAAATGATATTTTTATATTTTTATTTAATATTTTTAAAATAGATAAAATTTTCTGAAAAAAATTAAATAAGGGTTTAAAATAACATTCCATTATATATATATATATATTTCTAAAAAACTACATCACATTAATATAATATAAAATATATATTTTAATTAATGTTAAATAAAAAGAATATATCCATGGAGAATCATAAGTTGAAAATCACAGAGATATGAGAAATACATAAAATACAAATTCCTCATATGGGTCATTACTTTTTATAGATCTCGGGTTTAAAATGAGAATTGGAAATATATCCTTATATCTTGGAGACAATTTAAAAAAACATCATGAAGTAAAAATAGGGTAAAATTGAGTATAATTTTTAATGATTGATATGTAATTATAATTATAATAAATCAAATAGGTTGTATAAACATCTTATAAAATCAAATTCATACCCAAAAGATGGGTTTCTGAAGAAATGTGAATTGGTAACTAGAAATACTTTCAACAACATATTGATTGAGGTAAGAATAATTTGATAATGAGAATGTAAGGTATAATTTTAAAACCCAAAAAATATATGAGAAATTAAAATTGAAATTATTTGTTAGTCAGAATTAAGGAAACATTCAATAATAAAATTCAATAAGAATATTTGTAAGTAAAAATATTAAAATATAGTTAAAAACATTAATATATTTTGTAGTTTTGTAGTAAGAAAAAAAATGACATAATTAAATTGGAATAAATGATATATAATGAAATATAATAGTTCCAAGATAAATAATATTTTATTTTTACGAACTAAACAATTCAATATTAAACATGGTATTTAATAATAAATATGTTTCTATGTCAAAAATTATTATAAGAAACCATTACCTCATCCTCGATTCACTCAACGCATACGCCAAAAAAAACCAAAATAATGAAATTATGTTTTTGGAATATAATATTTAGATCCTTTTTAAAATATATTTTAATTACTAAGTGAAATTTTGTATCATATGTTTTTCATTTATTATATTATTTTATATTTATTTGATATTGGATGTGTTTTTATCAATTTCAACCTATCATTTATTGGTATATAAACAATGGTTAATGGTGTTATGTTATAATTTTATTATGTCCATAATTATAAGTGAGTATTTACTCTATTATTTTACAATCGTAAAATTTATATAGTTATATATGCATTCATAAAATAAACTTACATCTTGAAATGCACTTGATCATGTTCATTATAGGTGGTTATGATTATTGTAATCTTTAATTATTAGTATTAATTATATAATATAAAATATTATCTTTTTAAAGTATCAATTCTTTAATAAATACCATATTTTTTCCTTAATGTTTTTTATTGTCATACATGTTGGGTGGTAATGGAAAAAAATAACACCACTTCCTGTAGGCAGTAATCTACATAGACACAATTAGTGTTTTTTGATTTTCACAGTTGATTGGAAGGAATATATAATACTTTTCCTATTTATATAATAAAATTTAATTATTATAATTATACTATGGTCATTATATTACTATTTGTATTGTATTTTTGGATGTTAAATAATAAGATTACATGTATAGGGATTATGTAATACTCAAATTTGGACTTTGACCATTCTTTTGAATGTATAACTGGAAATTTGTTCATATGATATTTTATGGTAAAATGGGGATTTCTGTCATCCATGTTCCATATAGTTGGGAGAAATTGGGTGGGATTTCATTCTAATCTAAAAGATTATTTTTTGAAATTTAGTTAGCAGTAGTGATGCCCTATTTTTAGTGAGGAAAATGGAACATTTTTAACCTCCATTATTTTCCAACAAATGATGGACACGATTTAAGGATAAATGACTCAAATAATTAAAAATAATGAAACTTGGGGTTAGAAAAGGCTGATAAATCCTCCAAAACCAAATTTTCATCATTATTTTTACATGTTTTAGTGCTTTTTATAACTTGATTTTAATAATGAACAATTTTTATTTTTTCATTGGTAACTAGTTTTAAAAATAGTAGTTTATAAGTTATAAAAATATAAGGTTTCATTATAACTGGATTTTGATGTTATATAAATAAAATTCGGATTAATATATTGTATAAAAATTTATAAATTGTGGAAAAATACCCTTCCCATTAAAAAATAAAATATATTGAAAAAATATTTTAAAATTATATAATTATGTTAATTGTGAAAAAATACCCTTCACATTAAAAAACCGAATATATTGAAAAAAATATTTTAAAAATATATAATTATGTTAAAAATTTAGTGTTCTTATTCATAAATGAAATAAATATTGAATTAATTGAGTTATAATTTATTTTTTTATATGTGTAAGAATCATATTATTGTAATTATAAAATATATTTTAATTTAATTTATTTGATCCAAATTTACCCAAGATTTATAAAATAATATTTTCTAAATAACACTTTCACAATTATAATGGCCATCAACATTAAACACAATAATCATATATTTATTTAAAAAATATAATTACCATATCATATATAATGGCCACTTTGATCTAAAATAATACATTACAATTTTTAATCAGTTTATATAAGTGTTTAATTTTTTATTAAATATACGTGAATAAAAAATCTTTTTAGAGAAAACTATTTCTTATATTTAGTAAATCTTAATAATGGGTTTTATAAATACAAATTAGATATTAAAATGATATATTTTACCTTATGAATAAGTATTATTATTGATAAATTTGTTTGAATGGATTCTCTGTTATTATTTTTATATAACAACCTCATAAAATTATAGGTATTTAAAAAACTGATTTTTTCTATCAAGCTAAAAATATATAAAATTAGAAAAACATAAAAAAAATTCTTAATACAATCTAGAGACCCTTTATCTAAATAATAATGTTAATGTTTTTAAATATAAAATATAAATTAATGTATTCATATATATAATGGAAAAAAAGATATAAAACAATTATTGTATTAAAAATTAATAAAAGAAAACATTCACGTCTCATTAAGAATTTTCCATAATTTTTTGTAAATATATGAATGTTTGAATGTTATATAAAATTTGGATAATACATAGTATAATAAAAATTGACCAGGTTTCAATGTAATTTATTTATGTAAAAAATATCTATTTAATGGGTTCTTTTATATTAATGAAAAATAATCACCATTTGTTATTAAAATGTATTATTATATATTTTTTATTATTAATGACATTATACATGAAATTTCAATATTTAGTATCTTATTTTACTCAAATATTATGTTATATTAGTTTTGTGTGTTATATTATATTGTAAATATAGTATTAATTTATAGGGTTTAAATTCTCATCTTGTTAGATAGACTATGAAGATAGAAGATATGTACTTGATGAATGATGATTCAAATTTACAATATTATTTCACAAGGGATTTTAATAATGAATTATATATGAGTTTGAATGATTATTTAATTTTAAAATAAGTTTGGGATTAAAATTATAACACCTATGATGGGTATAATGACTATAAAGATAGAAGAATACTTGTTTTTAAAAATTGATATGATGAATTAAAAATGAATCAATATGATAATATGAATGGATTATTTTTTATGTTTCATTATTTTTGTTGGTGAAATATGGTGACTCGATATTTAGTTTATGAATTTTTATATGAAAAAGAAAACTATCAGAATGTTTTCCACTTATGTACAACCCCATGGTTTCGTCTCTTGATTCAACAAAACACATTTATTTTCCTCTTTATAAATTTTACAAAAATATTGTAGTTTGTGTAATTAGAGGGTAAAATGTTGTTTAGAACATTAATATAATATAAAATCACACAATTAGTTAGGAGGCATGCGTTTTAAGAGGCTCAAATTGAAAAAGATATAAGTGATGATTTTTTATAACAACTGGAATGGAAGTCTAGAAGTGGAAAAATGGTTTTAATTTAAGATACTATTTGATTTATTTTCATAAATAATATATGGATACAATTATGAATAATTTAAAAGACGTTTAATTAAGTGGATTGTGAGAATGATTTCAATAATAAATAGAAACAATCATTCGATAAAGAATTTCAATTTTTTTAATTTATGTGGAATAAAGTTTCATTATAATTTTATGGTTAATAATGAATAAAATGATATGATGAGAGATATATTAGAAGGTATTGATACTCAATTTATCTCATCTATTGTTGATACAATGTAGTCCTTACTATGAATTTCTAAAAAATATTTAGATCACTATGATAAAAAGAGGGAGTTGGTGGTCTTCAGATAAAATGGAAATAGATCTGGAAGAGTTTGAATTATAACTAAATAAAAATAGAAAATTTTGTGGTTTATTTATAGAGTAATCCAATATATTTACTGAACTAAATCAAAAGATATTCATAACAATTTCACAAAAATTATGTGTAGTATAATTATTTAATTAGTTTCTTATCTAATATTAATGAAAAATCAATTATATTTGTTGCTCCCGATATTAATATCGATGTGAATGTCAAAAAACATTGAAACAAAAAATCATTATATGGATGTTTAATCATTTACAATAGAAAATAGAATCAGATGGAAAATAGATGGATAGAAGGAGATACATTATTTTTTGAAATTCTCATATAACATTCAGAATTAAATGGAAAACTAAGGCATTTAAATATATGAATTATTTTTTAGTTAGCAAAGGATATGAAAGATATTTCATATTGGTGTTGTGTATAATTGCGAAAAATCAAGGATAATGGCTTATAAATATGATGAATATTGGAAATAAAAGATAGAATGAAGTTTTCAATCATGGATTATATAACAAAAATCATGCAGGAATTCAAAATCATTTATTATGCATATAAATGACAATATTAGTTAATTTCCGTTAATTATATTTATTTTTGTTGGTTTTAATCACTACAATACATCATATAATTTTTAATTTTAATGATAATTAGGAATATATGCTATTATAATTTAAAAAATGATTTTTTAATCCCACTCTACATAACGAAATAATAATTCATTCATTAGATATTATTTTACATTCAATTTTTTTAATAAATAAGTTGATTATAGGAAGGGAAGATGTAAATATTCTTATATATGTTATTTAAAATTATATTCCAGACAATCCAATTTTTTTTGTTAAAGAATTAAAATTTTCCATTAGAAGAACTATAATTATATTTAATTGTTTTTACGGAAAAAATGGATGGAGATTAGAACACGTATGAATTAATTAAGGAATTTCATTGATAGAAGGGAGGTAAGTAATAAAAATATGTTGGGTGAAATTTAATTGAGTTAAAAAATTATCATTAGAACATAGTTAATGGATTGTGGGTGTTCATCTAAAATGATTGGTACTGAGAATATGTTGAATAATATAAAGGTAATAGTTGACTGAACATTGTGTTTTGGGAATGATTAATCATTAAATAGAAACCCAATGTGGAATAGTACAAATCAAATAATATCATAATTATTTATTTGGATTCATTTTTTCATTATAATTTTATTTGTATATGTATATGTTACTTAGGTTTGGAAGAAACTTTTATTTAGAAGGGTTATAAAATTCAGGAAGAGAGGACTAATTATCTGATTAAGGGTATGAGGAAAAATTAAATAACCAAATTAGTAATATAGATATGAAAATTCTTGATTTATAATTTTATAAAAAAATATGTTGTTGAGCCTATGGATATGCAATCTTAATTAACATATTATGGTTGTTATTTCAACTAGGTTAATACCCTGAGAGTGGGAGGGGGAATCTGGGTATGACATATTAAAACATTCTCCCATTCAGATTCTATTTCATTGTAAGACAAAATTCAATTACCACTTCCTCATGTAGTGATATACGAAGAGATATGAAACCATGAATAGAATATAGTGGTTTTTTACTTGGTTCACCATCACTGGGCTAATTCCAAGGTGTATACAATGGAAATGCGCCGATGCTCCCAATTAACTAAGGCTCATAACCAATAATGAGTAATATTTTCGAGCTGTATATTTTATGCCCAAACTCGCTGCATTTACAATGTTTAGGGTCTTCTCACTACATTCCCATGAGTCACTCCCTATGCCTCAACATATAGATCGCTTCCAGTGGAAAGGTTATCATATTCCTCTTCCTTCACTCACAACTATTGGAAATGAATCCACACAAAATTTATTGAATTTTGAGGAAAAACAATGATTATGCTAATGTAGGTACCTTCATTATCATGTCATCATCTTACTCTTCCTTAACTTAATAATCTTGGAATGAAATCCACACAATATTTATTGAGTTTTAGGTCAAACACAGTTTATGGACATGTAGGTACCTTCATTCTCATGAATTATAGCATCCTTAATTATAGGTATATGCTCTATTGAAGACCATCTTTTAGCTGCAGATGATGTACACCTTCCCAAGTACTTCTATGTATCCGAAAATACTTTCACAAACTGATATAAAGCATATCCATGATTCCTTGAGAAAATTGTGAACCACCTTGTTCGTATGTGTATTTTGTAGTGGATTTAGTACAAGGAAATCTTCTCATTGTACTACTTTTTCCTTCATAGAACCACTACGGCCTTTGTGTACCACAACCTTCGCTTCGCCTCTACGAACTACCCTCTGTCCGTAAATTGTTCTGTGTTGGTGGACTATCTTCTCCCTCGCATACCAGATCTCTAACTTTACATACCACATTCAGAACTCTCCCCCACATACCGAATATTCTTCCCCCGCTTAACAAGTATTACTTTGTGGGTTAAGATTCCCCACAATCACCTTTGATGGAATTTCATCCATGTGAACCACATCGTCTTTTGGGAAATTCTTCTTTGTGAACCTCTTTTTGACTTTTCTAAAATCCCAACCCACAAATATGTTCTCTAATGGTATTTTTTCTCTCAAGTAATCGTTGAGATTATATATTCTTATATAGTCAAAGATACTAACAAAATATTCAATTTGGCCTTCACCACATAGTGATCCATCTACTGCCGCAAACCGCAATCCACCCATGAACCATTTCTCATATGAGGTCTGCATATTATCTTTTCTCTGAAGCGGTCAATATCCTCCATCAATAACATGCCATCCATATACCACATCACCTTCCACCGTGAATCATTTCTGGGTTCATGAATCGCTCTAGTGTTCCATTTCCATTGCTCCTTGTACCATTCCAGGAAATGGTATGTGTCCCAAGAATTATGGTACGTGGTTTTCATCCTTTTCCAATTTTATTTAATTTTATTCATACCTTTACCCAATACTAATAAATCCTTTACCAACATCATACTCGTGATTTGGAGGCCGAAAAATTTGGAAAACACAATGATATTGTGCCACCATAAAAACCTATCTTTGGAAAACACCTACCATACTCATTTTGGGTTATCTGGCCATGTCAAGAAACAAAACTACATCCAAAACATACTGATATGATTCATCTAGGGAATCATTCCCAACAATGGTGACCTTGTAAAAATTTATTATTTTAGTGGATATTCATAACTCAATTACATATTGGGAAAGTATATGGGTTTCATTTAAACTATAAGTTATGATTTAAAATCTATATCCTCTAGTGAAGAATGCAGAATCATGATTATTAAATTTGGTTCACAATGATGTGTGTTTTATAACAAGTCAATATGAAACCTATTGTTAATTTTTGTTCACATTATTTGATTAGGATTATAGAATAATGGGATTTTCTATATTAATATTATCAATGAAGTATATTCTTGATTTGAAAATGAAATTTCCAATAATAGAATAAAATTAATGCAAAAGAACTATGATTCTTTTATATTCATGTAACGAGATTTATTACAAATCCCATAAGGTTGAAAATTAAATTTAAAATATTTTATTGATCATGATTTATATTTACTGATAACTCCCTAAAATTTGAGATTCTAAAATTAATAAATTGGTTTCTTATAAAACATAGTAACCTTGTTTTTGATTAATAGCATAATATCATGTTACTAATAGTTAAAAGTAGAAAATGTGGATAAATATAATCATAATAAATTATTTATAATTCAAATAGAAGATAAAGTGATATTAAAAATGTGGAATAAGTGGTAAAAGTATTGTAATTATCAAAATGATTTCGGAACTAAATAATTTATTAAAAATAATTCTAGAAATCATGTAATATATATTGTGTTTTAAGGTTGTGTTTTCTTTGTTGGCCCCCCATTAAATTGAATGTATCCTCATAATATTAAAAGATTATAAAATTTCAATATTATTATATTTCTCAAAAATTGTAAATTTTACTGAACAATGAAATTTTACAATTTAAATCATATTTATAAATCATTTAGTTATAGGGTTTTTATGATATATGGTTTATAGTAATATATAATTATTACTGTGCAATTTCAAAATGGGAAAGTGGATTCTTGTCTCCATGTCCAGGGAGATGAGGAAAATTAAATTATAATGGTTATATACGTTGAGGATAATATTTTATATAAAAAACATGATGATTTTTATAATGATTTTTCTACCAAAATTAAGAAATAATATGATATTACAATTATTAGTGAGATGATATTATTCACGGGATTTTAATTGAAAACATAAGTTTTTATATCTCTCCCTCACATGAGATTAATGCTAATGAGTTATTGAAGATGTTATTTATATAGGCATAAATAATGTATTTATTTCAATACAATATGTGACTATGTTTTTCATTGATGGATAGGTAGGGTTTGTGGACCAAATACGGTACTGAAGGATTATTGGAAGCCTAATTCACATGATGGTATACTGTTTGAATGGAACATTTTTGAAAAAACCAAGGGCATTATATTGATGTTAACCAAAGAATTAATTTATTTTATTAGTTAACAGGATATTTTATTACATTATGGTTCTAACATCCCCTGATCTAGAACACTCTCACGTGGCTGAAATAGGTTGGTAATGTGACCTCAAGAATGCATCTATGTACTCTATAGGCTACTGAAAAAATATGTGTTGTGATAGTATTATAGGATAGTTTATACCACTATTTATGAAATAAAAAATAATATTAAAATTCAAATATATTTTTGATTATTAGAAATAATGGAAACAATACAATTTTCTTTAAAACCAAATAGTAAAAACCAACAAAACTATCCCATAATTAACTAATTAATTATCTATAGATAGTTTTAAATTTTTCTAATTTTTATACTAGATGTAATACAAATAAAAGACTATCAAAGTCAAATAATGAATCAAAAGTCTCATGTCCCGAACATCATGTCAGACCTATATCCAAACATAATAACATCATGTATGTAATAATCAACAATAACGAAATTTTCCCTTATCATATCCTATATCTATGTAATATTCTATGGTACTGAATGGGTGGATGATTAGGGATTGTGTATTACATAGTAGTTCAACACCACCAAATCTAAACATAACTAGTCTTCTAAAAAGATTCATGAAATAATGCAATAAGTATGTTTATTAATTAATTATACTATTAATTTAATACCATATAATCATGCTTCGACACCATGTGATAATAGCTATGGGAATGTCTTACGACCATGCCAACCATAACGATAAAAATAAGGTAATTCATAACATACTTTAACACTATGCATGAATGACTCTATGATGTTTCACAACTATGCCAACCATAACTGTATAAAGATTTTCTAAATCACAAAAATCTATTTCAAACCCACTATATAATATTTTTAGTAGTAAATCAGGGATCATCCTAGTATATAAACATTACAGCATGTATCACGACATTACCTCATATATAATCATTTCATCAAGGTTCATCAGGAATATCATTCTATGAAATCATTACAACATGTATATGGTGGAAGCATGCTACATTATCATTTATTCTTCAATCACTGTGTGTCTCCCAGTATATACGAATAAATGGAAGTATTAGTTCCATTTCAATAATAATATAATTTTAAAACCTATCAAAAGGAATTTCAATAATTATATCACAATATGTCATCATATGGTTGAATAGTTATTTATGAAAATTAACATTTATATTTCAATTATACATATATTATATCATTTTTCATAAAATATTAACATGCTAGTCATTTTAATTCTCAATCTGATCCAAGGTGAATATATATAAAGCTACCATAAATTTCACATGTCATGCTAAACACACCTTCTTCCCATGGTCATTTAATTTATAATCCAGGGTTCATATACCCGATTAGTATACATATGCTTGGTAAATATTAATTAAATCCAAAGTGATTCCAAAGAACCATGCCAGTTCATCGCATAATTAATTTATTAACATTTTATGATAGAGATGTTTTTATATTGATAATAATTTAAAATAAAATATACCATTGGCCTAACGATTACACCCCCTTCCTTTAACTAACGATAAATAATCACTTCTAGTAGGATTTTGTACATAGATAAAAGTTTCAAATGATTCCATGAAGGATCATAAGATCAATACTAATTAAGATGAAAACCCATATTGACCATATTAAATATATTACACTACAAAGAATGGAATAAAAAATAAGTGTAAGGAAAACCCAATAATAGAGGACTACTATGGATTTACTACGCAAAAAGGACTTGTGGGTTAAAGGATGGAACTCTGTAATCACATAAGAGGCTCCCTAGGGTTAAGAGGAGGATGGTTAAATGAGTGTAAAATGAAAAATCATCCTCATTTAACTCTTAAAACTTATGAGTATGAAAATAAATATCATGTAATACATATCCATATCATGTATTTATATTTAGAAAGATACATAGAAAAACCCATCACCTTGGGTTGATATTAAAATTTCTAGAACATTACCCAATGAAAACTGATTACTTTACATGTAACAACTTTAGGAACAATACTTATTTAAAGACATATTCCTAGTATAAATTATACTTTATGTAATACCTTTTCACAGTTTCTAAATCCCATATAAAACTTTTCTATCCTAGTTTCTAGTATAATGATATGAAACACCACTAATTACACCATAAGCATGGAAACAATTGAAACCCCAGTTAACACATTTTTCTATCGACACCAATATTATAAAAAATATACATTGCCCAAATTTAAGTCTTTTTCCCAAACCATGACAATGTGTCTCTAAAAAATAAATGGAAACAAAGGATCAGACAAAAAACATGAAGAGGTATATACCGTAATAAAATGTATTTTATGATGTCCCCACCATATAACAATTCATCCTTGAGATAATCAATCCATCAATATGGGGTATCAAAGAACATGTTTGAAAATTATGTTGACATATCGTAATCCCTCTAATGGTCCTCATGAATAAGACCTTGTGACATCTACATTCAAACCAAAGGTGTCAACATAACCCAAAGATAAATCTCACTAAATTCTATAGAATATATCAAATTCTCGTAAATGGATGCATCATCGCAAATCTTTCGGTGTAATACATCCATCTTGTGAATGTTGTTTAGATAATATCTCTGATGTTATGACTTGTGTAATACATTGTGCATGTCACTATAGCACTATAAAAGGGATAATCAGTACGTCATTGGACATACCTTATCCATTATCTTAGCCAAACAACCCAAGGAACTATCATACATGCTTCAAGATAAAAACATTTCCCAACCAAGGTTACACCCTAATGAAAAAAACAACGACAAGACTCGATCTCTATAGGACATCTTCTATTGTAAGCACAAAATTTTTCCTTCTCAACACGTTCACCATCTGTATCTTGATCAAATAAACCATTTCAAATGTATCATGTATGAAGGTTGGTCGAACAACAATTTTCTCACCTACTCCCCAAAAATTAACACAAAAACTATGTTGGATTATATAAGGAATCAAATGATTCCCTTTGGACAGAATACTAGAAAATGTTATTATATGAAAACACCCAGAGTTCCATATGATACACCAAAGAAAAAATGATATCAAAGAAACTTTCATTCAACCTATCCTCCAAAACCTGAAACAAGGTTATCTATATGATTATATCTTCCATACAACACTGTGAAATCGACATAACATGAGCATATAAATACTACCAATATTTTCAACTCTGAAGGTATCTATTATAGGATAGAAGTTGGAAACATTCCACAGTAAATCCCGAATCAACCATGTAACATTATTATTATGGATTTTCATTGGTAAACCTATAACAAAATTCATTGTTACATAATCCAATTACTACTCATGGATAGAAAATTGTTAAAAAGGAAATCTATTCTCTGGTTCTTGAATTTCATTTGATGACAATTGAAGCATCTCCCCACAAATTATGCTTCCACCTTCTTCATTCCTTGCCACCAAAACAATCCATATAGTCCATGAAACATCATTATAAAACATGGTTGTGTGTATTCATCACACCTCCTCAAACAAGGGTGCATGTCTAATTAATAAAATTGGTACCTATGGCTATTGTGGCCCATGAATACCAAAACCCCTCTCCCATGAGATAATTACTCATGAATCATCAAAAAATATACTAATTATATTAACTCTATGTCATGTTTTATGTTGTTCCTCTCATGTGGTCTAATCATTCTAGATACATGATAAACAACATGATCCACCTACATCAAAATATGAATGATTTAATCTCTGGATACGTCATAGAAAATAGTATATTCATTATCCAAAACTAGTAATGTAAGGATTGGTTTTGTGGTCATCATGGCATTAATATCCTTAAAAGTTATATTCCATGGATTTGACCAAAAAACGATAACCTCTTTACTAGTCATCCATAACATTAATTCTACTAAATGGTAGAATTCCTAAATAAATAAACAATAATGACATTCTAATCATAGAAATCATTGAATTTAAAATATATTATTGGGTTTCCCCAAATATATCATGATTCATAGTATGGGATACAAGTTATTCACCATCATAAGGATTAATATCTAATAATACATATATAAGATCAGTGTACCATAAAATAAATTATCATAGAGAACCAAAGAACCCCAAACAATTGCACAAGGTTTTATGAAACATATATATTCTTGATATTACAAATGAATATTGAACTCATGAATCTCAGGTGGATCCATGATATATGGTCAAATAAAAGGTGGATTTGATCCCAACACAAACATTGATTGTGTAATCATTTTCTCTCTTGGGGAATAATCCATGGAACTCATTGAAAAAATACATACGAAAATGGTCTACAGTGGGAGGAACAGAATCCTGCATCATTCGTCCATCATTCAGAAGAAGACCAGATATATGAGATGTGAGATAATATTATATGAACTGAATTGGTCCCACATTACCATCCTTGTGATTCCACTCATATTTGTGTGAATTTCATCCTCCCATTAGTGATATAATAGTGACTCTCCTCTAGGTAAATATGATATATTTATGCTTTCGAACTAACCATTACATACCAAGGATCAAATCAACTCGTTTTATTTATAGTAAAAATGGTTCCCAAAATAATGGATAATAGTCTATCTGTAGATAACCTAACTTATAACATATGATATTCTCTGAATACACTCCCAATGTCATATCGATTATCATAGAACCATAACAAATTTCAATATCTAAGACCGAAATGTTTAAATAGTGATAGGATAAAAAACGAAGGTGATTCTATTATATAAAATAAAACAGTGTCAATTTTGGATGATACAAGAATCATTCCTATGATATTATAATGTCATGCATTCCCATTAGTGGATTAGCATCCATATCAGGAAGCTGACTTCTCCTACTTCCCATGGATCTAACCATAACCCCCGATGTTATTCCCACTTCATGGAAGTTATGTTCTAGTATTGGTGTATGACATCCCATAATTTGGATAGAATTAATCATATATCTCCAATTACCTATATATTGAGGAGAAGCAATATCATTACCATTCATCATTTCCCATCATAATCCCCTTCCAATACTCTACTACTGAATTCTCCTACAAAAACTTTTCAGGTCGCTCATCTAAATGCCTGATCAACCTTACAATATTGTGTGTGGACATAGAGTTCATTTGTGTCCCATATTACCATGTTGATATCACTATAATTAAACTCAATCCTATTATTGATTTTCACTTCCCTAAGTTCTTTAACATCCTTTTCCTAGGAAAAAAATGTTATAGCAACAATTATTTCCAATAAATGACTATTTCATAATTTTCCCCATGGAAATAGCATTGTAATTTCATAGGGCCTCTCATTGTTTAAATTTTATCATCTTTTCATGATACATAACATCTATAAAAATTGTTGTATGGATCATGTTCTCATATAAAATGATCTTATAGTGAATACCATCTGGAAGGCCTTTCCTATGAGAGTTTAACAGTTGTCGAAGATGGAAAAAAGAAATGTAGGTTGGTAAAATGTTCAATGTAATGTGGCACTAACAATCATCATCTGTCAATTGCATAAAAATATTATCCATATAATCCCTCAATGTCTCAAGATATAAATTACTAAAAAACCTGAACATGAATTCCTAACAATGTAACTCCTATTACATACCATCTTCATCCATAATGTCCCACCAAATCTTGGTAGGTCGACAAAGAATTTATGACGCAATCTATACCCTCATATTTGCAGGTGTCTTGAGATTCATAAATTTCATCTAGACTATCCCATTACTAAACTCTCATTCCCTGGGGTCTCCCACCATAATTAGAAATAGGAGTATTCTAAAACTATAACATTCTCTCCAGCCTTGACATTGAAGGCACAATGCGACTAGTCACACTTTCCTTAGATCTTATGTCCTACAAGAAGAACTTAGGAATCTGAACCCCCATGTGTTCTTCAAGAGATACAAGAGGATCTAGATCAAAATCAATAAAAGAATATTTATTTTTACTTTATTTATTCTCAAATCAATGACAATGATGAGGAATGTTCTCAATAAGAAAAATACATAACCTAGAGCATTGTCTGTAATAAGAACATCAACCTCAACTAGTGATAAAATAGACATCCAATGATTCCAAATATATATAAATATGAAATAATTTCTTTTATCATGATATAAAAGTTCACATTATTTCATTATATATATATATATGGAACGTTTCTTATATAACAATTATAAAATAATATTATATCACATGTAATAAATATGTCCCCATCATGAAGAACTAATGTCAATATATATCCCTATGTCCTATCATTGTGAAAGAACACTCACATAATTCCATACCAGGCCATGTGTATAAATATTAAAAATAAAAAAACATTATGAAATAATAACCTTAGACAACATGTGAATAAACAATTATGAAATAAAATAAATTTTAACAATAAAAGAGTATAAAAAACATTTCCATTGTTGGGTATGTGGATTTTCTCCCATACACAGGTTAGATACCCTCATGAATAATATCATTACTATGTCCTCAAATATCCTTATATAATATCTCTATTTCCAAAATATTATTGAATCATATAACAAGACTAACCTTGATACAACTTTGTAACATCCCTTGATCATGCACTCCATCACATGGATGAAATGGGTTTGTTACAGAACTTCTTATTTTCCTCCCCATACACCAT
The DNA here is from genome assembly GCA_963277665.1 of Viscum album. Classification (NCBI taxonomy): domain Eukaryota; kingdom Viridiplantae; phylum Streptophyta; class Magnoliopsida; order Santalales; family Viscaceae; genus Viscum; species Viscum album. The sequence goes on along the minus strand of OY728155.1, from coordinate 1,609,867,103 downwards.
AAGCATCTGACTTGTAGTTAGGGTTTGATATGTATGGTAGGGGGAGAAGACCCTTTGTTACAGAGTTAAAGAATATTGAAAATAAACAATACATATAATATCAATGTATCATAAATAATGGAAACAATACAATATAGCCAGAAACCAAATAGTAAAAGCCAACAAAAAATCCAATAAATAATAAAGGAATAATGTAATGATATACTTAAATGTATCTAAATTTCATTGTATTAATAAAAAAAATAAAGAATATCATACTCAAATAAAGACACAAATTTCCCCAGTCCCAAACCCCATTTCATTTATGTATCCAGTATCATACCCTTTTTAGAAAGAAACAATCAACATCAAATCCATTTTCCTTGTCCAATCATATATCCATGTAATCTTCTCTAGTACCAAATGGTGGCCATGATAGGGTGTCAGTATAACATAGTAGGAGTAAAACACCATATCAATACACACCTAGCCTGATAAAAGGTTTCATGTAATAATGAAATAAAAAAATTTATTAATTAATTAGAAAAATAATGTTATACCACATTATCTCAATTTATCATCATGAAAAAATAACATTGATAAAACATCAAGCACAAGGAAACCATACCCATATAACCCTGGTTAATCATTACATACTTTGGAAAAATGCGGTAATGCCTTTGACAATGTATCAAAACCTGTCAATAATAACCACATAGCCATTTTAAAAATCAAACTAATCTAAGTCAAACCCACTTTATAATAACTTATGAAATAAAACATGTTTGTGCCCAATATATAATCATTACATTATGTATTTTGGAAAATCTATGTATATTTGTATTTTGGTGTGTTTCACTAGGCATAGACCACTATATAAGATTTAAATCATTAATCTTGGGGAATGCTAGTATATAAAAATTTAAGTATGAATAATTATGCATCACCCAATATATTTTCATTTTATCTTATATCTTGGCCATGATAGACATATAATAATTTCAACATTCATCACAAGTCATATATATACTTATATAACAATATATTAGCATTAGTGTCATCGGTTAATTATGAAAATTAACATTTATCATTCAATTACACGTTTCATTTATCATTTGTCAAAAAAAAATATGCTAGCCATTTCAACAATCATGCCAATCAGAGGTGATTCCATATCAAGGAATCTCGGGAAACTAAATTCATGTTAATCCCAGATTAATCCATTAGTCAATGAATATATAATCACATATTATCTCACCTGAATAGTATCAATAATCCATGACAAAATCAATTAGATCCAAAGGATTCTCTGGAAAAATTACCATTCTTCACTTTATTAATTCTATCACACAATATGTCAGTGGAAGTGAAATTTTCCACATAACATTCAATCATAAAAACCATAGGGGCAAGGATTAGACCCCCAACATTATGGAACGATCAACCAACTCTTTTAGTAGGATTCACCTATATGAATAAATGGTCAGGTGATCCAAAGAAGGATCCTAGATCTTAACAGATTAAGATCAAAACCAAAAAAAATGTTATTCTGGATATTACAATATATTGTGAATAGAAAAATGGAAAAGTAAGGGAAAACAAGGTCCAATTACTCACATGGTATTGGCCACAAAAAATGGATGTTTAGAAATAATTATAGTGCTACAAAACTTTCTGGGAAAGAGTTGGGGTCTATAAAAGTAAGGATACATGTAGTTCAAGATAAATATAATCCCCATGGAACTTATAAAACATATGATCTAGAAAATTCATAGTGTGTAATAATATTTCACATCATGCATTTATTTTTAGAGTGATGAACCAAAATAACTCATTACCTTGGGTTACTATTTAATTTTCCTAAACATTATATAATTTCAAATGATTATATAGTTTGTAACAACTTCACACCATGTACTTTTTTCACAACATGTTTTTGGTATATTTTACATGCTTTGTAATTCCTTTACTAAGTGTGTAAATCCACTATTGACAACTTTCAACCATGTTTCACACATAAGGATCTAAAACACGCCCAAATCCTTACAAATATTGGAAAACCCACAAAAACATATTTGACATATTTATAGATAGAGTTAGATAATTCAAAAAAATACATCCCTTGTATTTAATTCATATTCTCCATCAATTACTCTTTATCATCAAATAGGATATGGCCCCCATAGCTAAAAAATAAAATTGGTGTAGTCCTTAATAGAGATGGTATATTACAATGGGGAATATATATTTTTTGGTTTTGGTTTGAAGAATTTCATAATTTTATATTTGTTTATATTTAATGTGTATTGGTCAAAAGATATTGGTGATCAATATTATACATCTGTAGGCGAATTCATTTTTAGAGGTATATGTGTTTTATGAAAATATATGATGAAATATTATGTTATATTGAGATTAATGGAATCATGAAATGATATTGAATTGGAAGAAAAAACACAAATGATATGGATAAATTTACAAAATGAATACAAGATGGTGAATGTCTCCTAACCAAGATGAATCTGTGTTTTCAAAGTGTGATCTACATTTAAATGAATCTATTGAATCATTTGAGGTAGAATAATATTTATATGAACTACCACGTCATCATCTATAATATTTATTATTGTAAGATTTCATGAGATTCTATTTTAAAAATGTAATTTTTCATGAATGTCTTATTGATTCTACAAATTAAGTAGGACTTAGAGCATATGACAATGCTATTAGGTGTGTGTTATCTCAAAAAATCACTGAAATTTACCATTTTTCCATCACTCATTTCTGATTTTTTTGAAAAGGGAGAGAATATGAAATTATATTTTATATAAAATAATGGTAATATTGTCTCTTTTTCAACTTATGTTTAAGGGGGTTTTGTGGGGAAGAGTAGAGAAGTATTCGATGAATGTGGCTACATGAGGAGTTGTTAGATAAATATTAAACAATTTATCTTATTATTACTTGAATGAAACTTATAAAATATTGGATATAAAATATTTCTTATAATTGTTGTTATATTGGATATCCCATAATGATTTTGGTAGGTTCATGTGTGTTAGAAACAAGATAAAACACTCATGAATTCAATTTAAAAAGGTATAAATTAGTGGGTGTCAAAAGATAATAATGAATATATTATTGTACTTCTAGAAATTTCATATATTATACTATCATATAGTTTGGTAATTAAATATAATTTTTATTAGATGATTGATATGACCTATTTCTTGTGGAAATTCATTCATGGGTTGTGGATGTGTTTCCATTATTTAATTTTTGGAATCCTCTTCAAAGATGAGTGGGAGGTTAATTTGAATTGAGTAGAGTGGAAAAATAATTTTTTTTTACGACAATGAATAACATAATGGTGTGGGGGTCCGGAATGAACATGATATAGATGTAATGGGTGATTATTTTACTCTTACATAGAAGTCTCACGACATAGTCATACTAGTTGTAATGATTTGGAGATTATTAAATGGATCAGTTTTCTCTTTTCTCTAAGTGAAATGTCATAGAACATGAGGGTTTTCTATAATGAATCTCATGTGTTCTTTAAGGGATATTATTATTACCTATCATAATGGATGCAAGATATTGTTTCCATTATACTGTGGTTTCATATTGGAATCACACAAAAATGTTGCGACTTCGAATGAAAATGATGATCTCATGATGCAATCATTCTGCTGTAAAAATATGAGGGTTCAGTACAAAAGAGGTGAGAAAAGAGATCACTCCATTATATAAGTAATAATTCCACAATTATGGTCAATTAAGATGATAGATCTTGTGAAATCTCATTTAATATCATTAACATCTTTATGTCAATCCTCAAGGAAGGGAATCCCACCATATTGAATCATATTGATATCAATATCTATTTTCACTCCAAAACCATAGTGATTGTGATGATTGAAAAATAAATATGAATATATATGATACCATGTATACAATATTAGTATTATTTTGTCTTATCATGAGTAGAAGAATATTTTTTCACATGTTACCCAATTTTTGAAGGAACAAGAGGTTATGGTAAGTGAATCTCGATATAGATCATAAAGCTAAACATTATTTATTATAATTTGCATTTAGGGATTTTTCCTCGTATAATTTACTAATTATTTCTCTAATAAAATTTGAATGTCCTCACCAAGAACAAAAACAGGTCTCTCAAAGGTGAATCTATATAATAAATATAGTTAGTGAACAATGCATACCCCCATGTTTCATGTGTTTTTTCTATCTTTATTTCATTAAGTAATTATCAACATATAGTTCCAATTGAACTAGCCTAAAATTGGAAAATTTTATAGATTTACTGTTTATATATTAGGTAAAACACTCAAACCCCTAGTTTATTATACTATATACTCAACATATCTGAAACAACTGCCTCATTCTTTAATAGATCATCTAAATCCCTACTGAGACAAAAAATCCTAGGGAAAATAAAATTCATGAAATTTAAAAAGATAATTCGAAATAATCTTAAATATATTATTTCATCAAATAACATATAACAAATTTCATCGAATCTCCAAACTAACCCCATGTGATCTAAAATTCATGTGGTTTTCATCAACGATTCTTATCATATATAGATCCATGAACATTCATACCTAAAAATTCATTAATCCCATAAAAATAGTTAGGATATTTGTGACACATATTGAAATTATAATGAAAATGAAGTTCAAATAATGACATCTAAATGTATCCTAAATTTTAATATCTAGTTATTTCATAATATATTTATCTATACAAAATGTATATTCCATTTATATATTTCATTATTGGAAATAATGAGTTTAAAAAAATATACTATTAAAATATTATAATTTAATTTGATAGATTTCAAATATACATTTAATTGGTGGGTATTATTAATAATAAATAAATTGTGGAAAAAATATTATTTTTATGTATAAAATGAATTAAATATTTTTCAATTTTTTTATCATTTAAAAAAATAATGTTAAAAATAGATATTTTTCTAAAAACCCATATTTACGTGCACAAAGTGCCAGTATAATAAAAAGATAAATTATTCTATGTTAATAAATTATTTTAATGAAATGTTTAGATAATATATTAAATAAAATATTTTTACATTCATGTACATAGGTTTTCAAGGAATGGAATACAACTAAACTCATTGGTATGCATAAAAATAATTTCTCAAAAAATTGTTTCCATATGTCAGAAAAATTATATAAAATTGAATTTACAGTAATTATAAAAACTGAATAAATTAAAATGGATTATATATTATTAATCACAAAAACTATAATAATTTTATATGGTCAACATAATCTTTGTTCAAAAGGAACATAAAAAATAATAAAATATCATTAGTATGGATAATGTTAGGAATAATTTATTAGGGGTTAGCCTCATTATATGTTTTAAAATATCTATAAATGATTAAATTTTATTATTTGATAGTTATTTTATATTAAACATTAAATATATAGTGATTTTTAAGGTTGTACCAACATTACATGAGTAATACATTAATATATTCTAATCTTTTGAAAATTTTCGAGTGAGTCCTCATCCTCCAATAAGAATAGATTCACCCCTTCATATACTCCTTAAAATCAATGAAACTTAAATATTTTTAATTATATACCCATACACATACCTAAATTAACTTAAAATTTCATATAGGTCCTTATTTTATGGGAATATAATCATTTGAAGGATTACAATGTAATCCAATTGGGAATTGCTAAGGAAAAAGTTTAACTCCTAACTGAGTTCATTAGATAATTTTTATTATTAGAACTCAACTAAATATATGTTATAAAAAACAAAATAAATAAAAAATATTCTTAAATATACACTAATTTAATTATGTTCACGTATAACCTATTTTATCTTCCTTTCCATAATATGGTAAATGATATTGTCGCCCACACATATGTGTTGACTTATGCCTCCATGTACCGATGTGATTAAATATCCATAACAATATTAAATTTTTAGTTAATATGGAATACTTTTTTTAGATATATGATATTTATGACATAATTATCATTCTATAATTATATTATAATGTATACTTTTTTTCTTTATTTTAATTGGAATATGACATTGTCGCTCATGAGTATGTGTGGAACACCACCTCAACACAAATATGTGATTCATTATTTTATCATAACTTATTATGGATTTTTATAAAGGATTATATATTTAGAAATATTATTATTATTTAAGGATTATGATTCTAGATATGATGAATATATGAAAAAGATTCCATTAATAGTTCCATCCAATCCAAACATAAAATAAAGAAGTAGTTTTCATTAGAATAGTAATTTTAATGATGAAATTATTATGAAATGGATAATTAGATAATATAATGTCATGTTACATGTTAAATTATAGATTATTATTTTCATTTAATATATTTATAATAAATATATATTTATTATATAATATATATTAACATATACAAAGAATTAGCGAACTTGTTATAAGGGTTTATTTTATAATATAATTTATTTTCAGCATTTTCTATGATAAATTTACATTGAGTGAAATTATATGGACCACAACCATTAAAAACCATTTATTTTCTTCTAAAATTACTATTTATGATGTTTTTATTTATTAGTAATATTTTTATCACATTGGTATATAAATTGATATTGAAAATAATTTAGAGAAAAGCAGACCCTATATCACCTTTTGTCAGTGATATATAAATTCATGTCCACACTATTAAAAAATAGATTTTAATAATTATTACCTAAACATAAAATTTTATAAAAACATTACCTTAACTTCAATTTAAAATATATACAATGTTATAAAATTGATTTTTTTACATTTTCCCTAATTATTTATTAAAGAATTTTTATAAAAGTTTGAAAGGAACAATATATTTTTACTTATATGATATGAATGACTTACACCATCAAAATTATTGTTCTATGATATGATGATTTCATTTCATGTTTCCTTGATTATTTTATGAAAAATGTATTTCAAAAACATTTTTCTAATTTTTAGATTAAAATTTATCAAATGGAATTTTTTTTTTGATGTTTTCAATGAAAGGACAGATTTATTTTTGAAATGGTTTTTATCATCATTATCATATTAATTTAATGAGCCTAATTGTCCACTAAGTTTATTTTCTTTCAATTAAATCTAAACTATTAATTTGAATGACATATGATGATGATTGTTTATTTATCATTATGTAAACCCCATTTATTTCCCACTTGTTAATTAAATTAAAATGAAACCATTATGAAATCCATTCCATTTTTTTATGTTATTATATGATGAAATAATGAAATGTTTATGTAACACATTTATATTCAATGTGTTTTGATATGATGATATTATGTTATGTTTATAGTCATATGATACATAGGTGTATGATTTTTAATTGTTCACGTGTGGTCCAAAAATATTATTCTCTTCTGATGTATTGGGTAATGATGGATATATCATAATAATATATGGTCTATAATGTGGAGTAAGCCTCGTTCAGTGATGGAATAATTTCATTATGATTGTCTTTGGAGTCATCCTTGACTATGTAAATGATGGAATGTGGGGAGGTCCCAATCCACTATGATATATTTGGATGTGATCCTTGAATGAGGAAATTATTTTATTTTATTGTGTATCTAACATTTATTTATGATGTAATATTATGATATGATTTCATGGCCCATTATTGATTAGTTATAATACTATAAATTATGAAATATATATTATGTAATTCCAAATTCTTATTCTATATTTTTTTTAATGATATATGACTGATTTTGAATGATTATGGTATATTATGATCATGTTATCATATCATTATGCTAATCTTATGATCAGTTATGGTAATTGAATGATATCTATTTTGTTTGCTTTTATCCTTTATATGAGCTCACCATTTTTATGGTTCCTTTACCATGAAATGAATAATGTTTTCTTTTAAGGGTTTTATAAGAAGTTTGCTATGTGATAATGTGATTTGGGGATATGGTTAATACAAATAATTAAATAAGGTGATTAGTTATCCATTCTACAATGAATACAAATTCGTAGGGTTATGGGTCATATTTATCTTTGAGAGGAATTGAATATTCATATATCGTAATGATATATATATATATATATGAAATTATTTTGTCATCATAGATAAAAACAACATGTGGATTATATTATCTTAAGAGATTAGGATTAGAAAAAAAAATTAAATCTTTGCGGATAATTCTTTGTATGGGATATCTTTATAATGTTTTGGTAAGGTAGAGAATGAGTGATTTTCCATGAAATGAATCACCATTTTGATACTATATGTGGTTATTGTTTTGTAAAAAAATAATCTACTATAAATAACAATAAAAAGAGCCTATTTATTATAACTCAACCATCATTCTGGTGCATGGTGAATTAGCCCTTACAACACACCTATTTTGATAATCCCTTGATATATTATTTGATTATTCACATTTTCATTATAAAACATTAAAAAGTATTTCATTACATAATGACAACTAATGAACTAGGTTAAACCAAAAGATTCATTTGTTGAAAACAAGGCATCATGATTATTACATCATATTGATGACTTGTCATGATTTCATGATTTTTCATTTTGATTATATTTCTCACAATATACATTTTTTTCAAATTTAATGGCTTGAACCAGGATGAATTAGGATAATATTTAATATTATATGTTATAAAACTTCCGTCCTATAGAGAAACATAGTAAAATTGGTTCTTGGATCTAAAATATAATAGCTATATGGACCCAACTCTATCACAATGGGAATGGTTTCAGGAATCATGTCAAATTTCCAAGATTCCAAATAAATGAAAATTTTACAATTGATACATTTATGTGCCAACATTTACCTTATATTAGTTTTTCATATGATCCACTAATAGCTGATAAATGAATCAATACCAATAAAACTACATTTTCTATTCTCTGTTATTATGAACATGAATATTTTTTCAAATAACAAGATCATTTGGATGGTGTAGAAGATCAATGGGGGAATCCTGTCAAGAATATGAAGCAATACAAGAAATAAACATCATATCATTGGATGACTTTAATATTGTATTTTTTTAATAATTATATTGCATAGAAAAAATTTCATTAAAATGGAAAAGGAATTATTTGAAATAGAATAAAATAATGATGATTTTTTTAGTACACATGATAAAAATTACATCATACATGCGACATATTTTTCTGATTTATCATTTATTTTGATTGAAAAGTTGAATGATAAATAAATACCTTAAGGCCAAATATTTGAAGATAATATGATATTATAGAAATTTATTTATATAAAAAAATAATTCAATGTTCTCTCAAGATGAGATATTAAATTTGATACTCTTATATTCTAATAGTTACCATTAAATAATGAGAATGATCGTTTTTTAGTGAAATTCAACTAACAAAACCCATTTTTGAAACACAATTATTTTTCAATCATATCAATAGATAGAATGAACTTTTAGTGGAAATTTTATTATGGAGTTGGGTACATATTTTAACTATGTAATACTGGTAATTCAAACAAAATATTATTGAATCGATGTCAAGAGGATAGTCAAAAAATCAGGTGGCGGAAGAGACCAACATAATGTACTTACAAAAGTACATTGATATATCCATAAAAAAGTATGCACATTGCACTGATATTTTTATGAAATTATGCAATAATGATGAAAATTTTGGTCAACAACCTCTCAATCCCATAGAAAATAGAATGTGTACCTAATCACAACAACTATAGTTGGTCAGGAGAATGAAGTGGTCAGAGGTACACTTACGGTCCACTCTATAATTTCAAATGATTTTTTTGGTTCTAGATATACCAACTATGATATATGTAATGAATATTATACGGGTATAATTTCTCTAACTCAATTACTAGGTTTCAAATTTACAATAAAAAATCCCCATGGTATAAGGATTTAATCCCATGTTTATATGACCTCTATGATAGAAGTTTTTGGTAATGTAGTACCTATAAATATTGGGATTGTACAAATAATTAAACATGATTTAACTATTATCATCAATTAGATCCCTTTATATATAGTACATATTCATTTTCTAATATGATATGTCATGTTGTAAATTCTACATCATCCGATCATCATATTCCAATGCTGTGATAAATTTGATCCTTTAATTAATGTTATTTCAGTTTATATATTTAATTAATAATTCATGCAAGATATATAGCTGAATTGGTTGGGTAGAAACAAAACATAAAATATAAACATATATTTAGGTAATATGATTATATATTTGTTAATGAAATAATTTCTCTTTATTTGAGTCATGATGTTTATTTTTCAAAATAAATCATTCATATTTTTATGCCCATTTCAAATTATCAATAAAGAATGGCCCTGATTAACTTTATGGAGTTGAGGAAGAAAGACTTGTATATTATTTATAGGTATTTGTATACTCCAAAATGTATCCATAGGTTGTAACCAATATTTTTTATAACAATTAATATTGTTTAGAACTTATATTCATTTATTTTTTATAACATAACATGATAACTAACAAAATTGGTATCCTTTTCCAATTATTGATAGGTTTTCATATCAACTACAAGAGCTCAATACTTTTCCATGATTAATAATCATCGAAAAATTTTGAAATTGATTTCTCGGGAGGATATACACATTATATGATTCAATACCATGTATGATCATTATGAATTTATAGTGATTCAATTTAAACATACAAATTATCTTACTATATTTATAGACTTAGTAAATAATATATATCAAGATTATATTATTCTAATTTTGGTAGGATTTATATATGATATTTATATATATTAAATGTGAAATGATAAGAATTAAGATAATTTATGAATTTTTCTAATAAACCTAAGGATGGATATGATGTATGATATATTGTCCAAGTGTGACTGTTTATTAAAAAAATTGACATTATTGGGTAATATAGTCTCATTTGGGTATATATCATTGGTTCTTTTTAAAGAAATTTTTTTATTAATGGATCGAGACAAACATGGAAACCAATATCCATAATTTTCTGGGGTTATAATGATAATACCAATGCTTTATGATATATTTATTATAGGTATATATTCTAATTACCAAGATGACATTAAAATGATCCATGTACCTTTGGAAAAATGAATGTGATGGAAAGATCAAGGATTTGAAAAGATGTTCAGTTCGTAAACCAATAATTGCATTACCCTGTAGTGGAAAGGGTTTGTGATATTTATTAGTGAATCAATGAATTTTAAATTATGTGTTGTTATACAGAATGATATGGTGATAGATTACACCTCAATCATATTTAATGTTCATGTGTAAAATTACAAAACTCATGCTTTGGAGTTAGTTGAAGAATGTTTTTCTCTGGAAATATAGATGAATTATATTTATGATGAGTGATGTGATATATATACTGACAATAAATATTTATTTATATATTCACATTGAAATAGTTGAATATCCTTCAAATTTGATGGCTATAGTTGATTAAATAATATCAATACTCAATAATCTACCACTCTACGAAGGTGAACAAGTTGGATGGTGCTTTAAACAATAAATACAACCTTTGATTTTTCATGATGATGATTTATAGTGATTCAAAACTTATGTATTTACTTTTGATAGATCATAAAATCTAGAGGAATGGGGAAAAATAATATATTTTATGACAAATGACCAAACACTCATCTATGTTTGGATTTAATAGACATCACAAATGTATGTGGAATGGTAGAATAATATGAAAAATTTTAATATGTTCATACATGCATTAGATATATTAATATTACTTATTAAATGATTATATATAACTTAAAAACCATTAATGAAGAATTATTGTTTAATGAAGCTCATAGATCTTCATTCTCTATTTGACCAGAATGTATAGAGATATATAATTATCTGAATGTGTATTTAAAATAGGATAACATAAAAAGGGATACTGAAAAGTCTACACATCGGTGCATTGTATTATAGGAAGTTAATTTTACTAGATATAATTGTAACTAGAAGATAGAGTCATTTCCCATTCAAAATTTTATGGGTGAAAACATTATCATGGATTACATCATCAGACCCCCTCTGAAACATCAATATGGGTTCATGTTTTTTGTGATATAGTCGATCCCCTTAAAAATTTTGAATATTTAATTTTCATAAAATAATATTTCACTCTTTAACAACATTTCAAAATCTACATTTTGTATTCTGTGATATTTCATAAATTTCCACCATCAATTGTATCTTATTGGGACCTTAGTATTACTGCAATGTTCAGGTGAAGGCTTTTATATGTTCTGAAGATAGAGATGAGCTGTGTAACTAAATATCATCCTTAATAAGAAAATCATTATAAGGGTAATATTAAATCCATGGAAGATTTTTTTAGATCATGGTTTATATATTTTAAATATGGTTTGGAAAAATACTATCTATGGTTAAATTTTGATACAGAAATATATTTCATTTAAGCATCCATAAGTTTCCTCATAACTACCAATATAATAGGAAGTGTGTAAAACAAAATATATTGAAAATTGTTGGAGAATGAATGGTCTTGGTCCCTAATATATATGAAGAAATTTTATGTGCGATTTATGCTATTTAGAAACACATTAGAGAATTTGAGGGTTAACAGAAAGATATGTTGAAAATCATCAGCAATATCATTAGTTTGAAGTTCATGAAAAGGTATTCCAATGAATTTATCTATGGAAGAATCTTATGATATTTTGAAAAAAAATTGAATATTTTGATCAAGATATATTGGCCGATCATAAATTCTCGAACACATTTTCACGGTCTCTGATCACTTTTCACATCCACCTAATCTATCCGAATAATATGATATGTTCGATATATCCTTCTTGAGAAAGTGTAATCTCGATCATGTACATGCACTAAACTCAATGCTCATTCCTTTAGAGAAAATTCACTATTATATGAAAATTTTATTGATATTATCTACAAAAAAGGGAAACCCCTATAGAATAATAAAACTCACATAATCATTGTTTGGTGGCGAAACCACAAATTCAACGAACCAATGTGGGAAACCAAATATGCGTAGAGGTGGAAATATCCATCGTTGTTTGTATGGTAGGGAAATAATTTCAATGGTCAAATAATTATAAAGGGTATAACATAACACCTTAATATTTTGTGATATATTTCTCTTTAAATAATTTATAATTCTATATAATCATTCTTTACATGCAAGACTATGTTTAAATGAAATGTGATAAAATATAAAAAACTTATTATTTATTGTGATTTCCATATACAATCAGTTAGATTAGAATGTAAAAAATAACACTAACTAAATTATGAAAATTTATCATTTATATTCTTCTAAAATTTATTCATTCTATTTTATTTGGTTAAATATTATAATAAATCCATTTTTTTGTAAAAGGATATCATTTTTAAGAAAACAATTTTTATACGCAAAATGAATTTTTTTCATAATAAATAGAAAAATAACTATTGATGAATATTTTTAATGTAATTATAAGATTATATATACAATTATAAAGTTTTATATTAATATAATAATTTTTAGAAGGAATTAAATGAATGTAATGATTGAAGTATTCTTAAAATTCCACTTTTCTATAAATAGATTTATTGTTTTTTCACACATATTTTAAAATTTATTTCATCCAATTATAGAAATGAAAAATTAGAAAATGGATCCCATATTTTTAATTATCATTATTAATTTAATTGAATAAGATAAATTAAATTTTTATTCTTATTTAATTGTAATCATAACAAAAATATGTTACTACAATTACAGTAATGGCCTGAGTTTTTGGGGTCCATTACATGGTAAAAACCTGAAGTTTGAGGTGTTCTGGGTGGTCTAGAAGGCCATCCCTACTTCTCGGTTACTCCTAGTGGTAGCCTTGGCCTACTGGTAGCCTCAACCTACCGTTACCTAGCCTACCGGTGACCTTGGGGTACTGGTATCCCTCAACTACCGGTAGATCTTGGCTACCGGTAGCTCTCACCTACACCCCATGGGTTTTACAGTAGCGCCTCCTTTTTGCACAAATTGGTTTTTAAATCATTTTTTGACACCTTTATGCCTGTTTTAAAGCCCATTAATGCAAATTTATAGAATATAAATTAAATTATTGGTGAGGTAGCCTCCTTAAATGAAAAACCATGAGGTTTGTGTCTATTCGAACCACCCTGAAAGGCGTGGACCTTTTAAGTGGCGTGTGGGGTGTCCCAGCCACATGGTCAACCTACGATCACGCTTCTTACGTGGTTTCTTGTTTTTGTTTCCGTATCTTAACCATCCTGGGAATGATGTATCATAGCCTTTACAACATAAAGACTTCTCCCAACGTTTCTTTTTTTCTCTATCACCTTGCGCTAGGAGTACCCTTCCCCCTGAGTAGTAGTAACCCTCGATGTTTTCCTTGATCACGTTACATGGAGTTCCTGCTACTCACACGAGGACCTAATGTCAATCCTTGATCAGTCAGGTAGAGACTTTCTCCTTTGTCTCTCCTTTCTGTGTATCATGAGGGGTGGGCATTCCTTTGTCTCTTTGGAAATTGACAAAACCCAAATTAATAGAGTTTTTGAACGGACATTTAAAGAATGAACGGGGATATGATTGATGTCATACTATGCTCTTTTATTGTTGATATGTGTTGTGAATTATATGGGCCTATGCTCGCTAAAAATCATGGCTATTGGTGGTCTTTCTCTGTTCACTATTGAACATCGGTGTCCCGGGATGTTTACATAATCGTAACATGGAATTGGTTAATTAGGTGTACACAGTTAAATAAATTGAAAGCACCATGATTAACCCTTTTCTGTGATAACCTCGGTTAAATAATAGTGGAATTGAAACCATTGAGTGTGTTAAATCTTTTAAATCTGAAAATAAATGTGAGCGCGAACATTGGGTTGGTGGTAGTGGTTTGGTTGTTTTTTTTCACGGGCCGATTACGGGTGAAATTATGGTTTTCTTGGATGGGATCCCCTGTTGTTATACATTCATTGGTTGTGAATCTGAGACAATGTGGGGTTACTCTGGTAATATACCGAATTGGGGTGGATTCCTCTGTTGTCGAGAAATTGTTGGATTCTAGAGTTTGGGGACATGGTTTTGTGTCTCAGGGTTGTTTTGTTTCCACTACATTGAGGGATCTCACTTGATCCCTCGTTGTTATGACTTCACAAGAGAACTGGGTGTGAATTCTTAAATTACCTGATGTTTTTCCTTTCTTCTGTTTTTGTTGTTTCATCTAAGAATATGCATGTTAGTTGCCCAGTAAGGATGGGATCAACCTGTAATGAACTGTTATGAATGATAACAAGAATAGGGGAACTGGGAACTGTTTGTGGTGTTTTTGTTTACTAAGGCAGCAGTACATGGGTACCTTTTTGTATCTGTTTGAGGAGTCGTAGGTTTGTCTTTGTGTAGATATATATATGTATAATTGTATGTTTTGTGTTTAGGCGCACCTCACCCACGTTGGGAACTTTGTTTCGGACACCCCATTTCATGGGGAAGGGAGTTTCCCCCTAGTTACTCCCCTTACTACTCCCTCTTACCTCTGTTGTTATGGTTGGAGTCTACCTTACACCCAAGATCCTTCGGGTAGGTTTTGATTGGTGTGTTGTTAGCCCAGGTGTTTTCGAGTAGGGGCTCTGGTTATGGTTTGATTTACCAGGTGTCTTCAGGATGAGGACCAGGTGTTTTCGGGAAGGGATGAGATGGTTGTGAGAACCAGGTGTGTGCGGGCAGGGATGTGTGGTTGTGAGGGCCAGGTGTGTGTGGGCAGTAAGAGCGTGGTAGCGTCAGGACGTTTTCTTTTAGGGATGAGCGGCTAGCTAGTGGGGGAAATGGTGTTGCGGGGTACCCAAATGTTTTGTTATTTTACTATTACCTTAATGTTTATGTTGTTTGGTGAGTATGGACGGTGTGGTGGGATGGATATACTCCTTGATAGATGTTTGTTTCTCAGCTTCTCACGAGACTTTAGTACGTCTCCCCACTTGTGCATGAGAGCTATATGTTTTTCCTACTGATTATGCTTTGTATGCTCACCCTATGTTTACATTCAAGTTGTCAGGAGGACTTCGGAGGCCCTATAGGACCTTACTAGTCTGAACATTGGAGTTTCTGTTGGTCGATGTTGTTTTCTACTTCACCTTTTCTTCTCCTGTTGGTGTGTACTTTGGAGTTCTTTTACCTTATTCAGTTTTTTATTAAAACATGCATGTATTTTGGTTTTCTTTTGAGTTTTCTATACTTGGTGGTGTTTGGTGTTGACTCATTATTTATCCCTATATTGGTTAACTGAAAAGGGTAATTCCTCCCATATTGTGGAAATGTTACACCCTTGGTGCTAGTCGCCACTCCGGGGCCTACTAGAGGAGGGACTCAGGGGGGTTATTATATCGTCTTCGACTTGAATAAGGAAGGGTATGGAACTTTTACATCCCTTCCATCATCTTGCCGAAGGAAAGTCGTGACAGAATGGAATCAAAGGGGGTTGAGGGATAGGATGGAGTCTGTATTTTGGCACAGTGAAGATTGCATGGGATGTTAGGGCAACAATGTTAGGTGATATTAGTTCGTGAAATATGCCAGGGTGGACCGGATAGGACACAAGATTTTAGGGCCCCATATGATCCGATGCAGGGACTCTGATCCTATCAATTGAACAAGTGAGACTAAATTTATTATAGGGTAGAGACCCTAGGGAATGTACATGCATCATACTGATTGTGTTTTTATTGATTTGGGGCACCTTGGTAAATAAAATAGTAATAATAATAATGATTCCCTTTCTACTCGGGCATAGGCAATCATTGATTACCTTGCAGTTATGGCACCCGGACGTTACCCATGAGCGACCCGGGAGGTTGAGGCACTGCGGATCGAGGCTGTTGACTAACAGATGGTTGACCGAGATGAAGAGGACGACTTGTGGTAGAGGATTCTGCGCTCTTTCCAGCGACAAACCCTCGAGAATTACCATGGTAGTATTTCTGACTCAGTAATGGGGGGATGGCTTGAGGAGCTAGCCATCACCATCTCTTTAATCCATGATCTGAGGGATTTCTAGGTTCCGTTGGCCGTCAGTCAGCTAAGAGGAGCATCACGTCAGTGGTGGACGCTTTTCTTGGGCGAGAAGACAGAGGTAGATGTTTCATGGGACAGTTTTGAGAAGGAATTTTGTGAGGAGTTACTCTTCTCTACGGCGAAGGCTGAGAAGAGATAGGAGTTGCACTCCTTTCAGTAGGGAAGCATGTCAGTGAGGAATCTGGCGATCAAGTTCGAAGATCTCTTGCGCTTAGCTCCAGATCTCTTTCTAGATTATGAGTCTCATGCAAGACAGTTATAGGACGCACTCTGTCCTTCACTTCAGTATGGTGTCACTGCATTCACTGTTCTGAAGTATCTAGAATTATATGAGATGGTCGATATAGTAGAGAGGATGAACTCGATGGGAGGAACACCATGAGAAGGGAACAAACTGAGTTCATCAAAGGGGAAGGTAGTTTGTAGTAGGTCTCCAGCGACAAGGCCATTCAGGTTTCGATAAGCAGGGTTTATGCCTCATCAGTTCGAGTCCCGAGATTCTGGCCCTAGCCCTTTTCACGTAGTGTAGAAACCGATGTGTTTCTCTTGCTAAGTTATTGGACATGTCTAGAGCAGGTGTCTGAATCGACTTCCACATGGTGGAAGTGGGAAGTTTCAACACCCACCTCAGCATCATCTGTTGCCATCAAGGGCTTTCCAGCAGCAGCAGCACGCCCCTGGCCCTCCGAGGGACGACCTTGCGGGAAGAGATCGACACTAGGGTGTTCCTTGGGGACCTCGACTTGGGAGTGTTCAAGGAACTGGTCAACAACAGCGAGGAAGAGGAGCTGAGCATAGACAGTTGCACGCCGCAGAGTTAGTAGCTCTGACGGGACTAGAGGTTGTTTAAGCTACGATCAGTTTATTCAGCACTCTTGTTTCTGCCTTGTTAGACTCGGGAGCTTCTCACTCCTTTGTTACTACTGAATTATCCCATGCTCTGGGTCTGGATGCCGAGAGACTTTTTGTACCTCTAGTGTTGAGAACACAAGTTGGGGGTCAGACCAGTGTATATTAATTATTCCAGGGGTGTAGACTGATTATGGGACCGCATCAGTCCAGTGGAAAGCTTCTTTCATTGCAGATGCATCAATACGATGTCATTATAGGCATCTACTGGTTATTCTCTATGCATGCCATCATCGAATGCTATCAGAGAAGGAATGAATTCTCTAATGAGAATGGATGGAGTGTGGATTCTATTGGGGAGAGGGGTTATCAGGAAGGGCATCGACACATAGATCCACTCCTTTCTATTCTGAACGGGATGTCAATAGAGTCGGTGGATGCAAGAATGATGGATGTCCCAGAGGTCGTAAGAGAATTCCCTGATGTCTTTCCCGATGAGGTTGTGACTATACCCCCTCAGCATGACGTTGAATTTGGGATAGACTTACAGCCTGATGCTCGCCCGATCTCAATGGCTCCTTATCAGATGGAACCTTATGAGTTTTGGGAGTTGCATATTCAGATTGACGATCTGATGGATAAGGGCTTTGTTCGACCCAGCGTGTTATCGTGGGGTGCTCTAATTTTGTTCGTAAAAGAAGGTAGATGGTAGTCTATGACTATTAATACACTACCAGAGGTTGAATCAGGTGATGATCAAGAATTGTTACCCCCTCCTAAGGATAAATGATATATTCGACTGGCTGGGGGGAGTAGGTTGGTTTCCTAAGATCGATATGCGGTCTGGATACCACCAGTTGAGAGTGAAGGAAAGTGATATCTCAAAGACGGATTATAGGTGCAGATATGGCCACTTTGAGTTCGTGGTCATTCTGTTTGGCGTTACAAATGCACCATCTATGTTCATGAACTTCATGAAATCTATTTTCTGAGATTTTCAGGACTAATTCATTCTAGTGTTCATCGACGACATCCATATCTACTCAAGATCAAAGGAATAGCATGCTGAACATTTTAGGGCAGTTTTGGGAGTCCTTAGACACCACCATATTTATGGGAAAATTTCTAAGTGCAAGGTCTTAACACGAGAGGTACATTTCCTTGGACACGTAGTGTCTCTTAGGGGAATATAAGTAGGCCCATCTATGGTCGAGGCAGTCGTTTCATGGGGAGCACCCAAGAACATGGTGGAAGTTCATAGTTTCCTAGGTTTATTGGGATATTACCGGAGGTTTGTGCCCAATTTCTCTCAAGTTATATCTCTGTTGATAGCTTTGACTTGGAAAGACTAGGCCTACATATGGAGCGACTAGTGCCAAACAGCTTTTAGCTACCTAAAGGAGAAGCTGGATAGTGCTCCAGTACTCAGATAACCAGTGGAAGGGGTGTTGATTGAAGTGTTCTATGATGCTTCTGGCCTTGGGATGGGATGTGTGCTGATGCGGGAGTGATGAGTAATCTCTTATGGGTCTAGGCATTTATGTCTTCATGAACCTAACTATTCCACCCACGATCTAGAGCTTGCAGCCATGGTGTTCGCATTGAAGTTGTGGCAGAATTATCTCATCGTAGAGCGCTTTGTGGTATTCTCAGATCACAAGAGCTTGCGTTATATCTTTTCCTAGCGAGATTTGAACTTGTGGCAGGGGATATGGGTTGAGTTCCTCCAAGATTACAAATTCGAGAAAGGTCTCCCCAATATAATTGGGGTGTGTCCATTCATCCGATCATCTTCTATTTTTAGCACATAAAAAAGATCAAGAAATATTAAATTTTGAACCCTCAGAAGAAAATCCTCTAACACACCAGAAGGGTGTGTCGTACTCCAATTTTCTAGTTGAACAACAATTCCTGTGGGATTTAGTTCACCGACCTGCAAAGAAGATTATATGGAGTGAGGCATCACATTAATAGAAGCACCCAAATCAATCATATCATTAGAAAAAGAATACTCCCCTATGGTACATGGAATTGAGAATGTTCCAGGATCATTGCAATTGGTGGGAATCGATGGTTGTATCAATGCTGAGACATTCCTCCCAAAACATACCTTCTCATCACCACGAATTCTCCATCGATGTGTACACATCTCCTTTAGAAACATAGCATAATGACGAATTTTCTTCGCGGCATCAATCAATGGGATGTTAACATACACTTTTTTGAAAGTCTTCGAGATTTCTTTGTCAAGTTCAGTTTCCTTTTGTTTCCTTGGTTGGGTGGATCTTTGGGGAAATGGAATAGGAATGCTTGGGCTTGGTAACTAATCAATAGGAAAACTCTTTCCTTTGTTAGGAGTTCTCTCAAGACAAGGTTCCACCTCAATTGAACCTTTTTCAGTGGTTGGGATGGTGGTTTCTTTAGGAGAGGATGACTCTAATGGAAATTTCATTTGGCTTTTAAGTTGATTTCCACTCCTAAGGGTGATGGTACTAACATTCCCCTTATCCCTAGGGTTGACAAGTGGTTGAGAGGGTAGTTTACCAGACCCATGGCTTTGGATTTCACCCACCATGTTATCTAGATGGCCTAACTGGGTTTTGAGGTCTTGTATGGATGCCTGAGTGGTTTTGTGGAATTGGAGATTATTGGAATCCATTTGTTTCATCGTATCTTCTTGGCTAGGTTCAGTTTTT
The DNA here is from genome assembly GCA_963277665.1 of Viscum album. Taxonomy (NCBI): domain Eukaryota; kingdom Viridiplantae; phylum Streptophyta; class Magnoliopsida; order Santalales; family Viscaceae; genus Viscum; species Viscum album. The sequence continues at coordinate 1,609,846,415 of OY728155.1, read as the reverse complement.
GGAGGGGGTTGTTGGAAAGACCTTTGGGGTGGTTGAAAATTTTTGGGTGGTGGTGGTTGATGACTACTTTTCCCTAGTTGGTTCCATGGTTGATGAGGCTGGTTTGAATACCACCTTGCCTATAGGCTTAGTTTTCATTCCACCAAGGGTTGTATGGATAGTAAGGTTCTTGCCTAATGGGTTGGTTATAGGGGAATCCTGGGAATATTGCCTCACAACTCTCAGAAGATTATCTCAATTGGGGGCATTGGTCAGAATAGTGGGTATCAGACAAGCATATACCACAATGCATAGGAGGAGGAGATTGGAATTTACCTTGGGAAAGAGCAAGTTGTTGTAGAAGGGTACCCACCTATTCAAACTTTCTGTCCACCTTCTTTTCGAATTCAGTAGTTTTCACATCATGGACACCTCGAATGGGTACACTGGACCTTGAACTGAATTGTTGAGTGTTATGTGCCATGGTCTTAATTAGGGTCCTTGCAGCAATTGTGGTTTTATCCACTAGTGCACCACCTGCAACAGCATGAATCATTTTACGATCTATTGGAATTACACCTTCATAAAAATATTGTATTAAAAGTTGATCGCTTCTGTGGTGGTGTGGAAAACCTAAAAATAATCTTTTAAAGAGTTCCCAATATTCATGAAGGTTTTCTCCTTGAAATTATCTTATCCCATGTATTTCATTCCTTATTGTTGTAGTTCGAGAGGCTGGGAATTATTTTTCATGAAAAAGTTGTTTCATGTCCACCCAACCTCTAATTGGGGAATTAACATAATACAACCAATCTTTATTCATGTCTTCTAATGAAAATGAAAATGCCCTAAGTTTTACCTTTTCTTCATCCACATTAGCAGGTTTTTATGTTGAACACATAGTATGAAATTCTGTTAAATGCTTATGTGGATCTTCTCCAGGCAGTCCATGAAATCTGGGTAACAAATGAATTAAACTAGATTTAAGATCAACATTGGGTGCCTCGCCTTGTAATTGATTGTAAGTGGGTCAGATATCAAAATCAGGTGAGGTTAGTTATTTTAGTGTTATATTATTTTCATCCATGTTATACAAGTTATGTTTAGTTTTAACTTTGGTTTCCGAAGAAGAAGAATGATCAAGAATAATTTTAAGATGTGATGTATCCTCCTTCAAAGTGTTGTCTTCTGTGTCTCAGTTTCGTTGATGTAGGATCCTCTCCAGTTCTGGTTCGAAATTTTGTAGGAATCCTAGAGTAGAATGCATCATACACAGAACATTCACAATAAATAAATTAGAACACAAAAATAAATTCAAAGGTAGAAGATAAAACATACAAATAATCTCAAAAATTACAAAAAAGTTATCAAAAACACGCACAAAAAACCAAAGCGCTTCCCGGAAATAGTGCCAAATTTTGACCGCGTTGTCGTGACACGTCAAATTTATTATATTATTAAGGTTGAATTATATTCTAGGGTATACCATAGGTCGTCTCTCAGGGAGCTTTGGTAGGTTTAGAGTGTATATTTTTAATCAAAATGACTATGAGAGGGGTGGTTTTGAAAACAGTTTAAAAAAATGACTTAGTTGAAATATCGTAAAATATGAGTGACCAAGTGGAATTTGAGAAATATGAGATAAATTGATTGTTGTGATCTCACTACACACATATCAAGTTCATTGTTCATAGAGATCCATCTTAATTTTAGAGTAATTCTTTGGTTGGAGTTAATTGGAATCCCGATTAATTCCTAAGCTTCTATTTCAATGCTTTAAGGACCAAACCATGACGTAACAATCGTATTGTCAAGGTCCTGTACTTATGCATGGAATAAGAGCTTACAAAGGATATTGAAATATCAATATGGTGGGTATAAAAATTATTCTTTTGATGTCCAATCGGAACAACAGAAGTCACGAACTCAAAACCACACACCGATCAGTTAGAAATTAAGAGCATAACACACACATGCATCAAATCAAGAATTTAAATCAGAAATAATATAATATACATGGAATGAAATGTTTAAACACCCAAATTACTCCATACCAGTAGCTAGTGTATGCATCAGAACTCCCTTGACATGTGTGTATCTCCCTCACAACAAACACCCAACTTTTATCTCAACATCGGGTGGAGGAGGAAGCTTGGGTGGAACTCCTTCATCATCCTTGATTCACCTATGAAGATAGGGGCCTCCAGAACCTACAAGGTGATTAGGAGACGCATCTAGGACTCCAAATTTGTAGCACCTCACTCCATGGCTGAACTTCCAAATGAGGTTCGCTTGATTCCCTTTTATAGGAAAATTAGAAGGTGGTTTTAGGCACATAGATTTCATCAATCCACTTGTACCATGCGTTTCGGTCTTCAGACAGCCTAATCACTCTTTGGAGAAAGTAGAAAAGTTATATCCCTACATCTTTACTATATCCACCGAATTTTTGGCACCATTTGACAACTACAACTCATGATATTGATAAAATACAGTACACCGCATTTGACTTGGTCCAAATTCGGTGGCTTGGAAAGATTATTTCGAATGAGCCCCATAGAAGCCGAATCAGGATTTGGTTCCTTAATATGAAATATATCCTATAACATTTTGGACAGGCCCACAAAATTTCAGCCCATTTGGATTCTCTGATAGCGTGTACTATGAAAAACAGTGGATAGATGTCCATAGATCCATGGAATTTTGGCCCATTTTTCTTCTACTTCATCAAGGCCCCCCCAAATCACATCCACCTACATTAAAATAATAAAAACAAGTAACATTGCCCATTATAATGTTGATTAACATTAATTAAATTATTCAAACATATAGTGAAATTTATTCTTATATTTAGAATATTCATTAAAAAACTAGATTAAAAGGGTGGTGTAAGGGTGGAATAAAATAGTGAATCGTCATACGATCACACCCCCACACATAAAAATTTGCACTCCGGGGAAAAATCACATATCCAAATAAAATGATTCATATATATATATTTCCAACATAATAAAGATTTAATATTTGAGGAAATATTTTTTAAAGTAATGTTATCAATGCACGGACCACACCAAGGAGTTTTTCCTAGCGAAAATAGAGAATGATGTCTCATAAATCATATCACAGCAAAATTCAAAAAGATTCGCGATACCCAATTGAGAAAGGAATTCAGTAGTAAACCATGACACTAACTCCCCATGCATGTGTGTGAAAACCATTCCATGCTGTTCTTTCCTCTTGTTATCCAATAAATATATGTTATTTTAACATTATTCAGCTTAAATTATTTTGTCACTGAACCTATCCTACATCCTTTGCAATCATATTTCAAGACCCACTCATTTATGCATTCCCAGAAGTCAAACCATAAGCTTCCGACATAGATATCCCCATATGATTCACATTTTATCACTCCCCTCATTTAATATATTTTTTTATGTTGCAATTGGAAAAAATCTCACACTTATCTCTCAACCCTTGTTTGATCCCCTCACGACACTAATTGCAATAGTTATAACAAGATAAAAGGTTGAGGATGAGTAGTTTTTGACCTTCCCAAGGAACAACAAATTTTTTTAGGGCGTACAACAGTCGGACATTAGGTACACACGCAAAGGTCAATCTGGTATAGTAATGAAATGGTTCGGATAAGGAACGAACGTAGGGAAATATCATTTAAAGAAGAAAAATATTAACCAAAAATATATTTACCTTATATTAAGTAAGAAATAATCACACTGTGTGGTTTGGTGTAAATATTTGTGGAGATATTAGTGACAAAAGTTTCCAAAAAAGAACTCACACAAAGGGCCTCAATCATCTCAAAGGTTTCACATAGATACGACCATTTTTGTCATTGACATAAAACCAATTCAGTAAAAAAATCACTCCTTTATGTTAAATTCATACACATATTCTTTTTATCCTTCGTTATGGTATTTTTAATTTCCCCCTTTAAGGTCACCAAATCATGGAACTTCGAAATTTTTGAAGGGTAATAATGAATATACCATAAATAAGGACAAAAGGAGAAAACAAAAGAAGAAAACGATCAAAATTACTAACTAACCCAAGAATGTATCCACCCCCCCCCCCCCACGCACCTAGAGTATGCAGTGTCCTCACTGTAGTAAATGATAATGTGGGAAGGAAGGATAAAACCTGGTGGATGTCATTCATAGTGTGATTCTTGAACTTGGAGTTCCTCCATCTGGGACCCCAGAACGGTTTCATAAAAGTGATTCAGCTGCATCCCATTGACAGTGAAGTTTTTCTTGGTTTCTTCATTTTGAACCTGAAAAAAACACCAAATGGAGAGACATTAGTAACAATGTATGGTCCAAACCAGCGGGAATGAAGCATACCGGGATAAAATTTCATCCTTGCATTGTATAGGAGGAACTTCTCCCCAATATGGAACTGACGATGAAGGATAAGACAGTCATGGGAAGCCTTGGTTCTCTCCTTATAAATCCTGGTGTGTTCATATGTATCTCTCCTCATTTCCTATAGCTCCTGAATATTCAACTTCCTTCGAGCACCTGCACCAGAATTATTAGAATTTCATTTTTTTATGGCCCAGTAGGCCTGGTGCTCAATCTCAACAAGGAGGTGACAACTATTTACAAAAACAAGCCTATAAGGTGACATTCCAGTGGGAGTTTTAAAAGCAGTACGATAAGCCCATAATTAATCATCGAGTCTAAGACTCCAATCTTTCCTGTTGGGTTGGACCGTTTTTTCAAGATTTTGTTTTACCTCTATATTTGACACCTCTTCTTGAACATTAATTTGTGGGTGATATGTAGTAGATACTCAATGACCGACCCCATACCAACGCAAAAGTTATTTCATTCTTTGGTTGCAGAAATTAGAACCCTGGTCATTGATGATGAACCTAGGTAATCCAAACCTACAAAAGATCAATGTTATCAAAAATTCTACAACTGTTTTGGAATCATCTTTCCTTGTGGCCCATGCCTCTAACAATTTTTATGTGTATTCAACGACCAAAATAATGTACTAGTTACCAATATAATTGTGAAATGGCCCCATAAATTCAATGCCCCAAACATCAAAAATGACATGAAAGAGAAAGGGTTGTTGTGGCATTTCATTTCTTTCAGAGACATTCCCCATTCTTTGACAATGAGGACAAGATTTACGAATTTCATGGGCATCCTGAAATAGTGTTGTCCAATAGGGAATATAATCAAGAACATTGCGAGAAGTCTGTTGGGGACCAAAGTGGTCCCTAGAAGCAAGAGTGTGGCAGAATTTAAGGATAGACTGAAACTCGCTATCGAGAACACAACGCCTAAGGATCTGATCACTACATGTAAGCCAAAGGTAGGGGTCATCCCAAATGTACCAACGAGACTCATGTTTTAGGCGACTTGCTTGGTTTTTGTTGAAATCAGTAGGAATGAAATATGCTACCAAATAATTTACAATTTCATCATACCATGGAATAACATCTTTCACTTTTTACAATTGCTAATTTGAAAACATGTCATTAATGGGAATACAGGGGGAAGAGACAATGTCTGATGTTGGGAGGATCCTACTGATATGGTCTTCCACCACATTCTCCGCTCCTTTTTTATCACTAATTTCTAGACTGAATTCGTGAAGGAGGACAATCCAATGAATGAGACTTGGTTTGGATTCCAGTTTCTTTAGGAGATACCGGAGGGTTTCATGGTATGATAACACAATGAATTTGAAATCTAAAATGTATGACCTGAATTTATCCAAGGAAAACACAATGGAATGAAATTGTTTTTAGTGGTAGTGTAGTTTTCCTGCGCAGGGTCCAAAGTATGTGAGGCATATGCTATGCCATGTGAAGATCAGTTGACCCTTTGTGACAAGACTTCCCCAACTACATAGTTAGAGGCGACAGACATGATCTTAAATTGTAAATCCCACCGAGGTGGTTGGATTACCGGGGGTGATGTGAGAGTCCGTTTTAATTTATTAAAAACTTCTTCACATTCTTTATCAAAATAAAAATCTTTTTCTTCTTGGAGTAAGTGGGATAGGGGAATTGAAATCTTACTAAAATCACGAATGAAACGATGGTAAAATGCAGCATGACCTTGGAAATACCGCACATCACATACATTTTTAGGGAATTGTAGGGAATCAATGACATTCAAATTCGATTTATATACTTGGATACCATCCCCAGAAATGAAATGCCTCCAAACTATACCATGCCGCACCATGAAATGGAATTTCTCATAATTTAATACAAGATTATTTTCAATACAGTGATGTAGGATGGAACCAAGACTACTTAAAAATTCATCAAAAGAGGATCCATAAATAGTAAAATCATCCATGAAAACTTCCATGCAATTCTCCAAGTAATCTGAAAAAATACTAACCATACATTGCTGGAATGTACCCGGAGCATTGCACAGGCCAAATGGAATCCTTCTATAGAAAAATGTGCCAAAGGGGCAAGTTAAGGTTGTCTTTTCCTAATACTATGGGGCAATATGGATCTGAATGTCTCCAGAATACCCATTAGGAAAATATTAATGGGACGTCCCCGCTAGCCACTCTAGAATTTGGTCAACGAATGGAAATGGGAAATGGCCCTTCCTAGTCTGTTGGTTTAGTCAGAGAAAATCTATACAGACACGCCAACTATTCTAGACATGAGTTGGAGAAAATTCATTGTTTTCATTTTTAATTACCATTAGGCCAGTTTTTTAGGAACTAATTGAATGGGACTAACCCATTGGATGTCAGAGATGGGGTAAATGATTCCAGAAGCCAAAAACTTTGTTACTTCCTTTTTAACAACTTCCAAGAGGTTTGGGTTCAGTCGACATTGTGCCTGCCTCACTGGTTTAGCCTCATCAGTTAATAAAAAATGATGTGTACAAATTGATGGGATAATACAAGAAATGTATGCAAGTGTACATCCCAATTCTTGTTTACGCTCTCTCAAATGTTTAAGTAGTAGTAATTCATTCTCGGGAGGGATTGAACTAGCAATGATGATGGGAAACTGGTTTCTATTCTCAAGATATAAATATTTTAAATATTGAGGTAGTTTCTTTAGTTCAAATTCAGGTAGATTTTGGATTTATGGGAGTGTGTATGAAAGTGAGAGGTCACTAATCTCATCTAACTGCTCAGTGGTATCATCCTCAGATGAGGAATTAGATTTTACAAGCGTATCAGTATCATCGATGGTCATGTGATCCTCCGTGTTCAATAAATTTTCAATTAATAAACAAATGTGAACCTTTTCTAGACCACTACAACAATCAGCAAATGATTCATTGCCATGAATTTCAATCAAAGAGGAAAATTCAGAAAGGGGATCAGGGGAAACAAATGATGTGATTTTAGGGGAAGGGAGTACATCAATTGAATTTACCGAGTGAGAGGAATGTTTTTCTGAGGGGTGCTTCATGGCATCAAGGATGTTGAAATGGACTATGTCACCACCAAATTCCATAGATAATTTACCATTATAGAAATTAATTATGGCTTTGGAGGTTTTCAAGAAAGGTCTCCCCAATATAATTGGGGCATGTCCATTCATCCTATAATCTTCCATTTTTAGCACATAAAAATCAGCATGAAATATTAAATTTTGAACCCTCACAAGAACATCCTCTAACACACCAGAAGGGTGTGTTGTACTCCGATTTTCTAGTTGAACAACTATTACTATGGGTTTATTTCACCAAACTACAAAGAAGAGTATATGGAGTGAGGCATCACATTAATAGATGAACCTAAATCAAGCATAACATTAGAAAAAGAATACTCCCTTATGGTACAAGGATTGAGAATGTTCCAGGATCATTGCACATGGTGGGAAGTGATGGTTGTATCATTGCTGAGACATTCCTCCCCAAACTTTCCTTCTCATCACCACGATGTCTCCTTCTATGTGTACACATCTCCTTTAGAAACTTAGCATAACGTCGAATTTTCTTCACGACATCAATCAATTGGATTTTGAACTGCACTTTTTTGAAAGTGTCCATGATTTCATTATCAAGTTCAGATTCCTTTTTTTACTTGGTTGGGTGGCTCTTTGGGGAAATGGAAGTGGAATGCTTGGGCTTGGTAACTCATCAATAGACACACTCTCTCCATTGGTAGGACTTCTCTCAAGACATGGTTCCACCTCATTTTAAACTTTTTCAGTGGTTATGATGGTGGTTTCCTTAGGAGAGGATGACTCTAATGGAGGATTCATTTGGATTTTACGTTGAGTTCTACTCCTAAGGGTGATGTAACTAACATTTCCCTTATCCATAGGGTCGACAAGTGGTTTATTGGGTTGTTTACCAGACCCATGGATTTGGATTTCACCCACCGAGTTAGCTAGTTGGCCTAATTAGGTTTTTAGTTCTTGTATGGATTCCTGAGTGGTTTGTTGGAATTGGAGATTATTTACAACCATTTGTTTCATCATATCTTCTATGCTAGGTTCTGTTTTTAGAGGGGATTGTTGGAAAGGCCTTTGGGGTGGTTTAAAATTTCTGGGTGGTGGTGGATGATGACTACTTTTCACTGGTTGGTTCCATGGTTGATGAGGCTAGTTTGAATACCCCCTTTCCTATAGGCTTGGTTTTCTTTCCACCCAGGGATGGATGGATAGTAAGGTTCTTGCCTAATGGGTTGGTTATAGGGGAATCATGGGAATATTGCCTCACTACTCTCAGAAGTTTCTCTCAATTGGGAGCATTGTTCAGAATAGTGGGTATCAGAAGAAAATATACCATAATTTATGGGAGGAGGATATTGGAATTTCCATGGGTATGATCAAGTTGTCATAGAAGGGTACTCACCTCTTCAAAAACATTGTCCACATTCTTCTTGAATTTAGTACTTTTCACCCCATGGACACCTCGAATGGGTACACTGGACCTTTAACTGAATTGTTGAGTGTTCTATGCCATGGTCTCAATTACGGACCATGCAGCGGTTGGGGTTTTATCCACTAGTGCACCACCTGCAGCAGCATCAATCATGTTACGATCTATTGGAATTAAACCTTCATAAAAATATAGTATTAAAAGATGATCACTTATTTGGTGGTGTGAACAACTTGAACATAATATTTTAAAGGGTTCCCAATATTCATTAGGAGTTTCTCCTTGGGATTTTCTTATCCCACATATTTCATTCCATATTGTTGTAGTTCGAGAGGCCGGGAAGTATTTTTCAAGAAAAATTCATTTCATGTCCGCCCAACCTCTAATAGATGAATTAACCTAACACAACCAATCTTTAGCCGTGTAATCTAATGAAAATAAAAATAACCTATGTTTTACTTTTCCTTCATCCACATCAGAAAGTTTTAATTTTGAAGACACAGTATGAAATTATTTTAAATTCTTATGTGGATCTTCTCTAGGAAGTCCATGAAATCTGGGTAATAAAAGAATTAAACCAGATTTTAATTCAAAATTGGGTGCCTCGCCTTTTAATTGAATGTAAGTGGGTCAGATATCAACATCATGTGTGGTGAGTTCTTTTAGTGTTCTATTATTTTCATCCATTTTATACAAGTTATGTTCAGTTTTAACATTGGTTTTAGAAGTAGAAGAAGGATCAAGAAGAATTTTAAGATGTGATGTCTCCTCCTTCAAAGTGTTGTATTGTGTGTCTCGGTTTCGTCGATGTAGGAACCTATCCAGTTTGGGTTCAAAATATTGTAGGTCTCCCAGAGTAGAATGTGTCATACAAAAAACCTACACAATAAATAAATTAGAACATAAAAATAAATTCAAAGGTAGAAGATTAAACAATCAAATATTCACAAAAATTACAAAAATTTATCAAAAACACGCACAAAAAACCAATGCGCTCCCCGGCAACGGCGCCAAAATTTAACTACGCTGTCGTGACATGTCAAATTGATTATACTTTTTAGGTTGATTTATAGTCTAGGGCAGAACCTAGTTCGTCTCTCGAGGAGCGTTGGTAGGTTTAGAGTGTGTATTTTTAATAAAAATGACATAGAGAGGGGGTGGTTTTGAAAACAGTTTAAAACCATGACTTAGTTGAAATAGATTAAAAGATTAGTGAACAACTAGATTTTGAGAAATATGAGATAAAGGGATTGTTTTTATTTAACTAAACACATATCAAGTTCATTGTTCATATAGATTCATCTTAGGTTTAGAGTAATTTTTTGGTTGGAGTTAATTGGATTCCTGATTAATTCCTAAACATCTATTTCAATGCTTTAAGGACGAAACATTGACGTAACAATCGTATTGTCAAGGTCCAGTACTTATGAATGGAATGAGAGCTTCCAAATCAGATTGAAATCTCAATAAGGTGGGTAAAAAAGGATTCTTCTGATGTCCAATCAGAACAACACAAGTCACGCACTCAAAACCTCACACCGATCGGTTAGAAATTAAGAGCATAACACTCACATGCATCAAATCAAACATTAAAATCTAAAATAATATAAGATACATGGAATGAAATGTTTAAACACCAAAAATACTCCAAACTAGTAGCTAGTGTATCCATCGGAACTCCCTTGACATGTGTGTAGCTCCCTCACAACGAACACCCAACAGTTAGCTCGACATCGGGACGAGGAGGAAGCTCGGGTGGAACTCCTTCTTCATCCTTGATTCCCATATGAATATAGGGGCCTCCAGAACCTCCATGGTGACTAGGAGACTCCTCTAGGAATCGAAATCGGTAGCATCTCCCTCCTTGGCCAAACTTGCAAATGAGGTTCCCGTGGAGCCCTTTTATAAGAAAATTGGAAGGTGGATTTAGGCACACAGATTTCATCAATCTAATTGTACCACGCTTTTTGGTCTTCAAAAATCCTTATATCTGTTTGGAGAAAATAGAAATGTTGTATCCCTACCTTTTGACTGTCTCCAAGGAAATTTGGGCACCATTTGGAAGACTAAAGATCAAGATATTTATAAAATACAGAACACCACATTTGACTTGGTCCCAATTCGGTGTCTTGGACAAATCAGTTCGAATGGGCCCTATATAAGCCGAATCAGGATTGGGTTCCTTAATATGAAATGTAGAATATTAAATTTTGGACAGTCCCGAAAAATATCAGCCCATTTGGATGCAATTAGTTCGTGTACTATGCAAAACCGTGGATAGATGTCCATGGATCCATGCAATTTTGGCCCATTTTTCTTCGACTTCATCAAGGGCCCTACAAATCACTTCCACCTACATTGAAATAATAAAAAAAGTAACATTTCCCATTATAATGTTGATTAACATTAATTAAATGATTCAAACATAAAGTGCAGTTTATTATTATATTTGGAATATTCATTACAAAAATAGTTTAAAACAGCGTCGTAAGGGTGGAATAAAACAGTGAATCATGGTACGATCTAATGTCATCCTTTACATAGTTATATAACGTAAACATATACCCATAGTTTTAAACGAATTTTTCTCATCCTAAACCCAAAAATATTCAATATTCCCTCAAAAAACCTTCAGGATTTTCTATAACTTTTAATGCATGAACAGTTATAAATTAACAAAAAATTTATTATCCCCAATAAAAACATCCTAAAATATTCTAATATCTAAACCATGCGATTTTATATACTATAACACCTCAGATCTGACTCCTAGAACAATTTTGGACAACACATACATCATAAATAGACCCCACATGATCAATGGGATCACTTAGAGGTGGAGGCAATGAATCAAAGATATTTTCATTTTATAATTTATTCTATGTGAAACAACCTTTTACTCCTATATAATAGTTATAAAATTGTTGAGAAAACACAATACCATGTCATGGGAACATAATAAATTAGGTGGTTAAATAAATAGTAAGAGTAGATCGTCATTATAATGGATTGAAAATAATCTAACACAACAAAATACACTAAATTGTTCATATTTATATGTTTACGTCAATAATTTTGTCCCATAGCAGTTCCATTCACTATTATTATAACCATAATCCATGTGGTTTTGGAATAGATAATATACAATAATGATTTTTTTAAAAACATTTAGAAACCTTCACCAATAATATTATAATATTTTAACTTTAATTATTTTAATTAGTAATTATTTCTTTATTTCTAAAAAAATTTATTTCGAATTGTTACTGACATATAGGAAACAAATTCAACTTTTAACACAAGTATAAAACATTCATCTGCTAATTGTTCATCATATTTCAGTATATGATTTTTATATATGTCAAGACAAACCAAAATGATAAATATGTAATTTAATCTGTTTCATTCTGATAAATGAAATACTATTATTACTCTATGTTTATTTTGACAATGATTAAAAATATAAATATCCACTAGAGAAAATACTTCATCTAGTGCCATATTTGTTTCTTATTCCACCTAATATAAATGTTTTTTTGAGTAACATTGATAATATGTATAGTAAATGTCCAAAATACTTATTCGAACCCATAATTATATTCTTTTTCCATAATGATATTACATGGTTAGATACTTATATGGTTAATGATTGTCATTCAGATGATCGTTTAAATCCTATGTAAAAAACAATTTTTACATAACATAATCCTTTTCATGTGTGAATATTAAACATTTCATATTATTAGATGATTAATTTTTATAGATGAAATCAAGTAGAAAATGTACTATTTCAATATTCTTTTCACACTCAATAAAAAAATGACCTTCACAAATCCCCTGCATAACAATTTGAAAAAAAAAATCTCACCAAATTAAATAACCTCTTTCTAAATTGACCTTGTCAAACATGTTGAGAATGACATATTATCATTACATGACATTTAAAACATTAAAATATAACCATAACATTATAATATATGATATCATTATGAAAAATAGAACAATAAACTCTTCCATTAAAACATTATATCAAAAAATGTTCTTCTAGTAATAATTTTTGAAAAATGTTATATCTATGTTATCTCTTTCATATTAATCTTTAAAAATATACTTAAGAAAACTTTAGATGAAATTCCAAAACACTTCCTCTATTTGATGAATTTAATAAAAGCATTCATTATCCATACTCTTTTTGGAATCCATTATACCATAATTTTTTTCGAAAAATGGTGTATAAATTTCTTCTTTATAGTTTCAAATTCACTTTCCCAAAATATATAGCACAAAAATTTTATATGAGGTATATCTCCTTTTTTTCTAATTTTAATTTATCTTATTTGTATTTCATTTAATTTTAATTTCTTTTGATAATATCATCAGTAATATTTTTTGGATTTTAAACAATATTCCCTGACACCCCTACAATATGAAGTAGTTTTTCTAATAAAAAAACTCCATGATACATAAATTTCGATCATGTAAAACATTAATCCCAAAAATTATAATAATATTTATTTATCATTTAGGTAAAATCCAACAACATAATTCATTGTGTCAATAATTTTTCAAACGAAACTCATTATAGTCTAATCTTTTTAAAATAGATTATTTCAATTAAATTTTCAAATAATTTCGTAGTGTGATATTTTTATTCCTAGAAATATTTCATCCCCAATATACTATAATATTTTATCATGAGATCAATTTTACCCAGGATGCTGGGTACATTCATAAAATAAAAGAATAACCAAAATTCATTTTCACTGAAAAGCATTGGGAAATTTTTTTTATCCATAATTATATAAATTCTTCATATTTCTATGAGATGAAATAATCATTAAATATTGACTATATAATGGAAATTTTATAGCAATTTCATCCATTCACAAGTTATCAGAAATCATAAAAAATGTTTATTACTTATTTTTATAAAACAGAAGAAAAAACATTCTGAACATATTTCAAAGAAACATATATGATCAACAAAACCACCCCTATAATTCCTAGTCCCAACCATGCCCCCATTTAGATATTTTTTTCCCACAATGTAACATAGAAAAATAAAAAATTACAAATCTTGAAATATAAGGCCCGAGCCTTATCCCTTACTTAATATTGAGTTATTACAAGCTTACACATTGAGGATCTTTTCGGGTTTAGATTTTTAGATCATTAGATCATAAAACATTCATTACATTCTACATATAAACAAAGTGGTTACATAAAGATAGTATTCTTCTTTCCCATCAATGGAAACATAAATAAAATAAAACATGGATTATTTTTTGACACTTCCTTGACACTATCATCATATCATGTACCTTTCCCTTGACCTATGAAAAACATTTCAAAAAAACATGGGATGAGCATAAAAAGCTCAGTAAGGGATATGAAAATATGGATATGAAACATGGGTACATATATACATAAGAATGAAATCATACTTTACCCATAAAACATAAGCACTTTAACATACCTCATCAAATAATGAATAAATCATAGAAATCATAAGACATAAAGGTAACATGAGGCATTCATAAAATTCTTACGTAGGGAGTAACCCTCTTGGTTACGTTTGGAATACCGATCACAGTATATTGCCTAAATCTCTTCAGAGAATCCTTAACGTTACACTTCTTCGCGTTACCCAATGCATTGGAGAGCTATATCGGGCTCACCCGCCCATAGTTTATCATGGAACCACCGTCTTCATAATACTTCCCAAGAACCTCAACATAATCGTATCACATAAAACATGAATAAAGGAAAAATAACATTTCCACCTTTCAATCACAAGATATCAATAAAACACATTGATATAAAAACATTAAGAAAACCATTTTCAATACCAAAATAAAATAAAATTAAAACATGGTATTTATTTTTCTTTAAAAAAGGTATGGCTTGTAGAGGAAGCCGAAACTCAAATAACGGTCACGGCGGAAAAGAAGTCATTGTCGCCGCATACGTACGATAAAATCATTCCCTTTTGACATTTAGTAAAACACTTCATATAAAAAAAGATTCTTTTTGAATAAATGTAAAAGTCAAAGGGGTTTATACACCATATAAAAGAAGGTTGTGTATAAAACAAAATATGCCTCAATGAAAGGAGATTGAGATAAAGTCCCATACCACAGGTCCGACTTGACTCGATCGTTCTTTAATCTCCTAAATAATAAACATGAGTTAATTTATACTTATTTAAGAACCTTTTTCAAGTTCATTATTCCTTTTATATCACTTATTTCCATGTCATGAACACTATGTAATTATTTAAGTTAATAACGGTCGTTTTAATGATCATCAGTACTTGAGTCAAAAATAAACCCTTTATAATTACATGTTGTTCATGTATCCATTATATAAAGAATTATAATAATTATGTATATATCATATATATTCAGTATATACATTCATTTATAATATTACATAATCATTTAGAGGTAAGAAATGAAATGCACCGTTCATGGAGACGGTAAGCCGTACGTAAGCATGAACACTACTTTCATTTCTATTTCATATTTTATAGAATGGAATGATAATGATATAAAGGTATATTATAATTCCAGTATAATATCATATATAATATCATAGTTCCATCCTTTATATGCCCCACAAATGGTTTTTAATGAATCAAATCACTTTGAGGGAGCGGTAGTCTGCACTTCCTTAAATGAAGATATCGCGTTTACCCATAATGGAAACCATAAAGGTATGCCCAAAATGAAAAATACAGAAGCTTAAGGAAAACATAAACATATTATATATCATATATAAATATAGTGACATATTAATGGCCACCTTTGAAGGTGTTAAAAGAATTTTGAACAATCATCGTTTCGGGAGGCATAAATTCACCATCCACAGAAACAGTATGTCCTTTAACCATTAGATGTAGGTGTGTGTAAGTGTAGCTCGAATACTTCTTATAACAACATCCTAGTATATTTATTATACTGGATGTGTTACAAAAGAAAATAATAAAAAGAGTTTAGGGGGTTGGAGAAGCAAAATCAAACAAAAGGACTCAAAAGAAGACATTACCTTAAAATCGGGTAACTCTCTTAGATTTGAGCTCAAATGCTTCATTGGGAAGACTTATGCACAAAGTGAGGCTTCAAAGAATAAGAGAGGGATGTGGAGAGCCAAAATGGGAAGGGGATGGCCGAGCCAAAGGCTTTGGGAGTGTGGGTAAGGAGGTAGAGGTGGGGGCCTTTTATAAGAGGAGATGAGGGGCACTCTTGGAAGGTAAAGAAAAGTCACTTTATTTTAAAATGGGATTCGGATTTAAGAGGTCCAAAATTGATTTGTTTTGAGGATAAGGTGATAAGGGTTCGAAATCCACCCATTAAATAGGTTTTGGCCATGTTTAGGTCTTATATTTTACATTATCCTTCCATTTTATTTAAATCGTTAAATAATGAGGTCATCGCTGCATCATCATGATGTCATAAATAATTTAATTTATTTAAAGTCTAAAAATTATAAAAAAAATACTATGATGTAGGAAATATTTTTATATTTCCAATGAATATTTACAATCAAAAATTTGATCTTTATAACCCCATTTAAAAATTGTTTTAGTAAAACATCTCATGTTTGTGTCATTTTTACTTTTACATTAAATAAAAGGTTATTTATGTCATTTCCCAACCAAAGTGGCTTCATGGGGTCCCCAAGTTGACCCATGGATTTTCTTGGTCATCCATGACACATACAATGAGGGTAGGACATGTTTCAAGATCATCTTATTTTATTAAAGCATTATTTTTACCTTAAACTACACTAATTACCTCTAATCGCGATTAAGAACTTATGAGTTACTATTCACAAAAAAATTATTTTAATCTCATTCAACCACATTTTACTTCTTAATGACAACCATGTATGTCGGATTTTTGAAATTCAAAACAAAGAAGTGGTAAAATTTCATTTAAATGAAAAATAAGTTTTTATAAGTACCACTTAGTGGTTTCACTATTCATAAAAAATTAAAGTTTTTCAGAAAAATATAAAAAATTCACCCTAAGCTATATTTGATTTCCCGAAATCAAAAATTAATTCTATTTTAAAAAATTCAAAACATATAAGTCACATTAATTAATTTAATAATTAATTCCCGCTGTCAGGACAAATAGCATGTTTTTATGAAACAATAAGTATCAAAAGATTGACACCAGTTTAAGTCCAATTTCAAAGTGAAATTGATTCCAATGACCACCATTGGATTAAATGGTAAAAATATATTCTAATTTAACTTCAAAACCAATTCAAAAGATAATCTAATAATATAAATAAATTAGATTAAAAAGCAGTTTTGATGTAAAATTAAGTATTTTTCACTATTCATTAAAAATGAACATTGTCTGAAAAATACCAAAAATTCACACAATCTAAATTTTGATGTCCCAATCATAAAGAATAAGTTTATTTTGACAAACATAGCTTATAAGATTGTCAAAATATATATTTAAAAATGGTTTTCCATCAAAAGGAAGTAAAACAATCTTTTAAAAATATTAGTGTATTACATGCTTAAGATTGGATTTATTTTCATTTTAAGCCTCTAAAACACTATCTAATTAATTAATAGAAATAGATACAAATATCTATTACTCATTACTTACTTGGAATGTTACATCTTTCCCCCCTTTTGAAAATTGCGTCCCCGCAATTTATTTACTTATCGAATAAATGGGGGTACTTATCCCTCATTGCATTTTCAGATTCCCATGTTGCCTCTTCCATCATGTGGTTTTTCCACAAAACCGTTACCTGATTAATCACCTTATTCTGTAACACTTGCTCCCTATGGTCAATAATCTGGACCGGTTTTTCCTCATAAGATAGGTTCTCTTCCAGCTGAACTACCTCTGGACTCAAAACATGAGATGGATCTGGCATATACTTTCTCAACATCGAAAAGTGAAAAACATTGTGTTCCTGAGATAAACTCAGAGGTAAAGCCACCCAGTATGAAACTGATCCAACTCTCTCCAGAATTTCATATGGTCCAATGAACCTTGGACTCAGCTTTCCTTTCTTACCAAATCTCATCACACTTTTCCATGGTGAGACTTTGAGAAAAACATGATCACCTACCTCAAAAGTTAGATCCTTCCTCATGTTGTCTGCATAACTCTTATGCCTACTCTGAGCTGTTCTCATGTGTTTCTGAATCAGCTGAACTTTTTTCTGCCATCTCTTCTACCAATTCTGGTCCCATCAACTTCCTTTCACCCACTTCATCCCAGAAAGATGGAGTTTGACACCGCTTCCATTATAACGCCTCAAATGGTGCCATCTGTATACTGGAATGAAAACTGTTATTATATGAAAATTCAACCAAAGAAAGATGTTGGTCCCAACCTGCCTGATAATCCATCGAACAAGCTTGTAACATATCCTCCAAGGTCTAAATTGTTTGTTCTGACTGCCCATCTGATTGAGGATGAAAAGCTATACTAAAATTTAATTCAGTACCCAACGACTTCTGAAGGCCTTTCCAAAAGATAGAAGTGAACCTGGGATAACGATCAGATACAATGAAGAGGGGAACTCCATGTAACCTGGCTATCACTTTATGATACAAACGGGAAAGTTGATCTAGGAAAAAGGTATCTCGTATAGCATGGAAATGAGAAGATTTAGTCAAGCGATGAACAATAACCCAAATTGCATTATTACCTCGATATGTCTTCGGTAATTCCACAAAAAATTCCATGGATATATTTTCCCATTTCCACTCTGGCACTGGTAAAGACTGAAGCATCCCTTTCGGTAACTGTTGCTCTGCTTTAACCTATTGACATGTCAAACACTTCACAGTAAAATCAGCAATATCTCTTTTCATTCCATCCCACCAGTAATACTCCTGCAGATATCTGTACATCTTAGTACTGCCAGGATGAAATGAAAATGGAGAACTATGAGCTTCACATAACAACTCTCTCTTCAACTGTGAATCAAAAGGCACACACAATCTCTTTCCAAATCTCAAAACACAATCATTATCAATGTTGAATTCAGGCAACATACCTTTCTGAACCAGCTCTACCTTTTTCTACAACTCATTGTCTTGCTTATGTGCTTGCTTGATTCTATCTGATAGAGATTATCTCACTGATACCTGAAACAAAACAGAAGAACATCCTGCACCAACAACTTCTATGCCAAATCTCATCAAATCCTTAACCAAAAGATCATGTTCCAAAAGCAACATTTCTAATGAAACATTACTTTTTCGACTCAAAGCATCAACCACTTTTTTTTGTTTTTCCCATATAGTAATGAATTGTACAATCATAATCCTTGATTAATTCCAGACATCTCCTCTATCTCAATGTTTAACTCTTTCTGAGTGAATATATACTTTAAAAATTTGTGATCGGTATATATTTCACACTTTACTCCATACAAATGATGCCTCCAAATTTTTAAAGTACAAACAACAACAGCTAATTCCAAATCATGTGTAGGGTAATTTACCTCATGAGTTTTCAACTATCGTGAAGCATAAGCAATTACCTAATCACTCTGCATTAGGACGCAATCATGTCCTTTCAATGAAGCATCAATGTATATAACAAACTCACCATTCCTGGAAGGTAGTTCCAAAACTGGAGCATTCACCAATCTTCTTTTCAATTCCTGAAAACAATCACCACATTCTTTTGTCCAGATAAACTTAACACCCTTCCGAGTTAGCTTAGTCATTGGACTAGATAACCGTGAAAAATTTCTAACAAACCTTCGGTAATAGCCAGCCAAACCAAGGAAGCTACGAATCTCAGTTACATTTGTGGGTCTTGGTCATTCTTCAACAACCATTGTTTTTGTAGGATCAACAGTTATCCCATCTTTAGAAACAATCTGACCAAGGAAAGAAATTTTTTTCAACCAAAACTCACACTTGCCGAATTTTCCATACAGTTTATTTTCTTTTATGGTTTGCATGAAAACCCTTAAATGTCTTTCATGCTCCTCTTTACTTTTAGAAAACACCAAAATATCAACAGTGAAAACCACCACAAACTTATCCAAGAACTCATGGAAAATTCTATTCATTAATTCCACGAATGCAGCAGGTGCATTGGTTATCCCATAACGCATTACTATAAATTCAGAATGGAAATATATTGTACGGAACGCAGTCTTCGGAACATCTTCTTCCTTTACCTTCAGCTGATGGTACCCCGATCTCAAGTCAATATTTGAAAAATACTGAGCTCCATGGAGCTGATCAAAAAAATCATCGATATGAGGCAAAGGATATTTGTTTTAACAGTGATGTTATTCAAGGCTCTATAATCAATGCAAAGTCTCATTGAACCATCTTAAATTTTAACAAATAAAACAGGAGCACCCCATGGTGATGTTCTAGGTCGAATGAAACCTTTCTCTAATAAATCTTGCAATTTCTCCTTCAACTGTAAAAGTTCAATTTGAGCCATTCGATAAGGGGGTTTTGAAATTGGCTTAGAATCAGGAACAAAGTCAATAGTAAACTCAACTTCCTGATCTGGTATTATTCCAGGAAACTCATCAGGATACTCATTTACCACTGGCACATCATTAATCTGAACAGTTACTTTATTTTCAACGATGTGTGCAAGGTAACATTCATTTACATCTTTTACATGTTTCTTGGCCTCTTGATAAGTTATCAATAGTAAGGGTTCATTCTTGTACACAAACTGAAAGTATTTCTGAAAAGAAACTTCTTTAGCTCTACAGTCAATCTGAGCATGGTAAATAGAGAGCCAATACATACCCAGGATAACATCAAACTCTACTAGAGGTAGAACAATAAGGTTTGCAAGTAGGTTCTTTCCACAGATAAGGATAGGAAGATTATTATAAATTATTTTTGACTCAACATTTCCCCCAGGTGTTTTTACCAAAAGTTCATGGGTCATTTCTTGAGATGGTATTCCCATTTTACTAGAAAAGGATTCAGAGATGAAAAAATGTGTAGACCCCAAATCAAACAACACACTGGCATAATCTGAAAAAACAAACAAAGTACCTGATACAACTTCATCTGATGCCCCGACATATGCTGAAGTAGTTGCAAAGGATTTCACCACCCCTTTCTTCTTGTAGTCTAACTGCTTCCCATCACCCTATCTCTTTGTCGGATATTCGTTTTCATAGTGACCCATCTCATTGCACTTATAACATTTCACTAACTGTAAATCAAATTTGGTCTTACCATCACCCTGATCTTTTCCAGTGAAATCACGAGCCTTATGTCCCATCTTACCACATCGGTAGCACTTTCCGGAATTCAGAAGACATTCCCCATCATGCCTTTTGCCACATTTATCATAAACTGGAAACTTAGTTTTCTTACCGTCAAACTTTTTTGAATATTTCTTACCTTTCTCCTGCCACCTCGGTCTCTTCTTCTGTTGGTTGTTACAGAACACTTGATCATCGGAAAACTCCATTTCCACCTTCTCATCACATCGAACAAGCTTTTCATAACTTTTAAACTCACGAGAATCTAATTCCCTTCGATATTTTGGCTTTAATCCTGAGTAAAAACGATTGATTTTAATATCAAGGGCTCGGATAAAATTTGGAGCATACCTTGCCAATCGAGTGAACCTTTCTTCATAGGAAGTCACTGAGTCTTCCTCTTGCCTCAATTCAAGAATTGATTTTCCATCCTAAGTCGAACAGCCTTAGGAAAATACTTCTCAAGAAACATACCTTTGAATTCATCCCAGTCGAGAGAATCAATCTCATCAGCATCCCTGATATTTTTAACCATCGACCACCACTGATCTGCTTCACCCTCCAAACGATAAATAGCAAGACTAACCTTTTGATTGTCTGAACACCCGATGACATCAAAAATCTTCTCTAGTGCTTTAATCCACCCTTCAGCTAGAATAGGGTCAGATGATCCTCTGAATGATGGGGGATGTTGCCTCATGAAATGTTCCACCACTGAAATGTTCCTCTACGGTTGATCTATTTGATCTCGTGTATGGATACCACCGCCATTTATCACTTGAGTCAACTGCGCCATTACGACAACAAACTGTTCAGTTTCAATTCCGACCATCTCAGGATGCTGATTCGGAAGGTTATTTCCTTCTGCATTCCTTCCTAGCACTGCTTCCTTATTTCCTGTACGGAAAACCATTCTGAACAAACATGTCTTAGATGAAGCAACATGGTAATCTTCAAATACTATATCACTTCAATTTGACCATAAAAAAATATTTTTGGATAATCATTTAATAGAATTCTAACTCCTAAAGTTATCTAAACCGACCTTTGATACCAACTATAAGGCCCCAGCCTTATCCCTTATTTAATCTTGAGTTATTACAAGATTACACATTGAGGATCTTTTCGGGTTTAGAGTTTTATAGAATTAGATCATAAAACTTGCATTACATTCCACATATAAAAAAGTGGTTACATAAAGATAGTATTCTTCTTTCCAATCAATGGAAACATAATTAAAATAAAACATGGATTCTTTCTTGACACTTCTTTGACACTATCATCATATCATGTACCTTTCCCTTAACCTATGAAAAACATTTCAAAAAAACTTGGGATGAGCATAAAAAGCTCATTAAGGGATATAAAAATATTGAAAGGAAATATTGGTACATATATACATAAGAATGAAATCATACTTTACCCATAAAAAATAAGCACTTTAACATGCCTCATCAAATCATGAATAAATCATAGAAATAATAAGACATAAAGGTAACTTGAGGCATTCATAACATTCTTACGTAGGGAGTAACCCTATTAGTTACGTTTGGAATACCCATCACAGTATATTCCCTAAATCTCTTCGTAGAAACCATAATGTTACACTCCTTCGCGTTACCCAATGCATTGGAGAGCTATATAGGGCTCACCCACCCTTAGTTTATCACGGAACCACCCATCTTCATAATAATTCCCAAGAACCTCAACATAATCGTATCACATAAAACATGCATAAAGGAAACATAACATTTCCACCTTTCAATCACAAGATATCAATACAACACATTGATATTAAAACATTATGAAAACCATTTTCTATACCAAAATAAAAGAAAATTAAAACATGGTATTTATTTTTCTTTAAAAAATGTATGGCTTGTAGAGGAAGCCGAAACTCAAATAACGGTCAAGGCGGCGGAGAGGTCGTTGTCGCCGCATACGTACGACAAAAAAATTCCCTTTTGTCATTTAGTAAAACGCTTCGTATAAAAAAAGATTCCTTTTGAATAAACGTAAAAGTAAAAGGGGTTTATACACCATATAAAAGAAGGTTGTGTATAAAACAAAATATGTCTCAATGAAAGGATATTGAGACGAAGTCCCATACCTAGGGTCCGACTTGACTTGATCGTTCTTTAATCTCCTGAATAATAAACTTGAGTTAATTTCTACTTTTTTAAGAACCTTTTTCAAGTTCATTATTCATTTTATATCACTTATTTCCATGTCATGAACACTATGTAATTATTTAAGTTAATAACGGTCGTTTTAACGATCATTGGTACATGAGTAAAAAATAAACCCTTTATAATTACATGTTGTTCATGTATCCATTATATCCAGAATTATAATCATTATGTATATATCATATATATCCAGTATATACATGCATTTATAATATTACATAATCATTTAGAGGTACAAAATGAAATGCACCGTTCATGGAGACTGTAAGCCGTACGTACGCATTAACGCTAATTTCATTTATATTTCGTATTTTATAGAATGGAATGATAATTATATAAAGGTATATTATAATTCCAGTATAATATCATATATAATATCATAGTTCCATCCATTATACGTCCCACATATGGTATTTAACGAATCAAATCAATTTGAGGGGGCGGTAGTCCGCACTTCCTTAAATGAAGATATCGTGTTTACCCATAATGGAAACCATAAAGGTATACCCAAAATGATAAATACAGAAGCTTAATGAAAACATAATAATATTATATATCATATATAAATATAGTTACATCTTAATTTCCATCTTTGAAGGTGTTAAAAGAATGTTGAACAATCATCGTTTCGGGAGGCATAAATTCACCATCCACGAAAAAAGTATGTCCTTTAACCATTAGATGTAGGTGTTTGTAAGTGTAGATCGAATCCTTCTTATAAAAACATCCTAGTATATTGATGATACTGTAGTTGTTACAAAAGAAAAGAATAAAAATAGTTTAGGAGGTTGGAGAAGCAAAATAAAACAAAAGGACTCAAAAGAAGACATTACCTTAAAATCGGGTAACTCTATTAGATTTGAGCTCAAAGGCTTCCTTGGGAAGACTTATGCCCAAAGTGAGGCATCAAGGAGTAAGAGAGGGATGTGTAGAGCCAAAATGGGTAGGGTTTGGCCGAGCCAAAAGCTTTGGGAGTGTGAGTAAGGAGGTAGAGGTGGGGGCCTTTTATAAGAGGAGATGAGAGGCACTCTTGGATGGTAAAGAAAAGTCAATTTATTTTAAAATGGTATTCGGATTTAAGAGGTCCCAAATTAAAGTGTTTCTAGGATAAGGTGATAAGGGTTCGAAATACACCCTTCCAATAGGTTTTGGCCATGTGTAGGTCTTATATTTTTCATTATCATTCCATTTTATTTATATCGTTAAATAATGAGGTCATCGCTGCATCATCATGATGTCATAAATAATTTAATTTATTTAAAGTCTAAAAATTATAAAAAAACTTCTATGATGTAGGAAATCGTTTTAGCTTTCCAATGACTATTTATAATCAAAAATCTGATCTTTATAACCCCATGTAAAATATTTTTAGTAAACCATCTCATGTTTGTGTCATTTTTACTTTTACATTTAATAAAAAGTTATTTATGTAATTTCCCAACCAAAGTGGCTCCATGGGGTCCCCAAGTTCACCCATCGATTTTCTTGGGTGGTCATGACACATCCTATGAGGGTAGGACATGTGTCAACCTCATCTAATTTTATTAAAACATTATTTTTACATTAAACTACACTAATTACCTCTAATCGCGATTAAGAACTTAAGAGTTACTATTCACCAAAAAATTATTTTAATCTCATTGAACCACATTTTACTTCTTAATGAAAACCATGTATGTCAGATTTTTTAAATTCAAAACACAGATGTGGTAAAATTTCATTTAAACAAAAAATCAGTTTTTATAAGTACCACTTAGTGGTTTCACTATTCATCAAAAATTGATGTTTTTCAGAAAAATACCAAAAATTCACCCTAAGATATATTTGATATTTTGAATTCAAAATTGAATTCTATTTTAAAAAATTCAAAACATATAAGTCACAATAATTAATTTGACAATTAATTCCCACTGTCATGACAAATAGTATGTTTTTATGAAACAATAAGTATCAAAAGATTGACACCAGTTTAAGTCCAATTTCAAAGTGAAATTGATTCCAATGACCACCATTGGATTAAATGGTAAAAATATATTCTAATTTAACTTCAAAACCAATTCAAAAGATAATCTAATAATATAAATAAATTAGATTAAAAAGTAGTTTTGATGTAAAATGCAGTATTTTTCACTATTCATTAAAAAATCAACATTGTCTGAAAAATACCAAAAATTCACACAAAGTAAATTTTGATGTCCCAATCATAAAGAATAAGTTTATTTTGAAAAAAATAGCTTATAAAATTGTCAAAGGATATATTTAAAAATGGTTTTCCATCAAAAGGTAGTAAAACCATCTTTTAAAAATATTAGTGTATTCCATGCTTAAGATTGGATTTATTTTCATTTTAAGCCTCTAAAACACTATATAATTCATTAATAGACATAAATAAAAATATCTATTAATCATTACTTACTTGTAATGTTACATGATACATATTAATTATCCAAAATGTATTAACCTACATATGAAAATACTCTGTAGGAAAAAAATATTAAGGAAAAATAATTCCTTAATTTCCATAAATATTGACTTAAGTATATTTTTCATTTAAAATAATTATCCACATAAACAATAAATATGAAAATATATATAGTTATTAAATTCCAATGTACACTGAAAAATATAGTTAAATAATTCATATATGTTGAAATTATTAGTTATCCTTTTTAAAAACTCAACCAAAAAACATGAATTCCTCAAACTGATAAGCATGTACTAATGAATATATTAAATCTTTAAACATTTTTATCCATATTTCTAACTCTATCCAACATCATGATATAGAGGGGATGGAAATAACATACCATATTTTTGAGGAGAGGGCAGTTCAAAACCAATTATCAATATCATCTAGTGAAATATTTTCTTCCGTATTTTTGTTACGACAATATGACAAATATTCTCTCTTGTAAGAAAACTGATCTAATATAAATTCATTCTTCTACACATTCTATTAGATGATGTGTTTTTTTATATAATTGTGTGCATAATGCTAATTTGGAATTGGATTTGAATGTGATATTTGTATCACTTTGATTATGACATCATATGGGATGGGAAAACATCATGTCAAAAGACTATCCTGCCAAATACATCATTATCCAAATAATTTTAATTGCAACATGAGTAGAAACAATATACTCAGCTTCATCAATATTGATAGTTAATGAATTATATGTCATTATATTCCAACAAAAATATATATATCAATATAAATAATCCAACAAATTTGGAATATATATCGTCAACACTTCCATCCCGATCTTTGTCTATCTGACCAAATAATATAATCATTAATGTTTTGACAATGTAGAGCCAACATATTATAAAATAATAAAATTATATTCGATAGCGTGTATGGAACACAACACAAAGAGCATATGGAAATATAATATCCTCAGAATTTAAGAAATTATTTATATTTTAGTTAAATTCAATATATTTCTTTAAATGATGTAAATTTTTATTTATCTTGTGTTATACATATCATATACTTTCTTTGATAACATGCATTACATGTAACATTGTGTTTTTCTGAGCAACAATATATTATTAAAAATATTATTATTTGTAATAAGTTAAAACCTACAAGTGAATTTAGTTGTTATGTCTAATATTAAATAACTTATTAAGATATATATTTTTTGAAAAAAAATATAAAATTAATTCATGGTTTTCCAATTCATTATAAATGAATATAAATCCTAATCCAATATAAAGGAATTGTTTTAAGACAACATTAAAAATTTATACAATTATATTAAATTAGTTAGAATTACTAAGTGATATTAATGAAATATATATTTCATATTTTCAATTAAATATTTTTAAAATTCATAAAATATATTTTATAGTTATAAGATAAGTAGAAAAATAATAATAAAACCCATATTTTTTCCTAAAGATTTTTTAAATCATTTAATTAGAGAACATATTTGAAATAAAATTATTTGAAATTTTATAAATTTAATATGGAATAATATGATTTATTTTTTTAAATAGAAACATTATAATTATGTTATGATAATTTTTTATGAGAAGTTTCATTTTTGATGAATAGTGAAATATGGTGAATTTTAACTCAAAACTTCTTTTTGTTTAATTTATTTGTGATGTTAATTTATCTTATTTTTATTAATTACATTTATATGTAATGATTTTATATAAATTAAATGAATTTTGTTAATTGTAATCAATTTCACTATGAAATTGGATATAAAAACTTACCAAACTTTTGGACATTATTACTCTTAAACCCCGCTTTCCTGTCATATATATGGGATTATATTTCAACTAATTTCTACTAAATCAATGATTTAAATTTAGAAAAATATTTTCCATATTTTGAATTCGATATAATTTATTATTTTTAAGATGTTCAAAATTGTTTTTTAAAAAATATATTTGAAAATTAAAATTAATTACAACATTTGAAAGAAAATTTAACATATTACACGACTAAACCATAAACATAATAGAAATCATGACATAGAAAAGTGTACAAAATCCATTCGATGTCAAAATTTTAACAATATAATCCATTTTATAGAATTAGATACATTATGGTATCCATTTTTCATAGAAAAAATGTGTGGAATTACCTTTTAATAAATTTATAAGAATGCCACTCATCATCCACTATATAAAGGCACTGAATCTTAACATTTCTTAACACCTATAAAGAAACATTTTCTCCTCCAATATATGACAAAATGTGTTAGAATAATCCGTATTCTCATCTTAGTTTCCTAACTTTTTCACCAATCAAACAAGGTAATTATTTTGGTATAATCCCAAATAGATTAGCTAAATAATAGGTATCATCCTTCCTCCATCTCATTAGATTGATTTTAAATATCCACCCCTCTAGTATTCTTAATTATTTATAATATAAAAACCTAGGTATCATCAATATATATGTATTTTTTCTTATAATTTTTATACCTAATCTTACCCACACTTCCACTAATGGTTGATGAAACTACCATTTATGTGTAAGACAAACTATCGCCTCATGAATCAATGTTGTTTGTTTTTTCCTTAACCACATATAATGGTTTTTCATTGTTAATGTAATGATGTATATATATGGTATATATATTATATTTATAAATTCATTATGATTTTTTATTTTTTTTATAATACATAACCCTATTCATTCTATTTTGTGCAATTACGATAACATAATTTTTGTAAGTGAGGACTACCGCCCCCTCAAAGAGATGTGATTCATTCAAAAAATACATGGAATTTCTTAAACAATTTGATTTATGAAATCCCATGTCAAATATATTAAATAAATATAATAATTTAATTATAATATACATATTTATAATTTACATTTCATTTTTTTAAATATGAAACACAAGATAATGTAACATTCTTGGGTACTTATGGCCTACAGTCTTTATTAACAATGCATTTCATTTTTTATTAAAATATTATGGATTATTATAAATTCATATATACTGAATATATTTGATATTTAATTCATGGATTAAATTCTTTAGGTGATTAATTCATTATATGAGTACAGTAAAAACATGTAACAAGTCAAGACATACTCGAATAAAAAGAAAAGTAACACTTGATATAGTGAAAATAATGACAATTTACTAATAAATGTGTAGTATAATATTATAATAAAATCATTTATGATATCATAAATATTTATATGGTTTTTCTAATAAGTTATTCACATTTTAAATCCATTATAGATTATGTTAAATTATGTTCACCTAAAAAGGAAATGAATGTTAAGGGAAATTCATCTCAATTTTTACATTTGTGAGACAAATGTCATTTTCACCACATACATCGTTATGTTATGTATCTAATACACATTTTGATATATTATACACTTAATTATTTTATCTTTATAGTACTTGAAACATTCATTTAATTTATTCCATCATTATTCTTATGATTCAAATGTATCAATGTGGAATGACAAACATTGGAATGATTAATGAATATTTTCATCAACTCTAATTTTAATTATCTACCAACGTAGCATAAATTAATTAATAAAATCATATTTTATAAGAATAATTAATTATTTATTGTATACATACTACCACATTAATATATAATATCAAGATTCACTCATCATCAATGATATTTTGAGATTAAATTTGAATTATTTCATATAAGAGAAGTTGAATTAAGCAATACCAACTGGAAAATAATTTCATTTACCAAATTCATTCATTCATTTATATTACATAATTGTTTTCATTAATATTATAATATTCTTATTGTAATAACCTTTTAAAATCATTTTTATCATTTTAACTTAATTTAGGGCAATATAAATTTGTCACACATAATATGATCATTGGTTGAATCGAACATCAATGTTTTGGTCTTTTCAAGGGTTTATAAGAAAATATCTTTTTTTCAAGACTATTTACAATTTAATATCCCCAATTGACATAAAATTGATAATTTTATTAAAAACCCATTTATTTTTGTTATGTTCTATATATTTATGACTGTTTCAAGTCGAAATTCCATTTTCCCACACTTTGGTACACAAAATGTTTTAGAAAATGTTATTCAGAAATCCAAAATTTAATATCTATTTAATCAGAGTACTTATATTTTGAAAAAACCATATTTTATAAAATAGTTTTTAAAAAAATTTACCATTACAAATTTATTTATTTAAATCACCTTTACCATTTTTCCTTTTACCAATTTTCAATGAATTATTCTTGTCTTTTTCCACAAAAGGCATTTTTTATCCTCTATTATTGTGAAAGAAGAATGTTCTTTTTAAATCATATGAAATGTATGGATTTACCCAAAATCATTTCATTGAATCCTTAATTGAAATTTTAATAGGTGAATTTTTAATAAATCATTTTTCAAAATGATTTTCAATCAAAATGACTTTCAAAATTTTATCTAAAATGAAAAGGATTTTTTTCTCAAGAAAGTTTTTATAATATATTTTATATTATTTATATTAATAAATGTTAAAACCAATATATTTCTAGTATGCATGGGATATGATATATTTATATAATCCATATTCTTCTTATGGATGTTTTATGATAGATTTTTATAAGTATTGCATTAAAAACACTTTCATGATATATTTTTTGTCAATTTTAAATTTGAAATTTCATATAATCATTAAATACTAAATTTTACCAAATTATATGTATCATTTATCATGGATATTTCTATATCCTTAACCATATTTCATTTTAAATACAGTTTTTACATTGATAGTTTTTTGATTATATGGGGAGGTATTTATAAACCTATACTCTTTATTACATACAAATATTTGTGAAGACCTGTTGTTTAGTAAAAAAATTATTTTATATGGAGAATGCATTGGACAGGAATTTGAATCTTGGTTATATAATTTATATATATACATGATGAATCAATTTGTTCTCATGATAGAAATTAGAAGAACAAAGTAAATTGGGTTTTATCTATAGTTTTAAATTATTTTGTAGTAGGTTGTGACTATATTGGTTTTCATTAGCCTTAGAAATGACGTCCAGTAATTAAGAATTGGCATCATTTTGACTAAGTTGTTATTTATCCATGAGATGTTCTATCACCATTTCAATGGATTCAATTGATTATAATTTCATTGACTAATTGTTTTGTGTTTCATTTATATTCCATTCCATATTTATTTATCATTATATTTTGAATGGTATAAATTTCAAGTTATTTTCAATTACATAATTCTTTAACCACATTCATATATGTTTATTTATTACATGGCATGTTTCATCAGTTATTACCTTCAAATATTTATTGTTCTTATTTATTCATTATTGATTCTAATATACATTACCCTTACTAAGATTTTGATCTCCTAATGATTATTTTTTCTAATCCTCAAGAATCCAAGAAGTATAATAAGAAATATATCATTGATATTCTTGAAGGAATGACATAAATATCCAATAAAGTAAAAAAATTTCTTATAATTATAGTATTTATTTAAAATAAAAGACTCATGTATGCATCTAGTTTACCAATACTCTAAAAGTATTCAGTACAATGGGATTTTATTCCTTGTAATCATGTCAATGTAATAGTAATAGTCACCTAGTTCGGGATTACTATGATTGGGTTGAGGTAGTTGGTATTAGAGGATGATTTATACCAAACATGTGAACTAGATTTAGGAAAACATGTATTAGAGAACATATCCATAATGTAATGTTTTAAGATAAATATAGAAGGTCGTTCTTGAATTTATTTAAGGTAGTGATTTTGTTAGTCTTCCTAAGAATATATCCTTCTATGGACACTACATGTGGACATAGTTATTGCCGAGATGTACCTTGGGGTAACAACATCGACAATTTGTGTGGGGTATAACATTAGCATAACCTGGTACATGACAACGGGTCTTACTTCACAACAAGTTTAACACTAAGGGGGGTATTCATAGAATTGATCAAATTTTCTTTACAACATATTATGATGTTTTTGAATAAATAATTATAGTTACATATCATGGTTAATATTAGACAAAAGAAGTACCTATGTGAAAAAAATGGATGAAGTATTTTTGTATTCGTGTAATATTGAAAACCATAGTTTAAAAGAAATTTAATTATTTTGTTTTAGGGATTTAAATCATATTTATTTGGTATATCAGATGATTTTTGTTTTAGAAATGTATTACATCTTTGCCAGGTGATAACCCATCAAATCCAATATGGCTATTTGACATCAACCCATGAATGAATTACGATAAGGGTTTAATTCCAAATACTGACACCCCCAATTTCCTATTTAATATGATATTTTTTAAATAACAAATTTCATAAATAAATATTAATGATGAACCGGTCATGATAATTTATGGGTTTGTATAATAATATCTTAACCATATTATTTTTGAAAAATAGTTAGATTCAAATGTAAAGACTTGTTTTATGGGCCTCTTAATTCAATTAATGTTTATTTTAGTGCTCAATGATCAATGTTATTATTTATAAGTCCATATTTTGATGTAAATGAGTTATTAAAAATTGATCAACGAACAAACAGGGCATTAAAATTGATGTTATTGAAAATTTTTATATAATAATATAGAATTATATTCATAGGTAGTAAATGAATTAACCAATATTGGGAAGTTGATATATAAATATAAGGTCATTACAATACATTAATTTTTACTAAATCTATGGACTTTTGAATCATCATTGATTTATTTATTAGAGACACTAAAATTTATATTGATTATTAACTTGTTTTCGATTGATAACCTGAATCAATACCTATATAAATTTATGTTTTTCCACCATGTATGTATCTCTACATTCCACTAATATTCTACTAATTAGATAACTAGATATATGCTAATCCATGTGACCATTGTAATTATCATTCTCTTATTCCTTGATGATGATTTATGAAACCTTATCATTATGTTGGATTTATAAAAATTAAATGTAAATAAATTTATTACCATGTTTGAGTATAAATTATGGGGAAACAATTTAATTAATATGGGGAGAATGTAACACCCCGAAAATATAAAATTGATCATTATATTTGATAGTGTGTATGACACACAACAGAAAATGCATAATAGAATATAATATCTATAGACATTGAAAGATAAATAATTTTTTAAATTTGTTAAATATAAATATTTTAATTCAATCAATGATGAGTTTTCTTGAATTACACATAACAAATAATCTCCTTAATAGCTTCTGTTACACGCATGGTCAAGTTTAATAGAGAAAAAATATATTATTAAAAATGTTTTTATTTATAATAAGATATAACCTATTTTTTAAATCAGTGTTTATTAATAATACTATATAACTTATGGAAATCTATTTTTTATAAAAATATAAAATGAATTCATAGGAATGTAATTATTTAGTAGTGAATATAAAACCAAGTTTAATATAAAGGAAATGTTTTATGCCTAAGAATATATATTATCATACAAAATTAAATTAATTACATGTAGTGAGTGATATTAATTAAATATATATTTCATTTATTCGATAATTATTTTTTATGTTCATAAATGTTATTTTGTAGGCATAAGATTACTACAAACTCAATATTGCTCATAAAAAAATATATTTTTATAGACACAAATTTATCACCTTTAAATAGAGAACCTATATTAAATCAAATATTGGAACTTTTATAAATTTAATGTCATAATAAACTAAAATGTTATAATATTTACTATAAAATATAGGTATTGGGGAATTTTTGGTACTTTTGAATGATGTTTCATTTTTCAATGAATAGTGAAAAATTCCAAATTTAATGAAAAAATATTTTTTACTCTATTTTATTAGTGACATTAAATGATATTATTGATTTTTAATGTTTATTTAAATAAATTTTATATCAATTAAAATAATATATTTTATTGGAATAAATTTAAATATGAAATTTCGTATAAAAACAGAATATACATTTGAAGATTATTACATTAAAACCAAGAATTGTCGTGTCATCTAGGGGATTTAATTTAATTAATTTCCTACACATAAATAATTTAAATTGTGATAAATAGATTCAATATTTTTAATTCTATTAATTTTCAATTTTATTTAATTTAAATATAGGATTCACAAAAACATTTACTGAAACTAAATAAAATAAATTACGAAGATTAAGAGAAAAATTACCTGAACAATGGAATAAAACATAATATTAAAAACATAAAATAACAATAAACGTGTAAAAAATACATTTAATGAAAATATATAGATCCTATCACACCATTTCTATAGTTGGGTGTATTATTGCATCATCTTTTCCTAGGAAAAATGGGGGTGGAATTCCCTTTTCTAAAATTAACAAGAATACCACTTCTCCTCCACTATAAACGTTTACTCACTCCTCCCTCTTCATCACACCTCCCATGATACTCTTTAATGAAATATATCTTCATTAATAGATCCACTAAATCCCTCCAATAATCCTATAATAATTCATTAGTTCGAATGAAAACCATGGAATCCCATTGGGTTAAACGAGAAGGAGCAACCTGAATAAGAGGTAACATCATTCCTCAATATCATTAGTTTTATTTTCATAATCCACAACTAAACTATTATTATATCATACCCTCAATATGTTAAATAATCTGATTTTTTTACATATGGTTTCTTACTATAATTACACACAATTCAATCTAATGGGTGACAAACCTACTATTTATGTATATGGTGAACTAATTCCACGTGAAACAATGAATTTTTTTTTGATTATCACCTCTCATGGTTAGAAATTATGATAGAAATGATATTTTTATATTATATATATTATATTTTTATTATTCTTCTTCTTCTATAATTTTTATATAATACATACCCTTATTTATTCCATCTTGTGTAAATATGATAACAGTGTTTGGTGAAGTGTGGACTGCCACCACCTCAAAATGATGTGATTCATTCACACAATACATGGAACATATAAAAGATATTTTTATTAAAAATAGGTTAAGTATATTAAATAAATATAATAAAAGAATTATAATATACATATATATCAATTACTTTTCATTTGTTTAAATAATGTATTTTTCATGTGTACATACACCCTACCGTCTCAATGAATAGTGCATTACATTTCTTATATCCACGTATTATGGATTATTTTAAATAAATATATATAATATATATGATAATTAAATCAAGGATAAAATTATTTATATGAAGAAATCATGATTTTAGTAATTGTTACTACAAGTAAAAAATCAATAAATACTCATAGAACATGGAAATTAACAAAAGAAAAAGGGAATATAATGATTGTTTAGTAAAAAATGGGTAGTAAGATTTGTTAACAAGAACATGTATTATATCATTAAAATTTATATGGTTATATAATGAGTTAGTAACATGTTATAAACAACTATAAAATATGTTAAAGGATGTTCAGTTGAGAAGGAAATATGAGGTAAGGGATTATCGTTTCACTTTTTACGTTCGTGAGATAAATACAATCATCCCCACTTACTTCTTTATGTGGTGTATATACTACCCCATTTGATATATTAAATCATATAATATTTTATGTTATTGTTATTTAAAACATTCATTTAATCTAACTCCTTGATGCGGCTTACGATTCAAATGTATCAAAGTGGCATGGAATGTATTGGAATGATAATTGATTATTTTCGAAATGAATTATTTTATTGACATTTTAGTGGTATTCCCATTATTTTAGACATAAATTAATTTTATTCGACTAATTTCTTATATATTATCAACATATATTCAATTTGACATATAATGTGATGATTAATTCTTTATATATTATATTTTGAGTTTTATATTTTTTATTTCATCTAAATATATTTGAATGAAGCGTTACCAGGTAGAAAATAATTTCATAACAATATTTATTTCATTAGGTTTTATTACATCTTATTTTTCATTAATATGCTATGATTATGTGTGTAATCACATTTTACTATCATTTTTTTATATACTCTTATTTTTTGTTGATTTATTTTTAACTACCAAGATCTATTAACTGGTTGAGTCTAACATCGATGTTATGATCCTTTCTAGGGATTACATCACAATATAATTTTATTCATGATTTCCTAAAATTTAATTTCGATTTGAGTAAATTTTAGAATAAGTTCTTATAAAACCCTTTAATTTTATTCTCCTCTAGTTATTCAAAACATTTTCATGTAATAATACATTTTTTCACACAATGGTACTCAAAATGTTTTAGGTGACTTTTTTCTACAGAAAAACAGATAATATTTCTCTATTTAGTTGGAAAAAATGTGTTCTTCTCAAAACTGTGTTTTTTATATTACAATTTTTTTAAAAAAAGTTTACCATTCCAAAATTATTTATTTAAATCATTTTTACAATTTTTTCAAATGTTTTCAATGAAATAGTTTTTCCTCTTAGCGAATATATAATTTTTCTAACCTATGCACCTTTCAAAAAGAAATTGGTTTTTTTCTCATATTGAATATATTGATTTACCAAACCTCATTTAACATAATCATCATTTTATTATTTAAAGGTTAAATATTTTAAGGAAATTTCTCTTAAATTTTATTTTCATTCAAAATTATTGTCAAATATATTATTAAAATAAAAAATATATTTCCATAAAATTTATTTCGAAATAAATTTTTTAGTATTTAATTTCATAAAATACAGTAAATCATTATTTTTACACCAATTTAGATATGTTTTATTGATATCATCCATATTATTTCTCTACATGGGATTTGATTGATTTAGACAAGGATAATGTTCACATTCACTTACATGATTCATTTTTCAGTCTCCTTGAAATATTAAATTTCCTATTATCATTAGAAATTAAATTCCCTTAATTATTCATATAATTTATCATGAAAATGATTATTTTATAAAGAATTATATTTTAACATATTGTGTTCACTTTCACAATTATTTTATTCCTTGGAAAATATGTTTAAATATGTATTATTTTTTCCTTATCGATATTTGATAAGTTATATATTTTTTTAAATTGAATATTAAACATAAGTAATGATTTTTATAAGTATTGATGGGTGGTCTAAGACAATATATATCACCTTGATGCATCAACATAATATCATGAGAAAAATTAATTTCAAATATTAAATAGGATTCTACCATTATTTTTAATCTGTATTGTTAATGTTATTTTCAGTATAGGTTTTAATGTGCCCTAGACATGATATAAAGTTATTAATAATTGACATAATTTTGATTGAGTTGTAATTTATCCATGAATTTGTGCATCAATATATCTATGGATGCATTTCATTACCATTTTATTGATTAAATTTCATGTGTTTCCATTATTTTCCATTCAATATTTATTTTAACTTATATAGTTATTTAAATGGAATGTTCATCCAACTATTTATCTGTATTTATTGTTTATCAACTTCTTTCGTAGTTTATTGAATACATAGAATGTGTCATCAGTTATTATCTAACCATATTGATAATTCTAGTTGATTCATTGTTGCTTCCAATTTACTTTACCCATTTTGAGAATTTGATATTACCCTTATTTTATTTCCTTTCCTCAAGAATCCAAGAATTATACTAAGAAATATTTGTTAGGATATGCAAGATTGAACAATTTTATTATCCAATAATGATAAATTTTTTTGTTTTAATTACTGTAAGAATTTGTAATACAAGACTCATGTATATATCTTGTTTACAATACTAATAAACTATTTAGTGCTTTATGATTTTATTCATTGTATTGATTCCAATTTAATAGTAGTGGACACCAAATCCCAGATTACAAGGTTCAGGTCACTGTAGTCATATTTCAACCAAAAATATGTTGTAACATAGTTATATTTGGGAATTTTTTATACCCATGAGATGAGATTCATTAGGGAAATTTTTTTCTCTTACACTATGGGTAACAATAGAAAATATACGTGGTATTAAGTCAATAATGTATACTTAAATTCCAATTATTATTAAAAACACTATATTATCCATGTCCCTTATTTTTCTATATATTTATAATTTCCCCACTAAAATTGGTGTAGAAATTGAATTTTGGTCTACTAAACAAAACACACTTATTTTTTAATCATATAATTATATTTAAATACGTATATATACTTCTACATTTTCATGATTTTTAATGATATAATGTATTCCATTTCACCCAATTATGAAATCTCAAATATTTTCTTTATTTCCTTAGAAAACATTACACTTGCTTCTTCATCATACATAAAAAATATAATATTCTCAACATAATCATTCACGATTAGGGAAACCTCTTCACCTTCATTGATGAAATATATTTTAGTATATCTTCATATTTTGATGATCAACTTCCTGAAGAAGGAATCCAATGTTTAATACTAGTATCTTAGATATTTTATCAACATATATAAATATTTCCACAATTTCCAGACGTAACATTGAACTTTCCAAACCATGAAGACACATTATTGATTAATATATTTTTCATCTTTGAGAATTATATAGAAATTTTCTATATTTATATCTATATGAAACATTTTGTGTCATCATTGTGGAAAAATATTAATAATAATTCTAATATATATTTAAATAATTTTACTATAGTAAAAGTAACATCAAAATCAAGGCCTATAATTTTCAAAAATCATTTACAAATCATTTGTGTTTTTTCTATTATTACATCATCTTATTCATTCATCCTAGTTAGAAAAACTCAATATTTATTAGTAGTATTCTTATTTTTTCGGTATAAGCACTTGGGTATCATTCATCTCTATTATGTCTGGCCCTTCAATCATAGCATTAATTAACTCTTGATTCTAAATGGTTTTATTATCATCAGTTTCCTAACATTTTTGGTATAATGATGTGTGTGAAATGTAGGGTCATGTTCTTATGGTTTCTAAAAAATTTTATTGATCACCAGTTATTTTATGAATATACACACAATTCATCATCCTTATATAATTTGTATGATATTGTTCTTCACCTCATGAAAATGATAAATCATAATCCTCATCTCGAGGATATTCAACATTGATATTATCTTTAAAAACTTTTTCATGTTTTGATATTGAAACCAAGTTATCAACCCCTTAATCAATATCCACATCTATTTGTGAAAATTTATTATACTATTTTTCTTGTACTTTTTCTGTAACACCCAACGATTTTACAACACACCTCTTTTAAAATTTTATATCTTCAATCTCTTATGCTTCATGAAACACTGAGTATAAGACCATAATTTACTATTAAATATGACTATTATAATTTTTATTTCAGCATTATGAATCGTAATATGAAAAACATAATTATAAAGATCCATGTTCAAGTGTAACTATAATTTGGGAATATCATAAATTAAAATATTCTATACTTACAACATGGAATATGTAAATAAATAGTTTTAAAATGATAAATTAATTGTTCGTATTTTTGTGAAAAATAAATATTTATTTATAAGTTTATAAATAATATAATAATTTAAATGAAAATAAATTTTAGTTAAATATATTCATAAATTAAAATTTAGTTTTCTTATTATTATTTTAAAATTTTATGAGAAAAATAAAAAAAATTAAACTTCATTAAATCAGATATAAATTTTAAATTTGAAATTTTCAAATAAATAATGAATTTAATTGAAAATTTAATTTATCATATTTAGAATATTATTTTGGAAAAAATTATTTCTTTTTGGAATTATTTATGTCAAAATGGTTATTATCATGTTTTATTATAATTATTAAATAGTTGAATTCTTGGTAAATAGTGAAATAAAATAATTTATGGTCTATATAAATTATAAGATAAAAACACTATTCAATCAGTCATAAATTATGTGACAACAATAATCTCAAACATACCTTAATTAATTAATGTATTTAGTGATAATAATATAATTAATCACAGTCTTCAGCCAAAATATTAAATGAATAAATCAAATAATCAAAAAACAGCCCTCTCCACCACTATAAAAACACCGCTCACTACCTTTTCTTCACTGACTTATAAAGCACAGGAGAATACTCATATTCATCTCATTTACTCTTCCAAACCACTCCCACACATTTTATTTTTTACAATATCATTAAAATACCATTTCTATTTTACATAAGGAGGTTCTCAAGGAGAAGAATTCAAGACGTAAATCATTTTTCGTTCTCATTCAATTTATTTTAATTTCATATCTCCAAATTATATCCGTAAATATTCTGTATAACATTAATTATAACTCAAGTATATTATGAAAATATAATGTTATTTTTTAATTAAAATTTCTTCATCAAATCCCTTCTCCTTCACACTATTACTATAAAAATGAAAATATCATACGTGATGTGCCGATTTACCACCACTGTGAACAATGAAACTTCATTTTCTATTACTGCTTTCAATGATGGTTATAAAATAATAATTGCGGTTAAAACATTATTTATTATATATATTATATGTTATTAATTATTCTATAACTAGTATATATCCATGATATTAATTAATAATAAAATATTGGTTTATGGCTATCGAACAACCACTAAAATAATCTAAACAAATATCATAACTGGTCTATCTAATGAATCATCCAAATATATAGAAAAAAATTATATATAAGACCATTAAATAAGAATTATTTCTATTAATAACCAAAAATTCAATTATAGAGATCTATTTTCATTTTACATGATCTTTCATATATGTATACAAGTAAATCAATCATGAATATCAAGGAAACAAACAGTCATGAAAAATGAAATTGAAGAATATAACTTTTCAAAAAACACATAAATGAAATTAATTTAATTATAATAAGTAATGTAAATGTTAAATAGTTTATTAATTAAATTATTAATGAATCTAATTTCATTATCCATGACATTGTGTACATGTTCATAACACTTTCGGATATTAGTTAAAGTATTCTACTTAATCCTCTATTTTTTATTCCGGTTGTGAATTATTACTCATTACCTTAATATGATTCTTATTTTATAATTAATAATTATTATAAGTTCCATTTAAATGTTCCAAACTCATTTATCATTATCAATACATCATTCTTTAATGGGGAAATATATGTTTTACTAGGTCCCCTTCTCTATTATTCCCGATAAGCAATCCCAATTAAAGAGAACATCTCGAATGTTTACCCAATTTCAAGTACCATTAATAATATGTTTTAAGACACCATTATTTTTATAAAATCAATAATTTATTCATGAAAATATATATTTATGCATCTCTGGTTTCATAAAAACAATTATGACAAATAAAAATGATTTTTCAAAAAGTATATTCATTGTAAAGTAGAAAGTATAATATTCTCATGAATTCCTCGAAGATGTTTTTAGAGTGTATACATTTATTTAAATACCCTTAGTCAAATTAAATTATCAATTTTGGATAACATTTTATGAAATATTCTAACCTATTTTATTACATATTTTATGATCATTTGGATTGTGGATATGCTCCCTTGATATGATTTACCACATTACTCAGAATGGTTAGTGATTATGTTTACTTATTAGGGGATTTTACTTACATTTATATGTAATTATTTTATGATTATCCCCATTAACATGATGAATGAATTGGACTTATTACATTATGGGATGGGCCCTCTATATCCCATCGATTCATTGGTAGGTCTCAAGAGACAAAATACTCTTTATTTTTTACCTACATGTGTATGGTATCTTAGCCAAAGCATTGATGGTATGTTAATTCTATTTGGAATAAAAAATTTCATCATTATGATGGTAGTATTTTATAGTCCATATTATTATTATACTACTATAATATCCATGGTTTCATTTCATTTTCTTATTTATATGTATTTATTTTATCTGTTTATATTTCTACCGTTTTATGCTCATATTTATGTTTTATGGAGAGTGTTTTAGTTATTCACCTTGCCTTATATTTTATG
The DNA here is from genome assembly GCA_963277665.1 of Viscum album. Classification (NCBI taxonomy): domain Eukaryota; kingdom Viridiplantae; phylum Streptophyta; class Magnoliopsida; order Santalales; family Viscaceae; genus Viscum; species Viscum album. The sequence goes on along the minus strand of OY728155.1, from coordinate 1,609,804,726 downwards.
TTAATTTGTGTTAGCTTATATTGTATTTATTAACCTTATTGAGAAACTGATATGAAAATTTATTGTGTTTTAGTTATTCTCAGTATAGGAATATGAATATTTTGAATGTATTATGGGGATAACCTATGAATTGATTAGAATTTATATTGGAGTTACATTTTCATATTTAATTTCATGTTGTAATGTAATACATATGTTTTTATCTAATATTCCAACGATGCTAAACAATATGTTACATTGGGATGAAATAACTTGTTGATAAGACAAATGTTATAAAATAATTCACCGTCTCTGAGATATTGGTGTCAATGTCCTCACTATTAATATCAGAGGAATTTTATTAGAAACATTAGAAAAAACATTTAGAAAACATAGATTATGGAATAGATCCCTATGATAGACTTTTAGGATAGTCGTAGAATTAAAACATCGAATTGTGGAAAGTTAGAGATTATGTGGGCCTTAAAAAAATATCAATGTTTTGGTACTATAATTTGTTTTGGTTTTAGTACTTATGTTCCTAGGGGTGATAACATTAATAGTGTGTGTCAACCTTTAATTTATCCTAACAATCTATACAATAATGGGCCTTACTACAAAACTATTTTGTCACTCCCTGGGTATATTCTTTGGAAAATTCACATTTCATATACAATCCATTATAAAAGATTTAAAAATAAATATGTCACAAAAGAAACCATGTTTATGATTATGATATTAGTTTTTCCAACAATAATCAATTTTTGTTATCTATTACTAGTTTAAAATAATTCCTCATGATTATTTATCTAATTTAGTCTTTTTTTAGGAATGGTTTCCAATGGAATGATGGTAAATTGTACCAACAGACATATTCCACATAGGTATTTACTTATTATGCAATATAATGATGTTGTAGTAGGAGATGCAACTGAAGATATGAAACATATAACCATACAATGACATCTACCTTAGGTTATAAATAATAACCTTACCCATAATGAGCATTTGGATCTACAATTTTTTGGAAAACTGTTATACATATTCAAGAGACAACAACCCCCATTAATAAATGGGACTAGAAACAAATTTTTATTTGATAAATGGATATGCTCATTTGAGAAGATAATTCATGGTGTGAGATATAACAAAATGGGGATAGTTTTCATGGAAATATATCATCTCTCGGTAGATGTGGTCAATAGTGGTCATTAATTTAATACACACAGGTGGATGAAGAAATAGAAACCATTGAATGGAAGAATTTTATGTAAATTTTGTAGTAAAATATTTCCAACATGAATAGTGAAAATATATGGATAGAATATTCATGAATATATGAAAAATTGTGGATGAAAATGTTGGAATGTATGTCCAATACCACAAGGTTACCTATGAATGTAGTGGATTATATATGGATTCAAAATAGTAAGATCTATAGATTATTTTTATGGTTAAACCCATTCCTCTAAAGGGAACTGTTCTCCCAAAAACATTTATCACATTAATATATATCCACTTGTGGTATCAAAATAGGAAAATAAATATCTAAATATTATATCCTTAAAGTGATCCCAGAGAATAATAGGAGAGATGAACACTCTTAAAATTGGAATTTTGAAAAGGCGAATATGATAAGTGTAAAATTTCCATCCTATGATAGTTGTGGAAGGAAACATCACAGTACTTTCCTGAAGGGAATCAGAGTTTGTTAAAATTATAGAGAAGAATGTCACCAATATCATGATTTATTAGGAAATAAATAAGGTACCAATATTGAATGATAAAATTGTAAATATATGGGACATTATGAAAATGAGTTTTCAATTTGTCAATGAAAAATTCCCAAAAATGTCCAAGGGTGGAAGGTCAAGATTATTCTATCATCATTACTGAGATTTAAATTCTTAATTATTTTTATACGTTATTTTAATCATTTACGCATACTTTAAAAATGATTACTTGATTCTAGATCATCAAAATCTATTATATATTCCTTGTTTACCTAGAAGATTAGACAGTTCCATTTTGATTTAGTAATTGAGTTTTCATTCAAAAAACATATGGGAAGTCTTATTGTAAAAGAATACGTATAGGTAAGTACCCTTTATGACACATAATTGTTCTTTAGTTGATTACCATGTCATCATACCTATGATTAAAATTGGTATAATCTTACGTATGAAATGTATAATAAAATATGATTAGAAAATTTATTTTATGAATAACAAAATTACTATTGGTGAGGATGATGTAGAATTCCATATCATTAGAATAGAAACCTCATCATTTTATTTATATCTGGATCCACCTATTATTTCTCTATTGAACCAAATTCATGGAGAGGAAGCGAAATCACAACATAAAAATGAGAAAATAATGAAAACTCCATTTTGAATATAGCATTGTGAATAGATTGATATGTGATTTATAGTGTTGTATCAATGAATGGATGTGGGTGTTTCCATAAAAATATTAGTATAGTTAATGCATATGCAATATGAAATTAAAAAAAATCATGAACCAAACTATCAAACTCAATATATTATGTTATAATTTGTAATCATGTATCTAAAAATTTGCAGACAATTTCTCTATGGTGAGAGATCTGAGGTATATATGGATTATAAGAGTTTAAAAAATAATTTTTCATAGAAACATCATGACATGATGAAATGATGATGGCTATAAATATTCAATGATTATCATTTCAATACACTATCAACGAGGGATGGTTAATAAGGTATTAGATGCACTGAGAAAAACTGATCATGATGTTTTTAACAAGATAATGATTGAACAGGACCCTGTGTACATGGATCTAGTAAATATGATTATATAAATTATCCAGTATGGATAAACATAATAACTTTTTCATATGATTTATATACCATATTTATTGTAAAGGGTTAAAATTTATGAGCTTGATGATGATAATTCTCAAAAGAAAAGTATTATTTTGAATGATGGGAAAATAGTTCTATTTATATATGAATACGTTTTTCTGAAATTTAGGATGATGATTTGTGTTCCCATTACACCCAAGATATAGAGATAATTATTGGGTAATTCTCAAAGCTCAAATTTCTCTAAACACCCAGGTAGCACAAAAATGTATAATGATTTAAAGGAACATTTCTAATGGGATAATATGGGGTTATAAATTGATGATTAATTATTAAAATATTTAGGCTATCAACAGATAAATGTAAAAAAGAAAAAATCCTAGAGGATTCATGAAATCGTTTCCTATTACTTAATAGAAATGAAAATAAATTACAATGAATTTTGTCACTTAGATACCCAAGACACTAAGAAGGAATGATGCAATATGGGTAATGTTTGACCAACATACCAAATCATCACATTTACTCTATATAAGGGAGGATTTTCTACTATATAGCCTTACCTGAATCTGTATTAGTGAATTTTAAGACATTATAGACCGCATATTTCTTTTTTTGTTTCTGATCCAAGATATACATCACAATAATGGAATAATCATCATAAAGTGGTAGATATTGATCTTCAATTGGGTACATCTTAACAACTTCAAACGAAGGGGCATTCTAAAAGAATAATTCAAACATTATAAGAAATGTTTACATTACATTCACTTATCATTCAAGGAATTTGGGGTCATTATTTACCATTGTTAGTGTTTTTAAATAATAATAGTTTATATTCATGAATTCAAATTACACCATATGATGCATTATGTGGAAGGAGATTTTGTACACCAACTTGTAGGGAAGGAGTAGGTGAAAGGAATCTTATAGTCATAGAACATGTGGAGGAAACAATAGTTATGGTAAATACTCTTCAAACCTATATCAGAGTATCTCCATGTGGACCAACAATGATCCTAATAACTGAAGAAAGTATTAGGTGTTTGAATTTTGAGATACTGTTTTTTATAGTATATCCCTTGATAGGTGTTATAATATTTCGAAATAATGGAAAATAATCCCCATGAACAATGGACCTTTTGAAATACTGGAGATAATTGGAGTTGTGTCTTGTCATTTGGTTATTCCATCCAAACATTATAATGGTAAAAAATGTGATCCATATATCTTTTTTAAGTAAGTACATTCCTAAACAAAAACATGTACCCGATTCTGATGGAATAAAATTTGAACATTATTTATCTTATTGTGAAGAGCCTATTTGGATTCTATAAAATAGAGATCAATTGTTGAGGAATCTTACAAATTGATTGGTAAAGATAGTTTGAATATATCATAAAATTTAATAGCTGATGTGGGAACCTGGGAAATTTATGATATAGTAATATAAAAATATTTTTTTGAGGAGGAATTCAATACATTTTGAAGAAACATTTATGAATGATTGGAAAATGTTACAACACAAAATTTTATGTTATGCCACTTTTAAATTTTAACATCTTCGATAATTTATTCTTCATGTAACACCTATTTTAAAACAAAAATATTATATTATATATGATCATTAGAATAGTAATGTGACCATTATGAATACTATTATGTCCAATAGAATAGTAAACTCTATTATGAATATGTAAATATAACTTTTCAATCTTATAAATAAAAATATGGAATATTTATATCCGGTAATAAATAATTAATTGTTTTTAAAATGATAAATTAATTTTTGGTATCTTTAAGAAAAATAAATATTTATTTAAAACATTACAATTAATATAATAATTTAAAATAAAGTTTATTACTAGAAAATAATTTATATATTATCATATGTTATTTTATGATTATAAGGTAATTTTATGACACATTAATTAATTTTTCTATATTCAATAAATTCTGTTATATTAGGTAAATTGGTATTTCTCAAATAAATAATGATTTAATGGAAAATTTAATTTTTCATATTTATAGAATTATTTTTAAAAATTGGTGGTACTTTTTTAATTCTACACATCAGAAATTGTTTATGGTGATTTTTTTTGGATTTTTCTGAAATAGTTGAATTTTTGTTGAATATTGAAAAACAATAATTTACAGTATATATACATTATAAGTTAAATACATTATTCATTGATTAATTAGTTCATTAAGGACCATATGATAGAACTATCATACATTATTTATTGAATTTAGTGATATTTCTCAAACTATTCACAGTATTGATTCAAAAAAATAACATAATGATTAGAATAAAATAAAAACACCCATCTCCTCAACTGTAAATTCCACCCCTCACCCCTTTACTCATCACACTCCCAACTACTTTCAGAAATATTATGATATAACCATTTAATCTCTAAAAACTATTCCCCATGTTTTGGGATTTATGTTATCATCATAATACCATTTTATGTTTCTATAAGGAGGTTCCAAATAATATGGATTCAAGAGGTAAATATTATTTCGTTTTCTTTCAATTTATATTAATTTATTTTCATATTATTCAATCTTTAATAATTATATATTAAAAATATAGATAAGTATATTATGTAATATATATTGTAATCTATTTATGTTAATTGATGATTTTCCATTGAATCCCCTCTCCCCCTTTTAATCTTCAAATAAAAACATAATCTATGATATGTCGATTTACCACAAAGTGGGCGATGAAACCTCATTTTCCTTTTCCACTTTCAAGGATAGTTATAAAAACATAACTATTATTAGAAATTATTTTTTATACATATTATAAGTTATATTATTTTTTCACCAATATATATACATTATAATAATTATTATGAAAAAACTAGTTTGTGATGATTCTAAACCCGCCAACATAATCTAAACGATTATCATTAATGTTATTTCTAATTAATTTTCCTCAAATCTAAAATAATATTAATAAGACCATAAATTTTTAGTTATGTTCATTAATAACATGTAATTTAAATTATATAGAACTATTTTTAGTTTTTATGGTCTTTCATACATGTATAAAAGTGAATCAATCATGAAAATCAAGGAAATGAACACTACTGAATGAAGAATTTAAATATAATGACTAAAAAATAGATAAATGAAATTAATTAAATTATAAAATTTAAAATACATCTTTAATAGGTTTTTAATTAAATTATTAAATAATCTATTTTCAGTATCTAATAGATTAATTACATTTAAAGAACATAATCAGACATCAAGTAATGGATTGTACCAAAATGTTTATTTTTATTTGGGTTACTCTTTATTACTTTTTACGTCCATGTAAATATTATTTATTTTTATATACATAGAATAATTTTTGAATATCTTCCAAAATAATTTATATAGATCGATTCATCTTTCATTTATGGTTAAATACCTGTTTTACAAGATTCCTTTCTCAATTCACCCTGATGTGTATGTCCAATTAATGGAACATCTCGAATTATTATCCATATTCATTTATAATCCCTAATTGATTTTAAGATCACATTATTTTTATAAAATCAATACATTTTTCATTTGAAAATATATTTTTTCATTTCTTGTTTTTTATAAACAATTATGAATAATAATATTTATTTTTTGATAAACACTCTTCATTACAATGTAGAAAGTGTATTTCTCTATAGAATTCCATGATGATTTTATTAGTCTATTTTTTATATTTAAATACGCTATTTTAAATTTTATGAATAATTTGGTTTAATATTATGTGGTATTATCTACCATATTTAAAAAAAATTGGTCAATTTTACTGTGGATGTGCTATCCTGATACCATTCATCGTGTTTCTAAGAATTATTAGTGATTATGTTTAATGATTGTTGATAGTTATTTTAGTTCATTTGTATATGTTTTTATATTTCACTCAATACATTTGTGGAATTAATGGGACTTATTGATTGATGGGTGGTGCCCATAATAACCCCTCAATATATATTTTGGTGTTATGAGATGAAATACTATATATAAACCCAATTGAAATGAAATAAGGTACTGAAACTCAATTGAATATGTATATTATAAATGAATTGGACCATATTTGAGATGATTGGATTGGTGTATTAACATTAACATCAATAGAATAAACTTTCATTCCAATTTCATTATTAACACATTTATATCCTCTACCATTATTATTATTTCTTTTATAGAATCCATCAACACCTCTTAGTTCAAACTCTATAATATTACCACTACTAACTTTTATAATGAATGGATTGTAAAAAAATTATTAACATCTAACATGGAGTATAGTTTTCAATATTTACTTTTGTTTTCATATGATATTTGAATCTATAAAAATATAAAACATCAATATGAACTATTGTAATGATAAATTTTTTCCAAAAATAATAAGAAGTATCATGTTCAATAAACATTTTTCTAACCATTTTTTCCATGATTTTTCTTCTTCTTAGAGAAATATTGTTTCCTTTTGGGGTGTATTGTATAAAAACTCATGAATAATTCTGATTTTTACATAATTTCTAAAATCAGTATTTTTATATTATCTATTATTATCATGTCATAAATTATTGACTAAATACTAACATAATATCATTGCAATTATCATAAAATTCATAAACAACTTTAGAGCCTATTATTTTTTAGAAATATAATACATATAATTTGAGTAATTCCATCATAGAAATAAATGATTTATTTATCTACACATCATCATTTTTACCCATATACCCAAAAATATTATAATATACAATCTTGAATGGTGTGTTGAACAAATGTAATGTTTATTATGTAATGATTTTTTAATATTAAATTTATTATGTTATGAGTTTGTAATTTTGTATTTGGGTGTTTTTTTTATATTTCATTGAAACATATGACATAGCCTCTAATACCGTAGATGATTTTCCTCCATCACCCTCAGATAACATGATCTCTCGGCACTACAAACTTTAAATGAGATTCACATGGATAATTTTACAATCATAAATTCTTTTCCAAAATTATATATATTTTAGAAAACCATATTTTATATAAAAAAAATTAATACAATCCTCAAAATATTTTGAGAGACATGTCAAATTTATTTTTGTCCCATTAACAAAAAATCCATTTTGTATTTGAACATTTTTTCCCAGTGAAGGTAAATCCAATACATTTGATTCAGAGTGACTAGTTATTTCATAATTTCACATTACATTCTTTAAAATATTTCATATTGATTAATTTCATTAAATATATAGTCATATATGAGGGTTACCCACAATCCAAAACTATGGGTGTTCTCCTTTTATATGTTTGATTATTCTATTAGAAACAATATATTTTTATATTTTTTTTATTCACATTTGACTATTCATATTTTGTATATAATTATTTATGCATTTATAATTACAAGACTTGCATTTTCATTATGTCCCAATTGATCACATATTTCACAAACTGTTTTAGAATGATGAAATCTATTTTCATTCATTTAACTACCATTGTCATGTGATCTATTTTGAGTGGGATGACCCCCCATCAATATTTTCCTCCAACTTCTTCTAGATATTTTTAATTTTGGTTATTAAACTAATAAAATTATGTTGAATTCTAGAATCCACCACAATTTACCTGACATATTTATATTTTAATACATGAAATTTTTTTGGTTACCTATTTATATTTTCTTAATCATTATATATTTATTATCATGTTCAATATAATCACCTATAGTATATATCTTTATGATAGATTTTTTAACCATAAAATAATATTATTATTCATATCTTATTGTTTTGATGGAAATTTAATTTTCATCTCATTCTATCCAATTTGAACATCTAGGTTCATCTTATCATCTAATGAGGATTTAATTTTCTATTCACTTTAGGTTTACACTTCTCAACAATTTCAAAAATATCTGTAACTTTTTTTTTTGATTTTTTTAACTCCTTTTGTAAAATTATGAATTTTATATTGAATAAATTATATTAATATTTTACTTTTCTTTCATCATGATTTACTTGGAAAAAGTTCCTATTAATCAAGTAGCTTCTTTTGATAATCAATATCATTCTGGAAATAGTATTTTTCTTTAAAAAATTATTTTGATTGATCATGTTATTATTCTATTTCTCCATATTTTTTTCTCCCTTTAAGGTCTTACAATATTGGTAATTATTATTTTACTTCTCTTATCCTAATAATATCTATCTAAAACTATTATTCCATAAAAATATTAAATTCATCCCCAGTAAAAATTTCATTATCAAATTCTCTAATAAAATTATTTTCATCATCATCATCAGTGATGATATTAAAATCATCTTCCCTACTCTCATATTCATCAAATTTAGATTAGTTGTTTTGAATTTTGAATTTAATGAAATTATTATCCTTTCCCAATAATAAGATTTTTATTTTTCATTATTCTTCTTAAGGTATATTTAAGTCTTTCTATCATATTCAATAATTTATTCAATAACATTTTTGTGGAAATTCTTCCATAAAATTCCCAATATATCCACAATTAATACATTTAAGTGGTAACTTACCATTTTTTCATGACGCACTTTTAAATTTTTTAGAACAATATATATATATATATATATATATTTTTACTAATCTCATATTCAATTTAAGATTCAAAAAACTCTTATACTTTAATAAAATTCATTTATTTTCGATTCATAACATATTTTTTTGAATGTTCTTGATCAAACATTTCATTTTTTGTTAAAACATATTTTGTACTAATTTTGTATGTGCTTAGTGTGATATGTTGATCAAAAATAAAAAATAGTTTTAGGATATTTATATCTTATTGATGAAAATATTCAAACTAATTTATCTTAATGATTTTATAATGTTTTTCCAATATTTTTTTAATACTTGAACTTATCTCTAAGTCATTTGATGGTGCTAAAAATTTCATTCACTTGTGTAAAGAAATTTCAAAGAGATTCAAAATCTATCATATAAGTATTTATGTTATTCAAATTTAATATTTATACATATTAATTATTCACTTTATTATTTCCCACAGTGATGTTTTTCAAACTCTCACATATGAATTTTTATATTAAAACCTCATTAAATCTATGAATGTCATTTTTTAAAATTACGATAATTTTAATTTCTATTTCTTTCACATCATTTTCCAAATTCATCATGTTAGTATTTGTAATGAAAATATTTTTAAAATAAGGTCGAAATAAATCTATAGTATCTTTGAGAACATCATAACTATGATAATGATGATATATTAAAATTATATTCATCCAGAAATGAGAGTACATTCCCATAAATAATAGGAATCCCTATTACTAAAAATAAATGTATAAACATCAATAGACACTCACTCATTTTCTATTATCATAAAATAGTCAATTAAGGAAACGTTCCCTTGAATAGAAATATAAACTCCCCAAAATGATATTTATAATATCTTATAAGGGGATTGGTTTAATCATTCACATTTTCTTTTTATTATTTATTTCTTATGAAACAGCCCTGTAATCCCTTAAAATATTTTTCAAATTGTATAAAGAATCAAAAAACAAAATTCCAAATGAATAAAAAAAATTATATAGTAAAATACTCATTATATTTAACTCATAATTGGAATTTTTTTGGAAGTAATCCAATATCAACCAATCCAATATTTAATAATATTTTATTTATGGTTAACAGAATAAGGTAGGCTCCAAAAACATATTTGTACGTATTATAAAAATTACAGTGCAGGTTATTTCTATACTAAGTATGAAAAAAATATTTTTGAATAAACTTTAGAAACATTTAACAATAGTGTTGGAATATATTTATTATTCTTCTGGTAAATATTCACATTTACTATTCTAAAAAACATATTCTTCACATTCTACCAAGATGTATGAAATAAAATCTACATTGATATTCTTTAAAAAACTAATATATATTCATGATTAAAAGGATTTCCCTATTAAAATTTTCTATATGATAAGTTATTATGAAAAGATCACATGGTGGATACTAATAATTGATATGCTATTCTTACTAACTTCCTATCTAAAAAAATCTACACCCAAACCCTTATTTAAATATGTTATAATGGTTTTTATGGTGCCTTAAATTTTTCAACTTATTCCACATTATAAAATATATTGTTTTCTAAATCATATTTCATCAATTTTCTCTTATGTCGTCAATTTTGATCAAAATAAACTTCTTCTTATTTTAGAACCATGATATTAAATCCTAGGAAATGTCATTGTTAAAATGTTGTATTTCGAATGTTCTTCGGGTTTCTCTATATAAAATACTGTTTTCAACACCTCACAATTTCCATATTTGAATAGTAGACATTCTGAATTTTTACATGCATCCTATTTATAGATGAAAAATCATGAGAATAGTTTTTTATTTTAATTTTTATTTCCTAATAAATAAATATAAAGTTAAAAAATCCTTAACTAATAAATTCACTGAAATCTTCCCAGGCAATTGAATAGAAAATTTTTCAATACAAACATTAAAACATGGTGAGATTCATGGATTAGTGTTACATTTCAATTCAAACATAGAATGATCATAATAGCATCATGATATTTGATATATTTATAAATATTTCACAATAGACTATAGAACTGGTAAAAAATTACATCATTGAATGTATTTCCTAGATAGTCTACATAAAAAATAAACAATCTAAAAAATATCTATGAAATTATTCCTTAAAAAATATTGGAACTTCTCAAAATTCATTTCATAAATCTTCCTCTACTTATTTACTTATATAAAATTAATAAAAAAAATTGGCCGATGGACTTCGTCTGAATACTTTTTCCAATTAATAATCAACTGATTAGAACATCATCCCATTTGTTCTTTCTCATGTTTTGACTTTGTTTATATTCATAAATCAACAACATATTTATTTATCAAACCACATTATTTTGAAATCAAATATTCATAAATGAGTTCTTCTAATAAAAAATTTATTTTGTGGTAACATTTAATATTCTTAATGATATTGTAAAAAATCATATAAAATGATATGTTTCAATAATTAGTTATTTTAGAATACATTTTTATGTCTTTCAAATGTTTTGAAAACATAAACTCATTACATAAAAATTATTTCCCAATATATTATATCTAGTGACCATTAAAATAATTTCATACTGTGATATTTTATAGGTGGGTAAATTTCTCCATCGTTAAACTAATTACATGGATCATGATTTAATTGTAACTCTTGATGATAGAATATTTCATAAAAAATAATATATAGATATTATTTTAAAAATAAAACATTTTTTGATTATTTTTCAACAATAAATATAACATTTATAACATTTTTTAAGCCAATAAATATTCAAAAAAAATATTATGGTCTATAGACATTACATATATTGTTCTTACTGTTTCAAATTTTTATATACATATAAATATTTTTGAATTAATTTTTTTTTAAATACTAATATTCCAAAAATTTGAAATGAAACATATAAATTCATTTAAAAAACCTTCAAAGAACTTAGTCCCAACAATTTACATAATTTATTAAACACTAAATCTAGATACATAGACATTACTATCCTATAATTACATGAATTAAATGTTATATTTAATATAACAGATTTCAATAACTTTTGGGGTTCAATGATGTTGATAATTTCTAAATTATTTAAACTAATAAATAGAATTTTCCTTCATAACTAAATGATATTTTTGGACATTAAAAATCTAAATAAAATAAAAATGGTCTTCTATATCACCATCAAATTATCCATTTATGCTATCAAATTTGAAATATAATGTGTAATTATTTTCATTATGACCATGGAAAATAGAAACAAAAGATGATTTGAGATGAAATCCCCAATGAGGGATGATATACCACATTTGAAATCTTGTGATAAAAATATGATGAATATAATTATAAAAGTATCTTATCATTATTATCATATAATGAACAGAAATTGAGATAATTCTCTATCGATGATAATAAATGAAAACATGAATAATAATTATTATTATTCACATTATGATTCACTTTATAATTATAGACATAAAAAACATTTTTAACGCCTAATGCTAAGACACAATACCAAAACGACGTGAGGAATACAACAAAACCCAATTTGTTTTCATTCATGGGACATTCCAATGCGTCGAGGTGTAATATAATTCTGTCCCCCACTATCAACTGATTATATATTATTCATTAATCATATAAGAACATGAATAATACAATACATGATCACTATCCCCATAATAATCCATATTAAAATAAAGGCATACAGATTTCCACCACATTCTCTATATTAATAAAACAGATAATAAGAATGTAACCTATATAGATAATGGAGGTGGGCAGTTAGTAAATAAATATTTAACCTTCCAATATTCATTTATATTTTAATAAAAACATAATAAACACCAATACCTTTAATATAAAAATGAAATTGATAATATAATCAAAACCCATTTGATGAAAGATTGTATTTGGTCAAACAATACATAGTCAAATTTCTAAAAATTCTTCATATTATAATATAGTGTATTAAAATATTCAATTATTAATCAATCAGTTAATGTAAATGATTTCAATGTAATCATCCATAAATCTAAAACTGTATCATGTAGTGGTATATGATCAATTCAATGGCAGAATAACGTGACCATAATCCTAAAAGAGGATGAAATAGGATGGTTGAGGAAGAACAAATCCTCTTTGTAACAATGTTAATATATAGGGATGTTGACATAGATTTAAAAACATTCTTGTAAAAGAATGAATTGAATTATATGATTCTATAAGGGATTAACAATAAATATTTTTTGTACCATGAGTTCAATCACCCAAATGATAAATATATTTATTTGATGATAAATCATCTCACATGATCCCTATTACGTTAAATCCTATTTGTTATGTAATTAAAAATGTATTTAAAAACATAAATGATTTTATAGAAACCATATTTTAATTTATCATATGATAAATAGTTAGAGGTAAATTTAGAATGTAATTTTCAAAATGCTAATGTGACGTTTTATATAAGAAAGAATTTTAAAATGAAAACACGATAAAAGTTCCTAAAACATTACCCAATATATTCCAAAGAATTTCAAGGTTTTAAATAGAAAAACAATTTAAAAAACATTAATATTACTTTATTTAAAACCCCTAACTTAAAAATTGATGTAACACTATATATTTTTAAAAACAACTGTTTAGAAATATTAATTTCAAAATTAGGTATAATAAAATATTACAGTGATGGAAACTGAGCATGGGCAAATATATTACAGGGAAAAATATAATATCAATGAATTATAATAAATTTACTTTTAATCCTTATGGGTTACATATCCCAATAAATAGGAATTAGTTTTCAATAGGATTATAGGACGAAAAAGATTACCCCAAAAAACAATGGCATAATACTACAAAAATACTATAGGGATGAATTTTAAATATATTTATGAAAAAGGTTTTAAGGAATGATCATAATTTATTGAATGAATTTTGGGTTAAAAAAGGCCCCAAGACTACTGTATCAACTTGGTAAAAACAACATTTTATGAAATAGAATTGATTTACCATATTATTCACAAGAAGGAAAAAATATTTGTTAATGATAAATGAATAACCAGTGGATATATCATATAATAAAAAAATGATTCATTAAGTACACATGAAATGAGAAAATAACTTTTGTGACAATGAACCCATGCTGCATGAGTACAATTTTAATCAATAAATATTGAACATGAGGTATTTAATTTGAACATAATATACAAAGACTAAAATGTAATTGGTGATATGATATTGGAAATAGGTGTTATAAAAACCATATAAATGAAATTAGGTTGATAATGAAAAATAAATCTCAAAAAGAAGAATTTGATATTAAAACCCTTACCCTGTGACATATTAAATTTGGTAGTACATCTAACATCCTAAATAGTCAAATTATGTTAATTAAATATATTATTTGGAATATTATTCTTATAAATTTATTTTGAAATGAAAAATTTATTAAAATATTCACTTTAGGTATTATATAGTAATTTATTATGTTTCAATGAAGATATACTTTTTGAAGGATTTTTTTCGGTAATTTTAGCATCAAAATATGAAATTTTACTAATAATTCAAATACATATTATTACCTTCAAAGAACCATATAAAATCATTATTTTATTAGTATCATATGATAATAATAGTATTTAATTTATCATAATAATCCATGATATATCATTATTGAATTATTCAATTAGGTGGTAAAAAATTCTAAAACATGAACTTTCTCTTTCGTGAGGACTGATTATGCTTTAGGAAGTGTATAATATCTATATAAACTAATAATTTCTCTAGTATTTTGATTATCTATTTGGGTGACTCAAATGTCACGGGGTTAGGATAATTATTGAAAAATTATATAAAAATGAAATAGAAATATTTCATGGAGGTGGTAGTCTGCAAAACATAAGGTTATAAAAATATTCTTCTAATTTTTTCCTACAAGCCATCGATTTTGAACATAAACATCAATGGTATGGGACAATGAATTTCAATCCACAATTATATTGGGACAATAATTGGTTATTTCTAAATACATGGGAGAAGACACGAAAAGATGAATCAAACCTAGTAGGAAACAAAGATCAGAGATAACAAACATGAAATAATGAGTGGTTATGTAAATCACAATCGATTTTAGGAACCTTACATCGATGTATTGAAAAATGAAGGTTGATCATCCATGAATGGTGTGGAGAAAGGAACCATCATCAAACCTGACTCTAGGGAGGGGAATCACTAGTATGGTCGGGTCTTTGGGCCTTTATTTCATGTTATTCCACTTATTCCTCTAGGACTTCTTTTCATTCAAGTGTTTTAACCAAAACTAGTCAAAACAATTATCCAAAAATAATTAAAAATATTTAATTAATTGTGGATTGGTTGTTATACTATATTAATATGGTTAGAATAATTTTAGAATGGAATTATAAAGATTAAATTTTAAGAAGTGGGAAATACACCTTTAGGTACCTAGAAAATTATTTTAAGGGTCTTCATGAATATTAAGTTATTGGGATAATTACTTGTCAATATAGTCTTTTGAAATTTAGAGATTATTTTTTGAGGGGGAAATGACAGAGGATCAGAAAGGTAATTTAAGGAATGGGTGTGTCCTTAATAAGTTTAATTATTGGACTTAATATGTGAATAAAATTGAAAATTGGAGAACAAACATTAATTTTCACTAATATAATTACACATTTCAATGATCAAAGACTCCAAAACCTATAGAAAATTGTGGGTGTAGTGACCTTGGGTGGTGAATTTATAAAAATGTCACTTCCACACATGTTTTAAATATTATTTATGTCATTAGATCATAGGTTTTTAAATTTAACTTTTTTCTTACATTGGTAAAAAGTTATTAAATTAGTAATTTAGGTTTTACCAAAAATATAAAATAGTCCCCTTACTAAATTTATTGTTTTAAACTTATATTTTAATTCAATTTAATATAATTTCATTTATAAAAAAGTAAATTTAATTTTTAAAACTAAAAAATTAAATATATATAAACTCTATTTTATTAAAAAATGTTGTTTTATCTATTATGTGTTAAGAATATTTTTTAGAATTGGTTACCAATTACATGCATGTTTATTTAATTTAATAAGATTTTAAAAAAATATTTATTTATTCCTTACAGAATATATTAATATATTTGATGAGAAAAAGCTTCATAATATTAATTAAACTATTCTTTATAAATTACAGTTTTACCTTTATCACACTCATTAACTATAATCTTAATAATCAAACTTTTATGTCAATTTTTTTAAATTATGTTATGATATAATATCTTAAATTTTTTCTAAATTATGAAATCAAATTTTATAAGTTTAATTTCAATTGGAAATTAAAAAATTATTTAGTATGACAAAATAAAAATTGTTTTTAAAGTAAAATATTAATTATGTTTCCAAAACATTATGCGTTGGATTGGTAACATTATCAAAGTATTTTTAATTGTTTAATATTTTTTATTAAAACATATATATATCATGGGATCCAAAAAATATTAACTCATTCATGTGTTATGATAATGTCATAAAAGTGACCTTATTTGAAAAATAAATTTTCTTTCCCAAAATGACAAAAAATATGTTTTCAAATAATCAAAATAATTCATTTTAAGCTAAAACTTTTAAACAAAATAATAATTTTCAAATTATAAAATTCATATTCTAATGTTTGTAAGCTCTATATTCAATAAAATCATAAAATTTAATGAAAACCTATTTCTCTTAGAAATGACGTTTTTAACTTTTTTATATTATTATTATTATTAAATGAAATTACATAGAAACATTTTTCATTAACCTATTATTAATATCAAAAAGTATTTATCATAATAAATCATATATTTATGAAAATATAAATTCATATCTCAGAAAAATAAATCTCATAAAAAGGCATTTCCTAATTAATATATGATCTTAATAGGTATTTTAGGTAAACTAATGGACTTTCATTAATATTATAAGATCCCCTTATTTTAATTATTTAAGTATTTTATTAAAAGGATACTCCAATTTCGTTGGGATAATTCAATATTTTGGTATTATGAGCCCCACTAAATATTTATACATTTTCCATATATATCATCATTTTATTTCAGTGAAGTTATTAATGTGGGGAAAGCTATCAAATACATAGAATTATTTAAATTATATCATATATTAAAATTTCTTTTAGTTTCATGGAATATAAAGTCTCATAAATTCCATTGACTTTAGGTAATAGAAAAATATTAAAAATAAGCTCTTGAATAAACCTTATAATTATTTTATCTTATTTGAGAATACATTCCACTTGATAAATATGAATTATATCACATAGACATAGATTAAACACGGTTTATAGTCTTCTAGATATATGGTATAATAAGAAATAAATCATTCCTCAATTAATACCACTATAAAATAGATTCATAATTTTATCTAAATCATTTTTATTATCATAGCTAATATGAATCACTTAATTTTTATTTTTTTTATCAGAAAAAAATTTATTAAGTCTATTTCGTACATTTATTGATTTAAAACGTTATCAAATTATTTTGAAGCTATTACACAACAATACAAAAAAATTCAACATACCCATCATGTTCATTTCAAACTCTTATTTCATGAATTGGGAAAATACATTAAGCATCTTCTAATTTTTCAATGAAAAAATCATTATATTCTGTTTCTATAATTAATACGATATTTTATGATTAAGTTTTCTAAAATAAATTATATATTTAAAAACATGTATATAATCCATTTTACAAATCACTATGATCTTATACACTCTTACCGAGATATAGGATCCTATTTAAGACCATATAAATATTTAGGAATTTTGTAAATATAATTTACTAGAATACGATTTAATAATAATTGGTTGTTCAAAATAAACTACTCCCATAATAAAAACTCCTTCGAAAGAAAATTTTATATCAAAATTTTATTTTTTTATCTCAATTGTAATGAATGATAAATGAATATATAAATGGATTTCAAACTAGAAATTGGTGAAAACGTTTCTTTTAAAATATCCATTCCTCTAGAGTATCACCTTTCAATGCAAATTTAATCTCATTCCAACTGATCACACAATTGGCATACTTCTTATTTATAAAATCACAAAAATTTTATTATAGGGAAATCAAAGGGTCTCACTAATAACTCCAAAACCGTATTTCGGATAAATTGATTCAACAATTATTTTATTGGTAAACCCACCAATCATCTCTCATTCCTTTCTCTATAGTTATATCTTCTAACAATGAGATAAGGGGAGGAAACTGAGTTTTATTTTAATATATTCTAATAGATGTAGCACAATCATATAAAATATCAGTAATATAATCCAACAAATTTGATATTAATGTTTTTATCATAATTATCCCTTTTCAAGATGATAGAAATATCATCTCCCATGTTTTTTAAATTATCATCAAGGTTAGTAATAGATGATTTCATATCAATAAATTGATCACTTTAATCGTACATCCCATGAATTGAACCCATCTATTATATCTAATACAATATAGTTTTATTTGGAATATGAGAATTATATAAAAAAACGCTAATAATTACATTATATCCTATATTAATAACTTTACACTCATTACAAACATTACGTTTTTAAAACAAAAATTGTAGCCACTCAATATGTTTATGAGTTTCAGGAATGCTAATGAAAAATAATCTTAATATTCTGTTAACTATATTTTTACTTATAATGGTGGAAAATATTTACAAAATTATAGATTTTATTGAAAAATACAGTATTCGTCATGAGTTTATTTCACATTAGTAACCCAACATAATAGAATTTAGAAATTTAGATATTTCATTTTATTAGAAATAGTGTGAACAATATCGATCAAATCTGTTACATCATATATTATTATAGGAAATATATGTCCACAATATTTTATGTTCCTAATAAAATTATCTACAGGTTGAAAAATAATATGAGTCCATATGATATTTATGACCAAGAACATACATGTTTTAAAAACAATGGTTTTCTGCCATAATTTCAATAATAAATTGAAGAATGATAATCTTGGTAAGTTTGATTATATAGGTTTTGATATAATATGTCATGGATGGAATCCTAATGAGAAGGGATATAACTGTTATAATAATTAAATGTGAAGTATTATTTTATTATTTTATCTGAATGTTCACAAATAGTTAGATAAGAATGTTTTATAGACATATAATGATATTGAAAAAAAAAGAAAATGGGGTGGTTTTTGTTGAAAATTTGAAAAAATTCATCACGATATTATCAACGATGATGCAACTCGATATGATGATTATAACTCATTTATCTCACGTGATGATGAAGAATTATTCTAATCACGTCCTAGTTTCAAGAATAATGTATAAGATCATAACAACATTCTAGATCAATAAAAAAGCTCAAAATTGAATATCAAAAAGGTTAGTAAGACATTATTTTTTTATTCATAGGTTTAGTCAATATATATTAATGAGAAATTGGAACACCAAAATTGAATCGATGCTATGAATTAAGTGCTATATCATATTGAGATATATGATACATGGGAAATAATAGCCTAAAAAATATTTTTATTAGTATAAAATAGAAAATCTAATGAAATTTTTAATTGAAAAGGTGAAGTTTTATGATGGGAGGAATAACTCATTTGTAATAGATACCCAAATATTAATGGAATTAATTTTTTTGAGACTTTATCTCGACTAAAAAGATAATAAACCATCATAATCTGCAATGGTATCACTTAATATTAGAGATATTTAATTTTCCATATTTATGACATGTTAGTTTTTCTTATTGGAGTATTGGATGAATAATTGTATATTGGAAAACAATAAAAATTCAGGATTCGAAAAGAAGATTTACATGTTTGAAAATTAAAGAAGGATTTTTGTGGGATGATTTATGTTCCATGACATTGGTTTTTTATATAAGTTATATTATCAATGAATCTAAACATCAAGAAATTATAAGTTTGTAGTATCATTTAGATTAAATAAAATTAATAGGTTTCCCTTGTTTTGATTTGTTCTCTATATGAAATCATTTTTTGGGGAATGATGAAGAAAAGTGAAATGTCCACCATTTGTAAGATATATACACTTTTGGTAGATTCCACAATATATTATAACTATTCATTTTCATTGATTGAGAATTCATTTTTTGGGATTTACATTGGGGATCATTGGGGTTAAAATTGGGAATTTTGGCAGGAAATGGGAAGGTGCACAGTTGGTGCACGATTTTACCAAGTCATGCACCTTAGCCCAAGAATCATTGGAACAATAGAATGAGGGGAATTGCAAGGTTTGAAAAGAGTTTTTCAAATTGAGAAGACTGTTATAATTATTCATTAAACCCCCCCCCCCCCCAAAGAGGTGCACCGTTAAAGTTCACGGTTATGGTGAATGGTGATGGAAAACCATGTTACCATAGCAGTAACACATTTATATGAGATTTTAATCCGCCAAATAAAAATTAAAATATTTTATAAACCCTTATTTTATACCCTTTAACATGATAGACCAGCCCATAACCGATTTCAGTTGATTTTGGTTCCTCTCATATGGATTCTAAGGTCGTTCAACCTCCATTCATCATGATTTTAATCCAAGATCAAATATCAGCACCCCACCCTGTTTGAGAATTCTATCCCACTTGGTCTCACATTCTATTTCCAATTTTATCTGATACTAAAAAAAATTCTTATTTTTTATTATATAAATATAAATTATTTTCTATCAAGAAATAAACTTAAATGACCGTGTTTTGGGGATTTTGTTTTAGATCTCACACTACGTAGTTCTGACGCTCAAATTTTTGTGATTTCCATTGGGAGATTGTTCATCATCGAATTAAGGTATCAGGCCGATAATTAAATTCAAAAAATGTTTATTTAAATTGAATGTAAGTAATTATAGGATTTCTATTAGATTTTTAGATTTTTTATGAAAACTTTAATTAATTTTCTGAATTAGTTAATTGAGGTGTTGTGAAATTGATAATTTTGAGAGTTATGGATTTGGAGATAATTGATTGTAGAATTAATTAGGGAATATGTAGACCTTTTATGTGATATTATTAATTGAATAATTAATTATGAGGCTTTTATATTGAGAATTGATATAATTAATTGTGGAATTCATTATAGGATTTTGAGTGTTTTATATTGATTAATTAATTGATTTTTAATTAATGGGGATTACATTCATAATTAATTTGATAATTTATTAAGGGTGTCTTCATGATTACATAATTATTGAGTAAAATAATGGAATTGGGGTCTTTAAAAAATTGTTGAGTTAGTAATGGAATTGATATGGAAAATTTATTTTTGAAATAACTATGAATATGAATGGTAACGTGGTCTTTTACTGGTGAAATAACTAACGGGAACATGGTAATTCAAATGTGTAAGTTATGAATGGTGACATGTTCATTTAGTAGTGGAATAAATAATGGTAACATGGTCATTAAAATTTGTATGTTATAAATTGGGAACTATTTATTTAGTTGTAAATTACATAATGGGAACATTGTCATTCAATTTTGTGTAGAATGATTTAAATTATGGTAATAAGAGAATTCAATTATGGATTAAATAATGGTTACAATGGAATGGTGATATATGATATCCCTCAGAAATACTTCAGTATCTGACAAGAGCGAAAGTAATAATTAAGGTATGAGTTTCTACTGGAACCCGAGGGATTATGTGGTCAACTAAATATTAATAGATAATTTCATAAATATTTATTTATGTATTATAACTGTGTCATTATAAAAATTAAAACACTTTTTATTTCCATGATATTGTTTTAGATGATGTTGGTGGTGGACTAATAAGTTTTATTCACACAATACATGGGCTTCTTGATCTGTACCAGAATAGAACATCTATTTTTTAGATAGGCTAATGGATAAGGTCATGTGTTAAGAGAAAAGTCCCTATGTTAGATAAATGATATGAGATGGATCATGAATTAGTGAACCAGAAAGATTTTGGGACCTTCATGGGATATTTTTCATTGTCATTATTTTGGTTTTCATTTTAGACACTTGACTAGTATATGGGTCAGACATATTGTTGGGTTATTTTGGTCATTGAATTTCCTATTTTTTCCATCTGGTGATACTGGTTCTTTTTGGATATCATTTTGTCTTATTCAGTTATTATTTCATAATTTTCAATTGTTAATTTACTCTAAAATTGGAATAGTATCCTTATAATTGATATATTAGCCAATCACTTTTAGTTGGTAGCCTCTAGTGTATGAGGAGGTGTAGTAGAGGTCATGTAGCTAACCTTCTAGGGGCACTGTTGTGAGGAACCCGAGGAAGGAGGTTATAAAGTGGCACCAATGTTGTTTTTATTTTCTTTCTATGTTATCTTACTATTTGTGAAATGTACGTATGATACTGGGTAGAGTTGGTAATTAGTTATCATATCATGCATGGGAGTAGCCAACCCATGCATGAGGGAGAACCCAAGAACCCGGGGTGGGGATTATTTTTATTTTTGTTTTATATAATATAATAATACTATTTCACCTTGCCTGACACATTCATTTTGTTTTGTGATTATTGATATTGATATTTTATAACAATTGACTCATGGATCAGTATGGCATGAGAGTTGATTTTTCATACATCATATAATCCACCCGTAGATATTATGAAATGCATTATTTTTGGACCATATGTCACGACCCCCTCCCCACAAAGTGTACCCCTCATGGGCCGGCAATGTGAAAAGGGAGGTAATGACCCCCGAGTCCCGTCTCCAGGCCCCGGGTTGGCGACTAGCACATAGGGTATAATAACATACAAATGGGAGGCATTACCCTCTAAGAGAACACATGCATAAGAGAGAGATAGAATAGACTCCTACCAACTCCAACTCATAACTGAAATATAAAAGAAACCCAAGTACATATATGAAATTTCATGCAAAAGTACTAAAACTGAAAGGGAAAACTAAAAGTACCCAAAAGAAAGAAAAACGGCAGCAACCACGAGCCCGAACAACACCTCCTCCAACCACAAGCTAGTAGTAACCCGCTTGATCTCCAACCTGCTCCAAGTGACCTGAAAAATAGTTTATAGATACATAGGGTGAGTATAACAGTATACTCAGTAGGATCCTCCCTAAGCCTCTCGTGAAAAAGTAAAGAAAGCATGCTAAATCCCAGTGAACAACAAGTGAAACCAACTCGTCACCTAAACAGGTATACTATGTTCCCAACCTCACCATGGCTACTCTCACCAAGTAACGCATACAAGAAAATAGAATATAGTAAAGAATATCCAGGGTACCCCACTACTACTTCCCCACCGGTTTGCCACTTTTCCCCAACGACATACGTCCTGTGCATCTCTCTCCAACGGCTTGCCCGCAGACACCTGGGCTAAGCTCCACAATCTGCACCTCATGCACCACATAGGCTTGCCCGCAGACACCTGGGTGAAGCACCACGCCGTCCTCACAACCAAAGGTAACTAGGTAGTTTCCAAGATCTACCACAGATCGCATAACGTGTATCATACGTTGGGTATAATACCTCAAGCCATTACAACCCATACTCCGAGTAAGGATCCTCAAGCCATCATAGCCTATACACGTTACACCTATAGTAGTCCACAGGATACTATATCCAGAATATATGAGTGTGAATAACCACAAGCCATTACAGCCTTCTACACACATATATGGGGTAACTAACCGCTGTGCTTAATGGAACAAGTATCTACCAAGAGAAGAGAGCGGGGCCAAAGGGGGTAGTCATCCATTCGACCTCCCATCAGAATGTTGGGGAAAACACCCCCCCCCCCCCCGGGGCTCAAAATCCCCAGGGTGTCAGTTTCCCTTACTGACATGGTGGAGTAGCGTATAGAAACACAAAAAGTACAGAATATATATGTAACTCACATCCACACTATGGGCATTACCTAGTTTTAGATACAACTGCAGCTAACGTCTCTCAGACTCCAGGCTGCTACTTCAAAGACTAGGTATCCTATAAGCACAAAAACATTTGAAGAGATTTATTAGATTACTCCGTTCTCATTTTATCAGTTTCACTGTAAATTAATTAATTCTTTAAACATTAATTAAGAATTAACAATTTCATATTAAACTGAATTGGCATCACATTCAAAAACAACTGCTCCTTTTTAAGATTCACATCACCTTTAAATTCCAGCATCTCCATCCCCGTGGATTTTCACCATTTAATCAAACATTCATTACAGAATTACTTTTCCACATTCCCAGGCATTATAGAAAAGCATCCTATGCTTCTAAACACAAAGGAGGCTCAATACGGTGAGTAGATATACTACCCGTCGAGTCCTTGCCGCCTATAGAAAGAGTATATACCCATTCTCCCTCGGGAGGCTAAACACGGAAATCACGTGGCATACCCTGCGCGTCATCGCCTCCTTCGGAAGAAGGGTAGCAAGACCAGCTGCCTTGAGCAGTGGGGAAAAGCAAAGAAGATTAACATTCTAGAAAAATGCAAGAAAACAACAACCACATCCATCCCATTCCATCACCCCTGGTGTCCTCCCCGACACCCACATGCATAAACTGATGCATCTCGCCACTCTAGGCGTCATCTGCTGCCATAACCACAAGGCCTCCATGCCTCCACATATCACAACAGCCATCCAGGCTCACATCACAACACAAGCAGCAGGAAAACAAATATCACATCATGGGCTCTTAACCCTTTAACAAACAAGAGGGTAACTTAGAACCCTTTTAGAAATTCCCACATAAGTTGTTCTCTAATCCATATTGAATTAACATATTTGTTATTCGTAGTTTCCAATTACGGGATACCTAATTAGTAAGCTATCACAATTAAATAACCATGCTTACTTCCCTAATTTGATTATCCTCAAATTAGAACAACTACAACAACTGCAATAACCAGATTAATTTACATGCCTCTTTATCTTTAGCCAATTAATTAACAATTAATTCCGGATTTACGTTCGTTATCAATTTCTATCATGAACGAACAACAAATCAAAGAAAACATAGATATCACTATATCTAGGAAAACATGAGGCAAATCGTTATCACAGTATAATGAAACAACATGCGATCAACCAATTCTCTTAATCCAGTTTAAGTATTTAATTAGGTCAATTTCATTGTGATCCAAAGGGATAAATCATGCTAATTCTACAATTGCACATATAAAATTAGAGAAGCCATGAATCCCCTACCTCGAATAGTTCTTGACGTCCTTTATCCACACAACGGGTCACAATCCTCCTCTCACGACAACTACATCCACCGGAGGATGCCACGGTACGACAGTACCAACCAAACCCAAGAAAAACCCATTAGAATCTTGGAGAAAACATGTTATAAATATGGAAAAGAGGATAGGAGAAGATGAACCCCAAAATAACGACGATACAACATACCTTATATCAAAGATTGATCGATACGGCTCAGTTGCATCCATAACAGAGCAGAACCAATCCTAGGAGTAAAGATTGATTTTGCAACTCCTACGGAAAGGATTGAAAGGTTCTAGTGCCTCTTAGTTGAGAACAAAGGAACGAACAAGGGAGAATGATATCTCATCCCTTTTTGAAGATTAAATGGGGTGCCGGTTTAAGATCCAGTTAATTCTCCATTAAAAACGGATCGCATTAACCCACGCTGTTTGACCAAGTAAAACATTCAAATCCTTAGGAATAATTAATATAGGACTTATGGCATTTTAAACGGCCTTAAGAGCCTTAAAATAAGGCTTTAAATGTATTTTACGTCAAAGGAAACGTCGTCAAAAGGGGGAAAACTGTTAGAATCTTGAAACACTGTACACCCACTGTTACTGTACATGAAACCGATCTGTGAAACCGATCTGTGAAACTGATCTGTCAGACTGATCTGTGAAACCAATCTGTCACACCGATCTGTGAAACTGATCTGTGAGACCGATCTGTGAAACCGATCTGTCACACCGATCTGTGAAACTGACCTGTCACACCGATCTATGAAACCGATCTGTGAAACCGATACGTGAAACCGAACTGTCAGACCGATCTGTGAAACCGATCTGTCACACCGATCTATGAAACTGATCTGTCAGACCGATCTGTGAAACCGATCTGTCACACCGATCTGTGAAACGGATCTGTCAGACCGATCTGTGAAACCGATCTGTCACACCGATCTGTGAAACTGATCTGTCAGACCGATCTGTGAAACCGATCTGTCACACCGATCTGTGAAACCGATCTGTCACACCGATATGTGAAACCGATCTGTCATACAAATCTGTGACATCGACCTGTCACACCGACCTGTGAAATCGATCTGTTAGACCGATCTGTGAAACTGATCTGTCACACCGATCTATGAAACCGATCTGTCAGACCGATATGTGAAACCGATCTGTCAGACCGATCAGTGAAACCGATCTGTCAGACCGATCGGTGAGACCGATCTGTTACTGTTCATAAAACTGGAAACATTGTTCACAGAACTGGAAAAATTGGCAAAGTGTTGGGGATAAGTCCCCTTGACCTCCCGGAACACCTCCAACACCAAAATTCACAAAGTAATGGACCGGAGAGGTCCGGGCCATTACATTAGATACCTCTCAAAACATTCTCGTCCTCGTGAATTAAAAACCAACCCAGAAGAAAAGTGGGGTCCGAACAACCACCCCATAAGATACCTCTCAGGGGAAAACCACCATGAGTTTTTCGAAAACTGGAACAAAACTACGACATCCGGGATTATGGGAACAAACTATCCATACCCAAACAATTCATTCATAACCTCACATCAAATGTACATAAATTAAACATGAAAGGTCTAACCAGAGATGAAACATCATTACATGAAAGGAGTTAATCATTGAACAACTCTGGGTATTGAGCACGTATCTGTGACTCACACTCCCAGGTACTCTCCCCCCTGCCACCGTGTCACCACAAGACACGAACTAAGGGGATAGAATGCCCACGCAACACCTTCTCCTTGTGGTCTTGGATCTCCACAGGTCGCTCCTCGAAGGTTCCATCATCATCAATATTGATCTCTCCCCAATCGATAACATGAGATTCATCATGAAGATAACGACGGAGCTGTGATACATGGAAAACATCATGTATCCGACTCATATGAGGGGGAAGTGCTACTCGATATGCCACAGCTCAAACACGAGCTAACACCTCGAAAGGACCACCAAACCGGGGAGAAAGCTTACTTCCACGACCAAACCTTCGCTGCCCATGACGGGGAGTCACCTTTAGAAACACATGATCCCAAACATTAAACTATAAGGGTCTCCTTCTTTGATCAGCATATGATTTCTAACGATCCTGTGCTGTCTTCATCCTCTCATGAATCACCTGAACCATCTCTGTTGTATTCTGCACTAGTTCTGGTTTGAGAATTGCTGACTCTCCGACCCCAGTCCAGCACAACGGAGAATGGCATGGCCGGCCATACAAGGCTTCAAACGGCGCCATACCAATGGTAGAGTGAAAACTATTATTGTAAGCGAACTCTACCAAGGGTAAGTGCTTTTTCCATGAACCTCCAAAATCATGAACACAAGAGCGCAACATGCCTTCAAGAGTCTGGATTGTTCGCTCTTTCTGACCATCCGTTTGAGGATGAAAAGCAGTGCTAAGGCATAATTGAGAACCAAAAGCATCACTACTAGAAAAGGGGGCAGTGGAGGCCCCCTGACTCGGGCGACCGCCATTGGCGGTCGCTATAGCCCACCTTTAGCGACCGCCAATGGCGGTCGCTAACCTCCCTAAAAATATTCGGGGGGTTTCTGCGCCCCCCCCCCCCCCCCCTCGCGCCCTCTCGATCTCTGCCCTAACCCCTCGCCGCCCTCCCTCGCGCCGCCCTCCCCTCCTCCGCCGCCCGGCCTCCCCCGCCGCCCGGCCTCCCCCGCCGCCCGGCCTCCCCCGCCGCCCGGCCTCCCCCGCCTCCCGGCCTCCCCCTCCGCCCGCCCTCCCCCGCCGCCCGCCCTCCCCCGCCGCCCGCCCTCCCCCGCCGCCCGCCCTCCCCCGCCGCCCGTCCTCCCCTGCCGCCTGCCTTCCGGCCTCCGGCCGCTGCCCTCCGCCTTCGGGCCTCCGGCCGCCGCCCTCCGGCCTCCGGCCGCCGCCCTCCGGCCTCTCGGCCCTCCCCCCCCACCCCGGGCGGCACCCGCACCCCGGACAGCCCCCGGCGCGCACTCCGGACCGCCCCCGCACCCCGGACTCCTCCCCGCACCCCGGACAGCACCCCCCCCCCCCCCCCCCCGCGCACTCCGGACCGCCCCCCGCACCCCGGACGCCTCCCCGCACCCCGGACAGCACCCCCCCGCGCACTCCGGACCGCCCCCCGCACCCCGGACGCCTCCCCGGACCCCGGACAGCACCCCCCCGCGCACTCCGGACCGCTCCCCGCACCCCGGACGCCTCCCCGCACCCCGGACAGCCCCCCCCCTGCACTCGGACACCCCCCTCCGAACCCGGACAGCCCCCCCGCACCCCGGACAGCCCCCCCCCCCCCCCCCCCCCCCCGCACCCCGGACAGGCCCCCCGCACCCCGGACACCCCACCCCGCACCCCCGACAGCCCCTCTGCACCCCAGACAGCCCCCCCTCCCCCGCACCTCGGACACCCCCGCACCCCGAACACCCCTGCCCGCACCCCTGACAGGCCCCCGACACCCCGGACACCCCTCCCCGCACCTCGGACAGCCCCCCCCCCCCCCCCCCCCCCCCGACCCCGGACACCCCCCCTCGCTGCCCGTCCCCCGTCCCCTCACCGCCTCCTCTCCTCCAGCTCCCCGCCGCCGCCGCCGCCCGTCCCCTCCCTTGTCGCACCACCTTTGGCTCCGGCTCCCCTTCGCTGCTCCTCTCCCTCGCAGCACCGCCTTCGGCTCCCCTCCCTTTCAGGTTTGTAGCTCAATCAGGTAACATGAGCTTTCAGTTACATTATTATTTTATCAATGGTTCATAAACAAATGATTAATATTTATTTTGAATATAGTTGATTTGAAAAATGTAAATGTAATAAGTATTGTGTAAATGTTTGTTATACAGATATTATTATGGATAAGAGTTGGATTGATCGTCCAAATCGAACGTCTAGAGAATATTTCAATGGCATTATGTAGTTTATTGACTTCACGAGAGGATTTGAAAGTGACTATATTAGTTGTCCATGTAGAAAATGTGCTAACAGATATCAATTCACACGAGATACTGTGAGGGAGCACCTTTTCTTTAATGGATTTCTGAAAAATTATAAGAGTTGGACTCGTCATGGAGAAGAATATGTTCTTTGTCAAAATACAGATGCAGCTCAGATGGATGTTGATGCAAGGATGACTGATCCAATGCATTAAATGCTTACTGAAATGGTACGTGGGTTTGATCCTGAAGGCATTGACATCCAGAATCTTGAGACCGGTGAGATAAATCATCGCTCTGGTGCATATCGTGATTCGAGGAGGTTTTATGAAGTACTTGATGATGCGAAAACAGAATTATATCCTGGATGTACTTCTTACAATAAACTGTCGTTCATCGTGGAGTTGTTGCATTTGAAGACTTTGAACAATTGGTCAGACACATCATTCGACATGCTTTTGGTTTTATTGAAAAAAGTTCTTCCTGTCGACGCTAAGATTCCTGAGTCGTATTACTATGCTCGTAAGTTGACAGAGAACTTAGGTTTTACATATGAGACTATAGATTCATGTGCACACAACTGTATGTTGTTTAGAAATGAAGCTGCTCATTTGGATATCTGTACGGTTTGTGGCGCTTCCAGGTGGAAAGAGAACAGGGGAAATAAGACTCATCAAAGTCAGATTGCGATACAGGGGAAACCGATTGCCGTAAAGCAAATGCGTTACTTTCCCCTTAAACCGAGGTTGAAAAGATTTTTTATGTCATCTAAATTTTCTAATTTAATGAGATGGCATGCAGAAAGAGTTCATGAAAGTGACATGTTAACCCACCCGGCAGACTCTCATGCATGGAAGGATTTTGATAAGAGACATCCCGACTTTGCTAAAGATGTTCGTAATGTCCGATTGGGATTGGCAGCAGATGGTTTCAATCCATTCAAGTCTATGGTTGGTGCAACTCATAGCACATGGCCCGTGGTGTTGGTTCCATATAATCTTCCTCCGTGGCTTTGTATGAAGCAACAATTTATATTACTTTCCACTCTTATTGATGGACCTAAAAGTCCGGGGGATAAGATTGATGTTTACCTTCAGCCATTGATTGATGAGTTGAATGAATTTTGGGGCGATGGTGTGATGACTTATGACTGCGAAACGAATGAAATGTTCAAACTGCATGCAGCTTTATTGTGGACAATCAATGACTTCCCAGCTTATGCAAATTTATCAGGCTGGAGTACGAAAGGGGAATTTGCTTGCCCTTGTTGGAATAAAAGTAAAAAATCTGTATAGCTTAAACATTCCAAAAAATGGGCATACATGGGTCACAGGCGTTTTCTCCCTCCCCAGCACAGGTTCAGAAAGGACAGAGTGGCATTTGATGGTTCTAGAGAGTTCAGCCCAGCACCAAAGATCATGACAGGAGTCGAAATGTTATCGCAGATTGAGGAAGAAAACATCCGCACGGTATATGAAATTCAGGATTTGGTGGCTCCTCCAGTACGTAATATTCGTGCTGCGGGTAGGCAGCGCAGTCACAATTGGAAAAAGAAAAGTATTTTTTATAGTCTTCCGTATTGGAAAACTAACATGTTGAGGCATAATTTGGATGTCATGCACATTGAAAAAAATGTTTGTGATAACATATTGTGGACCATTTTAGGTGTCAGTGGAAAGTCAAAGGATCATGTTAATGCACGCCGTGATTTGGAAGAAATGGGTTTAAGGAAACAATTGCATTTACAGTTAGCTGAGGGAAACAAGGCATATATGCCTGCTGCACAGTATTCGATGACTACAGAGGAGAAAGAGACATTTCTTTCCATTTTGAAGATGGTCAAGGTTCCTGATGGTTACTCTTCTAATATTTCAAAGTGTGTGAATCTGACGAGCAAGACATTGCAAGGGTTGAAAAGTCATGACAATCACATATTACTTCAGCAGTTGATTCCAATCGCAATTTGTGATTGTTTATCCCCCAATGTTGTTCAGCCCTTGATTGAGATGAGTAATTTTTTTAGACAGCTTTGTTTAAGAAATCAACGAATGAGTGATTTAAAAAGTTTGCAGGACCGAATTGTACTTACGCTTTGTCACTTTGAGAAACTTTTCCCCCCCTCATTTTTCGATGTTATGGTCCACTTAACAGTGCACCTAACTGATGAAGTAATGGCTGTTGGTCCAGTGCAATTCAGGTGGATGTATCCTATTGAACGGTATTTGAGTACATTGAAAAGATTTGTACGCAACAGAGCTCGTCCAGAGGCATCAATAGCCAATGGTTATTTGATGGACGAGTGTACTACCTTTTGTGCAGAATATCGTAACGATGTTGAAACAAAATTAGATAAGCCCTCTTGGATTCATGATGGTCCAGTTGGAGAAGGAACCACATTTGATATG
This sequence comes from Viscum album, assembly GCA_963277665.1. Lineage (NCBI taxonomy): Eukaryota > Viridiplantae > Streptophyta > Magnoliopsida > Santalales > Viscaceae > Viscum > Viscum album. Next base: position 1,609,772,727 of record OY728155.1, on the reverse strand, counting down.
GACGACATCGAGTGGATACAAGCACATCGATATATCTTGTTCAATACTCCATCAGTTGCACCATTAATGCAGTAAGTATCTTATCAATGTGCTTGTATAACTTTTACATGTTTTCTTTGCATAAGTTGATCTTTTAAACATCGCGTATTCATTTGCAGGAAACACATTAATGAGATAAAAGAAGAGATGCATCGTGCGACTGAGTTGCAAATTCAACAATCTCATTATGCGGCATTTCATGATTGGTTCAAGGATTATGTATGTATAAATTGATTTTCATTATGAGTGAAGTATTAAACTAATTCTTTCTGCGTATATCAGTATTGATTTTTATAAATTATGTAGGTTCGTAAGCTGAGGGAGTTAGGGGACCCCACGTTACCTGAAGTATTTATCCAACTGGCTGAGGTTCCATCTATAACCGCTCGTCGTTATAAAGCTATTGATGCTAATGGTTTTCGATTTCGCATTAAAGATGTTGATGACAAACGAGCAACACAAAACAGTGGAATCGGTTGTCCCTTTGTTGATTCTGGTTATTACTATGGTCAATTGATAGACATCATTGAAGTTGTATACACACACGGTTTGAAGTACATATTGTTAATGTGTAATTGGGTTGATCCAGTGCGTGGATGTAAAGTCGATCAATATCAGTTTTCATTGGTGAATTTTAACTACATGTTATACAGAAATAATGAACGAGTTGAGAATGAACCTTTCATCTTGACATCACAAGCGGAACAAGTATTCTTCGTTACTTTGCCTTCGGATCCAAGTTGGCAAGTTGTTGTCAAAATGTCTCGGCGAGGAGTGTTTTTATTTGAAGAAGATGAACCCGAGACTGTTCCGTTTGTTTACCAACAACTTGATCAACATACCGTAGTTCAACGTGAAGAAGATATTTATTGGGTCAGAGCGGCTGTTGAAGGAGAAACGGTCGATTTGCATGCTTAATGAAAGGTATAATTGTTTTCCCGCTATTCAGTAGAATGTCCTAGGATATCATAAATTATCTAATCATTTTATAAATCCTTATAAGTTTTAATCCTCACTTTTGTAAGTTAATTCAGTCATAAATATTTAGGTTGATTAACTTTCTGATTTTTTAAAATTCATTCACAACTAATTATTCAATCCATTTTTTGTTTGATTAACAGTTGTACAAGTTTGATTTATTAAGAACAATCCAATTTATCTTTTAAACACTTTGGACTCATTACTGATATTTTGTATGATTGCAGACATGTCAGGGGAAGAGGCAGAAAATCCACATCATCCATCTGAGGCATCTACGTCTCAGGGTCGAGGTATGTTTGACAGTCATTATCTATATTATTTATGTAATTAACATATATATATATATATATATATAACATTTGTCAATTTATATATAAAATTGTTTTCAACAGGATCAGACTCGGCTGCTTCTTCCTCTCGCAGGAGAGGCCCTGGTCGTGGCATATTAGCATGGAATTCCGACACGACGATAGATGTTTCATTTGATGAGGTATTTCATCCTGTGGGACCGAATGCCCCGGCATTTATTCGTCAGCTGGGTCATATCATACGTGACCCACATCGATTTCCATTGACCACGCGTGATTGGGCTTCTATCCCTCAGGACACATTAGATCGTCTATGGAGGGAGGTTCAGGTAAGAAAATAATTTTACTTTATTTTCTATTTATAAATAATACTAATATGTTTGATTATTTTCATTATAGCAAAATTTGAAAGTATGCCCTGAAGAGTTTCGGCCCGTGTGTATGAGCAAATGCCGTAAGCTGTGGAAAGATTATAAAGGCAAAGTGAAGAGGGACCACTGGGTACCAAATGTGGGTGCCCCTGACATTTTGGAAAAAGTCCCGAGAGGTGTCCTCCCGGCTTAGTGGCGTGACTTGGTTGCATATTGGTCTACTGAGGGTGTTGCGGTTTGTATATTAATTATTTTTCTGTATATATATTTTCAAGAATATGTGATTTGTTTGAAATTTGAATGAATTGAATGTAGGAGGTGTCAACACGCCATTCGGAGAATCGAGCGTTGCAGGGACCAGCTCACAGGCTCGGGACTCGTCACGTGTCTCAAATCCGACATGAGGTATATATTATTCACTTTTTAATTAATTAATTAATATGGTTTTGTGTTTATATTCTTTTAATATACAGTTGCGAGGGCAAGGTGCAGCAACTGATAAAATGTCGGTGTGGATAAGGACTCGTGATCGCAATGATCCAGAGGTTGCAGCATTGATAGTAAGTGTCTGTACTTACCAATAATTACATAAATCATTATATTAACATATATATATTTATATATATTTAAATATTTCACAGGATCAATTTGAAGCTGAGTTAGAACATCTGCCAGAGGACCAGCGACAGCTTCCCATGCGACGGGATGAGATCTTTCATCGCATTATTGGTCGGGACGAGCATGGCTATAGTTTGACCTATGGAGCAGGGATTCCTCGTTCTGTAGTGTCACGCGCTGCGGTTGTCGGTCCTGCTGTTGCTCATATGACACAGCAGATGTCAGATTTTGAGGCACGGCTGCGCGCTTCCGAGGAGACAAATGCGCAATTGACAGCTGAGGTAAGAGCACTGCGGGAATATGTGCGTCGAGCTGATGGTACAGGGGATCATACGACGCAGGTATATACTGTATTTATTTATTTAATTTAAATTATTTTTGTTATTAAAATATTTATAATGTTTATTTGTTGTAGGCACCTGGTCCACCAGAAGGAGGTAACAGTGATGGCAACGCGTGACGCACCATATATTCACGAGATATGTTTTTTGTTTTTACTGGTAGGGTTGACATTGATGTACTGTATTTATTCATTTAAGTAATGCATTATTACCATCCATGGTGGTCTTTTAAATATTTTATACACATATTGAGTTTTTGATCAGATAATCTTGAATGATTCTACATTTGAAAAAGTCGAACTAATTCCAACAGATCAATAAATCTGATATTATAGATTATGTATTATCCAATATATTTTTTATAAATTTTTGTATTGTATTGATAAAAGAAATATGTATTAATTAGATGTTATCAGTTTTATTTTTCACTTTTGTAATCAATGGGATGACCTTTGCACCCCCGGAGAGCCCCCCGCACCGCCGTACAGCCCCCCGCACCCCTGTACAGCCACCCGCGCACCCCCGTACAGCCCCCCGCACCCCCGTAAACCCCCCCCCCCCCCCCCCCGCACCCCCGTACAGCCCCCCCACACCCCCGTACAGCCCCCCGCACCGCCGTACAGCCCCCCGCACCCTTGTACAGCCACCCGCGCACCCCCGTACAGCCCCCCGCACCCCCGTACAGCCCCCCCGCACCCCCGTACAGCCCCCCGCACCCCCGTACAGCCCCCCCGCACCCCCGTACAGCCCCCCGCACCCCCGTACAGCCCCCCCGCACCCCCGCCACACCCGTACAGCCCCCCCGCACCCCCGTACAGCCCCCCCCCGCACCCCCGAACGCGTTTCCGGCGCCGTTAAACTCCAAAACGGCGTGCGGCGGTCCGATTCGGAGCAAACGTGCTCCGGACGACCTGAAACCGCACGGGGACGAGATGAATATTATTCCTGAGATGCAGGAGGAGGCCGCACGTCCATCGGACGTGCGGTGCGCGCGGCACGCCCGATTGTGTCGTTTTCAGCAGCGCGACGCGCGCTGAAATGGCGCGTTGGGGGGTCAAAACCACCCGAACGACCTCCGAATGCCACGAAACCGTACGACAACATCCGGGGCGTCAATTGTGAAATGGTCGGCCAGACGGCACCTCATTCGGAGGTGCCGTGCGACCGCGGCGGCCGGAAACGCGTTTCCGGCGCCGTTAAACTCCAAAACGGCGTGCGGCGGTCCGATTCGGAGCAAACGTGCTCCGAACGACCTGAAACCGCACGGGGACGAGAGGAATATTATTCCTGAGATGCAGGAGGAGTCCGCACGTCCATCGGACGTGCGGTGCGCGCGGCACGCCCGATTCTGTCGTTTTCAGCAGCGCGGCGCGCGCTGAAATGGCGCGTTGGGGGGTCAAAACCACCCGAACGACCTCCGAATGCCACGAAACCGTACGACAACATCCGGGGCGTCAATTGTGAAATGGTCGGCCAGACGGCACCTCATTCGGAGGTGCCGTGCGACCGCGGCGGCCGGAAACGCGTTTCTGGCGCCGTTAAACTCCAAAACGGCGTGCGGCGGTCCGATTCGGAGCAAACGTGCTCCGAACGACCTGAAACCGCACGGGGACGAGAGGATTATTATTCCTGAGATGCAGGAGGAGGCCGCACCTCCATCGGACGTGCGGTGCACGCGGCACGCCCGATTGTGTCGTTTTCATCAGCGCGGCGCGCGCTGAAATGGCGCGTTGGGGGGTCAAAACCACCCGAACGACCTCCGAATGCCACGAAACCGTACGACAACATCCGGGGCGTCAATTGTGAAATGGTCGGCCAGACGGCACCTCATTCGGAGGTGCCGTGCGACCGCGGAGGCCGGAAACGCGTTTCCGGCGCAGTTAAACTCCAAAACGGCGTGCGGCGGTCCGATTCGGAGCAAACGTGCTCCGAACGACCTGAAACCGCACGGGGACGAGAGGAATATTATTCCTGAGATGCAGGAGGAGGCCGCACGTCCATCGGACGTGCGGTGCGCGCGGCACGCCCGATTGTGTCGTTTTCAGCAGCGCGGCGCGCGCTGAAATGGCGCGTTGGGGGGTCAAAACCACCCGAACGACCTCCGAATGCCACGAAACCGTACGACAACATCCGGGGCGTCAATTGTGAAATGGTCGGCCAGACGGCACCTCATTCGGAGGTGTCGTACGACCGCGGCGGCCGGAAACGCGTTTACGGCGTCGTTAAACTCCAAAACGGCGTGCGGCGGTCCGATTCGGAGAAAACGTGCTCCGAACGACCTGAAACCGTACGGGGACGAGAGGAATATTATTCCTGAGATGCAGGAGGAGGCCGCACGTCCATCGGACGTGCGGTGCGCGAGGCACGCCCGATTGTGTCGTTTTCAGCAGCGCGGCGCGCGCTGAAATGGCGCGTTGGGGGGTCAAAACCACCCGAACGACCTCCGAATGCCACGAAACCGTACGACAACATCCGGGGCGTCAATTGTGAAATGGTCGGCTAGACGTCACCTCATTCGGAGGTGCCGTGCGACCGCGGCGGCCGGAAACGCGTTTCCGGCGCCGTTAAACTCCAAAACGGCGTGCGGCGGTCCGATTCGGAGCAAACGTGCTCCGAACGACCTGAAACCGCACGGGGACGAGAGGAATATTATTCCTGAGATGCAGGAGGAGGCCGCACGTCCATCGGACGTGCGGTGCGCGCGGCACACCCGATTGTGTCGTTTTCAGCAGCGCGGCGCGCGCTGAAATGGCGCGTTGGGGGGTCAAAACCACCCGAACGACCTCCGAATGCCACGAAACAGTACGACAACATCCGGGGCGTCAATTGTGAAATGGTCGGATAGACGGCACCTCATTCGGAGGTGCCGTGCGACCGCGGCGGCCAGAAACGCGTTTCCGGCGCCGTTAAACTCCAAAACGGCGTGCGGCGGTCCGATTCGGAGCAAACGTGCTCCGAACGACCTGAAACCGCACGGGGACGAGAGGAATATTATTCCTGAGATGCAGGAGGAGGCCGCACGTCCATCGGACGTGCGGTGCGCGCGGCACGCCCGATTGTGTCGTTTTCAGCAGCGCGGCGCGCGCTGAAATGGCGCGTTGGGGGGGTCAAAACCACCCGAACGATCTCCGAATGCCACGAAACCGTACGACAACATCCGGGGCGTCAATTGTGAAATGGTCGGCCAGACGTCACCTCATTCGGAGGTGCCGTGCGACCGCGGCGGCCGGAAACGCGTTTCCGGCGCCGTTAAACTCCAAAACGGCGTGCGGCGGTCCGATTCGGAGCAAACGTGCTCCGAACGACCTGAAACCGCACGGGGACGACAGGAATATTATTCCCGAGATGCAGGAGGAGGCCGCACGTCCATCGGACGTGCGGTGCGCGCGGCACGCCCGATTGTGTCGTTTTCAGCAGCGCGACGCGCGCTGAAATGGCGCGTTGGGGGGTCAAAACCACCCGAACGACCTCCGAATGCCACGAAACCGTACGACAACATCCGGGGCGTCAATTTTGAAATGGTCGGCCAGGCGGCACCTCATTCGGAGGTGCCGTGCGACCGCGGCGGCCAGAAATGCGTTTCCGGCGCCGTTAAACTCCAAAACGGCGTGCGGCGGTCCGATTCGGAGCAAACGTGCTCCGAACGACCTGAAACCGCACGGGGACGACAGGAATATTATTCCTGAGATTCAGGATGAGTCCGCACGTCCATCGGACGTGCGGTGCGCGCGGCACGCCCGATTGTGTCGTTTTCAGCAGCGCGGCGCGCGCTGAAATGGCGCGTTGGGGGGTCAAAACCACCCGAACGACCTCCGAATGCCACGAAACCGTACGACAACATCCGGGGCGTCAATTGTGAAATGGTCGGCCAGACGGCACCTCATTCGGAGGTGCCGTGCGACCGCGGCGGCCGGAAACGCGTTTCCGGCGCCGTTAAACACCAAAACGGCGTGCGGCGGTCCGATTCGGAGCAAACGTGCTCCGAACGACCTGAAATGAGATTATTTCTTGAATCGAAGTTTTTAAATTATTATAGCACAATGATTTGATATTATATATATATTAAATATATATTAAAACATTTAAAATATATTATATATATATTTAAAATATTGTATTTAATAGTATATATATATATATATTTATAGCACAATGATTTGTATTTAAAATATTGTATTTAATAGTATATATATATTATAGCACAATGATTTGTATTTAAAATATTGTATTTAATAGTATATATATATTATAGCACAATGATTTGATATTATATATATATTAAATATATATTAAAAAATTTAAAATATAGTATATATATATATATATATTTATATTCAATTCAATAAAAAGTTTATTAAAAAAAATTTTTTTTTAGAATAGCGACCGCCAATGGCGGTCGCTAAATGGGACCGGGCAGAGGGCCTTCAGCGACCGCTTGGCGGTCGCTGAAGGCCGACCTGCGGGGCACCTATAGCGACCGCCATTGGCGGTCGCTAAAGGCCTCTAGCGACGAGGCAACAGCGACCGCCATTGGCGGTCGCTGCGCGGCCGCTAAAGCCCTTTAGCGACCGCCAATGGCGGTCGCTAATGGCCTTATATATAGTAGTGCATGCTGGAGACCTCTCCACACCCTAAAGGTAAAACGAGGATCTCAATCAGAATTGATCGTCTTAGGAACTCCGTGAATCCTCACCACCTCCTCCAGATACTGCCTCGACAAATCCTCCACTGAGCTCGACTCCTTGATTTCTATGAAGTGGGTCGATTTAGTTAAACGATCCACTACCACCCATATAGCATCATGTCCTCCCGGAGCTCGAGGTAAACCTGTAACAAATTTCATTGATATGTCCTCCCACTTCCACTAAGGAATCTCTATGTGTTGGAGAAGACCACCAGGAACACGGTGTTCGCCCTTCACCTTCGGGCAGACTAAACATCAAGACACATATTCTGCAACTGTACGCTTCAGCCCAGGCCACCAAAACTGACTCCTCAAGGACCGGTACATCTTCGTCACACCAGGATGTACCGCCAAGGGTGAACTACAGAACTCTCGGAGAACCGTCTCGCACATCGCCAAGGGAACAAAAAGCTTTCCATGATACAACACTCAGTGGTGTTCATCCTCCGACCAACAATCAGGGGCCTCCCCACAAAAAACTATGTCTCTCCAAACTTCCACCTCTAGATCACCCAAGTGAGACTCTTCCACCATCTGCATCAGAGATGACTGCACCGTCATCTGGAAAATACAACCTCTACCTCCAACCTCTTCCATATCAAGATGTAATGGTGATAGTTCCTCTATTACTTTCCAAGAATCACCAGATTCACGCACAACATCATTACGTGACTTTCGGCTCAGCGCATCAGCAACAGCATTTCCCTTCCCAAGTGTATACGATATTTCGAAGTCGTATTCCTGCAAGAACTCCATCCACCGACGCTGCCGCAAGTTCATGTCCCGCTGAGAGAAAACATACCTCAAACTCTTATGATCGGTGAAAACCACAAAGCGCTCGCCAATGAGGTAATGTCTCCAAAACTTCAGCGCAAAAACCACGGCTGCCAACTCAAGATCATGGGTGGCATAGTTGCGTTCATGGGGTCCCAATTGTCGGGACCTATAAGAAACAACTGACCTTTGTTGCATAAGTACACAGCCTATCCCCAGATGTGACGCATCGCAGAAGACGTCAAACTGGACTCCCTCAGCTGGAAGACAAAGAACAAGAGCACTTACCAACTTCTCTTTTAGATACTCGAATGCTGCCTGACACTGATCAGTCCACATGATTTCTTGATCCTTCCTGGTTAAAGCTATCAGAGGAGTTACAACTCGGGAGAAATTGGCTACAAACCTCCTATAATAGCCTGTGAGACCAAGGAATCTTCGCACCTCTGACACGGTCTTGGGGGCTGCCCATGACACCACTGCTTCAATCTTCAAAGGATCCACAACTACTCCCTGTTAGGACACAACATGCCCTAAGAAACGAACTTCTCGAGCCTATAACTCACACTTGGACAACTTCCCAAACAACTGATGTTGGCGAAGAACTCCCAAAACGTCTCGTAGATGCTCTACATGCTCTTCTTCAGATGTGGAGTACACAAGGATGTCATTGATGAAAACCACAACAAACTTGTCTAGGAATTCAAGGAACACAACATTCATCAACCCCATGAAAACAGCTGGAGCATTCGTCACGCCGAATGGCATTACAACAAACTCATAATGCCCATGACGACAACCGAAAGCAGTCTTCGGGATATCCTCATCCGTTACACGCATCTAATAATATCTTGACCGCAAGTCGATCTTTGAGAACGAACTTGCACCCTTCAATTGATCGAATAGGACATCAATCCGTGGAAGATGATAGTGGTTCTTTATTGCCACTTTTTTTAATCGACGATAATCGACGCACAACCACAAACTGCCTTCATCCTTTTTCACAAACAAAACTGGTGCACCCCACGGTGACACACTTGGCCGAACAAAACCACACTGCAACAGACCATCGAGCTGTATACATAGCTCTCGTAACTCAGAAGGGGCTATCCTATAAGGAGACATAGAGATAGGAGACGCTCCCGGATGTAGCTCGACCCCAAACTCGATCTCTCGTCGAGGGGATAAGGATACAACCTCTTCTGGAAAGACGTCAGGGTACTCCTCTATGACCCTAGGAAACACCAACTGTTGAACCTCTGAAGAACTCAGAATCATCCCATCCATCATGGATGATAAGGATGAAACTCGTCTATGACTCATCTGAGGATATCTCTCACCAACAAACACTACTTTATCCTCATCTGCATCAAAGAAAATGACATTCTTCCTGTAGCAATCCACAATATCCTGCACCGAAGACAACCAATCCCTGCCGAGGATGACATCATATGGTTGTATTCGTAATCATAGGAAATCCCCCCAAGAGCGGTGATGCCCTAACACTAGCTCACAGTATCTACATACTTCAAACATGCTAGCTTGACCTCCAACAGGCGTAGTCAACGCCAAGGGCACTGGAAGCCTCTCTACCTCAAGTCCCAAAGCGTGGACACGAGTAGGGGATATAATGGAGTGTGACGCTCTGGAATCAAACAAGGCATACACCAAGGTAGAAAACAAGCAAAGGGTATCTCGGACGACGTCTGGCTCGCCTGGAGCTGGGAACGCTAGAGCATGAAGCTGACCCTGACCACCTCCACGACCTCACTGACCCTGATGACGACCACAACCACGGTCTCACTCTGCTCTCTGCGGACGGGGAGTGTCATGGGGCTGTCCTCTGCCTGCTCCATCTACCCTCTGGTGATCTAAAGGTGGTGCAACCTGCTGCTGCTTCCTCGGCTGGAACTGCCTCAACGGAGGAACCTGGAGTGGAGCGCCTGGTGCACGATGACTGCTTTGAAAAGTTAGGCACTCCCGCTGCTGATGACCACGACCACCACAAGAAAAACAAGCGCTAGATCCCTTGGCATAGGCCTGAGAGTTGCTGCCTCTGGAGAAACGAGATGGGAAGGGCAGGGACCTAACCCCAGGTGAATGGAAACTCTTCTGTCCTGAAAACCGGGAACCCCGGACCACAGCTCTGCTTTGTGAGGAATCATGACGATTCCCCTCTCGTGACGATCCATTCCTGGTCAAAGTCCTCTCAACAACCTCTGCCCTCGCCAGCACCTCAAGATATGTCTTCAGCATAAATGGGGTGACCTGGCGCTGGATCTCTGGACGCAAAGCCTCCTCGAAATGCCTCGCCATGACCTCGTCATCTGGTGACAGGTCTGAAGCATATCGTAGAAGGTTCCTGAAACGGATTCCAAACTCTCGAACACTGGAGCTCCCATGTCGAAGGGTGATAAGCTCCTGGCGACTGGACGCCTTCAGAGTCAATGAAAGAAACTCGACTCTAATCCTATCTCGAAACTCCTCCCATGAGATCGATGACTCCTCACGATCCCCGAGGAACAAGAACCACAACTGTCTCGCTGCTCCACACAAGATCGTCACAACCAAGGACACCCAGTGTTCCTTCCGAGCACGAATCGAACTGAAGCCTATCTCTAACTCCTCCAACAAGTATTCTGTGACTACATCTGAAATGGAGCCCTCGTACTTCTGTAGACTGTGGTGCTGAAACTCTCAGAGTGCCTTCCTCCAAGTGTCATCGTCGTCAACCTCTACCAGGCGGCGATCTGCTGGAACAGCCTGCTTGGCACCTTCTGCGCAAACCGGACGAGGACGTCGACCTGGAGCCATACCTATAAAATAACAACCGTTAGAGCTCCTAAGCCTGGAATATGGAAGACTCAACATTAATTAATTAATTATTTTGTTTTATTAATTTTATGTTACCTATCCCTAGGTCTACCCATTCAAACACAGGCGAAATGAATAATGATGCATGATCATTTCCTAGGTCTCTATCCTGTAACCAGTATCACATTGTTTAGTAGCCATCGTAAACTTAAAGGTCCGTGCAACAGATCATAGGGGGCCCTAAACGCCTATGTCTCTTCCGGTCTCTAGTGTTTACCCCACTTTCTAAACATGAATGACAATGTTTCCCTACCATCCCATGCATCCTCACCTGTTCCTAACTCCAAACTCCATCCTATCCCTCAACCAGACCTCTGATACCACTCTGTCACGACCCCCTCCCCACAAAGTGTACCCCTCCTGGGCCGGCAATGTGAAAAGGGAGATAATGACCCCCGAGTCCTACCTCCAGTAGGCCCCGGGTTGGCGACTAGCACCGAGGGTATAATAACATACAAATTGGAGGCATTACCCTCTAAGATAACACATGAAGAAGAGAGAGATAGAATAGACTCCAACCAACTCCAAATCATAACTGAAATATAAAAGAAACCCAAGTACATATATGAATTGTCATGAAAAAGTACTACAAGTGAAAGGGAAAACTAAAAGTACCCAAAAGAATGAAAAACCGAAGCGACGAAGAGCCCGAACAGCTCCTCCTCCAACCACAAGATAGTAGTAACCCGCTTGATCTACAACATGCTCCAAGTGACCTGAAAATAGTTTATAGATACATAGGGTGGTATAACAGTATACTCAGTAGGATCCTCCCCAAGCCTCTCGTGAAAAAGTAAAGAAAGCATGCTAAATCCCAGTGAACAAGTGAAACAAACTCGTCACCTAAACAGGTATACTATGTTCCCAACCTCACCATGGCTACTCCCACAAAGTAACACATACAAGAAAATAGAATATAGTAAAGAATATCAAGGGTACCCCGCTACTACTTCCCCACCGGTTTGCCTCTTCTCCCCAACGACATACGTCCTGTGCATCTCTCTCCCAAGGCTTGCCCGCAAACACCTGGGCTAAGCTCCACAATCTGCACCTCGTGTAACACATAGGCTTGCCCGTAGACACCTGGGCGAAGCACCACGCCGTCCTCACAACCAAAGGTAACCAGGTAGTTTCCGAGAGCCACCACAGCTCGCATAACGTGTATCATACGTCGGGTATAACAACTCAAGCCATTACAGCCCATACTCCGAGTAAGGATCCTCAAGCCATCATAGCCTATACACGTTACACTTATAGTAGTCCATAGGATACTATATCCAGAATATATGCGTGTGAATAACCAAAAGCCATTACATCCCTCTACACACATATATGGGGTAACTAACCACTATGCCTCATGGCACAAGTATGTACCAAGAGAAGAGAGCGGGGCCAAAGGGGGTAGTCAGCCATTGGACCTCCCATCAGAATGGTGGGGAAAACACCCCCCATGGCTAAAAATCTCCGGGGTGTCAGTTGCCCTTACCGACAGGGTGGAGTAGCGTATAGAAACACAAAAATTACAGAATATATATGTAACTCACATCCATACTATGGGAATTACCTAGTCTTAGATACAAATGCAGCTAATGTCTCTCAGACTCTAGACTGCTACTTCAAAGACTAGGTATCCTATAAGCACACAAACATTTGAAGAGATTTATTAGATTACTCCATTCTCATTTTATCAGTTCCACTGTACATTAATTAATTCTTTAAGCATTAATTAAGAATGAACAATTCCACATTAAACTGAATTGGCATCACATTCAAAAACAACTTCTCCTTTTTAAGATTCACATCACCTTTAAATTCCAGCATCTCCATCCCTGTGTATTTTCACCATTTAATCAAACAGTCATTATAGAATTACTTTTCCACATTCCCAGGAATTCTAGAAAAGCATCCTATGCTTCTAAACACAAAGTAGGCTCAACACGGTGAGTAGATATACTACCCGTCGAGTCTTTGCCGCCTATAGAAAGAGCATATACTCATTCTCACTTGGGAGGCTAAACACGGAAATCTCGTGGCATACCCCGCGTGTCTTTTCCTCCTTCGGAAGAAGGGTAGCAAGACCAGCTGCCTTGAGCAGTGGGGAAAAGCAAAGCAGATTAACATTCAAGAAAACCGCAAGCAACCAGCAACCACATCCATCCCATTCCATCACCCCTCGTGTCCTCCCCGACACCCACATGCATAAACTGATGCATCTCGCCACACTAGGCGTCATTTGCTGCCATAACCACAAGGCCTCCATGCCTCCACATATCACAACAACCATCCAGGCTCACATCACATCACAAGCAGCAGGAAAACAAACATCACATCATGGGCTCTTGACCCTTTAACAAACAAGAGGGTAACTCAGAACCCTTTTAGAAATTCCCACATAATCTGTTCTATAATCCATATTGAATTAACATATTTGTTATTCGTAGGTTCCAATTACGAGATACCTAATCAGTAAGCTATCACAATTAAATAACAATGCTTACTTCCCTAATTTGATTATCCTCAAATTAGAACAACTACAAAAATTGCAATAACCAGATTAATTTACATGCCTCTTTATCTTTAGCCAATTAATTAACAATTAATTCCGGCTTTAAGTTCGTTATCAATTTCTATCATGAAAGAACAAAAAATCAAAGAAAACATAGATATCACTATATCTAGGAAAACATGAGGCAAACTGTTATCACGGTATAAAGCAACAACATGCGATCAACCAATTCTCTTAATCCGGTTCAAGTATTTAATTAGGTCAATTTCATTGTGATCCAAAGGGATAAATCATGCTAATTCTACGATTTCACATATACAATCAGAGAAGCCATGAATCCCCTACCTCAAAGAGTTCTTGACGTCCTTTATCCACACAACGGGTCACAATCCTCCTCTCACGACAACTGCATCCACCGGAGGATGCCACGGTACGACAGTACCAACCAAACCCAAGAAAAACCAATTAAAATCTTGTAGAAAACATGGTATAATTATGTAAAAGAGGATAGGAGAAGATGAACCCCAAAAGAACGACGATACAACATACCTTATATCGAAGATTGATCGACACGGCTCAGTTGCATCCAAAATAGAGCAGAACCAATCCTAGCAGTAATGATTGATTGTGAAAATCCTACAGAAAGGATTGAAAGGTTCTAGTGCCTCTTAGTTGAGAAAAAAGGAAAGAACAAGGGAGAATGATATCTCATCCCTTTTTGAAGATTAAATGGGGCGACGGTTTAAGATCTGGTTAATTCTCCATTAAAAACGGATCGCATTTACCCACATGGTTTGACCAAGTAAAACATTCCAAGCCTTAGGAATAATTAATATAGGATTTATGGCATTTTAAACGGCCTTAAGAGCCATTAAAATAAGGCTTTAAATGTATTTTATGTCAAAGGAAACGTCAAAAGGGGAAAACTGTAGGAATCTGGAAACACTGTTCACCCACTGTTACTGTACGTGAAACCGATCTGTGAAACTGATCTGTTAGACCGATATGTGAAACCGATCTGTCACACCGATATGTGAAACTGATCTGTCAGACCGATCTGTGAAACCGATCTGTCACACCGATCTGTGAAACTGACCTGTCACACCGATCTATGAAACCGATCTGTGAAACCGATCTGTCAGACAGATCTGTGAAACCGATCTGTCACACCGATCTGTGAAACCGATCTGTCAGACCGATCTGTGAAACCGGTCTGTCACACCGATCTGTGAAACTGATCTGTGGAACCAATCTGTCAGGCCGATCTGTGAAACCGATCTGTCACACCCATCTGTGAAACCGATCTGTCAGACCGATCTGTGAAACTGATCTGTGAAACCGATCTGTCACACCGATCTGTGAAACCGATCTGTCAGACCAATCTGTGAAACCGATCTGTCACACCGATCTGTGAAACCGATCTGTCAGACCAATCTGTGAAACCGATATGTCACACCGATCAGTGAAAAATTGTTGGGGATAAGTCCCCTTGACCTCTCGGAACACCTCCAACACCAAAATTCAAAAAGTAATGGACCGGAGAGGTCCATGCCATTACACCATAGGGGATAAAGTACTATGTGTATGTTCTGGAACATAAACTATTTTTCTTTACCTGTGAGATGGGTATGAAAATGTTACCCAACATGAAATGGAGAAGGATTTTAATAATATGAATATGATATTAAATGGATGTATAAATTAGAAACTAAAATAATGAGACTGTTTTTACCCTTTTTAACTAGGACCTAGGTGTAAGATGGTTACAGGTACTTATATATCCTTATTTTGTACAAAATGGTGAGGGTTGGGAAAATAATATGTGTGGTTGTTGTGTTTCCATATTGCATAAACATGATGGTTTTTTAATAATGTATTATGTTGTGTTTTTGGTATTAGTATAGAGTATGTCTCCACAATTACACTTTTTGAGAGGATAGTAGGAGATTATAGATAGAGGTGACCAAACCATAGTGGAACATGACACACTGATAGTGTCGGGTGAGGATGTATGAGAGAATATATTGGAGAAAATTTTCAAATACATTCAATTAATAGTAACAAACATAGGGTGGGTAGTAAAATTTATGTCTCAACGGATGAGGGACTTCTAGTTTCATCACCCTATGATAAATTCCAGAGAGAGTTAACATAAAGGGACTATGTTATGGTTTGACTCTGTTAAGACAATAGATGACAATTTAGCGGCTCCTACTGAGATGAGGTTTATTTTTTTAACAAACATGCTATGTGGATCATTGAAGCACTGGTGGGATGTTCAGCAATGAACTATGAAAGATAATGGTATGTTCTGGAAATATTTCATAGAGATGTTCCTGGAGAACATCCATCAAGAGATACTAAGGAATGCTAAAAAGGTGATTTCATCCAATTTACTAAGGGAAACATGTCTTTCAGGGAAAATTAAAGATTCATTATAGACTTGAAACAAATTTCTCCAACATTGGAATTGGACAAGATATATGCAAGGCTGAATTTTCAAGATAGCCATAAATCAATGATCAAGTCCAAGGATAACCTTTTTTGGCTAAAGATGTTTATTCAGGTGTTAAATTAGGCTCTCTTGTATATGGGTAACCTGAAGAAGTATTCGATTGCAGTATAGATAGTTTCCTATTAACAATCAATAGGTATGACTTTTGAGAGAATGAAGTATTGCAACTAAATAATTGGTTAGGGAAATGGGATGCAGGGGAACATATAGTGGGATAAAATTTTCAGATCGATGCTCAGTTGATCAATCAGCCGTGTGGTAGGTTGGGAAAATTTTGGAGACAATGCCGTCAACCGTAGATAGAGTACTAGTATTTCTAAAAGATATAACATCTACAGTAGTTTTATATGGCTCGATGAATGGAAAATAGTTACAATGTGGCAAGGAAGAATCCATGTGATTGATGGGGATATATAACACTGTATCTGTACAGAATCTAGTGTTCTTGTGGACGAGGCAGTAAGGGTGGATCTTTTGGGAAAGAGTTTCCATATCATCAAGATAGTGTAGCTCAAGGGACTCTGTATACATCATAGAGAATATTGTTATGACAGTTTCATGTTGTACAAACTACACTTGGGGATAAAAATCTTGACTATTGAATATGAGAGATATTATTCATGTACCATCTACATGACTGAGTTTATTATTTTATACTGCTTCCTCTAAGTAATTATTTTTAAAAAACTAGTTAATTTATTGAGCCATGTAGTAGAGTTTGTGAGAGATTAATTGACGATAGATACACAATTGGGAGTAATACCCATAGACATCTGTTTATGCATGGGGTGATCTCTTATGGTTGGGAAGTATCTTTTTCTATTTGATCTTTATATCATAGAAATGTTAGTATTATATATGATTATTGTAATGTATTGGTTAGTATTAAACTCATCCAAAAATTATTGTTACCAATGTAGAGTGACATATATGTCTCTTAAGTCTAAGAACTATGTTAATTGTGCAGAGTGGGATATCCCAGAAGGTCGATAAGGGCCAATTTCCTACAATTTGGTGAGATCATAGCCCATGTTTCTTGTGTATTGTTAGATGATGGGGGTGTAATGAATTATGTATTTCCACCTATAGTTAATCATTTTCAAGATGGATTTTCTGAATATTTCTCAGAGGTACCACCTGAAAGATGTGTGGAATTCACCTTTGATCTTATTTTAGGGGCAGATCCAGTTTCAATTGCACCAAACAGAATGTCACATATATTGCATCAAGAGATCAAGACATGGATAGAAGAGTTAGAGGAGAAGGTATTTATCTATCCAAGTATTTCACCTTGGGTTTCACATGTTCTATTTTCCATTAAGGATGAAATAATCTAACAAATATTTTTCGTTTACTGGAAGATGAAAAAGATGACTATAATGAACTGGTATCCTCATCAATGTGTCGATGATCTTTTTGATCAGTTGAGGGATTCTTGTGTATTATCAATGATTTACATGTGATTAGGTTAACACCGGTTTAGAGTTCAGATATCTGATATATCATTGAATTTTTTATGAAGCATATATTACTTATATATGTTCTTGTTAATTCTATTGGGGTTTATGAACACACCTACAGTGATTACAGCCTCGATGAAAAGAATTATTTATAGTTACCTGGATCTGTTATTGGTAGTGTTTTTGGATGGAATCTTTTTTCACTCTATGACTTATAAAAATCGTTACCAACACCATTCCATCTTAATTAGTACACTGACATTGTATCATATATACACCAATAAATCTATGTGTTAGTTTTAGATTGATTTGGTACACTTCATGGTCCACATAATCCCTTAGGGATGTGGGATAGTAGATCCAGATAATGTTCAAGATGTTTTTTCATGGGAGAATCCAATGAATGTGTTTGATATATGTTGTTTTATGGGGTTAGATAGATATTATTAGAGATCCATCTAGGATATTCCCCTAATTGGTAACATCGCATAATGGACTTAACAAGAATTGGATAGTCTATAAGTAATAATCCTTAAACATTACAAAATTTTGAGTTTTATTCGATAATTTACATTAGGGGTATTTTCAAGAATAGAGTTTTAGAGAATTAAGTAATAACTAATACAAAACATCTCAAACATTACAAAGTAGAAATGTCTACATTCTATCCATTTTTTCATAATCATAAATATTATAAAAAAAACATGAATTTGTTTTCTTTAAAAAAACTTCATAACATTCATCTTGATTTCTTCCTTTCACATACCTATCCTAATACCGTATGGAAAAAATTTACACAACATGTGATGAGAACAAAAATCATAGTAGGGTATATAGAATAAGGAAAGAAAAGTGTTAGTCAATGAATAATTATAAACCCATCAAGTCATCAGAATACTGAAATACATATGACAATCATAAAACATAAAGGATACTTGGGGCATCCATATCATATATACATTACATCTTTCACAACTACATAGGAATTAACCATCACGGTTACATTAGGAATACCCATTAATTTATATTCCCTAAATATATTACGATAAAACATAACATTTATCTCTATCTTTGTAATCATTTATGTAGAGAGATATCACATGCTCACATGTCCTCCGTTTATCATAGAACCTCCAATATAACTAAATAATTTCCACGAATTATAATATAATCATAACACATAAAACATTCATAAATGAAAAAATAATTTCTACACTATAATCATAAGAGATCATTTGAAGATGTTAAAATAATTATTCCTTTATCCAAAATATTTTGAATACCCAAATACATGAAAGGGGTATAATGTATTTA
Source organism: Viscum album (assembly GCA_963277665.1). Lineage (NCBI taxonomy): Eukaryota > Viridiplantae > Streptophyta > Magnoliopsida > Santalales > Viscaceae > Viscum > Viscum album. The sequence continues at coordinate 1,609,753,942 of OY728155.1, read as the reverse complement.
TATTACTTTTAAAAACATTATGTCTTTTAGAGGAATATAAATATCAATTAATGGTTGTGGTAGAAGAAAATATCATTGTCTCCGCATATGTTAAAAACATTCCTTTTGTTGCTTATCCAAGTCATTCATATAAAAATATTTATTTTTTAAACTATTGACTGAAATTAAAGCTAAGTGGATTTTATTATACACCATTTAAAATAAATTAGTTTAAAATATCAAATTATTCCACAATGAAATGATATTTAGACGAATTCCCTTACATTGAGTCTGACTTGTCTAGTAAAATCGTTATATTTCTAAATAATATTCATAGATTAGTTTCTAATAGATTTAGAACCTTTTCAAGATTGTGTTTTCTTTTAAATCACTTCTTACCATGTTATTAAAATTATATATTTATGCAAGTTCATATCCGTTATTTTTTCAATATTCGATACTTGAGTTGAAAATGAACATGGTTCTAATGTCATCAGTACTTGTTGTCATAATTCCATCCTTTTTAGAATAATATTCATGAAATAATAATAAATTTTATATTTTAATTATACATTAATATTCATTCATTAAATATCATTATGAAAAATTGAAAAACATTACAATCAAGCAAAGGGTAAGCCATACGTACGCAAGAGTGAAATTTTCCATTTTTCATTTTTCATTATGGAAATATGTTAAATTTTATTTTATTTTTATAGAATAGTAATAACATAACATACACTATATAGTTCATTTAAAAATATTTATATATATTTATAATCATTCTTACATTGTAAATGTGGAGAATGAATCACATCACGTTGTGGATATGGTAAGTTGTACGTACACATGAATGACGATATCATTCAATTTAATGCTTAAATAGTACGAAATTGTATAGTATATTAATTATAGAGAATCATTGTGAAGTCATATTCCTTATTTAAATTATTTAAACTCGTATTTATATCCATTAAAATATATTATAGATGAAAAATAGTTTTTCCCATAGTTTGGAGATAGTAAGTCCTACGTATGCAGGCATATATAGATTGTCCTTCATTGAATGGGTTGAAAGATAAATATGGTTGTACCATAACCATAAAAAATACCAGAATATATTAGATTTTTGAAATATTACATTTGTGTCAAAAAAATAGGAAAAAGGTGTGATTTCGAATTGGATTGGCTAAACCAAAGGGTAATCGAAGTGTGTGTATTACTGAATATAGGGTACCTTTTTATATAAGAGGAATGGGGCACTCTATGATACTCTTAAAATGTTAAATTAATATAGATTATTTATTTATTCCAAATGCTACCAAATTGAAATTTGTTTAATGTATGACGAGTATAATTCAAAATAATATAATCAATTAATTTTTAGACATGTATTGATTTCATTTTAAACCATATCTTTTTAGATTACCCTTAATTAGTCTCTTCTAATATGAATTATTATAAAAAAACTTTAGTTATTAAGTGGGTATTAATTTTACTTACATGGGGTCAATTTCCAATAATTGGACATGTAATATACTTCTAGACCATATCATAGTAAATTTTTTATTTTAAATTATTTCCAATATTTTTAAATAATTAATGAAATTAAAATTTTAATAAAACATCAATTATATCAATTTTACACTATTGATTTTATTGAAATTAAATAAACTCTACTTGAAAACATAAGTTCGATCCAAACTATTAAATAGTATTCTAACATGTCATGATAACCTATAAAAATATTGTATGACACATATTATGTCAAATAATATTTATTTTATTATTTATAATATCATTTATTTGATTCCTTCATTAATAAAGCAATCATTGCAACATCATTGTGTCATAATTAATGTTAATTATTAAATGTATAATTTTATAAATAAAATACCTTGTTGTAGGAAATATTTTAATATTTATAATTACTATTTATAGTCAGATTGATCACTTCTATAAACCCTTATTAGTATTGTTTTAGTAAGAATATATATGTTTATAACATATTTTCATTTACATTAAATTAAAATAAGTGTCATAATCACACCCAAGTGGCATCAAATGGTCATATTTTCCCCTAAATAGACTTATTAGTCTGAAATATCTCATCTAATAGGATTATAAAAAGTGGTAGGTGTATTTTGTATTATTATACAAAAAAACACCCTTATTTAGATGATTTAACTATCAACCGTGGTAAATAAATTTAATTACTAAATAAACTATTCATAATGTTAAAAAAAGGGAACTATTTAAAAAAATAAAACCATCTGATTCCAAATATGGAATCCATTTTTCCAAATTCAAAATAGTGAAGTTGATGTAATTATTTTAAAATTAACCTCCATTTTAAAACATGAAAATGAGGTTTTAAAATTAAAAACCATTAAAACATTTACATGTTTTATATAAAATTCCGACATGAAATTACATCCAATGACCAAAATTGGGTTAAAAGATAAAATAATTATTACAATTAATCTTTAAACCCAATTAAATGGACAATTAGACTATATAAAAATTATATGATAAGTTATTTTTTAATTAAAATGTAGTATTTGTTACAATTCATTAAAAAATGAATTCTATTAAAATGCAATAATTCAACAAAAGTAAATTTTGATTTTACACATATATAGAAGAAGTTTATTTTGTCAAATAGAATATATAAAATTCTCAAAAAAATTATTTAAAATTTTTTTACCATAAAATAGTGCTAAATCTACCTTTAAAAAAATAATATAACATTTTTTCATTAAAATTTTATTTATTCTTCTTTTAAGACTCTAATATTTATTAGATGAGAGTAAATACAATAAATTAACATGTTTAAATATAATATAGTTAGTTTTTTTCATTCAATCCAATGAATGACTAGGAATTAACTACCATTTAAAATAATAATAATATTGTATTATATTTCATTATAATTCTATCTTATTCACAACATCAGATTTTGGAGAACCCCATTGTTTCTAGTATTGTATGTTATCTCACATATTTTCCACTTTAAACTAAAATTAATATCTAATTCATAAATATTAATAGATATGAAATGCTCTTATTCTATAATTACCAAGGATGTTATATTCATCCCATTTTGGAAATTGTTTTCTTGTAATTTTCATTCAGGGTCAGTAAATAAGGTATGTCATATCAAAATTGATATTCCACATCCAAAACAAAGATAACAAAACATCCACATTAAAATAATAAAATAGATGTATAAAGGTCACAAGATAAAACTCATATTAGGAATCAATTTAAGAAAACATGGATATTAAAGAAAAACTAACTATCAGGTTCTGATGGAGAGTGGTAGAAAAAATTGTTAGGAAAAATATAACAATCAAGACCACAAATTTGTGTTTCTCTAAATGGTCTTGAAATTGTAAGGAAAATTAAACAAAAATCATTTTCTCAGATCCTTTTATAATATTTAGGAATTCAATTACTGCTTATAAAAAACATAAGGAAATAAACATACTTGACATGTAAAGTTTCATCCATTAATCAATTTCTACAACAAACTCATATTTTTCTCCAAAAAAGTATTATTTATTATGATATTTTCATGTTTTAGGAACAATATTTAACTTATAAAAACAAATATCATCCACAGAAGCATATCTATTTATTTATCAAACCTTTAAACATTAACCAAAATCCGAAAAGGTTAGTACAATATTAGACAATTCCTTGAAAACTATAATAAATTATATATTGAAAAGGTTTTTCTAATCTCAAAATTTATAAATTAATTTCCAAATATGAACAAAGACTATTCAACAAATAATTGTCCTTAAATTTTTTCAAAATAATCCAAACTAATAATGAAACCCAAAATTCATAAGGATTTGACAACATTTTTTTCCAACAAAAATGTTTACGTTTATCTTCACATAACATCAACCACTCATAATGTATTATACTAAAAAATAACTAATCTAATAAAAATTTCTCCAAGACAAGATAATGAAATCTCTAAGTGACATAATTATTATAATTCACCAATTAAAATCATTGATTCTGCCATAATAAAATTCAATCATTTCTCCTCAAATAGAATCCAATAGTATTCTATTTTTCTTAATCATAAAAATTTACCAAATTAGTGAATGCCTTCCAAAAAAATTTATATCTCAATCTCCAAATCAACTTTCTATAACAAGGATATCCATCCGATAAAACATAATTTTCCATTATCAACTTCACCTTATTCCTTAAACTATTACAAATAAAAAGAAAATTCCAAACTAACTAGGGACTTCACTTAGGCTACCAGTAGGCAATAAAGCCTTATTTAATTTTAGTTGTGTGATCAATTCCATGACCTTCTACAACAATGTGGGATGTCAACCTTCCTATGGGTTGTATTTTATAAAACTATATAAATAATATGTCATTCCCAAAATGCGGTAAAATCTCTAAATAGTAAAAATTTCGTATTTTAATCTCAATGTTTATCTCATTTACGTCATTTTTCAACCCAAAATGGAATATCTCATAATAACCTCAAAATCAAAGATCATATAAAGGTTGTCCATAACATTATAATTAGGTCCACAAGAGAAAATATAATTTTTCCTCTAACAACATTTTCATATAAAAATATTCTAGGTTACACATACTACAAAAAAACGTTTTTAAGTAATCCCATCATCAAAAGAGAATTATTAATTTTAAGCATTTAACAATCCTACAATCTACCATTTCTCTTAAATCACTATTATGTAGACATATTAATCATTCAGTGTTCTTTATCATCCATTAACTATTAATTTATAACTTATTTCTTAAACAACATTCATGAAGATCAAATATCATCATAATTTATAAAAAGCAATAAAAAATGTTTCATTATTTATGGAAAATAAAATAAATCATACATTGAATCCATATATCATTATCTTTGTGATGTTCCATTTCTCTTTCAGTAGTTCATCCCAATTTTAAAAAGTAAATGTTCACCCCATATATGTAATTTCACTTTTTGACAGAGTTGGATAAGTTGAGATCCTGGAACCATATTAAATATACATCATACACCATAAAATTGTTTTATAAATGATTTGGTGTTGGATAACTCACACAATTTTCTTGCAAGTGATTGGGATACTCATAAACCTTTCAAAATATTTTAAATAGGCCTTTTCTATAATATTAATGATCAATTCATTGGTGAGGGATGATAATGTTTTGTAAGATCTCTTTCCTTACATCTTTAGAAATGATCCTTAATCTAATGAAAACAAAAATCACTTAATCATGAAATTAATTATTAAAATAAGAATCCACTATATGGTAAAGATAACCTAAAATATTCTATAATAATCTAATCCATCAAGCTCCTTGTTTCTATTTTCATTAGGTTTTTATCCAATCAACCTAATTTACTGAAACCCTATAAAATATTTCATTTTATAATAACCACCTAGGTTATAATAGATACTTAACCTACATCGAGAAAACATCATAACATATAAAGTTCCCTAAACCCACCTATGATACCAACTATAAGGCCATAACCTTAATCATTACCTAATCTTTAGTTTTATTTGAGAATTCATATAGCGGATATTTTCATGTTTATCGTTATAGTGAAGTAGGCCATAACTATTACATAACATCTCAAATATTATAATGTTGTAATTTATACATCATCTACATTTTTCATAATCTAAAAAACATAAAATATTTTAGGAATTATTTTTCTTAATAAAATGTTCATAACGTTTTTATTGATTTCTACCTTCCTCTTACCTGACCATATACCATGTGGAAAACATTTCAATAATATGGGATGACCATGAAAATCTCATTAAGGTATATAGAATAATGAATGAAAAGTGTTAGTCAAATAATACATATAAACCCAAGAAATCGTAACAATACTAAAAAACATCAAAGAAATCTGAAATCATAATGTTAACATGTGGAATCTATATCATACTTACATTAAATCTATCCCAATTACATATGGAGTAACCTCCTCAATTACGTTTTGATTACCCATGGTAGTATATTGCCTAAATCTATTAAAATAACCCTGACATTTACCTTTATCTTGTTACCCAATGCAAAAGAGTTATATAACGACAGTAACCAACCTAAATTTCTCACATAACAACCCATGTACATAAACAATTCCCATAAACCATAATATAATTATACCATATAAAACATGTAAAAATGAAAAATAAAATTTCCACATTGCAATCACAACATATTATTTCAAGATATTGACATAATAAATCCTTTATCAAAACCATATTCAATACCAAAGTACATGAAAATGTTATATTTTATTTATTTTTCTTTTAAAAACATTATTACTTACATAGGAACCCAAATATAAAACATTGGTTGCGGTGACAGAAAAAGTCATTGTCGTAGCATAAATTAAAAAAATAATTTTTTAGTTTTGTAAATCAATTCATGGAAAAATATTTCTTTTGTCAAACATTAAATGAAATTAAAATTCAATTGTGTTTATTATACACCGTATAATATATTGTGGGGTATAATATAAAATTATTCCTCAATGAAATGAGGTTGAGACGATGTCCCTCATCTTGAGTCCGACTTTTATTTGAAAATATTTATATTCCTGAATAATAAACACATATTAATTTATACATATTTGAGAACCTTTTTAGACTTTATTATTTAATTTATATCATTTTTTACCATGTTAAAACTTCATCGTTATGTATGTACTTATCAGTTTTTTGTCAATATTTGGTACTTAAGTCAAAAAAAAACATGGTTTTAATGTCTTTAATCAATGTGGTCAGTGTCCATCATCTAGAGAAAAATTATTCATTAAATTATAAAAACTTTTATACATAAATTAATCTTTTATATTCATTCATTAAATAAGGATATGTAAATTTGAACAACATTACAATCATGTATATGGTATGTCATACACACGAATGAGTAACATTTTCATTTTTTTGTTTATTATAAAAAAAGTTAAATATTATATTATCATTCTAGAATGATCATAAAATAAATAATATCATATTAATTATTTCAAAATAATTATATATATATTTATAATCATTTTTAATTGTTAATTTAGAGAATGAATCTCATCGCGTCATGGAGGCGGTAAGTTGTACGTATGCACGAGTAACGATGTCCTTCAATTTAATGGTTAAATGGTATTGAATATGATGTTATATTAATAATACAGAATCATTATCAAGTCATATGCATTATATACATCTTTTATATTTATATTTATATCCATATAGATAATGTTGATATGAATAAAAGATTTCACCATGGCATGTAAATGGTAAACCGTAGGTACACAAGCATGGTGATATTGTTTTCCATTGGATGGATAGGATAATTAATATGGATTTCCAAAAACCCAAAAAAAATCATCATAAAGTAGATTCAAGATATATTACATTAATACGGAAAGAACATATAAAAATAATGTAGATGAAAATTAAAACTGAAACACATAGATATTTATACCTTTTTCTGCCTATCACCGTTAATGAAAACCTTAACACCACTAAGAAGGGTGTTCTTCCAAAAAATGAGGCCTTTAATATGTGGGTAGATAATCTAGGATAATGTTTGGGTAGGTATTGGTTGACCCAAGGGGTTCTTGATGTGTGTATATTAAAGAAGAGGGGGTACCTTTTTATAAGGGATGGAAGGGGAACCATTGGAAATTATTAAAATATTAAATTAATATAAATTATTTTTTATCCAAATGCTTCAAAATTTCAATCACAGAATCATTAGGGATGATATCTATTAATTAAAAATGAATACTCAAAGAACCTTTTTATTAGGAGGGAACCCATTACATTACATAGATCCCCAAACCAAATAGTATTCACTTGGAATGATGTCTAAGTAGTCAGAAGACCGAAAAGTAGTATCCTGGAGTCCCAATGGTATAAAAAACAATTACACTACACAAGGTCCCCCAATATGAAACCAAATAGACCCAAACCATGCCAATAGATCTAGTTCCACAATCTCCATCATCTATGCACTAGTTGACCATCACCAACCGACACATGTGACCCCATCCACAACCCCTACATGCCTACACTCTATCGGCTAGAACCCATTCTGACTAGATATGGTCTATGCCTAGACGTAGAGTAGTTCATAAGGACTAATGGCCTCAAAAATTGTGTCATGGGAGATTCTCACCACATCCACATGAATCCATCCCACTTCTTCCACAATCCAATAACTGCCATCATCCCTGATAATAGGAAAAGATTCCCTAGTGGAAATGCAACTGAAGAGGCCAGACATAGACATTGTGTCACCTCTGCTAGTCTCTACATCCATCGCAACATCGGATTTTTACCAGATCTTCACTTCTAAAACTAGATCTGGCTTGGGGGACATTGTTGGGTAACGGTGTGTTTCCACCTCGCCATCCAAAATCTCATATTTTCCCCTATCACATACCCCAAGTAGTCAGTCCTCTATTAGGTGATGTATGATAATATTTTTATAATACAAAAATTATGTCAATTTTTACACTATTCATTTTATTGGATTTAAATAAAATTTAAAAAGTGATATAACATCTAAACAAATAATTAAATAATCGACTAATATATCATATAAACCTAGAAAAATCATGGATGACATAAATTATGTCAAATAATAGTTATTTTAATATTTATAATATAATTTATTTTATTCATTCAATTGTAGTTAAATCACTACATCATCATTGTGTCAAAATTAATTTTAATTATATAATGTATAAAAATTTTAAATAAAATATCATGATGTAGGAAATAATTTCATATTTATAATTAATATTTATAGTTTAAGAGATCATTTATATTAACCCATATTAAAATTTTATTTGTAAGAACACTTATGTTTATAACAAATTTTCCTTTACATTAAATTAAAAGCTATAAGTGTCATAATCACACCCAAGTGAGTTCCAAATGCCAAATTTTTGTTCCAAGGGTTTTCATGATCTGAACTATCTTATCCAATTGGATTATGACATGTCATTAGGTAATTTTAAAAAATATAATTATATTTTTACACTTATTTAGATGATATTCCCTTTAATCATGCTAAATAAAAATAATTAATAAAATTACTATCGAAAATATCAAAAAAATAAAGGGGAGCTATTTAAACAATTTGTAACTTTTGAATCCAAATATATCATCAATTTTTTCAAATTAATAACTGTGATGTTTCAGTGATTAATTTACTATTAATCACCATTATCAAAATAAGAAAACATAATTTTAAAATTAAAAACCATCAAAAGTTTGATGTTTGTTTATATCCAATTTAAAGGTGATATTACTTACTTAGACCAAAATTTTATTAAATTATAAAAAAAGTTCTAATTACACATTAAACATATTAGAATTATAATCAATCTATGTATAAAAATTAAATGAAAAGAGAGTTTGGAATTAAAAATCATTATTTTTTCACTATTCATTAAAAATGAATTTTTTTAAAATTAAATAAATTAATCAAAAGTTATTTTTGGAGACCCACATCTAAATAATACATTCAATTTTTCAAATAAGAAATATAAATTTTTAAAAAAAAATATATCTAAAAATGGTTTTCTACCAAAAAGTTGTAAAACTACCTTTTAAAAATTATTAGTGAATGTTATGCTTAAAATTGGCCTTATTATCATATTATGCCCAGAAAATTTATCAAATGAAATTGAAAAACATAAATAAATTTTTTTAAATATAATATTGTAAATTCGGGTCATTTCTTCTAGTACAATGGCTAGGTTTTAACTGCCATATAACAAAATAATATTGATATTGTATTATTTTTTAGTATAACTTAGTCTTGTGTGCAACGTATTATTTCAGAAATCCAAATTGTTATGTGTTGGGTACGCTTTCACACATAGTTACCCTTTAAATTAATATTAATATCTAATTAATAAATATTAATATATATGAAAATGACTTCTTCTAAAATTACAGGAAAAGTTACCTAATATTTGAATAGCTAGAAGTATGTGAACAGGGTTTAAAACAGCTGAAAAATCCATGAAATCGACACAAATCGTGATCTTACCCGAGTCAGTTGAGGAGTATATGGATTATTGTGGGGCTTTATGGATTGAACATAGAGATATGTTGATATAAGAAGTTTTATTTTTTTCATATGGGTCACAGCAGTTGAGGCCACCAGAATGGAACTACCCTACACAAGAACTCGAGTAAGCAGCTTTAGTTTTTTATTTCATGTGTTGGAGACATTATCTGTTGGGTGATAAGTTTACATTGTATTCATATTATAAAATATTAAAGTATATAATCTCCCATTAATACTTGAATATTTTAATGTGGTTAGGGGTTGATTATATTCAGTCATTAGATTTTTATCTATAAATATGCCCTGAAAGGGGAACAATGTTGCTAATTCTTTGAGTTGTAAAACCTTGACTTAGGTGGTTTATGTGTCTAGTGTTAAGTGGAAGATGATGACTTTTATGGACGATACACACATTGTGGGTCATGAAATTCACATAATGATAACTATAATGTCATTTTCAATTGAGTCTTCACTTTTCTGAGGAATTATTTATAAACCATATTATGAATTAAAATATTTAACCATTAGAAAAAATTTTGAATGTGGGGATTCACTTTCTGATTAGAGAATAGATGAAAATGGGATTGTTTATGCCCATAATCAGTTTGTTGTGCCAAATAAAATGTGTGAAAGCTAATAATAGAGTTTCAATACTCATAGAGTTTACTACTTCTAGGTGTGACAAAAATGTAAAGTGACCTATAATGATAGTTTTGGTGGCTAGGAATGTAAAAAAAGACAATATGGTTTATGATAAAATGAAACACATGTCAGTATGTGAAGACCGAGAATCAAAATACCTAATGGTATGTTGAAACCATTAACCATTATGAAATTGAAAGTACAACGTTACCATGTACATTATGGTGGGTCTCCCAAGGACGCCACAAAATCATCACTCTATTTTTGTAGACGTAGATTGTTTGAAAATTGTTTGAAGATTTTTTTATAGGATACTATTAGTAGAGGATTTTTGAGGCATGTATGTTTGGGATATAGTTCATATGCATGGGGTGCCTCAGTCTGGTTTCATATCATGACTCATTATTTACAGCATGCTTCTAGAGGGGATTACATAAGGATCATGGTATATAGGTTTTTATGAGTATAGATTTTCACCAACAGAGAGATGAGAATTCAGAGTGTACTATACAGATTCTTGACGATATATTGTGATTTAGTGTTCTAGTCTTTGGAGGGTCTTGGGAGAATCACATGTTACTGGTGTAGTTCACTTATTACAATAGTTAACAGTATACTATTTAGATGGCACCATTTGAGGCCACATATGGTAGGAAAATGTAGTTTATCACTATATTTGATAGTGGAATGAGAGTCAATGTTTTTTTGGACCATGTCTTCTACCTGAGTAATCAGAGTAGTTATATTTTATTAGGAAACATTCAGCTATGCTAAAAAAATTTATAAGTCATATGTTGATAGAAATTGAAAACCCCTAAATTTTATAGAGGGTGATCATGTATTCAATTGGTTGTTTCATATGTTGGGACACTGTATGATATGGAGATATGGAAATACGACATGTCGATTTGTTGTACTATTTGAGGCTATGAAGATAATCTAGCTAGTGGCACACTGATTGGGTCTTCCATAGAAATATTATTCTCTGTATGATATTTCCAATGTATCGTAACTTTAAGGGTATCACACCAAGACTTATCATGTGATCTAGGTGGTTGATGTTGAGAATGAAATAGATATATCTGTTGAGGAGAATCTACAGTGTGTGTTTGATAGTAATGATAGTGTTTTTCCGGGAATGGTCTTGTTGATAGATCAATTATAGAGGAAACATGGGTGTGTGGATGAGAAAATATGGGAAATTGAAGTAGATGGAAGGGCTGAATGGGCTGATCTTTTTGACTTAGTATCTTATAGATGCTACATAGTATATCTTGAGGATGATATGTTATAAGTTTGTGATATTATAAGACCCTAACATTTTATGGAGATCTCATAAGCTTATTTTCTTATTTAATTTATCTTTTTCTAGAAATTTTTATTAATTTTTGGTACGTTTGGATTAAAATTGAAAATTTTGGAAGGAAATGGCTAAGTATATAGTTTGTGCACAGATTTCCCAAGCTATCCTCCCTCACCTAGAAATCCATTAAAGCATGTACATAGGATAATTTCATAGTCGATGAATAGGTTTTCAAACTGTGCATACAATTAGAAGTAACCCTAACCCCCCCCCCCCCCATAAGAATTTTTTTTTAAGGAGCATAGTTAGGGTATACTAGGTTCCAAAAGATGAAAACCTTGTGTTTGAGATTTTAATACACCATCAATAATTAAAATATTTCTAAAATCCCTTTCTCATACCCTTTAACACCCTAAATTGTGCCATAATTGATTGATCTTGATTATAGGTACTCCTAGTGGGATTCCAATGTCATTCAACGTACTTTATATACCCCTCCTAGTAAGTGGGTCATTCCCCACATGGTTTCCCATTCTTCAACATTTCTTCACTCGTCCTATAAATATTTTTTCTTCATATTTTGATTATATCCAGATCTACAATGTTTGATCCGGATCTACAATTTGTGGATCATGATTGGTTCGATCTTGATTAAGAGATTAAGATCTATATCTTTTTCTACATCATTAAGCCACTAAATATTCAAGGATTTTTATTGGGTAATACATCATCAAATAATTGAGGTTTGTGGTGTATAATTCAATTCTTATAGTATTTATTTATTTTATGTTTATAAAATTTTAGGATTTCTATTATATATTTATCCATTTTGTTTTTATTAAGTTAATTTATTATGTTAATTAATTAATTAAGGTGATGTTAAAGGGGGAATTTTAGGAATTATGGATTTGGAGAGAGGTGACTGTAGAAGTAATTATGAGATATACAGATTAAAAACATTGAATTTCAATTTTTGGCCATCTTGTGATACTAGTTCATTTAGGTTATTTTTTAATGTTATTTATATATTATTTGATATGTTATGATAGTGAATTTACTCTAATAATTTCAGGTTTAGATTCCCCATGATTGATATATCAGACCGTGGCATCTAGTCAACAACCTATCATGTATGAGGAGGTGTTCCTGATGTCATGTGGCCGAATTGATCATGGCACCATTGTGTGGAAACTAGACTGTGAAGATACAATGATAAAATGATGATGTTATTTAACGTTTTCATACTATGAAAATGAAATTATTTATTAGAATTACAATATCTCAAAAGATAAGATATTTTTTCCTATATCAATATAAATATGATAGAGAACATCTAAATAATATTTCTGTAGAAGATTCAAAAACATGTTCCTCAATAATTTTATGTGGAATAATGTTTTCAAAATATGGGGATGTAATGGAGATAAATCCTAATGATATTAGAATTTTGGATGGAGTATTATTATATTATAGAACATCAACACCATATATAGTTTCTCTTTTAATTTTTTAGGTATCAAATTGGACCTAATGAATCTCATCTTGGTGTTGGAAAGTGAATTATTAGATATCTTAAATAATAGTTAATTTTGGGTTAAAATAGGAAACATCATGAATGAATGATATATTAGGTGATAAAAATAATGATCGAGTATAAGTTATTGATGTAAGAATGTTCATATCCAATGTACTATTTTTAATAGTAGAATTATGTATTTGGTAACATACAACAATATAGAATTTAGAGACTCTCAATACGGTTGATGGTGTGCATATTGCTTCTCATTAACCTGAAATAAAACATATGTGGGTTATAAACACAGTTGGGATACTTGTCTATATATGTGAAGTTTTCCATTATCATGGGTTATGATAATAAATGACATATAAATCTCACCAATAATTCTGTGTAATTTTTTTTACTTGTTAATAGATATAAAATATTACTTCACTAAATAGAATGTTGAAATGAATGAACAGATTTTGTGTATTTTACTAATAACCAACAATGATATACACATTTTCAAAGAACCATTATGGAATGAATAATTTCCTAAAATGATGTTGAAAATTTGTGTCCGACCTCTCACTCTTTATGGATATGATATGTGAATCTATCACCACCACATCATTTATATGGCTAGTGTTTTAAGGGGATGATAAATTTTGTATCATAGTTAATCCACTAGTTCATGTATTTCCATTCAATGGAAATAATATATTTAAAGGGAGTTGTTAAAAGGGGTGGGTTGAGATTTTAGTGTATATGAGATATTTTAAAAGTTTATTGAAGTAAATATAGGGAATTGTTTTCTTATAGGCTGATATTTTTTTTTTGAATGAACCATTTTGTAAAATAATTTTTTCATAAGGGGTTTATGAAAAGGTTTCTTGAAATCACAACTTTTAAATGAAATGTTATTTTTGTTCAATGAATTTGGTTTTCCAAATAATGTTCACTTACATTGGCATAGACTTTTATGATAATTATTCCATTACATGTGCTACAATGTTAGTGATTAATAATTTTTGGTGGACACTAAAAACTGATGGATGATATTATTGGGCCTATGATTGTTGGGAATGTTTTAATGATGTTGGTTGTTATAGTATTTATTGAGGATTCATCTTTTTTATTCAATTGTATTTACATAACTTTATTTGTATACATAAAACAAATATATTTGAAAATATTATATTTATGGTTATAAATTTTCAACAGAAAAGTGTTTTATTAATTAATTATTATGAGTTTTTAACCAATTTTAATGAAAATTTGTATTTGTTAATTATATTTAGAGAGTGTACAGATTGCCTTGAACATTTCAACAAGTGAATAGATATAATAAACATAAAAAATATTATATAAATGATTTTAATATTAATAATATTGTGAAAAATGTTATTTTAATAATATCATGTTAACGAGAAAAAGGTCTGTCATTTTTTTAAGTGTTTCCAAATGATTTTCCAACCATTCATTCTGATTATCCAACTGAATACCACACATGTTAGAGGAGTCATCAACCCCTAATGAGATAGAACCCACATTTTATTGTAGTGAAAGATAATTTATATAGATCATGCCTGTAAGGATGGGCATGGTGGGAAGGAAGAATTCCCAATGTGTGTGCCCAATGGTATGTAGAGGGATAGGCACACGAGCCTTCCCCATGTATGTGTTTCCAATTGTTCCGAGTTTCTACAATGGGGCCACATCAAACTATTTATTCCATGAATATAATTATTAAAAAAAATTAATTATATCTACATAATAAAATGAGATGTTTTTTAGGTATATTATTTTCTGGTTTATAATATCTCTAAAATAATGATGTTTTCCAAATCAATTCAATATAGTATGACTGATCATATCGACACCTTCATCATATACCTTAGTTATTCTTTCCATTTCATGATTTATATAAAAAAATTATATAATATCAATCTATCAATCATTGAATATCTTATCCAACACATAGAAATATATAAAACCAAAGGGAATTGTATATTCACAGTCACCTGAATCCATGCATGTAGTCTACTCTCACATGCCTACCATAATTTTGTGAATGATATACAAATGAATACATTAGATAGTTCAAGAATTCTTTTCAAGTATTAATGATCATAGATGAGATGAGGATAATTTTTTTCATAATATATTCATCACATGAAATCATTATCGAATACATGTTATCATATCATTATTTAAAAAGAGAAATAACATTTTTCGGTGGAATCAATATCCACATAATGATCTAGAAATGGTGTGATCATCACAAATTCAAAATAATGAAATATTGGGAATATTTTATAGGTGATTCATGTGTGTTGTTTTTGAGAAAAATAGATATTAATATCTAGATTAATATTATGGATATTTTCATTTGAATTCAATATTTTGATAATGTATCTGAAGCCTTATAAAAATCCATTTTATTGATAAAATGATAATTTATGCCATGGATGTTCTTAATGAAATCCTATAAAAACACAAAATAAATATTATTTCTAATATATCCATAAAATGGGAAAATTCCTATATATGTAATGGTGATTAATATAACTATAGGGTTTATTTTATATCTTTGGATGGGTAGATCTACAATTCAGAAAGAATATTTAAGAAAAAAAATTATTTTCACTTGTTATGAAATAAGAATACATTGAACTATGTGTTGATAAATCATATTTTATTGGCTATATAAATGTCACATATTGTTTCTGTGAATATTTTTAATGGAAAGACTTAAATTATTAAGGATTTGTAAAATATTAATTTGCTGATATAAATGAGAATTAACATTCTAATGAAAATTTAGAAAACTATTTTGATATTAAATGATACATCATATTAGAACAAAAATAATAATGGAAAATATAAAAACACATATTTATTGTTTTTTCATTGGTAAAGAAATTAGACCATGTTTGTTATCCCACATAAAAAATTGAAAAAATGAGTATCATAAGAACTAAGATATTTTATGGTATATTTTATATATCATAATTAAAATATTATTCCTTGGAGACAAATAAATAATTAAAAAATTATAGGTGTATTTTCTTGATAAGATTAATCATATTGACGGTGTGTTGTGAGTTATTTTAAAGAATAATCTCACATAAAAGATGAATATGAAGGATCTGAAAAATATTGGAAGTTGAAGAAACCTTTCTCTCAATACAAAATAAAGAATATGAAGTCATGATTTTTGAGGGGTCTATTTTTGATGAGCCAATATATTGAGAAGAAGTAGAAGATCTGAGGAAGGGGTAGCTTTTTTTCGGTTCATATCACATAGAGTCAAGTATTTCAGTGACTACGAAGTGGGTGAAAAATAAATGAAAATATTTTTTACGGTTCTTGAGGATATGATGTATGAGAATAATTAGTAAAATTTATTTTTTTTTAATAAAATTAGTCATTCAAATACAGTATTACGAATCAAATGAGATTATTATTTTATGTGGGATAATAATCCTATGTTAATTTTTTTTACTAAAATCCAAGAATGTTTTGAAAAAAACACATACATATAAATGACTTGAAAATGTGGATTATATTGACTTAGGGTATATGAGGAGAAAAAATTTGCAAGATGTGACATTAATGACAAGTAATTTGAGTTGGTACTCTAAAAAGATAGAATGTTTATAAATTTTGATACACAATTTTGATGAGGGAAACACTAACTATTTTAGAATGAATTTAACAATATTTAATAAACCATGTTTGGGGAGAATAAAAATATTTAATGGGCTAGTCCTTTGAGAAAAATCTTCTAAATTCCATTTTCACCCCTATGTACATTATTTATATTCATGTGTCATTTTTTTTGGAAGAACATGAAAAGGATATTTACAGGAAACAATATATGTATAAATTCAAATAGGTATAAATGATTAAAATAGGTTTTGGAATTCGATAAAAACTGAAAACACGTGATTTACGCTCCATCAACATAGGTTTTTACAGTGATAGTACTAATGATTTTAAATGAGAAAATTTACCTGATATTGGATATTGTTTATAAAACAAATTATAAATAATTTTGATTCGTAATGTAAATATTTGATATATTGTAATAGGAGCAGATAGAAAGGTAAGGATACATTGTTTTTTTATATGTGGATGTCACTAATAAAAAAATAGAAAATAGGAAAATGATAAATGTCATGAAGATTGGAAAAATCTTATTGAATAATGGTGATAAGATGTTAACTTTTAGTAAATTGAATTAAAAGTTATATTGACAAATCATTTAATAATTATTTATATTGATAAAAAATATAGAATTAGATTAGTATTATTCTTATGATGTATATGTATATATATATATTTCTATATATATTTCTATTCATAAATAAATGATCATATTAATAATGAATTAAATTAATTCATTATGTATATATTTTTATGCATTAATTATATTTTCAATGAGAATAGATAGTTTGAGAGGTATAATAATTTCATTGAAGAAACTTCATCAAATAAAATATGACGGTGAAACACCCTATAGAAATATGTAAAATAAATAACAAAAAACCTCAATTTAGAATAATATAAATTCACTAATTATTTAAAAAAATAACCATTGTTTAGAAAGAGGTATTTAAAGATAATTTTTCCCAAGTATTCCATAAACTATAAATCTTATTAAATACATAGAAAATAGAATTTATGAATATATTGAGGGGAAACCTACAAACCTAAAATAGATTGATAAACAAATACAGTGCATAATCATGATACAAGATAAAAAAGATCATATATTGTTTTTTCATTTGGAATTCAGGTTTAGAACAGTGGATGATGTAAATTTCAACACAATATTGACATATATTGAGAGGAATAAAAATATAAATGATTTGTAAATAGTATAGGAGAAACATTCAAAAAATATATTAAAAAAGAGTGTCACACATGTTATATTAGAGATGTGTTTTCCTCATAAGATACATATAATTATGGTAATGTAATCATGAAAAGGGTTGGAAAATCATCCACCAGAAACACATATTAGAATATCAAAAACTCTTCAAAAAATAAATATGCATTAAATCTCTTTTTTCAAAAAATGTTTGATATAACTAAAATTATATAAATTTTTCGGTGAAGAAATATTCATTGAAATCAACCACATCATCAATAATAGATGTGGAAAAATTATGAAATATATTTGACTCAAATGGATCACAAAAATAAATATATTATTCCCAAAAACTAATAAAGAATTCAATATTAATGGTTAGAAGATATTGTACCTAAAATCATATCAAAAAAGATGATTTGGATTCATTGGTGCAACTAGAGATTTGGGAACTGAACTAGGAATTTATAGTATAAAATGTAAAATAAATTTAATAACAAATGTTTTATACCAAGGGGGGAAAATAAAAAACAATAAATAAACTTAATTTGAAAAAGTGTGCATAATAGAAAATAGAAATATATAAATCAATAAAAAATTTTAGTCATATGGAAATTTTTAGGCGTTGTTAAAAATAATTGTTCACTATTATGATAAATGTGAGTACAAGTATTCTAGGTAACATTGAAAAACTAAATATAAGTGTGAGATGAAAAATATTGTAAATTATATAAATAAAAAACTTATTCCTACCATATCTAACAAATAAAAGAATAATGTCAAACAATTCTCACTAAAGAATAAACATGAGATAATTGTCACTCTAGAAGGAGTAAAAGTTTAATATTGTGAAAAAAAAGACACATTCTGGACTATTAGAAATTTATCATGAACATATAGAATATTTAAGAGTGTAATATTGGACCAAATAAGAATTAAATCAATGATTTTCTTAAAAATATTTGAATGGTGAAAGTGGTCAAAGATATTGTGTTAGAGAAGATTACAAATCAAGGAAACTCAATGGAAAATTGAATTACCGAAGGTCAATTCTGCATAGTCCATTTTCTTTTAAATTTATTACTTGTCTACATATTAAAAAATAAACACAAGTAAAAAATATTAAATATCTATTTGTATATACTAAAAAATATGGTTCTAAATAGAATAATAACTTATATAATAATAAGGTGAAAGACAACATGCATAGGGATTTATTAATCATAAATCTAGATCGGCTGTAAAAATAAATTATATTTCATGAATGCATCAAAACCTGAAACTATTATTCTATATCAGAAAAATAATTCAATTATATCCATAAAGTAAACTAATAGTGTAAAATAATACACACATCTTAATGATGTAAAAATTTGATAGGTGAAAAATAATGTAATACTATATATGTATAAATATTATACAACTTCATTGAAAAGATCAAATTTTCCAAGGAAGATATCTCCATACTAGTTCTGTAAATAAATAACAATTTAATATAACACATTTCCCATAAATATTTCAATTTTTTATTAAATATTTAATTTAAATTGAATATTATGGATTTTATCTATCATGGTGAACTGAAATTGAAATCAATGTTAATTTCCATATTTATGTCTTCCTTCAATTAGCTTCAAAAGTACATAGATATTATTTTAGGAATAAATTAACCTTGATGATCATTTTATAATTCATCCCATGCAAGGGTAAATTTTATAAGCCATTGATAATATATATATCTATGTATCTATATAATTTCAATATGAATATGAAATTTTCAAAAACCCTTAAAATTGAATATATTTAAGGTATGAATCATTATAATAATTTATGTGTTTTATTTTATAAAAAATATGTTATGAAAATACTTTTACATGTATTCTCTTTTTTGGTTTGTAATGTTGAGTGTAGGTTTATACATTTCATAAAAAAATTTTGAGACCCTAAAAACAAT
Source organism: Viscum album (assembly GCA_963277665.1). Lineage (NCBI taxonomy): Eukaryota > Viridiplantae > Streptophyta > Magnoliopsida > Santalales > Viscaceae > Viscum > Viscum album. Next base: position 1,609,733,586 of record OY728155.1, on the reverse strand, counting down.
ATTTTAAGATGGTAACACATTGATAAATTTAAATGGAATGCTTTGGTTCTGTGGTAAAATCACTCTTGATTTATATATTCTTTTAGACCCCTCAGACATGGAGATAACATACATAAACCTAATTTCTAAGAAACATGTACTACCCCATACTCCCACATAATTATCAATGTTCAAATCAAGTGAGGTAAAAAAGTGGAAAAAGTTTTTTTAATTCATATGGGAAATTGAAGGAGAATATTCCCTTAATATACCTTATCATGTATATATGGTATGAACATGGGGAATAGATGGTTTTCACACTATGTGGTTATTTTTAGTAGGGATAAGAATAAAAATTGAACATCGTGTAGAGTATTAACAAGCATCATACATCTAAAACCTCATTGAATGGATAATAAATCTAATGTGGGTTATGAAAGTCCCATTTAGTGTTTGATATTTTTTATTTTTAATGGTCATTTTTTTGAATTAATAATGATAATTTATGGGAATTTAAAATCACATGATAGATTTTTTATCCACCCACTAAGTGGATATTGGATGTGTTTCCTACATGGTTTTGGTAATTTTCATGAATCATGGATTTCATAGTTTAAATTAAAGAGAACATAACCCATTGGAAAGTAAATTATGAAGTATAGAAATCATGGTGAGATTCCAATTAATTTTGATTGATTTTAAAATATATCTCATGTTAAGAACATTTTATTATGTTTGGGAACGTTTTTTTGCAACACTAATACTATAGTGAAGTATTAAATGGGTTAACGTATTTTTTGGGGAATGAATTTCAATATAAAAATATATTTTAAATTGAAATATGATACATAAACTTGTTGTATGATCAATTTTTTGTTTCCTACTAAATTTTTGGATATAATCATGAGATGATGTTTTGGAGAAGGATAGTGAAAATATTGTGTAGGTAGAGGTTATTGAATATTTACTTCTGATATTATGTTTTGGGAATTCAAAATTAAAATTTAGAAAATTTGTGATGATATCATATGACATAAGTTCTTTCTTTTATGTGTGGGTATATTGATGAAAATTGGATAAATATTTAGTTTTCAATGTACTTTAGTTATATCATATGAATTAGAATTTCATTTTCTAGTCCACCATAATGTTTATATGGATTTATGATGATTTAATATTGAATTAAAACAATATTTTATAAATAATAATGTCTTATAATATCTTTTTTAGTATAAAAATGAGAATAATACAAGTAATAATCATTAAAATTTCTCAGTGTATGCCTTTAAGAAATGAATGTTAGTATGATGCTCATTAGATCTAGAGTATTGAAAATTTACAATATGTGTACTTGTGATTGAGATCTCGGTTGATGTCATTTTTATCTACATAAAGGAAGATAAGAAATGACAGAATATTTTTAGAGTTAAACTATGATATCAACTAGTTATTTAAAGATAATACACTGATAAATGTAAAGATAGATTATTATTTACACCCTACATAAATGTCATGTTATGTTAAAATGAAGCTATGTAATATTCATGTTCAATTTATTAAGGCTACATAATGTACGTATATGGATCATGTAAAGGTATATAGGAATTGTTATAAACTGTGTAAAGTTTCAAATGAGTTACATAATGGGTATTTCTAGATTTACACAGAGCTAGTGATAATATTTCTATGATTGTAATTGAAAATTTAAATTTATATGGATGAATAAAATTATTTTAATTACTGATGTAGACATCAAATAGTGGATTTTATTTTAGCAATTAATTTTTCAGGAATATATATTTAATCTATATTTAATAAGATTAATTTTTTAGTGGAAATTAAGAAATTATTAAGACATCTTCAGCTGAGAGATTCCATAAAATGAATGTACTGATTTTTTTGATATATCTGGTATGATGAATTTCATGTACCATAAGGAATGTTGTATTCATGAGATATTTAATTTTATTATATTATATGATTTTAGTGGGATGTTATGAGAATGTTTATTTATTCTAAAATATATGTTATTTTAAGAAGTTTTCACTTTTGAATGGCATGATGATGGAGTTTTCGTTGAGGGATCTCAATAATAAAGAACATGAATTTAGAATATATGATTTCTATGAGAAATAAAAATTTTCAAATGTATAACAAAAAATTTCCAAATTATTATTCTTCCAAAAAAATGATTGATGATAAAATTAGTATAATTAGTAGTGTGGGGACACATCCATCTATTCTATTTAATAAAAATTACATGAGATCATCTGAGATATCCCAAAAAATTATTTTGAAAAAATGAGGGTCATATGAACTAATACATTTTATTAGATATTATATATTTCGTATACATGTAAAATATTATTTCATATAAAACAATATATATAAAAAAATAATGGGATATCGTTTGATTAGATGAATATAACATTTAGGGTAAATGTGTTATTTTGATTAACATAATCTTAAGTAATAAAATAATGAAGGATTTTATACTTATGTGAATATAAATATCACTATGTATGAATTCTTGAGATAAAATAATGATCCATTAATTATTTTGAGACCATTTTAGGTGAAATGAAGTAGTGAGAAGATAAAGAAGAAATGAGGAGAGATTGGTTGTTCTATTGTTGTTCAGATTATTTGGACTTAGGACTTTCATTGACTGGGTACTATGAGATAAATCCCAGAGAATATATTCTGTGTATTTATGATTTTTTATATAAGATAGGAATGGATTTCATTTTTTTTGAAATAGAATATGGATAATAAATAAATAACACCACATAAATTTGGGTTAGATGGGATGACTTGATTTCAGGTATTTTAAAATAATTTATGAATAATAAATAATGAGGAAAACCTAAATTTTACAAACCCGACACAAAACCTATGTAAACAAATACCCCATTAAATAATTTATAAAATACTAAAAAATCAAATCTATCCCACATCCACTACCTCTGCATGATAAAATAATAACATAGAAGAATGAAATATGAATAGAACTGAATTTAAAAAACAAATTTTAGTTATCACACAAGCCCCTAGATCAAGAGACACCTAAGGATGACCAAGGATAACCTAATAGAATGCAGATAAACCTTGATTTTTATGGATGTCATAATAATTGGAGTAGATCCAATTTATAAGAACAGTTTTTATTTAAAAATATGAAGCACATTATCCTGGAGTGATGGGAATAGTCTAGCCAAAATATTAAATAGGTATGAAAATCACAATGCGATCTTACATGAATTTTTGGGAGTTACACTATTATTATCCAATATAAAAAATTAATTTTATGATGTAATGGGAGACTTCATTATCGAACACTTGAACCATTTGGAATCAAAACATAAACCAAGACCTTCTCCATCATGCATGCCCAATCCTAAAAAAACCATGACACTACAATCACCACTAAGTAACAGTTATCCAAAAAAATTATAACATTGAAATATTATAGTTGAGGATATGGAAGTTTTAGACCATTGAATCAGTAGTAATTTATTTCAATATTTCCAAATATTATGATATTACATTAATATGATTACTTCTATCATTTTAATAAATTAGTTATATAACTCTGATACAAACAATGATATGTCTGGGGAAATTGTTTCATCATAATATAATTCTTGAACAATTTAAAATCAATACATAAACCAAATCCATCTCCAACAAACATGTTCTCCATGAAAACCACCATGATGTAATGATCACACCATGTTGCAACGATCTCAAGAAAGCTAAATTCTTTAAATCAAATAGATTTGGCACTATAAGGACTGGTAAGATACATCATATATAATTGATTTCAATATAGCATAATCCTATAATATTACTTTTATAAATATATATCCTTTTTTCAAATATCCAAATAAACTAATATTCATAAAATATAAAATCTACTATGAAAATGATAGATCGAAATTATAATCCATAATAATAGTTACACTATCATATTTTTTTCAATCAATATTAAATATCATTATAAAATAATTATAACAATGTATAATATATTTTTATTTTCAATACTAAACTTCATAAAAAAAACTTATTCATGATTGATTTTAAAAAGAATATATATGAATACTTCCTAAATTAACTTTTCCCCACCTAATAGACCAAACCCCATATAAATGAATGCTACAAAATAAATCAAATATGTTTTAATATTTTATAAAATAATTAAATTGATATAATTAAAATAAATATAATTATACTAAAATTAATGTTCATTTTCATTTATGATGTGATACCAAAGGGAAGAAAAATTTTATTAAAAAAATAATTTAATCCAAATAATTTATGGAAAACTGAAAAGAATATATTTATATGGATAATTATATAATCCATTTGTTGGAATATATAATTGAGTCACCATGAATCTATTTATATTGAAAAATTTAATATCACTCACACAAGATCCTACCAGTTGATGAAATATCCTATTTTAACCCATATAAAACATCACAATGTCCCATTAGAGAACAATTTCTATATTGTATTTAAATTTTCATTACATATTATAAATATAATTCCATTTTATGTTTTAAAAAAATTATCTTAAATATTCCATTTTCATTAAACCATCATGAGAAACACATGTTATCAATAAAATAAACCACAGCATTGGATTATCAATTCCATTTAGGTTATGGGTTATCCTATGATCATAATAATTTTATCAAATCAAGTGGTCATGGTCACTAATTTAACTATTATATATGAACCACAACCTTCATGTAGATTTATATGGAGTGGTTTTCTTTCAGATCCTCAAAATTATCAACAAAATTTAAAGATATTTGATATATGTAAAAATTACAGAAATTAATTAAAATCATAACTATTTAGGTTGTAAGAAGTTATTCTTCCAAATATAATTCCATTGGAAGAATAATAACAAAAATTATTTTTCAAACTATCACATGCATTGAATCTATTTTCCTCTTAATAAGTTTATCTAAATAATAATCACATGGATAATATAATTTTCCATCGGAATATATTAATTAATCATTAAAAAATATTCTATAACCGAATATTTCCATGTGAAAATTTTCAAACTCTTTTTCGTCAAAAAACTTTAAAAAAACAATATTTATATTCCATTTAGAATTCCATGATTTCAATATTTAAATGATTCTACATAATTATAAACACATTTATTTATCTAAATACAAATTTTTATATATTCTATTTCCAATTTAAATAGATAATTTTATACATACTATATTTTATTTATTTTTTTCTTTTGGAACTGTTTTATTTTCAAGCAATTTTTTATTGGATAAAGTTTCACATTCATAAATTTTCATTTTACCAATCATCTTATGACACTAATTGTGATAGTTATAATATTTTTATAGAAATAGTGTGAATGTTTTTTATAAATATTCTAAACACACGTAAAATATAAAATAAAAATATCACATCTATTAATGTAATTAATCCCATATAGAAACTATTTATGATTATTGTAGAAATAAGATAATAGGGATTAATAAAATAATGTTGTTATAAGTAATTAAATATTTTTAACCACATAATTCAATTGTTATATAGGTTTTTCAATAATTTTATAAATAAAAATTCTAAATTATAATTGAATTCATCAATCTGGTTGTTTATATTCCAATAATACTACGAAATTATTATTTATCATGAATAATTTAATAAAAAATTCATTTATTTTTCTATTTAAAAACAAATTAATAACATTTTTATTATTTTTTTAATACTACAATCAAATAATTGTTCAAAAAGAGTACTATATTTCATACTCAATTTTAATATAATTGTTAGAAATTTTTCCATATAATTTCTATTTGAAAATATTTATCCTTATCCAATGATATTAAATAAAAACATTGTATTTACCATAGTTCCATGGACATGAAATCAAAGAGAATGATTTCGTTCATTTTAACTAAATTATGAGTGGAAATAAAATAATATCAATGTATTTAAATTTAATGTTCACCAATTATTAAATTTTAATAATCTTGAATATTTTTTAAGATCCTTCAATCATGGAAATTAAATTTACACTATGATTTTTTAATTGATGACCATAAAATGAACTTCATAAATTATGAATTATGAATTAACTAAATAGTGTATTAAGTTACATCCAAAGTTGTAAAAAATATTTTTTCCCCTGTAAAATTTTGGAATATATTAATGAATATTTTCAGAGGTAGGTTCCTTGTCAACATGACATTTTGGTTCACAGAGAGCCTTAGTGTTGATATTCTAACAGTATAATATATAATATACTATGAACAAATTTTTTTTATTGTTTATAAGAATATCACCCAAATTGGGTCTCATATAATAAAAATTATATAGCTATAAAATTCAAAATTTTGGACTTTCCTTGAATAATTTTTTTTGAGTGTATGGTGTTTTCATTAAGCGCAGTGACTATTGTAAAAATAGACATATAACATTATTATCTAAATCATTGTCTCTTAGCCCGTCATGAAATAATACAATTCGGTTTAATCCTATTTACTTTCACATCCAATTATTATCTAACTATCCCTATATAATAGAGATGATTAGGGAGGAAATGTTTAGAAGATGAATATGGGACAACATATTGATAATCGGTTATCCAAGGAACAAGAATTAGATAAAAGAGTTCATGGAATTATCTAATGAAAATGATTCGGAATATTTACGAATCACTGATCAATACTATTTTAAGATAGTTCAACAGTTTTTTTTTGGATTAGTCCCCATTTTGTACTCCTCTAGGTCAAATGGGAATTAATTTTTTTATAAACTTAATTCACATATTAACTACTAATTTACGGTTGATGGTTTATCTCCCCTGAATATGGAATTGCATAATTTTTTTAGACCCTTATTTTTTCAAACTTCATCATTTTATTCAGCAATGTATAACGTTAAAAAATTAGATACTGATGTTATTTTCCTCACTTTTTTTTCTTTTCACCCTTCATAATTTAAACAATCATCATCTATATTTATTTTAATGATGATCCAACTGCACTATAGAACCAATCATTTGATGATGAATATTTTGAATAATAGATCATTATCATGAGTTTGTATTTTTATATTTAATGCTTGATTGTGGACATATGATAATGAGGGTGCACCGAAAATGGCATTATTAGTGGTGTTTCGGTAACATTTATCATGTAGTGAATCTCGAAAGTGATAAAATTTTATTTTACTATCAATGATTGGATTATATTGTACCAATGATTCTTATAAAGGCATAGTCAACTCACATATGGGATTATGTGTGGAATCCATTGCAGAATTAGAGGTAGAAAATCACAATAATAGCTTTAAGATTAACCATGCTTTTTTGAAAAATCATGATATAGTTAGTGTTTAGATTGAAATAACACAATCCATGTAACCCCCATCCACAGTGTATAGTTTTATTCAATGTGATAAATATCTCATCATTTGGGTCCTTCCCACATTTCATGTGGATTTATACTAGTGAGTCCTTATGTATCTATGGGTACATGTACGTGACTGTGGCTTGGGTAAACTTTCTTGACCATGGTAAATAGGCGCGACCTGTGTACATGTTCCTATCCTTTTTATATGATCATGGATAGAGCAAATGGGTATGGATAATATATATTGGAATGGATTTGGTAAGTAGGATTATCAATTACACACACTCAGGAACAGTTTATAAGATCACATCTAGAGTACGTAGAATTTGATAAAATACAAAAATATGGTCTTTTATTGGTCTGGGATTAGTGAGACACATTTTCAATTATTTATACATACCATGTTTAAACAACATGGTTATGATGGATACAAAGTTATCAATAGCCTTGAGGAGTATCAGTAAGGTACTTTCTATGTGTCCATCCCTACGAGGGTACAAGGAGGAATACTATCCTAATGATAGGTTTATTGATCCCCAATATGGTTTAGTTATATATAGATTTAGGTATCCCTTAATGCAGATCATGTTGTTATCTTTTATCATTCATCCCTATGTCGGGTCAATTTTCCCACTTTTTTCCTCTAGTTAATGTTATCCACACATTATTGGGGTTTTATAGATATGTTTAGGTGTCCCCCATATGTTCTAGGGTGGAAATTTACCTCTGTATCAACAAATATTGATTTCTAATGTGTACCTACTCATTGAAATTATTAGAAAGAATGAACAATTTGATGACAACATTTAAGGTTTTTTAGAGATATGAAGTGAGTTCTATTAGGATGGAATTACATTGTACATTCGAGAGATGTCTTGGATTGGTATGGAGGACTTGACCTTAATTTGAGAAATTGTTTCTATCAATGAGTATATATGAATTCTTGTTCTTTTCTCATTCAGCTCAGTATATTTAATTCATTCTGTTTGGTGACATCAAGGTTTCCTATTAGAAATGTTTATATTCTCTCCTAAATGGGATCTTACATCACATGTCATGGCATATATAGAGGGTAGTTCTTTCGAAAGGTCCCTCAGAAGACAATTATCACATGGATCATTGTTTTCTATATCGACTATACATGTTTCCTGGAGTCTCACCATGATTTTTGTCCTCATTTATTAAAATGATAGACTATTTTTGTGTATTTGTGGGATTTTATTGGTCCCTTTTACTTTAATGTACATGTTTTACACACTAATGTGTGATTAGACATATGAATTCATATTTTGTATTAGTTATTTCATTTCATTACACATTATCTTAGTGTTTCCATATATGTACATTTGAATAGGTACTTAATTCTAATACCTCCCTAGTGTGTGATAAGACTATATGGATCTAGTTTCTAGTAACTAGCCTACTGGAAATCCTCATGGGGTGTTACAGTAGGTTTCCAACTGATCAAAATGACCCTGGTGAGATAGGTCACGATATATTGGTATCGGAGGGTTAGGTTGTCTTTTTTGACATATTTAGGAGATAGTCCTTACATGAGTACTGGTTTGGGGACAATGGATATAGTTTATATGTATCTAGAGTATATATCTCATTCAATGTATCGATGTTATTCTATAGATTACAATGTATAAATTCAATAGGACTCGAGTGACCCTCTAATAGACTTTGTCTATGTAGGCACATGGTTCATTAAAAACAATTATACTAGAATAAAATAATAATGGTTTTGGTTTCAATATATTTCTGTAGTTATCTCCGTCTATATTCTCATTGATGATTGTGCATCTACGAATTTAAAGGATGACTCGAGAATGATAACAAAGATAGAATCCACAATAGGATTTCAATGATGATTTAATTAATTTTGAGGTTTTAGTTCATGGGTCTATGGATAAGGTGGTACGTTAAGATGGTTTTCTAATAATACATTCAATCTTTTAGTTAGGGGATTTCTTGAACTATAAGTCGATTACATGAACAATCTGATCACACTTCACATGTTCTATGGGTCAGGAAACCTATCATTAAGAGAGATCGAGACCCGTAGCCAAAATAGGACTGTTTTGAGGTAGCTGGGAGATTTTTTTCATCATTAAGACCCCTCACATCCCATAGTGGACATAATGGAGGTTCCTCTCCCTATAACCATTGGTTTTTGGTTGATCTAGGTGAAAATGATGCATGAAGAGGGGTATCACACATTGATAAATAATAATCTTCTCTAAGGGGATGATTTTAACATACGGACGTTGTGGGAAGTATCTAAGAGCATAACGAACTCCTACATGGAATCATGTCAAATGTATAGTAAATTTCTAGGTTATATAACCTCTCATGGTACAACTAGACATGATATGTGGTGTGTAATTTCTATAGTTGACTATTGAATATTTTCTTCACTATGATATCTATAATTTTTTGGTATATACATATATCCCTTTTTATATTGTGGTTCTAGAATGTTCCATTCTAGATATTATATTTATATATTGCTGTAAACCGAGTGTTGGTAATGGAAATGGGTTCCATGGAGTAGAGAATTTGGATGTCGTTAGTTGATGAGTTCCTCATGATTGTCAGTTCATTTGGGATTTATAAAACCTTTTTCCATAGATATGGCATAACATGCATGTATCTTATGAGTGTTTTAGTCAGCTGATTGAGACACAATTCTACCAATATGTTATATGTGGTTATATTGGGTCTGATTATTTGACCCTCTATAGAATATATAGTGATACGGTCTATAGACAACCTAGGTTCAGGGAGTGGCATTAGAATATAGATTTGTATGGTGTTTTACACTATAGAGAAAAATAGAAAATAATGAGAGATGGGGAATATTTTTATCTCATTCCACCACCTCCCATGGTGATCAATGCAAGGAATAGGGAACTATTAGTAATATATGTCTTTAGCTATAAGTCGTATAGGATACTATCATGAGGGAATGAATGATACTTTGAGTAATGATATGTTTATTATAAATACTATCTACATTAATTGGTGTACATAAATGTGTCACCTTCTTTCAAGACCAAATCCCATGTTTGAGGTCTTGAGTTTCTAATGGATCCATTTAGATCAAACCATTCATTTAGAGACACCAACCAGAGGGTATTCACATATCACAAAATACTGTAAAAATTGTGACCAATATATTAGGGTATATAGTATCTTATGGGATCATTTTATGTCTATGATGAGATCTTAAGAAATTATTCTTGGTGTAGACTTGATCTCTATGGTCCATGCATTGTTTGATTGTTTTTAGTGAAGGGTGTGGTATGTATGCATTGGTGGGATGATGTTTTACTTATTTAGAGTGATGGATTATTATGGATTATATGACGTAATTTTTTTAATGTGGATACATATGATTATTATTCCATTGGTTAGTGTTACCATTAACGAATCCTTTGTTTTGGTCTTTTATATTCCAAAGCTTGTGGTGGAGTATATGAATGTCTTTCCTATTGACATGTAGGTATTACCTACCATTTTATAGATCTATTTACATAAATAAATAAAATAAGGATATACACTGGTATCTTTTCTAGCATATCATACTACCTCTATAGAGTTTTGAGAGATGATTGTTCCGTTACAATGTTTGGAGAGGATGGGATTTATTGGAACTAGTGTGTCCTTGAGTATCCCCAGAGTTTTTTCTAAGAAGATGGATGGGAGAATGAGTTTACGTGTTTGATAACCGTGTCTAAATTTGGTGAAAATAATGAATAATAATACAACTATAAGAAAAAATTATTTCTTCTTCCAATTGAATTATATGTTGTGGTTCTTAAAGATTGACCACTGTTTAGGATATCACTAACCCTATGTTTGAGTAGAAGATATGCTAAATACAACATTATGATGTCGTTAGAACTACTATGAGTTTTTTTTCATTCTTTTAGAGTGATGTATCCCAAAAAATATTAATGGGGCCTGAAAATATATTATTTAACCATTCATTAATGTAATCATGGTATTATTCATCTATGAAATCCTTGAGTACATGGATCTAGAGGTCGAACATACTAGGAAATTGAAGATGGTTTTGTACATAAATCGATATTACAATTTGTATGTAAAGATATTAATGTTCTTGTTTTCTTTTCAAGATTTCCACAACCTAAAAATCTCATCTCAAAAGAAGGGTATAAGTGGACCCCACTAAATTCGAAGTAGTTATAGATTTGTAACCATAAAAAATTGTGGCCTAGGTGTGGAGTTTCTTTTGTTGGAAATTTACTCTTAATTATTTTTTCCCATTTTTATAGTATTGTGGTTCCTATAACATATTTTACCCGAAGTGAAAATTATATTATGTTGATAGAGAGATGTCAACAATTATTTTAGGAGTAACAAATAAGGCTGATGTGTGACCCCCTTTTAATAATACCAATGGAGGGTGTTGAGTATGTGATGTTCTATGTTGACTCCGGATCTTGGATTTTAATATTTCTTGTTATGTGTATTTTGGTGATTGATTATGGGTCCTAAAATATGAGATCACCTGATATGAAATATACATACCATGATTAGGGTTTCGAATTGTGGTTTTCAGAATGAATATGTCAGGACATTACCTTAATGGAGATCTATTTTTCATTTATTCTAACGAGAAGAGTCAAAAAAATGTATTTTCATTGAAATACCATAATTTAGTAAAATGAGATGAATAGTTTCTCTATGTGACTATGTCATTGAGATATTATATCCTCTGATAAATGGGAACACAATGGTATATTCACTCAGTGGAATATATAGTTCACTGTTAAAAAGTGAGGAATCATAGTTGTTTTCCATTACAGTTTGGGATGGAACATCAAACCTCTATTTAATGGTTATTAACACTTTAATTATTCATTATTATACATAAGCTCAGATTATAGACATATAATTCAAGTTCATTCATAAGAAAATATCCACTAGACATACTACTGATGAATTCTATGAAGGTGGGAAGCACAATATCATATTATAATGATAGAAGATGATACCTGTTGTTCTTCAAAAAGAGGTAGTATGTGAGTTCCATGAATCCCCAATACAATTGTATCTAGTATTGTAAGATATTATCTAGGTACATCTTATACTATCTAGTGTCGATGGATGAACAGTTGTGTGGATATGTTTATCACTGGATTTTCCACTTGACAGTTGTAGAAAGTCGTTTAACATGTTTTAGATGGTGTATATCACCCCCATGAAGTGACATAGTGGAAGTGGGATGGTATTTGAAATCCATTTATTTCAAGAATTCCAATAACTGATAGAGATCATGACATTGTCTAGGTGATTGTAGATTGAATCACTACAACATCCCACTTTCTAATTGATCGAGAGAAGTGTTTATTATATATTTTGGGGACCCTATATGAGTACGATATATTCTATATTCATGGAGTTCCCTAGTAAACCATTTTGGATCATGATTCATAAGTCAGACTAATATTATTGAGAGTATTAAATGTCGACATTAAGAATCATTTGTGGATCAAAACAACATTTATCCCCCAAACAAATGGCACCATAATGTTAAAAAAAATTATTTTAAATGATATGATTTGGGCATGAATGATATACATTGGACATGTGTGGGGGTATACCCTCCTCTTGGTAGAGTCTCGTAGAAAACAATAACTATTCCACCAACTATATTCCACAATTGGGGCCCTATGTAGATAATTGTACTAGTCATAATTATGCTGCATGGATCCAGGGGAGATAGTTCATATGGGACATGAGTTGGTTCAGGGGAAAATAGGGATAGGTATGATCTTTTAATTGAATATTAGGACTATGTAACTCCATTTGGATATATATTTGAGCTGATCATAAAGGTATTTGGAGTTCTAAAATGGATAGAATGTGTTTTGGAGGGTTTCCCATTGGTGAGAATTATCGAGGTATATCCATGGAGGAATTCAATGTACAATATTCACATATATTTCTATATTTTTTATAGGGTTGTGGAGGTGTAATACCAATTATCCCTACCAGTACAGTTTGATATAGTGCATGATTTATTCAGTATGTCACAGTGGAGGAGGTATGGTCACCAAATATCATGTTATTAACTGGCATGAGATATAAATCAATGATAGAGATACCTGTACAGAATAACCAATAGTGTTAAGGGAATATAAGAATAATATCTTTATCAAGATATAAATTCACATGGTTCATGTTCTATGGATTCAGAGGAATAAAAAATAGTACATATGTGAGAGGTAATATTATATTCATGCTCAATAACATCATCTTTTTTTGTAGGTTTTTTTTCTTTTTATGTTTAAAATAAATATAGTGGGGAGAATATAATGATGCTATTCATGTGTTATAATTCATTGAAATATATTAAATAATTTGTTTTCAGTTATACATAGTGTCAATTTGGGATTATGTGGCTAGGGGGCTCAATTTTCATATATTAAGAATAGTACATAAAACTGATCATTTGGGCATAATTATTCTGATTTAATATAATATATCATATATATTTTCTCATAAAATGAGACTAAGTCTAAAATTAAATCTCAACTATGTGGTTTACCCTCTATACACACTAGTGTAGAAAACGTTTTTTACGTCGGTTATTTTTCATTTTTTACGTCGGTTTCTAGCCGACGTTAATACGTGCGACGTTATACATAAGGTTTTGACGTCAGTTATTTAAAAACCGATGTCAAAAACATAAAATCGCGATGTTTATCACGTCAGTTATTTTAGAACCGACGTGATAAAGAAAATGGGAAGGGTTTATCACATCGGTTATTTAACAACTGACGTGATAAAAGGCCTGGAAAATGGTTTATCACGTCGGTTATTAAACAACCGACGTGATAAATAGGGGCGATGGGGGTTTCTCACGTCGGTTCATATAGAACCGACGTGATAAACCGAGGTGAGGTGGGTTTATCACATCGGTTCAATAAGAACCGACGTGATAAACCGGGGTGAGCGTGGTTTATCACGTCGGTTCATATAAAACTGACGCGAAAAACTGGGGGAGGGGGGTTTATCACGTCGGTTATTAAATAACCGATGTGATAAACCATTGTCCAGGCCATTTATCACGTCGGTTATTAAATAACCGACGTGATAAACCATTATCCAGCCCTTTTATAATGTCGGTTATTAAATAACCGATGTGACAAACTATTTTTCAAGCATTTTATCACGTCAGTTATTAAATAACCGACGTGATAAACTATTTTCCAGGCATTTTATAATGTCGTTTATTTAATAACCGACATGATAAACCCAATTTTTTTTAAACAGAATGCAGTCATCTTCTCTCCACCGGAATCAACCAGAAAACAAATCAACAAATCGTACCACAAAAACAGAAGTAGATCAAAATTAACCATGTACATAGATAACTTATAAAACATACCCCCTAGACAGCCCCCACCATCATTTATACCCCATGGACAGCCCTCCCCCACCCCGTTGGAGTGCTCACCCTCATGTATACTCCCTAGACAGCCCTCCCCCACCCCATTGAAGCTCCCACCCTCATGTATACCCCTTGGACAACACTCCCACACCCCATTGGAGCTCCCACCACACTCCTAGACTGCCCCCGACCCTCAGACACCCCCAAACACCCCTCGACAACCCCCCACCCGCCTGAACATCACCCCCTCACCCCTCACCCCACTTAACAGCCCCCACCACACCCCTGGACAGCCCCAAACACCCCTGGACAACCCCCACTTCCCCCCCACCCCCTAGACCGCACTCCCATGCCCCCTGGACCGCTTTCCCACACCCCTGGACATCCCTGCCACCCCCCAGGACTGTCCCCCTACCCCCCCAGATAGCCCTCCCAGACCGCTAGACACCCCCAACCCCACTGAACACACCCCCACACCCTTGGAACCCCTCCCCCATAGACCCAAATCCATACCAGAAAAACCATCAAAAGTAGACCAAAACAAGAAGTAGAGAAAAATTAAACATTCACTTATATAACATTCAAAAATTACACTGTCAACTTCAAAAAACAACTAAATCCATCCTAAACAACTACCAAATTCACAATTAAAACGAAAATATTCAAAATTACACTTTACATTACAAACAACTAAAATTCAATCAAACCTGTAAAATAATTTGACCACTCCACTTGTACGTGTTTTATGTCTTAAGCAGTATAGGGTTGAGGGTCATCAAAAAGCTAAAAATTAAAAAGAAGATAGTTAACGTGTATAATGAATAAATCAAATTGAAAAATTATGGCAATGTTTAAGAGGAAATCTTACCAGGTCAAAATTCACAACTGTCTCAGTTGTTATTATTTCATTCATAAATCTTAACATATAATATCCTCATTAGATGACACCTTGTTTTTCATGGCAATTCTTTTTGAATGAGTGCAAATTCAATATATTATTTTTATGTATTAAATCAAAAAGTACAAATTATAAATGGAAATTTACGTTCGAATTTACATATTTGATCTTTGCATTTCTTTTCTTTGAGTTTTTTTGAAAGTAAACCCATGCACTGTTAGAAAATAATACGAATGTGTTAAATTTAAAATTCATTATAATATATAAAACTATTGAGAAATTGAAACTTACTTTTCCAATATATTCTTAAAACGTTCCCACACATCACCATGAATAGAGCATATCCAATAAAGAGCTTTCTCCCTTGGACAAAAAATCCCTAACATCCAATGATCACTGATAAAAGGAAATTTAATTTTAGTGGTTTTTTATGTTAAATGATAATTAACTATTTGAGAGAAATGTGTTTCATACCTCTCACAAAAAGTCATCATCCAACATTGTGTGATTATATTCTTTTCAAATCATTCAGCAATATAAACAATTATTTGTTCCTCATTCAATGCACATGCTTCAGGGGAAATCAATTGTGGGTCCATGAATCCATATACTTCTGTCCGCTCATTCCTCTCACAAATTTTATAAAGATACCTAATACAAAACATACATAAGTATGAATTTTTAATAAATATAACATAGGTAAAAGGTGTTAAGACTTACATGGAAAACAATTCACCACGTTGATGCCCAACTTATCTGCAGTAACAAGCTCCATGATATCAGTTTTTGTAATCCCCACACTTATTTCACGTCCACAAACATGAGATTCCATTGGAAACTCATAAAAACCCAACAAAAAATGTGAATATCTTGACAATCTGTCAAGACCACTGGAATCTGTATCTGATGTCATAGCCTGTTGTCTATGTTGTAGTCTATACAGTATTTCTTTACCTTTGAAGTATTCCTGTGAAAAAGAAATTGAAAAATATAGTAGTTTTCAAATGATAAAACAACTTTAATAAAAAAAAGATATAACATTCATACCACTATGGTAATGAGTCGAAAAAGTCTGGTTGGCCAAACTAAAAAATGGCCGATACTCTATCCAACTGTCACCACCTCATTTGTAGGTATTGGTACCCTAGCTGATCTATCCATAATATCCTGTACAGTGACCCTCTGATTCTCTACCTCTAATTTTTGATGATGAACTGTATCTCCTATATAATATACCAACTCGTATGCTACTATATGATGTTGAGAATCATCAACATACAACTTGAAATATGTAAGAAGCTGCGGCGGAGGTGTAGGATAAAAAATGGGGTCCGCAGGCTGAGGTGGGGGAGTGTGAGCTACTGGCGGAGGTGGAGGATAAATAATGGGGTCTGTAGGGGGAGGTGGAGGAGTGGGAGCTGCAGTCTGAAATTGTCTTTGCATTTCCGAAAACATAGACTGCATCGACTCTCTATTCTTGTCCTCCATCATCGCATTAATATTTTAAACTTCAGCCTCCAAGGATTCTATTTTTTTAAACCCTCTCAATGTTAGAATTTGAAGAATATGGAAACACTTTTCTTACCGAGACACCTGCTGGATATCCTCTTACACGACCAGGATGTTCGGGACTTCCTAATGCTGTAAATAAAATATCTTCCCTCCCAGTAGCTATAAATGTCCCCTCTGAACTGTGCTCCTCAAGAGAGTCCTGTATTAATTAATTGAACATTTCTGTAATGATTGAAACTTATATGAAGAAAAAAGTTATCTTAAAAAAATTAAATAGATATCTTACAATCCTCTCAGCTACGATTCTCAATTATTTTGAAAGATATTTCCCTTTTTTCCCTTCCGAGCTCTCTTCCATTTTTCATGTCTAGATGGAGGGGGTGGAGGGGCCACCTCTCCAGATCTTGAAGACTCAGCTCTTAGTTGTTGAAATTTTTCCGCCATCATTTGTTCTTCCAATAATGCATACCCTCCCCGAGTTAAACTATGAGGGTATACATTTTTAGATTGGATCTCTTGATGATCTTTCCTTGTTTGCTGTAATTTAAGAATAACAAATCATTAACAAAACATTAATAAAATCATTTATATAATAATGTTTATAAATGTTTACATTGCCCTTACCAGAAATGACTCTTTTTTTCTACTTTCAAAAAAATGTCTCTATGTGTCTTCAACTATAAAAGGATATATACGACATGGATTTTCGTGACTCCTATGACCATAAATGAAATCAGATGAGAGGGTTGGTTTGAAATCCCTCCTCTCCTAGCAGCCAACGATATGCATTTCTTCCTGACTCCTCCAGTGTCAGGAATATAAAATGTCATCTGATAAAGAAGAGGTTAAACATATTATATATACTAGAAACATTAAAAGAATGGTCAAACAATGACAAAAGATCATACCAAAATCTTCTCCCACAACTGAGAGATAATCCCTTTATCTACAACTCTCCAATAATCATACAGAATGCTTACTTTGGTCTTAGCCTGAGTTGCAACAAAAGTCTTAAAATCTTTGGAATTCGGACCTCTAGGAATATCATCATCGTCAAACTCAATGACTATCCTCTGATCATGCGTACCGGCAAGTGATAATTTTGGTAAACGTGTGCACCCACGTTTACCAACCATTAAACTCTTTGTCGTAATAGGAGCATGTGAATGTTCATCCCCAGAGGTATGACCAACATTATGCTCCTCTCCAGAATCATGTGGTTGATCATCTGAATGATCTGTCATTATCCTTCAAATCAAAAAAAAAACAAACGTCAGTTCACAAATATAAAAATTCAAATATTTTAATACTACTGTAATCAGAAAATTGAAAAGTGTACTAAGTTACATAATAGTAATCATTGGTAATATGGTAAGCAATTTAAACAATGGTAAAGATGGAAAAGGTGGTCAAGATGGTCAAGATGGTAAAAATGGTAAAAATCGTAAACCTGGTAAACATTGTAAACGTGGTAAAGTAATTGTCAGTGAACAAAAATAAGCATTTTAAAATTCATGTAATGGTTATAAACATGATAAAGTAAACTAAACAAACTAAAAACAAACAAACACATATACTTATTTTATTTTAAAACAAGTTTTAATAAATAAAAAACTTACAATATCTAACATTTATGGAAAAATAAACGTAAACAAGAAATAATTATATGTTACCTGTAATTTTTGGAATGGACAAATGGACTGTTTTCCCAAATTCCTTCATCGTGATAGTTCCTTATGGAACAAACTATGTCTTCAACATGATCATCATTATGTTCTGTTAATATTTCCATGGAAGTAGGGATCTCACATAAATCAACATATTCATCAAGTTCATCCTCACCAACATATTGTTTTTTCCCTTGTAAAACAACATCCCACTGCATATCTGATTGATCTACTAAATAGAAATTTTTTTTTGCATGTGTTTCCATTATAAAAGAATCAGCACTGTCTTCCAATCTATTTAGATTAACTAGTGTCATTCCAAATTCATCGTCTCTGACACGTTTGTTACCGTTAAACCATTTACAGTTAAAAACGGGAACTTTAATTTTAAATTAATCAACCTCCCATATTTCTTCAATCACTCTATAATATGCACTTGATGCAGAAATTGGGTTTTTGTCCTTAGCACTCAAAAAATGCATTGCTTCTGCAAACACCAATACACCACTATTCTGAACTGCAATTCTGTTGTCCTGAGCTTTTGTATGAAATGTATAACCATTAATGTCATAACCGGACCATGTTATCACATTTAAACATGGACTACCCACTATCCATTTTAATGTCTCTGATACATCTGATCTACCAAGCAAAGCCTTTTTAATCCATGACAAAATAGTTTTGTTGTGCTCATTCAAAATCCACATTTCTTTCTTCTTTGGATGACATTGTTTCAACTCATTAATATGCAATGTGATATACGGTTGAGCATCTGCTATGTTATTCAAGATGTATGATTATAACTTCTTCATCTGTTCAGCTGACAATGATTTGACTTTCAAGCCGCGAATCCCCTTTCCCTCATTATTAACTCGTTCATGGTGAGATGGAGGCAAACCTATGTGTTGTGCTGCAGCCATGTAGCTCATACAAAACACTTCTACCTCCTCAGAAATATACTTTTCAATAATGGAGGCTTCAGGTCGATATAGATTTTTAACATACCCCTTTAATATTTTCGTATACCATTAAAAAGTATACATCCAACGAAGATATACAGGTCCACAAAGCTTTATTTCTCGAACCAGAGGAATCATTAAAATCACCATTATATAAAAAAAAGTTGGAGGAAAATACATTTCCAATAGACAAAGTATATAAATTGCATCTTTTTCCAAAATGTTCAAAGCATTCACATCAATCACCTTGTTACAAATTGAATTGAAAAAATAACGCAACTTCATTATAGTCTTTCTGATACGAATGGACAATATTCCACACAATGCAACTGGTAGAATTTGTTGCATCATGACGTGACAATCATGTGATTTCATACCTATCAACTTCAATTCCTTCAATGAGAAAAAATTTTTTTGCATTAGAATAATAACCTTGAGGGACTTTGGTATCATGAAGACACTGATAGAAGCTAATTTTCTCCCTCTTCAATAATGTGTGAAAAGCCGGGGGAAGAAATGTTCGTCTTCCTTTAGGAGTGGGAGCTAACTCCAAACATATTCCCATTGATAGTAAGTCTAATCTTGCATTCAATCCATCTTTAGTATTTCCTTTAATATCTAACAATGTTCCAATCAATGAATCAGAGATATTCTTCTCCACATGCATGACATTAATATTATGTTGAACTTCATGATACCTCCAATATGGTAGCTCAAAACAAATTGACCTTTTCTTCCAAATATGTCTATCATTACCAGATTTCTGTGTCTTTCCCAATGTCACGTCAAGGTTTTTCACCCTCTCAAAATACAGATCAGGGGATAAAGGTTTTGGAGCAGTATCAAATTATTGTGAGCCATTGAATGATTTTTTTAGTCTTCTATAAGGGTGTTCCATAGGCAAAAACTTTCGATGACCCATGTACACTGTTTTCCTCCCATGATGCAATTGACAATATGACGTCTGTTGTTCGCAAATTGGACATGCTTTATGCCCTTTAACACTATATCCCGAAAAATTTCCATACATTGGGAAGTCATTTATAGTGAATAGAAGCACTGCATGTAGTTGAAAATATTCCATTTTATAAGAATCATACACCCTAATACCATCATCCCATAACAGTTTCAAATCATCAATCTACGGTGACAAGTAAACATCAATATCATTACTGGGTTGCTTTGGATCAGAGATCATTGTACTCAACATGACATATTTGTGCTTCATACAAACATCAGGAGAGAGGTTGTAAATTTCCAATAAAACAGGCCATGAACTATGTGTGCTACTGAGTGTTCGGTATGGATTCATTCCATCTGTGCACAACCCTAGTCTGAGATTTCTAATTTCACTTCCAAATGTAGAATATTGCGCATCAATTTTCTTCCATTGTTGACAATCAGCTGGATGATGTATTTTTCCATCACATACCATCTCTTTAGCATGCCATCTTAACCTTTTTGCATCATGTGAATTAGCAAATTAACGTTTGAAACGATTAATTATAGGAAGATACCAAAATACCTTTGAAGGGAGCTTTGTAATCTCTACATCAGCCTGTGATTTTTATTTCACCTTATATCGTGATGTCCCACATTTAGGACACTCTGACAGAAATTCATATTCCTTCCTATATATAATGCAGTCATTAGGACATGCATGTATTTTCTTGTATCCTAATCTCATCGGGAATAATATTTTCTTGGCTTTGTAATGTGAATCTGGAAGATCGTTATATTTTGGAAGAATTTCTTTCATCAATTGTAGCAGCTCTGTAAAACTTCTGTCACTCCATCCATGCTCCGCCTTCAGGTTAATCAATCTTAACACCGCCGAAAAAGCCGTCAAATCTGTACAACCAAGATATAATGGTTTTTTAGCATCACCATATAGACGCGCAACTATCGGTTCTATCTCAATTTGTTCTGCTACAATATCGCGAATCATTTCTTCAATTCCATTGGAGTTACCATCTTGTGAATCATCATCATCAGTGACATTCCATCCAGTTTCAACATGCCAAATCCAAGGGTTGTGACTCAGATTAAAATCATGACAAATCAGATGATCTTTTATCTCTTTACTTTTCAACTTCTTCATATTCAAACATTTCAGGCATGGACATAAAAAAATGTCACTACTTGGAACATTTCGTTTTTCAAATTCCAAAAAGGCATAAACACCTTCCTCAAATTAATTTCTCATTCGATGTGTCGTAATCCAACTTCGACTCATTATTACCTATAACAAATATCGACAAAAAATATATATATTTTTAAGATAAGACAAATATATGTTTATATGAAAAGAATCATAATTTGAATGTAAAACAATTTAAAATATAAAACAAATCTATAGGTATTTAAAAAAATATGATTGAATATTATTTTTAAAACACAATATAGTTAGATATAACAGTTTTAAATTTCATTGAATTAATGAAAACCATGACTCCTACATAGTTTAATATTGATTGCAGTTTTGATGTTTTAATATATTAGATAAACTACCTGTTTAACATGTTATTAATGGTTTCTGTAGACCCTAAATCCATTTGGTAAATATTTTCACACAATTATAAAAATCAATGGAAGTGTTTTTGGGAGGAATATGTTCAATCATTTAATTTTGATGTCCCATATTCTATAACAAAAGGCAATGTGGATACCAAAGCCCTTAGTTTGGTTTTTTTTTCTCAAAGGGTTTGTAATGAAAAAGAAGAGTATAAGTTGATGTATATGATAAATAAAATACAACTATATTTTATTTAATGTTATGATAGAATGAATTCATACGATATCATTTAGGATATGCTCCCACCAAAAGTAACCCTCCTCAGTTAAAAATGAATAAATTTAGATAATTATGCAGGAATTCACACATGTATTGTTGTACATAAACCAAAAAGAAGATTATTAGTACTAAAAGTAAAACTAGGAAGAAACAATAAACTCTATATACTCATGAAAGCTACTCCACAACACTTCTATGCTACTACCATCTATAAAAAACTACAGATTTCTTTTAAAAACAAAAAAAAATTGTTTATATTTATGTATGTTGGGCATAACATGTATACATTGTAAGATCCTCCCTAAAACATCTCATGAAAATGTTGAGGAAGCACACTAAAGCCCTATGAAAAAAGGAATCTAAATCATCACCTAAACAAGGAAAAATATTTTCATATACTCACTATGGATCACTCACAAAATAATTCATATAAATAAACCTTTTTGTATAATATATATATATATATATATTAAAATTAAGGTTCTCGGATACCACTTCTCCATTAGTTTTCCTCTCACACCCCAATTATAATGTCATGGTCTCACCCCACCCATAAATCATCCTACCCCATGTGAAATTGTATCACTTCCATAAATGAATCATATGAATATTAGATTATCTCATCACCATATTATCAAAATAGTAATGAGGTGCATACTTGGAAACCACTACATCTTGTTTTCATTAAATGTACAAAAATCGAAAAACATAAATATAGAATATCCGTGAAAAAAAATGAACGAAATAAATTCATGGAAGGCTTACTTGAATGTTGCGAGTTGAGATGATAGATCCGAGAGGAGTGATGAAGATAAACAATGAATCGAAAATGAGTTTAACGCAGGTCGATCGACGAGCCGATTAGGGCTTACCGCACGAGAGAGACGAGCCGGTGGACTGTCAATCGAAATATCGTAAATGACAGTCCACGGGACTTTAATTTCATTAAAAATTTTATAACGTCGGTTATTATATAACCGACGTTATAAACTATTTTTTAAATTTATAATGTCGGTTATTTTAAAACCGACATAAAAAAGCTCCAACGCTTTGGTTTTTTACATCGGTTATTTTATAACCGATGTAAAAAACCTACCTGTTCTTTGGTTTTTTACGTTGGTTATTTTATAACCGACGTAAAAAACGCGTAGATATCTCATTTTTTAAGTTGGTTATAAGATAACCGATGTAAAAACCGAACAGGCACGATTTGTAACGTCGGTTATTAAAATAACCGATGTTAAAAATCTACTCGCCACATTTTTACGTCGGTTATATATAACCGACGTAAAAAATGGTGACGTAAAAAACGTTTTCTGCACTAGTGGCAGCATAATCATTAAGTTTGTCATGTTTTAATTTAATTGAATTCATAGAGAGAGTAATAGACAAATAAATAAAAAATATAATTTATGTTTGGTTAAATTGTTGTGATATACTCCTCTTTTATTTAATCCTTACTATGGAAATATTCTATACATAAAAACATAACCTCAACGATTATTGATGAAGGTATATTAGATATTTTATAATAAATTGAGATAACAAATCCATTATCAATTTTCAATGTATTTTTTCCTCATTAACTGAGTTATTGGATCATTTCAATAATTATAAGGCGATTTCATTCGATATTAACTATTAATCAATTTTTTAGCGGTTTTGATTTATTGTATTAGTAAACATTTTAAAATACTCCATTATAAAAAGGAATTAACTATTGTTGAAACTTAATTCATACATTTATTGTTGATTTAATGTTTTTTTCCTAGAATAAGTAACAGAGGAATGTTTTTTATTCCAAATTTCTTCTAAATTGTAAATTTTCTCTAAAAAACATGAAGGATAACATCAATAATAGAAAATGTTCATTAAAATTTTTTTTGTTTTATTATTTTCTCCCCATTTTTCTATCCTTTGTTATTAGTATTACGTTTGATTAAAATTTCGACAATATCGAGGAACAGATCACTGCATGTTAAATCATTGGTTTCATATATCTTCACCAATAGTTAGTATTTTCGATTGAATATATTATGGAGGATTGATGATAATGATTGTCTGTTGGGGTGGTTATGGAATATTATTTTCCAATTAAAGTGTGGTTAGAAACTAATTATCTAATATGGGGCATGCTCGATCAATTCAAATATGAGATTTCATGTTCAATATGTGGTGGAAGTACATCGACAAAAAATTCATTAGTTATTGTATTAGTGGGTCGTGCCATTCATTATGTATACATGTCATGTTCCCTCATCTAGGGTGTGTTGGTGGTCTAATTCTCTTCAGTCTAGTAGAGTATTATTAGGGTATGTTCCAATGTTCCTTCCCTAGGATGGTATAGTAAGTCAACCCCTATTAAACATAGGATGATTGATCCCATCTATGGGAAGATTACTAATATAGTAATGTTCCACATTGTATTGTTTTAGGTTTTAATCCTCTGTCATTATTACCTTGGTTTGGTATGGTATCCCATTACCAAAATTCAGAGTGTGTGATATGTATCTCAGTGGGTTGGTCTAGATAGTGTTAGGTATCTTCCTCTAGATCTGGGTGTGATCACTTACTTTTTTATTGACATATTCTGAGGTCTAGAAAGTACTTATTCATATATAGTCTCAATAATATTGAACTATAAGATGACCAACTTTAGTATTACTAAGACCAATGGATTGATTTATCACACATGTCACAACCATCCTCCCTAGACCAAGAACCTTGTTATTTGACCCCATGGTTTACCCACAATACCATGGTTTCCTACAATAGAAACCACTTTCTATTATGAACCACATTAATTTATCATAATAATTATTTTATAAACAATCAAACACATTTTATACTAGTTTTTTTTCATTATAATTCATTAAAATCTGGGGAAAAAATCCATGAGGTCACCCATACTGATCACTACGCTAATCCAAACATGATAAACTGTGGAGTTCTAATCATTTATTTGCTTGAAAATAATTATGACTGTTTTTTACATATTTGGTATCATTTATAATAATTTTGTCTCACAATTTAGTGGGTGTTACACTCTCCACCACATTAATTGTCAATATCCTCACTAATGACCCCACACCTCAATCCTAGGAAGTTACCCTACATATCAAGATAACTATTGAATCAGATACAATTTTACATGGCACCCATTCATGAGAAATGATCATAGTTATCTGACCCCACATGTCTTCTATAATTCCTTAGATGACTTACTAGAACACTAAAGGATATTTCTAACTCAGGTATCATATCAAACACATGATTTTATTCACAAGACATCACTTATTCATCTTGTGAGCTATTACCCACACACACACACCCAATAAAACCTCATCAGTGTTCACCAATCCTAATCATTAATCCCATATGAGAATTCTCACCTATGTATTTTTAAATAGGTAGGTACCCATAAAATATTTATCCTTATTGTCCTTAGCGGTAAAATTTTTCTTTTTTACGTATCACATTATCAAGGGTGTCCCAAAGGAATTTCATGGGGAAAAGTGTTATGTTGAGGAGTTTTTGAAACCCCTAGTCTAATTTTTATGTGGGATAATTGATTGATGGTTTTTCCTCTACCGTTGTAAAAAAAATTTGATGTAAATGAGAAAATTGGGGCAATTGTTCAAGGATATATGGTCATATATAATTTTAAATTAATCTTTGTAGCATATGTGGGTAGCTAATATAGATCTTGATAATGGAGACTTGCATGGTAACCACACAGTATGATTAACTATGTGAGTAACCCATGAAACCAACTCAAAATGGGGTATTTGTAGTCTATTTAGTTACTTTTTATATGGGGTTTTATTCCCTGACATTTCCACTCATTTTGTGTTAAACTAGGAAACTACCATAGATATTTCATCCTATACCAAGCTCTTACAAGTTCAATTTTTAAGTGGTTTCTTAGTGATTCGTCACCGAATTCAACATGTATAACTCTCTTTTTTTTATTTTTTTCTCGAATGTCCATATTCTTCTATAACATGATTTTTCATTTTTACGATTATTAAATTGGTTATGGTTATTTATAAATTTTTATTTTGGTTTCTAATGTTTTTTACCCATCATATGAGTCTTTTCTGGTTCATTTCATCAAATATGACAATATTACACAACTTGATGGTTGGATTTATTGATTCATTTGTTTTTATTTATGTGTTACATGAATAGTTGATTATTTAATCTTTTTTAGTTAAATATGGGATGATTTTGATAGATATTTTTGACATTCCAAAGGTTTTCAATAATTGGTTTTGTTAATCATTTCAAAAATCGGTGGAAATATTCATTAATTGGGACATCGATTTGAAATGTTATTTCAAAAAATCATTATGTCTAATAAAATTATAATTATTTTTATAATTGATAAATGAATTTTTTTATTGGGTTTTTATCTTATTAGTGTTTTTTATTTTAGATTCCATTATTGTGTAAAAATAATTTTTTTAGGGTTTTTTTCTGTTTGAATAAGTGAAATGGAGTTTCATTTAGATTGTGTTTTTTATTAACTATACATTATTAGGAAATTGTATTTTAATTATTATTTTTTGAAATACATTTATTAATGTTTGTGACATAAGTGAAGTCGTGGTTGGAAATTGGATAGGTGATATGGGTTATCCTTTTTTTAATCCACCATGAATTGTTGTTGATGTTGTTATTATCCATGTGCTACGTGCTTTATGAGGTGATTAATGATGTGTGATTTCTTTGAAATTTATTAATGAGTAGTTTAGTATGTTGGATAGTAATTATTATGGTGTTATTCCTTGGATATTTTCATTTTCATGTGTAGACGTTGTTCTCTCATAACCCACCTCCATTTTTATCCCATAAAGAATACTAGGACCATAGGTTATAATTAGTGGGATAATGATATGGGTAGTTGAATATAGCATAGTATAGTTCACCATAAATTAGTGAAACAAGGTGGCTAGTGGGTTTTCACTGATGAGAATATTTGTGAGTGATTTGGATGATAGATGTTTGTGGTCGTATTATTTTCTGGGATTTTAGGTCTATTTTAGGAAGAGTGTTGTACATTCCTAAATATACCTATGGGTATTCCACATGATATGTATCCTATGATATAACTATATATATATATATATATATATATTCTCAGGTGTGTTTATTATTATTTTGTTGGGATTTCTCTGTGTGTTGATCTTTTTTTTGAGTTAGTTATGTTATTGAATAGTTTTATTGCATACATTTATTAGCAATATTAATGAAATATTTCGTTACATTAACATTATTGTTACCCTTTATGCATTTATTATAATTGTTTGGTTATGTGATATATTTAAAGGGAAAATATAGAATGTTTTTTCATATTGGAACGTTAATTGAAATTATTTTGATATATTTTATACCTTGTGTCATTTTATTCTCAAAATTATTGTATTTTTCAATGAAGAATGGTTAGCACCATGAAATGGAATTATTTTTTCTAAAACCTATTCATGGAATGTTTAATGATAGTGTTTCTATTAAAAGTGAATATTATATGAATTATTTCATCCAATATTATATAATGGAAACAGAGTACTTTTTTTCAAATTAATTTTAAAGCTAACATTTTTTATTTATTTTATAAAAGGGATGAATTTTAGACATTGTGGTATCTTGTTGGATTTAGATCACACACGACGGATACAATTTTGTCAGATTATAGTCCTTATTTATTTTTTAGGTATCCTCATGTATTTTCATTAATTTATGAATCAGGTGCTTACTTCATTGGGAAGCAATTATTTTTGTTGTCATGGTGATGGAATGAGTGTCATATGGAGATGTCGATGAGACCATCAGTTTGTACACTGGGTTGTATTAAGTCTGTGTTTTTCTATTTTGTATTTTATATCCTAATTTCAGTTTTCATTGTAGTTTCACAACCATATATTGGATGTTTATTAATATGAGGATAATTTTGAATGTTTATTTATCTCTGATCATTATTCACTATTTTGGTGTTTATTTATGGTTCTTTTAGGTTGAAATCATCCCCTATGATTATGCTAGATTATCGTGATTCATTTTTTAACCACGAGAGGACCAGGGATGGTGTGTTGATATATAGTGGAATGATTTAAAAACCAATTCATATGGTGGATATATTTATTCCATCAAACATTTATATTATATCATCTTGGTTCTTAGAAATAGGAGTAAGTTTGTTATAATCACATTCTCTTTATTTGGGGTTTAATGGTATAAAGGAGATAGGACCATCGAAACATCCTTGGTAAGCATATAGAAGTTATTTTAATGATATTACTTGTGTCATATCTCATGAATCTATGGGTGTTTGTGAGTCTTCATTATGCTCCTAAGGTTATGGTGTGTCATTCATGATATATTATGGTTTTGAGTTCTAATAGTCTATTTTTTAGGATATTTTCAGGATATTTCATAGGAAATTACTCATTTTGGAGTGATGAATGGTGTTTTTTAGAGGGAACATAGTTAAAGAGAACCATTTTACGTACCATGTTCATGTTTGGTGAACTATTATGAACAATTTCAATTAGAATACATACAATTTGCACACTGTCTGACAACCATTGTCTCCAAACTGTGAACATTTGATAAGGATGTGAATTTTTTTATATTCCCTCCCATGTAGTTTACATCGTCTATTTTATTTAATAGGACTTTTTATGAATTCTAATAAAAGGTTTTTTGTAATGTTTTTGAAAAGTTTTGTTTTATTATTTTTTCCTTCAGTTTAGTTTTAAAACCATTCATTTTTTCCATAGATTCTTATTTATTTACATTATGAACTCTAGAATATTGTTCTGGGTTTTATTTTTTTGAGATAAATAATTTCATGGATTATCATTCCATAAAATCCATGAATTGACTTTCATGTGTTGGGGTGTGTGGTAAAAAATTTATACCATGACAAATATTATTTTTGTGGGTTTCCTGGTATCAAAATGATATGGTCATGTAGAGTGACAATGTTCTGAATATTCTAGGTGGAAATTTTGAATAGTGGTTTGTGACATCGCATCGATTTCTTTGAGATTCAGTTCCATTATGTAGAATTTTGTGGTGTATATTAATTGTTGATATAAATGTATTGTGAGTGTTCCTATTGTGATGAGATGTAAAAATTTTCATTATTGGAGTTTATTTTTTCGTGATGTTTAAGAATTTCTCCACCAAAAATGAATTAAAAATTATAATGGAATTCCTTTTTTATTTTCCGAGTGTTAAAAAATGTGGTTTCATGTCACTAACTCTAACCAAACTCATGATTGATGGGATAAAATAATCAATTACTGAAAAATGGACCACAAAAGAACATTTTCAAATGACCTCCCTCTAGTTCTTAACAGTGATTGAGGATAATGTGAGTTATTTTAGTGGTTATCAATGGTTGATTTTAGTTTTGACTTGTTAAAATATCTCGAACCCTCTATCATGATGTTAAATGTTCATTTGTCTATATTATTCTTTTTTGGAGAGGTAGAATATAACTATTCATGGTCAACCATTTGAGGCTCCATCCTAGGGATATTTCATTGATATATTTATTCTATGGTTTTATTCTTAGGAATAGAGAGTTGAGTAGGTGATGTTATTTTGGGGTATCCTACATTGTGATTAGTCTGTAAATGTTTAATTCAAGATTTTCATTATTTCGGTGCATTTCACTCATGAATTCTCTGCTTAAAAATTAAAATAAGGAATTTTTTTTCTAGAGACCTATGTATAGAGATTTGTTTCTTTATTGATTTCATCTAGACTAGATAAGTGAATATAATAATTTTACATGTTCATTGTCATTTATGTGATCTTGGTAGGGAATCCTATGTTGGTTTGTGATTTATTATCTACTAGACCACGTAAGTATTTTCTGTCTAGTAAGAAGCCGATGAATGAAGGTGATGACAATGGTAATAGGTCTTCATAATCTACTTCTCAATTTCTAGAAAAGTAGAATATCATTGTTTGGTTCCAGTGTGGGAGGTCTTCGAATGTTTTATCTTTAAGTTTATTAGCCTTGAAGACCCACCATATTTGTTGTTCTCTTGGTTACATTCAAAGGTTTTATGAGTTGGTTGGGATTAGAAGTATATGTAGTTTTAGGCCTAGATCATTATAACTAATTCTTAGTTCTTTCACTTACCTGTTAATTTTGGATGTTGAGCATTGTGTTTGGAAAATATTAATTTTAGTTTTTTATTTTCTATTGGTTACTTATCTCATAACTTTATAAAATAATTTCTTTTTATATAGTGGTAAAAACATATGTTGACCCCATATTCGTATTAAATTTGATGGTCGTGCCTCGATTATTGATTCATGTTTCCATTGATTAGTGTGAATAATGGATTTCTCTTTTTCTTTTGATTCCAGATGGAAATAACCTATGGTTTATACATGGATAATATCGGTGTGTTTTTTTGGTAGGGTTGTGTCCACCACCATGTAGTATGTCTCTATTTTAATTACCATGAGATAGTGTTTTAGGGAGTTCGATATGAAAACCCTTATATTTTGGTTGAGGATCATAGGTTAGAACCATTTCCATTGATAGTACATCATTTCTCATATTCCCATGTTATATGTTTTTAGATTCATTGAGTTTCAATAACCAAATTATTGATCCTATAGAATTTTAAACACCTATGTTTTTCTTGTGCTCTTACTCTTGTTGGTTTTAGCTATTAAAGAATCGTAAATTTCCATAGTAGACCTCTAGAATTTGTATTCTTGTTGTAATCCTCTTGTTCTATTGTAATAGTTTTTCAGATGATCCATAATTTTATATTTAATCTAAATGGAGGGTCGGCCAATTTTTGTTCTCCATTACCTTATAAATTATTAAAAATTGTGATATTTATCGGGTCTATTACCCTTTTTCATGTCCTCAAGGATTTTTTCTCAGGTGGTGTCCTGACCTAGTTATTATGGTAAGTGGGATAATGTATGTTTAGAAACTATATACATTTTGGGTGTTCTTTTTTATGATTCACCATTTTAAATAAAATCTTCATAATGGGGAGACATGTACTAGGACACACTGTACTTATTTCTATTCATGCGAGGTGATCCTTTTGGTTGAATTTTGTAGGTATCTTCCATCATTTGACATTGGAAGCAATGGATTATTAAAATGATGAGCTTTTATTTTATCCAATGGTCTAGTTATGAAATCTAGAGGCTCTTAGGATAAGTGGTGGACATCTTAATAAACCAGACATTAATTTTGATCAGAAGAGTGTATATACCAACACCAATTATTTTTACCTCCTTATATCCATTCAGTGTGCATTATTCTTCCTATGATTACTAGTACATCTCATAGTGGTACTTTAGAGGTAATGGTTTTCTTGCTCAATATGTAATTTTATATAATTTAGGAGTCATTTTTTAATTGATTCCTCATTTCTAAGTAAGTAGTTTTGGATTTTACAACTTTTCCAATGTTGGTTTTTACCTTTTAGGGATAGAAAGTGGAATCATGGGGAGTTTTTGACACCACTTGTTCCAGTTACAATGGGTAATTTAAGGATGGTTTTTCCCTCAAGATAAATTAATTTGGTGATGAACATATGAAAATGTTTAGACTTTTTCTTGTTGAAACTATTAAGTATCATGGTTATACTATCAATGAACACTAAGTGTGTATCCCATGAAACTCTTGAGACTAGTGATTTTCACCATTACTACATGGTTTGTTTAACCATTTCAGTGAACTATGATATGAAATCTAAGATGAGTATTATTTACATTTTAAGACCTTTTTAAGTGGTTTTTTACCAATGGTTCACCGCTCATTTAATCCTACTAATAAGCCTTCTCGGGAGCTTTCTTACATTCCATTGATCCTCCAAGAGGTTTTTTTCATGGTTTTCTAATGATTATCTACCATGTTAAAAGGGTATGACCTTATCTTCTCTTAAACATTAGTTTTATGATACATTAATCTTATCCACTAACCATAGTGGTCAAGATTTGATGATTATTTTGGATTTGAATGTAATGTATTTTTGATTTAGTTTTTTATTGTTTGGATCCATAGTATAATTCCCATTAATGTTCATTTTGTATAAGGGGAAATGATTATTCCACATTATGATTATGTTTCTAATTAAATTCTTTTTATTTAAGAGTTCAATGGTTTTTTGGTTCATTACAAGTTATTTTGTGTTAATGGTAGTTGGATTATGATATATAGATTATATTTTCAAATCCTTTTTTATGATTGGGTGGGGATTCCATTACAAAATGGGTAAATTTTTTTTTATATGAAACATGGATCTAAAATGGTATTTATTGCATTCGATATGCCCAAAAAAATTCTATAGTGGGTTATATTTGAAAAATTATGCTAATTATTGGAATTTATGAAAAATTTGGTTTTCAATGTAGGTTTCCCTAATTATGTGAAACTAATTTCCTTTTTTTGAAGGGGTGGTTTTGTTTTAATATGTAAAATACTGTTTCCCTTTGGTATTGTGGTTTTTTCTATGATCTTTCGGATTCCCATTGTATTGTTGTTTGAATACTAAAATATTTAAGAAGGGAATACAAATTTATATAATAAAATAAAAGGCATTGATGGAACATTGTTATGTAAAATTTATTGTTCCCTTATTGATTCCTATTTTTTCATCGTTTACTTGGGTATTAACATTATAAAGGATGGTTTAGGATGTGATTCATGGTTTTTGATGTTTAAGGGCCCATTAAAATGTTATTAGGGGAGGTTGGAAGGATGTGATTGTGGTGTTAGCCCTAGGGTAATGTTTTACCATGTTTTTAAATTGTTTACTCTTATACCACCTTTATTATTATTCTATCAAAAGACCAATGACACTGTGTTGCAATTAGTGGGATGATAATAAAAATGGTTGATATTACAGACTCTCTAGTAACACCTAGTTTAATTTCCTGATCTGGTAAGTGGGTTTTCATTTATGGGGCTAGTTGAGTGTGATTCAAATGATTGATATACGTGACTGTATTAATTTCTGACACTTTAGGTCTAGCATTGGTCATGTATTGTGTTATCTTAGTAGTACCTAGGGTGGTTCATCGTGATATGTTTTCTATGTTATTCCTTTTGTTATATATATATATATATATATATATTCATGTGTGCTTCTTATTTCATGGATGCGGTTTGTTGGTGTTATAATTCCATTATGGCATTCCAATTTTGTTGAATAGTATTATTCCATCCATTTATTATTAATTATTACCATTTTGGTTATATTGAAATTAGTATTTCCTTTTTTTCCTTTTCTTCTAATTTGGATTTGGGAAATTATTTAATGCACAAAAGGGAACCTTTCTTTCAATGTGGAACATTTTTGTATGCTGTTGAAAATTTTTAACTCTATATTTGCATTCTCAAATATGTAGTGTTTTTGTAATGAAAAATTATTATCATATTTAAATTAAATTGTTTTTATTAAACCTACTTCATAGAATATTTTATAGATGTGGGTATTTTGGGTGTTCATGTTATATGATTTTTTTATATCTATATTATATAAATGAAAAGTGAGAACCTATTTGAACATTATTTCTAAACTATACTATATGAATTAATTTATGAAATGATCAGTTAGACTAATGGTGGTATCATTCTAACTTTCACTAAAACCCTACATAGTTCCAATTGTGGGTAAGTATTCTTCATGTCATGTACAATATCCCTTATGTCTTATATTTCACGTTTCAACATACTATCACATTATTTTGGAATAAAATTATTGTTTTGATTATGGTGGTGGAATGGGTTTCATGTGGATATGATCATTGATCATTTTATTTATAAAATGATTTTTATCGTGATTGTTTTGGCCTCTGGTGTTTTTTCTTCTAGCTTCCATTGTTTTTGTATATCTATATATAAGATGTTTTGTTATGTGTGGTTTTCTTGGAATGATTATTTATCACGTATCATTACAAAATATTTGAATGTTTTCGTGGTTCTTTACTGATTAAATAACCCCCAGTTGGTATTTTGGATACCCATGACACTTGTCTTCATCCAAATGATATCTAAAATGCTCTTAGAGTACATGGTATGCCTATTCAGTCACCTATTCAACTGGAGTCCTATGTTGGTTTGTTACATTGGTAGAATATTACCAAAATTAATTGTGAATAATTGGTGGGTTTATGTGAGGAGATGACCATACATTAAAATTAATATTTATCTTTGATCATATATGGGTTGTTTTCATCCTTTGTTTGGTGTGATTATTATTAATGTTTTATATTTTCTGATTTTAGGTTTCTTATTAATGTTTTATGTTTTCTGA
This sequence comes from Viscum album, assembly GCA_963277665.1. Classification (NCBI taxonomy): domain Eukaryota; kingdom Viridiplantae; phylum Streptophyta; class Magnoliopsida; order Santalales; family Viscaceae; genus Viscum; species Viscum album. Next base: position 1,609,698,634 of record OY728155.1, on the reverse strand, counting down.
TTTTTGGTTTTTCTAGTGGTAATTCTTATGCTCAGCACTATAGGGGACCTTCCCCACAGGTTCTATGTCTTATTCCAAAAATGGGAATTTTGACATAACTAATGGAACATAGTGGGTAGGTGGAGCAAAGGTTCACAAGACAAACAACAAAAAGTTCCTAAATTTTCACTCTTATTATAGTCCACTATTACAACCATGTTAGAAACATTTTTTTATTTTAGTAGTCCTGTATTGGGATATTTTTCATTCTTATTTTAATGTCATAATCTTATATGGAATTTTTATATACATTCATTTTTTGTATTAATTGATTCTTTTTTCATTATATATTAGAATTATTAGATTCTTATGAGTTTGAGAGTAGATACATTTGGTTAAGACATTTCATGTGCTTAATAATCCTACTCATTTCTAGTGTACATCCCCTAGACTATTGTATGTGGGCATGGGGTATACACATGGCATGTATCTGTCTTGGTATGCCCTATTGGGAATGTCCACGACCTAATAACTGAAATCCATTTCATTTTGTTTAAAATGTATATCAATGAAAATAAAAAAAAATAAAAAAATAAATTGGAAAAAAATATAGAAAATATAAATAAAATATATCCTCAGTCACATTATATGATACCCTAATTCAATACACAAAACTCTTCTCCATTTTACTCAAGAGTGAAAAACATGTAATATCAAATTGGATAATGTTGGTAAAATGAACCACATTGTTATCTGACTTAATATAAACCCTATAATAGGATGAGTAATATGAAGAAGATGATGTCAATTCATAGGTGATGGTATGGATGGTCGTAAATGTTTCCTTGATTCTACATTAGGCATTTCTAGTGGTGTTCATTATCATTAAATAAATCTCATTTTCTAAATCATTATTTCGATAATAAAAATACCCATATCCTTATAATAATCATTTTTATTGCCTAATTATTTTTATGTGTTTAACATAGTTTAATTACATATTATGGTATTCCTAAAAAAAGTTCCAAATATTATAAATGAGGAATTTATATAATAGAAAACTAGCTAGTAGACTTCATAGATTATGGTGTAACATCTACAAGAAATGATGTGTTGAAACTATTTGGACTTCCATTATAAGAATAGTAAATCTAATAAAGTAATGATATCTATGAAAATTTTCATATAAAAAATAATTCTTCTGTTATTATAATTATCAAAAAATGATTTTTCTAGTACATATATTGAATTTTTATACTGATTACTTGGTAATGTATTAAATTCAAAATTATCATTAAAAATTGGAATATTTTCATAATAATGTTTGTATTATATTATACCACCTAAATAATATAATTTTTATATCTCAGTACATATAAAATGAACCAATGAATTCGCTTATATTTCTCCAATTTCCAATAAAAAAAATTTCAAGTGAGTTATAGCTTTAGAAAACATTATAAATCAATATTATTAATCATTTAAAAACAATTATCATACATATGTACTAAACATCTACAATCCTCAACTATTCATTAATCATGTTAAAAACATAATAACTAATCAACACAATTCCATTTAAATCATCTACTATAACTTATTCATTTAAAACCATTACACATTGTATAAATAAATTCATTATTTAATATCATGACTACCAATTTCTTCAAAATTGGGACAACACAGGCACATAATGTTCGTAAATATTATGTAATGTTTTCGGATTCTCATGGAACATATTATTAGAATTGGTAATGATTAGGTGTTTTTGAATTTTTTAATTTTTATATATAATTGTATATGATAGAATGTTTTTCTTTTTCCATGCACATTTATCAAACTATTATTCCCCGTTATATATATATTTAAAAGTAATTATAAAAACCTATCTATTTTCACACATCTCAAGATTAATATTGTTTCATCCTTTACACATACATTATAATATCAAAACCATATAAATTATGCAAATGGTTTTTATGGGAATCAATCACTAAATTATTTATATTATTATTCCACACTCGAATTTCCTACTCTAGAAGAACAGTTTCATGAAAATAAATATATCATGGCCACTTATGTACTCCTCGATGAATAATTACTAGAAATTGGTGTATAGGGATTATATAAACCCTTTGTAAGTGACTTAACCACTAATAAACCATCAAAAAATTTGTAATGTATTTATATTATTAAATATAAAAAGATAAACTTAATTTCAAATTGAATTTATATAAATCCAAAATATACATAAATAATACCTCACATTTCATATAACAAAAAAATGAAATAATTATAACTCATACACATGTATCTCAATAAAAAAAGTTAGAAAATTAAAAATGATTTTACATATGGAAAAAAATTTATTAACTCTAAAATCCTATGGATATCTTCATAAAGGTATTTTGGAACACATCCATGATGCAATTGAGTCATATACATTTTGTGTAATAAAAAATTTGAAATATAGAGATTCAAGAAATGTAAAAATATATGTTGGGATAAAATTATATTATATGGATATATCTTGATATCACAAATGTATCATTGATCTTAAACCAACTATATGTGAATTATTAAATTTCATACTATTAATTTAACATAATCTAAGGACATGACTCAAAAAATTACACGTTATAACCATGACACATAAAAACCACTTTATTCATGAAAATCCAACTCATGTAGAAAACCAAATATAATTATAAGCACAAGTCACTACCCAAAAAATGGAATAATCTATACCTGGATTAAACACATTACCATTAAAACCCAATCAATATCTCAGGATAATTGGTTATCTCATGAACTCCCAAACACATGGCATATAACCTATATGATAAAACACATGAATTGTTTGATTGTCAACAGTCCCATGATATAGAGGAACACATTCTTCATTATTATAAAAACCATACTAAATATCATTCCAATAATCAAAAAATTCAAATCATATTATAGTCCAATTTTATTCCCACATCATGAACAAATACATGTTTATTTTATTGGAAAACAAAATGTTATCTTCATAACACAACATAATACTTGGTATTAACTAAAAAAGTACTAGAAAATATCATTATCTTAACATCATGGTAATAAATTTCAGTACCGCCCAAAATATTTACACATTAATTCCATTATAATACAATTATTATACAAGGATTACGTGTTTCATATTAAATAATTACCAGTTTTTTAGTCACTTAATAATGTTTTTAACATTCCCTCATTTTCCAATTAACCATTATATATTTTAATCCTACGTATTATATATAAAAATACTCTTTAGTGATATGAAGAATATATACTAACATTATTACGCTTTTTAATTACCATGAAATCCATTTTATTTAATTGAAATTTTATTTTAAATTATATTTGTATTAATAAATTATATTCTCCATGAAAAAATATATTAACACGAAACATTTATCCATTTAAAATCATTTTTTAACAAATATAAATATACAATGATTCAGTATTAACATAAATCAAATTTATAAAAAATATTCTAAATGATTTTATTATTTTTGAGTAAATTTTATATCACAAATCTTATTAGTTAATATTATCAATAATTAAAGAATATGATTCCATTATAAGAAACTATTTATCGCAAATAATTATCAATAACTAATAATCACTTTCAATTATTTAGTTTTATCTTAGTATATTAAATTATTATTTAATGTTGATTCAAAATCACAAATTGTATTCTAAGATAATATATTTTTTATTAATATTAAATTCAATTTCTTTAACCTTTATTTACAATTCATAGTGGAACATAATTTGAAGAATTACAGATTATAATATTGAACAAATCTAATTAATTAATTTTTAACTTAATTATTAATCTCATGCCAACGAGGAAATATATACTAAAATTTTAGATTTACATAAATGATACACATGTATTGGAAAAGTAAAATCCTAATGAATTTTATGATCACCAAAAAATTTATGTAAATAACTCCACATTAATTAGAATCTAATATAATCACAGTTATTAATGATTAATATTATTCCTAAACTATAAGTGAAATTTGTATTTGGAAAATATATATAAAATTACTAATTTCATTAAAAAATTATAAGATTGATTTTGATATAAACACATCCATAGTTCTAAAAGAACAATTTAAATATAAATATATGAAGATACAAAGATAAAATCCTCAATGAAAATCAATTTGAGAGATATTTACTGGAGAAATGTCTAATTACTATCTAGCATGGAAATAAATTTTTATTTTAAATATAAAATGATGATACAAAATTGATAAAATTTACAAGATTAAAAATTCATACATTTAAAACAAGTGGGTTATTGGTAGATAACCACTATTTTCTATGAGGCCACCAAGCACCCAATGTGAGTCAGAAACCACTAGGTGGTCAGATAAAACCATTGAACCTCCATGTTCTTGGCCATTGAGTACCTAGTACACCCCCAATATTGATTAGATTAGATTACCTATTATACATTTATATTACCACCATCTATAATCGACATTAAAATATTATATTCAATTTTAAAATTTACATAATAGTATAAAAACTAAAAAAATCACACAACTAAATATTCCAAAGTTGTGAAAACATCCCCTCCTAAAGATAAACACATTATACAACATTGGTATTATAAATAGTCATTAAATAATCCATTATATATTGTATAATTCAATAAATATAAACATAAAAACCTGAAATTATTCTTTAATCGAACATGATTCATGTATTTTTTAGATATATTTGATACTATATTCCAAAAAATCAATACATAACAATAATGTTTTCTTGAAAAAATAATAAAATATTCCTATAAAATTAATTTCATCGTAAATCAATAAATAAATATTATATTTTATATTTAGACCCCTAATTTGGAACACAATGTTATATCAGAAATTAAGAAAAATATATTGCCTAATATTGTCACATAATCTACATAATTACACATAAATTACGCCAGAATCAACCCAATTTAGTCAATTGAATTTATTTTAAAACAATAACAGTGATGATCAATATAGAGTATAAAATATTTAAATTCCTTTATTGAAAACCATTCAATAAATTTTTTAGATATACATTAATTGTATAATTTAAATAAAAACACTTAATTAAATGGAATATATATATATATATATTATTTGAAATATCACAGACACACTTTTATGAAAATGAAAATTGAAGAGAAAAATAGCATCTAACATTAAAAACATCATCCATTACCATGTAAATTGGATGATTGATATTGTAAATAAATTCTTTGCTTATTTTAAAAAAATATATGAAAAAAATATGAATAAAATATATAATTAGATTAATATTAAATATTCTTCCCCGAACATTGTATCTAATTTATAAATGAGAAATTTAAAGATATATGGATTCCAAAAAAAGTAAGAATGATTTTCTAGAGGATAAGTCTATTACAAAATAATAGAAAAAAATATAAATGTATGTAATAATAAAATAAATGACACCATAATGTTATTAATGATGTCTATCGATTTGAATACAGGTAACCAGGACACATTAATTTAAATTATCTACTAATCAATTTAATGTGAAAGGTTAATAAAATAAAATTATGATTTAATAGTAATTTTTATAAACAAATTGATACTTAGAGAAGTTTAATTGATTCTTATTCTATTAGTAGTCTAGGGAGTGATGATGATTTTAAAGTCTCCATATTAAATTTGAAAACATGTAATTAAAAAAAGTATTTATGGGCCGATATATTGAAACCTCATCCTATAAATAATTAAATTGTTTTTTATATGATGTGAAAAATTAGGATCCACCATCAATTTGTGAAATTTGTGAACATATTGTTCATTTTGATGATACCTAATTCATGTACATGATGATGTATTACTTGCTCAAAATTTATATACTAATTAAAAACAATAATTAAAATAATAATATTTCTATATTTTATTATACACATACAATTTTGAAACTTCTTATTACTTACTGGCATGTGGTCCGTCTCAAATACATGAACAATAGTTTCAGAAAAAATCATGCTATATTTCTTAATTTTCTTTAAAAACATGAAAATATTCATTCAATTATGAATCCCTCAAAGAAAAATTTATTTTTCTATACATGTAATCTATCATAAAAATATTTTTTCTAAAATTACATTATTCTTGAGAACGAGAGGAACCTTAAATTAATTGTAAACCGATTATGCTCTTATTTTTAGAATGGGTAGTATTAGGTTTCTATGTTTCTTAATAAGAAAAAATAGTATTTTTTATGGATATAATATCTATATCAAAAATATAGGTATATTATCAATATTATAGGGAGAAAAACTTTTAGTATCATATGCATTACATTACAATAATATACACCGCATAGAATATTAATCAAAAAATTTATTTAATTTATTTTTTGATGAGGTTCTTACTACTAATGGTGGGAATAAGTCATATATTAATAATTATTTTTACATGGACATTATTTATCACATAACATAATTCTAAAACATGAAAATTGTATTCTACATGTTCTCATTGAAGAGTAATTGTTTTGAGAAATAGTAAGTCTTTTTGATGTTTTTATCTATAGTAGTAAATTAAATTCTTTATTTATATTCATATATTTATGTATAATGTCATTATAATTATCCATTTATCTAATGAGGGACAATATATTAATTTGATGAATAATTTATATATCATTACCAATTCATGTAGAGATCATTTAAAAAATTAAATGAATATTTATACAAAATAAATCTAGAAGAAAATACTATAAAGTCTCTAATTTCTTTCTTATATCTCCCTATAATATATTATGGATAAATTTTAGAGCATTTAATTGATATGGTGTTAGATTATATGGTCTTATGGGCCTAAAATATATATTTTAAAACTAATAATTTTACAAATAAACATTCATTAAACTCTTAGAAAAATGTGGAAGAACACCTAAACAGAGGCTCAGATTGGATATTATATTCCACTATTGAGTTTATTGTTTGAGTTTTATTTTAATAAAAACATAATCATTATCGGTGTCGAACTCATTCATGGGATAATAATTGATTAAATTTAATTATATTAATTTAATTATTCAAATAAAATTACTATCATAAGGATCCTTTATATATACAATATTATGGAATGTTTTCTAGGACATCAGCATAAACCTATAATTGGAGAGGTATAACATTGGATGATATGTGGGTGGACGACATCGTATCAGATCAAGATCGAGTATAGTTGCACAATCGAATTTCATGGATCTCACCGATGAAGGAAAAATAGGAATGTTATTCATTAATGAACGATCCAAACACCAAGAAGGATGTTTGAATTGTTTTATTTAGTCACATTATTTATCAAAATAAAAGGTGGATCAATTCCATGAACATGTGTTGGTTTGTTTATTAATGTTTGATATTATTTATGGTTGATTAATTATTAAATATATAATATCCTCTTCGTTCAAAAAATTTAATGACTATAGATCAAGGAAGAAAAAAAAGGAAAATGTTCATTCCTCAGATCATGTGGTTTTTGGATTTCTCCCCAGTTTCTATAGAAAATTACCTTTGGTGACATATTTGGCCAAATGTTTGATGAATTCCAACTATTCAATCTTTGAATGACCATTGTTTGAATCAATGTATTAATTACACATGTTAATTGAATGATCGATGGTGTGATGGAGGTGTGACTATGAAGGAGAATGAGAAGAGGTCTAATTCATCTATTATGGTATTCTATTGATCTTGGTTTTGGGTGCATCTTTGACATATGGCTCAATGGTTATGCATTTCAAAAATATTCAAAATAGAATCCAAACTAGTAGTGATTCTAGGGTTAGACCAACCCCAAATACTTTTTATGAGAATTTAATAGGTGGAAATGTGCAGGATGATACATAGGAGAACAAAATAGATTAGAAATTCCCAGTTTACATGACATTTACTCTGGAATTGCAGACATTGTTGGTCTCACTGTGCATTGATAGGGTTTCCATGGAAACAAAATGATCACACATTGTGTCACCCATTTTTGAGGCTCGACATGTATCATAATGGATACACAGAACATATAGTATAATGTATGTAGACATGTCTAGAGTACAAAGCCCGGTATACATGGGCATAGCCACGTGTACATGAGTAGGTTCATGGGAACAACTAACACTGTATTGGGATGACCTAACAGCTTGGTAAGAGTCTTGTTAGACATATTCAAACCATTTATTCTTACCTACACATTATTTACATTTACAATTAACTTCTATATGAAGCCTCACCACATGGGAAGGCCAGGGTTGGATAGATAAGTCATTTACCCAAGTACACATTGTGTCGCCCTTTGACTGAATTTAGAGCCCTACATTTCATTAATTAATAAATTTATCAGTTGAGTGTGTTCCATTGGTTCATCACATCATTTGTTAAATTTGAAATTAAATACATACATCTAGATTATGATTTATTGAGTATGAGTCTCATATACATTTTTATTCCCCTCCATTAGACGAAAGTGCAATCCTTGATCCCTTAATCTAATACCCGATTTTGTGTTTCTGGAATCCTATGACCTTTATGTGAAGGGAAAAATCCTCCATATATTATTCCATTTTAATTTGGTTTTAATATTAACTGTTACATGATCCCTGATATATCTGGTAGGTCCAGATTGGGGTTTTTGTGTCCCTTTGTAGTCATGTGATTGATCACCTATTTGAGTTTCGAGATATTTAGAGACCAATGTGTTTTCTTGAGCTAGTTACAATGATTATGACCAATTATATGAGCGTCTTTCATGATATCATGGATTATTGAGTGGATTCTCCTATACTAATAATTTCATCGAATAGATTCATCTGTCTAGAATTTTGGTTGTGACCTCCTAGAGGTGAAGTGATCATTATGAGTATATCAAGTTTTTTATTTAAGCATTGATTTATATATCCTTTTTTCTGATATGACTATTATTGATTCATTTTGTTTTTTTGGGTGTCCTAATGGGAATTTTTATTCTCACACTTGCATGGGTTATGCCTAAAATTGATTTTTCATCTACAAATTACATCCAATTTGATGGTGTCCAAGGATGACAATTAGGTGGTTGAGCATAGCATGCCCTAGTCTAACCGAGGAGTTTTTAATAGTGGGTTAATTTAATGGTATTCCTAACCTTTTAGGCAGGTTAGAGTATCATTATATTTCTTTTCGATTTAATTATGGATCATTTTCTGATGTTGGTACTTTATATAGGTATATTATTTTTGATATCATTGAAGAATTACTAATTTCGATTAAATTTTTATTACATGTCTGCATTTTATAGGACTAGAGATGTGTTTGTGAGTGTTTATAGGTAGATTTGGATTATTCTTACAATGTTTATGATATTCTTAGGTGGAAACGTTTCCATCCCTTTTCCTTTTGGAGTATATATTTGGGTACTCATGGTTATAGCCCCATCGGGTTGGGTCCTGATAAAGTGGTATTATATTACATGCTTCTACCATAGGATCATATTCAGTTTGATTGGTTTGGGTTTTATAGAAATAGTTTTAGTTGATTTTTTTAAAATATAATTATAGGTAATCTAGTGCTGGTGTGGTGACTAACATAACCATATTACATTACTTGGAACACAATCATGTCTAGGTGATATAAGTAGACATTGGTTGCATGGAATAAATCTGTACACTCATTATGTAGAAAGGGGTTGAGGTTTCTATTTATGTCTTGAATAAGATCCCTTATTATACACTTTGAACAAGGTACATTTTTTCATTTAATGATACCTTCGTAAAGACATTCATTTTTGATTCCACTACACGATCAAGAAGATGGTTCGTTGAGTGAAGAGGAATTTCCCAAAGGGAAGATTCCTAAAATAGTATTATTGATAGGTTTTCCATCGTTACCACCCCTATTGACAAGAAATTCGTTCATGAATAAACTAAAGAGTATTTATCTAGTTTTACTATGCTTAAATAGTTCTATAAAAAGTGATATACTGGGATTTTAGGTGATTCATACACCTAGTTAATTGAGGACAGGATAGACGTAGTTACTTGAGTTTTCATCCATATAAGGATTTTGGTCATTCAGATGGATGTCCTCCTGAGAGGATTCATTAGGGTTCCATAGATATATGGTGGTGTCTAGTGACTGAGTCACATGATGAGACAACTACCTCATGGTAATAATTTTATAATATATTCAGGGTGGATTTTTTCTATCCACGTTGCAATCATTATGAATCAGGGAGAATCTACAGCTACTGTAAGGCACTATGACCGTGGAAGAATATTCTATAATGTTTACTGATATTTTTTGGTTCACCATGGATATGCTGATAAATTTATAATTTACCAAATAGAACATAATGTTGGTATTTGTCTTCAAAATTATGGATTTAGTGATATATCAGTCCAATCTTATATAAACTAGAGTATTAGAAGATATTCTTAGGGTTGGAGAGATTCCTAGGAGAGTAAGAACCAGCAGTCAATGCTAGTAGTGGGAACCCATGAGATGAGACCTAAAAACTGGTCTCAAATGATATTTGTTAGGATCTTGGTTATTCAAAAGCTTCTAGAGAAGATCCCACGATATAGGATCAGTTCTGAAAGGGTCTGAGGATGGCTTGAGTCAACCATGGGAGACATTGGGTTTCACTTGTGATGGTCAAGGACATCTAAAATGGTATTGGGTACCCCATCATACAAATGGGTGATATATGGTTTAGAAACCACTATGTCATAGATAGTGATAGGAGAAGTGTGGTATTTAGGGTTAATTATGTTGAAGAGGGTCTTATAGAGAAGTATCATGTGGTCTGAGGGTTTCCTTATTACAACGATCACCTCTAGGTGTTCTATGCCAGGTATATAGAGTGTTTGTCCTTGGATGAGTACAAATATAATCTATATTGGCCATTCACCATGATTCTATAAGGATGATATTCTATATGGTCCATGTATTTTATACAGTAGGTGCAATTTTGATAGTCACAGGTTCAATTCATTCCATTCCTTCCACCACTCTGGTTTGGGACATCAAGATTCTAGTTGAGGCTTTTGCTTGAACCTTGTGCTTGGAGACTCTGATAATAGGTGAATCAACTATTTCTTTTCCTCTTATGATAGTATCACATGATTCTGGGGGTGAGATCATTTTATGGGTTCTCTTTTTAGTTGTTTTGTGGTGTTATGGAATCATCTTAAATAGTTTCTGGATATTAATAGTAAATTCTTAATATTGATTATTTTTTTGCAGGATATAGTGTGTGCTCATTGATGGGATGAGGATTATCATTATGGGTGAATTGGAACCATTGTTAAATGAATATGGGTTAGGTCATAGGATATTTTTTCATATTAGTCACTACATAGATGGAATGTCTTTTGGAAGAGTGGATATTTAGGGATGCTAGTTCCCTTTAGTGGTGGTGGAGTATGATAACATACATATCAAGGAAATTATAAGGTTATGAACTGAAAATAATCTAGACATCTGTATAGACATACACCCTATTAAGACCCTTATATCTACACCAGCATATTGGACGACTCTTATAGCGCTTTATGATCTAATGGTGAAGGGAGAGGACTTGTGGGAGATGGTCATCACGAGAGCTAGTTTTTTCTCTAGGATGTCCCCAATTTTGTTCTCTATGATGTATGATGGGATCTTGATGTTATGTATATATTACTCATGCTTGAACTAGGTGGCCATGATGAATATGTATTCACTACTGGGGATCGATGAAATCTTTGATCCGTTTAGAGTGATGTGTTGGTTTTTCATGATTCATCTTAGATCATGATATCCACATATTTTGTATCAGTTGAGGATATATTGAAGAAAACATTTATATTCCATGAATGTCACTATATATAAATTTTGATGCATTTTGGAATAATTAACTCCTCATAACTGTTCATAGACTAAAAAATGGATCTTCTAGGCTTTCTTAGATCAGTTTGTGGTGGTTTCCATCAATGATGTCCTTGTGTAGTAGGCATATAATTGTAAGCACACGAGACACTTGAGGATGATCATGGGAACACTCTTATTGAACAAACATTATAGAAACAATTCAAAGTGTCTGTTTGGATATGATAGGGCTCCCTACTAGGAAACATCATATCAATTTTTGGAAAGGAAGTAGAACTAGTAATGGTTGAGGTAATTCTAGCATAGCATCTACCCAAGAGTGATACCGAGGTGTAGAGTTGTCTTAGGTTGGATGGGTAATATAAATTATTTTACCCAATTTTTTTGAAGATCTAATACCCTTGAAATCATTGAATAAAAATAAGAATCCATTTGGGGGGTTGGAATTTTACTAGAAAGACTTTCATGATATGATGGATAGGACATGAATCTTGATATTTCTAGTGGAGGGTGTCGATTTCATTGTTTTAATGATTCCCCAGGGATGAGACATGATTTTTTGTAATGAATTGTAAATACGTTATCACCTATGGGTTAGGAAGTTTAGATAATATGAAATAAACTACGTGAACAATAGCCTTGAGGTAGTAGTTGTAGTCTTCTCCCTGAATATTTGGATACACTACTTGATGGGTGAGTAATTTATCATCTACTCTAACAAAATGGATCAAGTATATATTTTATCTAAATAATAATAAAATAATATTGAGGTAAAGGTTATAGGTCCTCAACAAATATGTCTTGTTGATTTTATGTACTCCTCTAAAGGGGAATATGAAGGACTAAGCTCTCGAAATGTGGCCTTATTATCCATTTATGACCAAGGATTTAGAGAATTTATCTTATTGAATTTATCTTAAGATGAAAAAAAATGGTTCTACATATATTCAGTCAATGGATGTTATGCCACTAGTTTTATAGTGTGTTATCTAGGAACAATATATAGATACTGACTAGGAGAACTTACATACTCAGTTGTCCACTGGAAGTGCTCCTAATAAATATTATGATGCTGGGTAGTACATTATCTTTTTTATTTGAGAGAAGATTGCACCAATGTTATTGAAAGATAATGTGATGAGGGTGTCTTATATATCACATTTCAATGTATATCTATGTGTTGTAAATATTTTCCAATACCTATGAAATTATTTTTGGAGGATAGGGATGATGGTTTTTTTAGAGATTGTCTCTTGATACCTCACATGTCAGCAAGTGATAGACGAGGACTAGGTTCCAGAGGATTTATATTTACACCTTGATGCACCAAAGTGGAAGTGGGATAGGATATCTTTGGACATCATGACTATGTTACCATGTATTTCTAGGGGACACGATGTCATATGGTTGATCATAGACCATCCCACTAAGTCATCCCACTTCATATCCATATAAGAGAAGAGATCAACATAGATAATGTGATGAATTTACATACAAGATATTGTCTGTAATGATGGAGTTTCCTTAAAGATCATTTTAGATCATGATGCTCTCTTCAAATTGGTATTATGGAGAAGATCATCATAGACATTTGAGACTCGGTATCATTTCATCATGGCGTTTCACCCCTAGAATGATGACCACACCAAGAGGGCCCTTAAAAATTAGAGGAAATCATACTAGATTATCGGTTTTATTTTTGTCATAGTGTTGATGATCAAATACCCTTGGTGTATTTTTCATTAAAAAACAAAAATCATTCCACCATTGGATAGGAACCAATAGATTCCATGTATTGGAAACCCTGTAGGTCACTAGCTTCTGGGATAGATATCTGTGAGTCAGTTCTCAAGGGCCCAGAGTTGGTTTGAACTATGATATAGATGGTTAAATTATTCCCCAAATGGATAAGGAATAACAAAGATGTCAAGAGTCATATACTGATTACATATGGATGCCTCTAGTGTTTGGGGATGAAGACCATGTTTTCCAAAGGGTCTCACATCAAAATGGATTTAAAATATTTGGCTTGGGAGGAAATTTGTATCATATATTAATTTTCCAATTCTAGATACTATGTATAGTTTTCAAGGTGGTGTACTACTTAGATCTACCACTATAGTTAGATTGGGTACCTGATGTCTACCACGTTTCATAGATGATGATGTATTTTTAAAACCCATCACATGTTATTGACTGGGGTGAGATGCATATTATTAAAGGAGATACCTATGTTGTTTTATGGTAGAGATTAGGGATCATCAATAGTAGATCCTTTAAGGATGATCAATCCCCATACCTCATGTTTTCTAGTAGCATAGTAATCATTAGGAGAGAACATGGGAGTGGTATGCCCAAATACATACCCAGTACCCTCATGTTTGAGCAGGGTTTTCACTTTTCATGATGCAAATCAGTATGGTTGGTAGAATGTAACAACCATAAATTTTTAACATGTGTTTCATTAAAATATTATATGTATAAATTTTAGATCTAGGCACTAAGACGCCATGAGATTCCATGGAGTAGTGGGCCTGAAAATTATATTTAATAATTTTTATTTATATTAAATTCAATGCTAAACAATTTTTATTAAAATTGAAAAAACTATTAAATATAGGATTAGATCAGAAATTTGAGGCCACTATTGTGTTTAATAAAAAATTATTACCCTAGGTGAAAAACAATCTATGTTTTCTTCAGGAATTGGGCTTGAGCGCATTCGTGGATGAGTAAATAAATAAATTTATTTATATTTAATTAATTATTCATTTAAAAACCTAACCTAATAATTTCTTATATATAGTTCAGTGACTAATATTTAGGTTTATCTGCATAACATTGAAAATTTAGAGATATATCATTTTTTGAGATATTGGAGAACAACATCAGATTTGATAAAAATTAACGGTTGTTGCGCCATTAAAGTTGGTGGATATTTTCAACGATTGAAAATATGGACCCTTATTCATCAGTGATCATTACAAAATCCAAGTAGGGGTCATGATTCGTTTGATTTAATTCCTTTATTAATCCTAGTCAAATTTAGATCACTTCCATGAAGAGGAACAGATTGACTCATTGATGGTTGATTTTATTTATGATAGATTATTTATTTTTCGGTTTGTTTCTTCTATGTTCATCAATTTCGTTGATAATGGATCAAGACCACAAATAAAAAATGTTTGAGGTTCATTCCATACATATTTGGTTCAATGGGTTTTTCCGTAATTGATTTTCATGTTCATCATTAGTATTTTATTTGTCCAATTGTTCGACAAATGTACATGGTTCTATAGTTTGATGATTGTTCATTGGTGAAACATATAATAATTGTGGTTTCAGTTCTTGATTGTGGGTGTGGTAAATGAAATAAGATGATCAAAGATGGTCAAATGTATAATATAATGATACATGGATTATAGTGTTCGTGATTTTTATGTATGGTGGTGACAGATGGCTTGATAATGATTTCCTTCATCTTGATCTGAACCTAGAAACTAGTGAGTGAAGACATAAGTGGTAGGCTAACCCTAGATCCTTGATCTCTAGTGACAAATAAAATTAGCAGTATTGCAAATGATTATTTGATGGAGAAATAGTGGCTTGTGTAGAATATCTAGTATCCCGGAATATACTCTAAATGTACCCACCATGTAGGACCCATCCTCTATGAGGAGCTTAAATTTCTATAGGGATAAAAATATCACATACCATGTCACCCTATCACATGTATTATAACTTGTGTTGGAAACACGATGTCAAACTCTAAGGATTAATGGTCATGGCAAGGATGATGTACTTGAACATGGCCATGTCTTCATGAGAATGACCAGGTTTACACATGTCAGTACCTAAATGCAATTCAAATTACACATTAATAGCCATAAGACATGGAATGATTTTAAAAAAAACATCTACACAACATTTATATTCAGATACATGATGTGTACTTTGATTTTTTTAATTTTTTTGTGAATCATCACAACATTGGTATTCTGGGGGGTTTTATAAATGTTTTGTACCCCTATTACACACCATGTAACCTCTTTGTTGGTGTTTGGAGCCCTTATTTTAATTATATTAAACGTGTATTGGATGAAAGTGTTCCCTTGGTCTATCCATTCAAGGATATAGTTTGGACATCAATCCAAATCTATTGATGTTGATGCCCACTAGATTGTGAGTCTCAGAGAGAGTTTTTGGTGTCCCTCCATGACACCGAAGTGTGATCTTACATCACATCTTCTTATTCCCTGGGTGGGGTTTGTATAGTTTGTGTGACCTCAACGTGAAATGAGTTGATCCCCCATCATGCTATACTTTTCTATAGTTTTCACAATATCATTAGTATACTATCCCCTATATAACGTGTCAATAAATATTGGGTTTATGGTGTCCCTTTGTAGTCTTTGGTGTTATCCAATATATGAGCATTGAGATATTTAGTGACCATTGTGTTTTCTTGGGTGAGATCCCGTGATCATGAAGTCATGGATGATTTTCTATGGTGATATCATAGGTCATGGAGTGGTTTCCCAAGGTACAAGAAATTACAAAAGAAGAATCAATAGGATGGAAATTTTGTTCTATCAACTTCGAGGAATTGTGTCCTTCATGAGTATATCAATTTTTTGATTATCCATTGTTTGTAATATACTTGTTATGATATGAGTATTTCTAATTATTCATATTTACTATTTTCAGGGTATCTTACTGGTTATTTTTATACTTACCCATATATAGTACCTTCCCTTACATATCTTGTCTTATACATATGATGGATCATTTGATGGTGTCCTCAAATGATAAAGAGATGGTTGAGAATATATTCAACTATACAGACTGAGTTGACTTGTAAGTGGTTTTATCTTATTGTATGTCCCACCAAGTAATCTAGATGGACACACTACATTTTTTCTGGGCTAGAATTTGGTCCAATTTTATTACTTTCCATACTTTATTATCACACTCTTATTTTCGGGATCATAGGATTATTCAAGAATATATTCATTTTTTTTACATAAAAAATTTTAATGGCCTTGGAGAATTGTGTGCATGTGAATGTACAAAAGGATAATTCCTCCATTGTGTGTGATTTTTCTACTCAACACTGGTCTCTAGCCCCTTTCATATTCATGGAACGTTTATGGTAGATGTTATTCAGGTCAGTTCATGACATAGAAACGTATGAATATTTGTTATATATTAATATTATAATAAAACTCGTAAATTTCATATATATGCCTTATAATTTAAATTTTGTAAAACATAATTATAGTATGTGTAAGGTATCTTTTGTAGAGACTACTAGAGTTTCTATGAAATTTGATAAAAATCTATGACCCATTCTGACAAAACAAGAAACATAATGTCTTGTTCAAACTTTTTAGTGGTGTATCAGTATTAAAACCACTAATGTTAGTGCATATAGATATACCATGATATTACCTAGACTCTATCATCATGGTCTGATTTTGAAATTATATAACCTTCATAAATTAAGTAACCATTTATTACGTTTAATTTTTTATAGAACCATGTCATCAGTTCCTTTGGATATTAGGTTCATATTGCATTAAGTCACATATAATAGAATAAATTTTCAATCGTGTATTTAATTATATAAATAATACATACTACTCAAAACCTTCTTAATATATAGGATTCACTATAGAATTTTATTATGGAAAGGGTGATCTAAAAAGTCCATTAATGGAAAAATGGATGCATGATGAAAAAATAAAATAGAGATATTAAGGGATCAATAATTATGACGTGAGATTAATATATATTATAAGAATATGGTATAATATTTTAATGTCAGGTATAAATATGGAATAAAAAGGGATCATAATTTATATAATATAATTTTAAGGTAAAAAGTTACATAACTATATAACATGTAATTAAAATATGGTAATAATAAAAATGTTCCAGGGAATGAGTAAAATATATAATAATGAAAATTTATAGGAATAATATAGTAAATACCACCATAAAACTTAAAATAGTTGTGCAATGATCTCTTCAAATTTCCAATACATAAAATCTCATAAGAACAATCCTTTTAAACAACATGTTATAGGAATGTATAATTCATAGATAACCTATCACATCATTATATATTTAATGAAAAATATGACTTATAAAAATAAAAAGGATACTATTTTCCAAATAAACTGATATGAATAACCAGATTAAACCTTCATGAAAGGGAATTGGATAAATTCAAGGATTTTATTTGTATGATTGTTTGTTTTTACGTTGTTTCAGTTGTTGTTAGTGAGTTTTGGAAAACATAGTGGAAGGGATGTTGAGTTTTATCATTATTTCTAGTAGATCATGGAACTAATAATTTCTATCATGGAAAGGTCTTCTTATGAAACATTATATCTGAACTGAATTATAATGAATAATTACTATCATTGAATATGTTTTGATAGAATATTATTCATAATATTTATTGTAGATATATAATCCTATGAAACAATGAGGATCTTGAATTTTTTTTATTGATTATATATTTTTATTAAATAATTAAATGGGATGTATTATTTTTTATGTAACGAATCTCTTTCCCTTATTGAATGTATAAATATTATATCTATGGAGAGAGTATATGGTTCATATATTTAATCAATTTGATAGTATGTTCATCAAATCCTTGAGAATTTCTTTATTCTAGAAACTATTATGACATCATTAACCTTAAAATACCCTAAATAAATTAAATCAGTTACGAAAGTGAAATGAATTTATGTATCAATTATTATAAATGGAATTGATAGTATTTCTGGGTTCTATTATATTTAAAAAAATTATCTAATGATTTATATCATTCTTAAATTATAAAATAAAGTACATATGTAATGATTCTAATCATATTGTACTCAATATACGGTTATTAAAATGGGTAAAGATAATAATATAGGGGATGAATTCTATTATCAGTTGAAAAAAAAATTCTTACTATGATGTGGGGGAAATTTTCATAATAATTCTACCATTATGAAGAAGATGGCTATAATTATACCACATAAGCTTGATTTGAAATTCTCGTCCATATAATAATAATATATGGATGATTTTACCTTTAAAAACCTAAAAACATTATAATAACTTATCCATTATGACCTCATCCATCTTTGAGAAAGAATAAAGGATAATTTGAAATTGTAGCAGTATTAAATTCCTTTTATGGTTAAAATAATAATTAAATTAGAAATTTTTAATAAGAGTAATCAGAAGATGAAGATTTTATTGAAAAACCCTTCCCACTTCACCGTGTTTTTGGTAATATATTACATAGCCTCATATATTTCTCCTCGTATGAAAGATACAACAAATAAATATAGAGTGTCTAAACAATATATTATTTAGAATATTAATTTTATTTCATAAAAAACATTAATAATATAATCAAGGGATGTAGTAATAAAAAAATGATAATTTTGAATCACATTGGTAAGGAATAAAATAAATCATATAAACTGTAATATCAAACTGATCGCATGTTATATATCACCTTATAAGTGCCCCCATATGTGGTAGATCATTAAACATGATATTCCAAAATAAAAAAAAATTACCTACAACATGTTACCAAAATTATCCAACATTCATTTTTGGAATCACCTATATCCTCACCCTACTCAAAATATTCAGTATCATGATATATGGGTCAACCCCTTACTTATATCCTTGAAAAAAAATATACCCAAGATTCAAGACACACATGCAGTTTTTGAGTATAAATTCCTAATAGGGAACCTTTGAGAAGTCCTTATTTTAATAGTGAAAATATATATCTGAGTTCTAATGCTGATAGAAGTAAAAAAAATAACAATACAAACATGCAAGTCCATATTGTAATGACACAAAATTCTCATATATATATATTACATCTTCTTATATTAATAATTATTACATTATATAGAAACAAGCCTGAGGACTGTAAAGTTATACCCCCTTTAGAAACATCATTATCTTCTTATTTGATGAATTATATTCATCATCTGCCATTAATATGTTCAAAAATAGTATCCTTCGTAGAAATACCCAACATTAAACCTTTATTCATAATTTGGGGAAATCAAACATTACAAAGGGTGAGCTCAGATGATCTGTAATATTATAAAAGGGAGATAACAACATATCATCATCATAAGGGTGGGAGAAAAGGAGAATATCAATTTAAAACCATAAACTGCATTTAATAGATCCTCAAAATGAGTCATGGAATAAATAATGTATGTTTTTAAGACATGAACGACAATGGACTCAATTAAAATTTTTTATGGTCAAATAAAATTAGCATAATGAAAATATTTATGCAATACACAGAAGGATATAAAGTTATTTACTAACAATTTAAAGGATATATTCCAAAACATTTCTATTGGAATTGGTTCAATCCCTAAAACATCATAGTAGATATGGTTTACTCCTAATTATTTCATAGTGGACAATGACCCTTACTAAATTTGGGTCACTATCTATTAATATCATATTTATCCAATTGGATATCAATCTTTAACAAATTCATTATAGGGAGATATAGGTCCCACCTATTATATAATGAAAATAACTCAAAAATGTTCTAAAAGATTATAAAAGATTCATCATATCATAACCCATTAAAATAAATGGGTTTAATAAATATTTCATGATAGTAGAACCCTTAAAAAGAAACTAGTTTTGTAAGAATTTCTTCAAATCAAATCCCATGGACAGTGGAGTAGGTTTAATGAACATTTTATCATAGTATTACCCATGTAATTGAATCATGTTTAGAAAATATATTATGATCATAAATTTAAGAACTCAGATCTTCTTTTTAGGTATTTCTTTCTTTTTCTGGTTGTTTTTTGGGAAAATGAGGAGTTTTTGTAAATTTTAGGATTACTCTCCCTGTACATATAAGTAAACTATGTGTACCAGGTTCCCATAGGTAGCCATGTGTTGTTCGTGTAATAGCCGAGCACAGGGCTATGTGGGGTGACCTGTAGACCACCGAAAGAGAAGGATGGTTAAAGAAAGTACACACCATGGTCCATTGAAAAACATACTGTTGACTTTATTTTTTTTGCATTAAATGGATTGGGTTCATGTTTCATCGACAGAATGCACTTCTTCTTCATCTGTCTCATCCAAGGGAAAAAGTGACGGTCGATTCTTCTCTGATCCTCTGACAGTCCATCCATTCTATGAATCAAACTCTATCGGATGTGTTGGAATATCATCGGTGAGTTATTTCTTCCCATAGAACCACATCTATTATTTTCTCCTCTTTCACGAGATAACCACATTTGAACATTTTTATCATTTTTGTTGATATAAAACGTTCAAAGTCCATTGAAGGCCCGAAGATCACATATATCGACCATTTTACACCAAGGTATGTGGTCTGTGCATTTTTGTAGTCACTCTTTTAGTTATATGTGAAAAAGTTCCCAATACCCTCATTTGGGGCATTGCATGTTTAGGGATTTTAACCCTATTAATTCCATTTATGCCTTTTATGTTTGAATTGAAATTGTATGATTTTGAATAGGGTTAATTTCCAGGCTAAAGATGTGTTTCCCATGCCTGTTTGTTTTTTACCATTGGTCTAGATTTTCCAATTATGCTATTTATTTTCCATTCCTAGTGTTATTAAGATGAAGTCATTATTTATCTGATATGATGTGCCATGACTTGTAGATAAATATCCTATTCGTATGTTGAGGTTAACTTTGGGTGAAGATTATCATTTTTGTAGATTTCTTTACAAGGGGTAGGGGAACCAGGTGTAGTGAGACCATAGGGGAAACTGACGTTGTGGGATTTACCAAAGTGTCAATTATTATTATCACATTTTTAGTCCATATGGGGGGTTGACGTTGAGTTCTCCCTCATAGTGTCTATATGTATATATATATGTTATGAGACCACAAAAGGAATTTACGTTGAGTGATTCTTCATAGTGTGTGTAGTATGTCGTTAAAAGGATATATGAGTAATTGATGATCAATGCTTCCTCAGAGAGTCTTTGGTTACACTAGATTATAAGGGGAATTGATAGTGACTGCTTCCTCAATGAGTCTTCATTACACCCTTCTTGTAAATTGAACTAGAGGTGTAAGGCCATTAAAACTTTCTAGAGGTTTACTTCTTTGTTTTTCTTATTCCCTGTAATATATATTCACTAACTTTTAGGAAAACATCAATGGGTGGTTGCCTACTGGGATTTGACACACACCCTATTTTGTTGGTGCTTTTGGGATCAAACAGATTATATTGTTGTTGTTATAGATATGGTAATGTTTCATTTTACTTCAGGTATATGATTGTTGTAGAGCTAGAGAGCATGGGACCAAGTTGAGTCTTGCGATGCTAATGATGTTTATTTGCATTCTTGTACTATATTTTAGTACTGTATTCCAGCATTGTGGAATGTTGGGTTATTTTTCGTGAAATTTATATCATGAATCATATATATATATATATATGTGTGTGTGATAAGTTGTATATTTCTTAAGTCATCCAATGTTTACTTATTTCATGTTATTATTATTACTGCCTCTGCTATTGTTATCTTTTTATTTCTACATTGTTACTCAACCAATGAGGGCATAGATTCCCCACTATCACACCCAAGGCCCTTGCTACTAGTAGGTAGCCTCTGGCATTTGGGGAAACGCTCTTGAGGCCACGTAACCAATCAGGTATGGGTCACCTTTGGGTGGCTTCTGAAACAAGGGCATTATAAAGTTGTATCAGATGAGTTTCTTTTCTCCTTGACATACTATATGTAGCCTATATCTAGGTATAGGAAAGAATATGTACTTGGTAATACGATATGCCTAGGAGTAGCTAACCCATGTATAGGGAAAATCCTATCTACCTCGTTTATTTCAATTTTTGGTTGTTTTCCAAATTTTTCAGTTGATTTTGATTCCAACATTGGGTGATTCACATGTTTTGTGTTCTTATCATTGATATTATTAAGGTTCTAATTCAATTATAACCAAATAAAATTAGTATGTTCAATCTCATGCATTTTATAGGTACTTTATAGAGATCACATGTCATGAATTGTTTCCATCTCCTTTAAGGCGCATTACTGATTGCATGTAGTTGGGATATATGTTTTGATAGAAATTCATGTTGTTGTGATATATTCCTTGAAAGAATACATGTTTTTTGATAGGTTATTGCTTATGTTTAATGTTTCTTTTGAAGGAATTCCAATCCTTGATTCCTGAGGAGTTATGGGACCTCACGGATTGTAATTCGGAGGATCATTATGCAGTTCTATGTGTATATGACATGTTTAAGATTGCAAGCATTGATTAACGGGGAGTATGGGCCCTCACAGATCTAAATTTAGCACTTTAATGTTCGTTTTTGTGTTTTTTCTGGGTTTCGAAGTAGTTTCTCATGCATACTGTCTAGAAAACCCAGAATACATGACATTTAATGATAAAAACGAGCCATTTATCCTTCTGTTCTAGAAGGAAAATTTCTATTAAGTACACTCCATGTACATTCTGTATACACATTGTGGTCTCTAACAATCTCAAATGCTACGTGTGAAGAGAAACAAGGATGGGAAATCATTGGTGGAACATGCCATGTACCGGACATACATTCCATGGGTTTTGAGCATGTGTCCATTAGTGTGACCAATGACATTGGTGGATTGTTGGGTAGTTTGTACACACTGTTCCTAGAACAAACATGCCATGTAGGGTCATCCGTGTAACCAACCATGTGACTAACATCACGGTAAGGTGAAGTTCATCTAGTTCACTGCATGTCTGGAACAAACAGGTTGTGTATCTTTTTCTAGGGGAACCGTGTGGGCATGTCATGAAGAAGAACTCAAGAAGGGGAACACAATTCATGTACACACCGTGTCTTGGAGGAACTCATCGTGTGTATGGGGTGTTACACAACCAGGGTTGGCTAGAGTACACGACCTTCTGAAGGCATAAGGGAGCACGTTGTATAGGGGATATAAACGCTATGTATACATGTTTTGACGAACATGAATGCTACCATTATCGTTTTCCTCTCTTTCACTTCTATGTTTCAGTCCTTCATAATCATGAACTATGTTGGGAACTTGACCTTGTAGAATCATTCCACCGAGACATACTCTAATCATTTGCCAGTTAAAGGGCAGTGACGAGACACTAGATACTACATATCAGGGACCACCAGTACATCCTCTAGTCGTTATTCTAATGGCACCATTTGTTATCCTATATATAGGTTCCTATGCACATTTCTATGTGGTATTTATGAGGATGTAGCTGACCTTTCAGCGAGAACCACCTGCTACCCCGTTGAAGGCAGAATTGACACGAGGCATTCAGCAGCATCATCCCCCCACATTCTCAGGGGATAGAGGACCCTAGGATTCAGAGTCATGGAAAGAATCCATGCATACGACCATTGAGCATCTAAAGATTCCTCTGTAGGGGAGGGTTAATATCATAATGTATATGCATTGGGATTCCTCCAAGAGATTGTGGGATGTGATCTCACAGGAGGGATGCTAGTAGGTTATGTCTTGGGAGGAGTTTTATCGTACCTTCTACACTTTCCTCTACTAGGAGGCATTGAGGTCTTATTGCGCTAAAGAGTCTTTTATTCTATATTATGGTACTCATTCAGTTATGGAGATTTCTTCTCTCTTACAAGAGTTGTAGCGTTATACACCAATTCTAGGGGGAGATAATTTATTCTTATTGAGGAAGTGTGAGGATGGTCTCATATAACAGATTCGAGCTCAAGTGAACATCTTCAAGTTGACTATTATATCATCTATATTCAACCAGGTGCTCATCACAGAGCGCAACCCAAGGGATTCTAGAGATTTGGGTGAGGGAGGTTTGAAAACCCGAGTTAGTACATCTTCTACTAATAGTATTAAGCACCACTAGTTGACTACACATAGAGATCCTAGTAGGAAAGATACAACTTCAGGTCGCTAGGTGGTATTCTATCAGTGTGGGATGGTCGAGCATATGTGGACACGTAGCCCAAGAGACTAAGTCTCTTACAAATCTTTTGGTAAGATGGTCCATCATCAATGATTTTTTCAGTTCTTCTAACTAGAAGATGTTGACTGGAGTTCCCCAATGACTCTGCGTTCAATGGAAGCACCAGTAGTTTCTCACCAGTCTGGGAACTGGTGTTCTTTCTATCATTCAGGCTAAGGTGGAGTTCACGACCAGGGTATCCATTCGGCAGGCTTCTAGAGACAATAGGGAAGATCAAATCAGGGTAGTCTGGTAGGGTCACAGAGCTACAGTATAGGCCAAAACTTTTCAGTGGATCAGACCTAATATGAGTAGGATCTCATCCCTTCTACAGTTTGAATTACTATTCAAGATTCCTTTGTTTTAAATTCTACACTCTTGGATAGAGGGGATTCCAATAATTTCATATTTGTTGCTATTATGGAAAGCATTGGGCTCTATATTTTTTTTGTTGATGTTTTGATGATTGAAACTCTATGGGGAAAATGGATGGCTTGTGTACACCAGTACATGGAGTTCCCTCTATAGGTTGGTGGGTGTCACTTCTTGTGGGAACTCTATGTCCTAGATATGATGGGTTATGTTGTAATTCCTGGAATGGACTGTTTAGTTCCCTTCTAGGTAGACATCGATTATTATCACCTAAGGGTGAGTATCACATCACCAAAGGGTAGATTGATTCTTTATACGAGCGAATGAGATGTTGAGTTGAGCAGAGAAAGACCAGAGCATCATGGGTTGGGAGGAGTTAGATACCAGATTTCTAGTCTATATCTGGATCACAATGGGACTTCACAGATGGACTTTCCTCCAATGGTGTATCGTTTCATATATGTCTTCCCAGAGGAATTTTCCAGTTTTCTCCCATGTAAAAGGTATACTTTTCTATTGAGCTCAAGCCAAAATTGGTATTGATGTTCATTCCTCCTTATATGATGTATACACCAGATTTGTAGGAGCTCAAGAATCAGTTTGAGGAGTTATAGGCTAAGGGTTTCATCTGACCCAACACTTCTCCTTGTAGTTCACCTGTCTTATTTGTGAGGAAGGTGGATTGTACCCTCAGACATGGTGTGGATTATCGAATGTTGAACCAGTTTAACATCAAGAACCAATTTTATTTTTCTTGGATTGATGATCTCTTTGATCAGCTTCGAGGATCCTAGGTGTTCTTAAAGATTAATGTGAGATCTAGTTATCATCAAAAGTGCATTAGACCATCTGATATACCTCTTATATCCTTTCAGAGTTGGTATGTTCTATAGGAGTATGTTTTTATGTTGTTAGGTCTCACTAATTCCTCTGCATTTTTCATGGAACTAATGATCCATGTTTTCCTTCCATACTTGGATTATTTTGTGGTAGTCTTCAGGGATGATATCTTGGTGTACTCTCATACTCGACACGACCATTCCACCCATCATGAGTTCATTTTGAGTACACTAAGAGAGCAACATTTATATGCTAATCATTCAAAATATCACTTTTTGATGAACCAAATTCACAACTTGTGTAATGTTTCTCTGAGATAGGTGTGTGAGTATACCTAGATAAAGTGAGTGTAGTAGTTTCCTAGGAGAATCTGACAAAATTATTTGATGTATGGTGTTTTCTAGGGTTGTATGTGTACTAATGACATTTCACACAAGACTTTTGACACGTAGAAGCACCACTGAGAGGCCTATCTAATAAGGGTTCATGTTTTTTGTTGAATGATTCATGTGAGTCACCCTCCTAGTAGTAGAAAGGGAGGTTAACATTAGTGTCGACACTAGTTTTTTCAATGTTGGGAAATAGCAATACAGCTTACTATGATTTGTCCAGTATCAAGCAGGGAGTGGTTCTTATGCAGGGGGTGAGGTTGATGTGTAAAAGTCTTAGCAGTTGAGGCCTCATGAAAGAAATTACCTAATGCACAATCTCTAGATGGTTGCAGTTGTTCATACATTATTTTTTTAGATACATTATCTTCTGGGTGAGAATATAGTGGTTTTAACAGACCACAAAAGTCTCAAGTACATTTTCACATAGTGCAATCTGAATCTGAGATAGAAAATGTGGATTGATTACCACCAGTCCTTTGATATTGAGATTCGAAACATGCATGGGAAAGGAAACATAGTAGAAGATGTGTTGAGAAGGACTCAGATACAAGTACTTAAATATGCCCTGAGTGAGTGGCTGATTATGGCTATGTTATCTGAGATGCATTTAGAGGTGCATGACCAACAAGGGAAGATGATCCATTAATTGGTATCTATTACAACAATTATACTTGATAGAGTGTGAATGAGATAAATATCAGACAATGAAGGCCTAGTTCTATAGGATTGTGTATCAGGAGAGGACCCCTTTCCCAGATGGAAATTAGGTGAGGATGAGATCATGCATTTTCATGGACGTGTATGTGTTTAATATCAGATACATGAGGAGTTGATACGAGACATACATTCTTTAGTTTGGGCTGTTCATCATGGTATCTCCATGATGTATTGAGATCTGGACCATTAGTATTGGTGGCCTAGTAGGAAGAGAGATGTTGCTTGTTTTTTCATGAGGTGTTCCACCTATCAGTAGGTGAAGCTGGTGCATCACCGACCAACATGGCTTCTGTAGTATTTACCCATTACCGGGTGGAAGTGGAATGATGCTTTGATGGACATCATGATATGGTTTCTGAGGTCACATTATATAAATATGCAGTATGTGTTGTCATTGAAACACTCAAAAAGGTTTCTCACTTTTTACTAATCAAGGAGACCTTGAGTGTAGATGCGCCTGGAAGGTTCTACCTCTAAGAGATTATTCATCTAAATGGGGTTCCACACTCCATTGTTTTAGACAGAGATTCCTGTTTTACTTCTTAGATCTGGCAGGGATTACAGAGGGCTTTGGGTACACAGGTACTTCTGAGTACACCTTACCACCGCCAGACATATGGTCAGTTTGAGTGTACAATTCAGGTGCAGGAGGACATTCTTCAAGCATGCATCATAAATTTTTAATGTTCTTGTGATAATAACATACCTCTTGTGGATTATTCCTACAATAATTGCTTTCAAGATATTATTCATATGGAATCTTATTAGGCATTGTACGGTAGGCCATGCCGATCAACCCTATGTTTGCTGGAGGTATGGGTGGTAGCTATACTGGGAGCTCGACTTGTTTATGAGATCACTGAGTAAAGAGAGTTTATTTAGAAGAGGATGGATACTACACAATCATGACATAAGTCTTATGCTGATCGATGGATATGACCTCTAGAGTTTGAGGTCAGAGATCAGGTTATCTTATGTGTCACACCGGGGTTGCGAAACATGAGGATTAAGAGACATGCTTTGGAATTACCAAGATTTCATGGACCTTTTGTGTTTTTTGAGAGATTTGAGTTCATTTCCTATCGGTTTCAGTTACCTCAGAGGTACTGGGCTATGCACAATGTCTTCCACATTTTGTAGCTATGACGTTACTTCTCAATCATGTCACTTGTCTTTCAACCCGAGGAGGTAGAGCTAGATGTGGATGCATCATTTGAGGAGCATCATATACATATTGTGGATCAAATTATGAAGGTTCTGTATGGCTAGTTTGTTCCTCTATTATGGGTGTTATGGCAGCATGGGTGGGTACAGGACGAGGCATGGGAGAGGGAGGTCGATGTACGGTCACAGTGGCCAAAGTTGTTTGAGGTTTCTTCTTCTACGCTGCCATCTTAGGGAAATTCAGGGACAAATTTCATTAAGGGGGTGTTTGTAAGAACCTGGATCTTCTTATTAGGTATACCTTTATTTTCAAGTTGTTTTTGAAAAAAATAGGACTTTATAGATATTTCAGGATTACACGTTGTGTACTTATAAGTACACGTCATGTACCCAGTTGCCATGTGTAGTCGTGTGCTGGACGTGTAATGGCCAAGCATAGGGCTGTGTGGGGTGACCAGGAGACCACATAAAGCGAAGGCTAGTTAAAGAATCTACCCGTTGTGTACCCTTTAGTAACACATCATGTAATTTATTTCATTTTCATTATATATGAAGGGGTCACGTATAATCGGCATAACACAGTTTTTCATCAATTGTCTCATCTAGGAGCGAATGAGACTATCGATTCCTCTCTGAACGCCCGACTCACCATCTGTTCTCCAAATAAAACTCCACCAGTTGTGTTGGAATTGTGTTGACGAGTTATTTCTTCTTTAATAACATCATCAATAGTGAGATTCAAGGCCCGAGGTTCATGTATATCAATCTTATTGCACCGATGTAGGTGGTTTGTGCCTTTACGTAGTTAGTCTTTGATTTATATGTGCAAAAGTTCCCAATACCCGCATTTGAGGTATTGTGTGTTTATGTAATTTAAACCTAATTAATCCTACAATTCCTTTTATGATTGAATAGAAGATGTCAGATAGTGAATAGAGTCAATTTCCTTGAAATGGATGTGTTTTCCAATTCATATTTGTTTTTGACTGTTTGTCTATCTTTTTCAGTTATGCTATATTTTCCATTCCTAGTATTGTTAGGATGGAATGATTTTTTATCTGAATTTCTTTCTAGGACTTGTATATAATTATCCAAGTAGTTTATTTAGGTTTACTTTGGCAGCTGATTATCGTTTCTATACGATTGCATTACATAGGGCTGCGGGAACCTTGTGTAGTTAGACCACAGGGTGAATTGACATTGAGGGCTTCCCCAGATTGTATGTTATAATTATAACACTGGGAGACCATAGAGGGGGATTGACGTTTAGTGCTTCCTCCTTGTGTGTATATATATATTATGAGACCCCAGGATTAATTGACATTGAGTGATTTATCAATGTGTCTGTTGTTTACCATGAAGGTGCTATCAGGGGAATTGATGGTGTCTTATTCCTCAAAGAGTCTTTGGTTACACAAGACTATAAAGTTAATTGATGGTGAGTGAATCCTTGGAGAGTATTCATTATATCCTTCATATAAATTTAACCAGAGAGGTTTTTCCGTTAGAACTACCAAGAGGGTTACTTGAGATTGTTGGCTGACCCAGAAGGGATAGGCTGTGATAATTTTTCTAGAGGGTTTCTTGTTTTTTTGTTTGGTTGAATAAATTGTTAAATGTAATTGATGTAATGGAAACATTAGAATAGTTTACTTTTGAGTACTACCTTATTTACTACATCGTTTGGATTATTTCCTGCATATATGTTAACTGACTATTAGGCATAGGTATTTGGGTGGTTGCCTACTGGGATTTGTCTCACACCCTATTAGGGTCATGCATTAGAGTCCAAATAGATTATATTGAAGAATTTATAGATAAGGGAATGAACCCCTATATTTCATGTACTTAATTTTTGTGGAGTTGGAGGGCATGTGGCCAAGCTGAGGCTTGTGGTGCTGTTGGAGTTTATTTGCATTCATGTACTTTTGGTTTAGTACATTTTTCCAACATAGTGACTTTTTTTGCTGTTTTTTGAGACATATTTGACATGTTTCATATATATTTGTTATCTAGTTGGTTATTTCTATAGTCTTCCACTATTTACTTATTGTATGTTGTTATTATTTCTGCTTCTGCTATTATTATCTGTTTATTTCGATTGTGTTACTCTGCCATTGAGGGAATAGTTTCCCCACTATCACACCCAAGTCCATTGCAACTAGTCGGCAGTGTTTTGCATTTGAGGAAATTCGTCTAAGGCTATGTGACCAAACATGTATGGGGCCCCTCTGGGAGTCTTAATGAACTAAGACGTCACAATAAACATATACCATTAATATAATGAATAATAATGGTTACTTTGATAATATCCCAAGTAAATCATAATATACATACATTCCTGTCATCTTATATGGAAACTAATATTAATAGATTACAAGGAATGTTTCTTTAGATAAATTGAATATTATCCTTCCAAATTCCCTTTAAATAAATTAATGATTTTAAAATTACTATTATTTTAAATTAAATATTCACACTTATAATGTAATCCATAAATACATTAGTTTTCATGATGAAATAAAATATCATCAATGTCATTCACTATAAAATTGAGATTCAATTCAATTTTTTTTAAATCCATACAGTAATTATTTGTAAAATGACTTTAAGATTCATTTAAAAAAATTAAAATGACATAAAATGTGTACATAGGCCCTGAAATAAAAATTTAAAATTTAAAAACATTTTTAAATTTTATTTGAAAACATGATTTTTGGAAGGAAAATATTTTTCACATAATAGATAAATACAATCAGCATTCATTAAAAAGTTATTTTGATCTTATTCATTCTTAAAGAGAAAAAATGAATGGAAAAAATTTATTCAAAAATATTAAATATAAGAGGAAATGTTTTTGAGATTATTGATACATGGATCATATTATTTCATTATTGGAAACATAAATACTATTAATCATGATAAACAATTAGATTTTATATTAATTCCATTACCACCTTTGTAATGTTAAATCACAAGACCCCGGAAAAAATAAAATAAAATTAAACATAAAATATCCTAAATATAATTATATTCATGATATAAAATATGAAAGGTTTATTTTATAATACTCATTAAATAAGATAGTTGTATAATATAAAAAATGTCTTAATGATTTAAAATTGAGACAAAATTCCTTAACCATTTTGGTAACATTTGAACAGTAAACCACAAAAAAGATATATCATAATATTGATATGTAAATAGAAACAATATTTATGAGAATCATCATAAAATAAATTCACTTGTGTTATTCACACCAAATAAATGAAATTTGTTTTGAATGTACAATGTTTCTCACCAATGTAAAATTTGATATATAAATCTCTTATAATAAGTCTCGAATTTCGCCAAACACATTCAAAACTTCTTTATCATAAACATATTTTTATTATAAAATTATTATATAATCATATATATATATATATCATTCCATAGATTATTTAATTATGAAATTTTATTACCCATTTATTAACTTGTTCATGTTAATGTCGCATTTCAGGCAACAATTGTTTTATTCATGTATGTTTTGATTTTATTTCTATCCTAATACATTGATCCGGGAACCATCTTCTATATAATTTTTACCATGTTATAAATATCATATATAATAACTATATATATACATATATATTTATGGTAATCTATAAATTTTATAGATAGAAAATGAAATAGAATTTTCATAAATATGGTAGTCCATATATATGCATGAATGTTTTTTGCATTTTAGTGATTGATTGATAAAAAAATATATAATAATTTTTTTTATTTAAATAATAATTTTTATGTCATATTTAATTCATATGTTCGTTAAAAATTATTATTAACTTCAATGTAATGCATTAATGATTCAGCTCACATCACCAGGTGGTAGTCCACTATATACATGAGTTACATTATCATATTCTCCCAGAATTGAATGTAAGGTGGTATGTGTGAGATAATAATTCAAAATGTATAGTAATATAATAAATATAATATTTAAATATTTAGTCCTTCATTGTATCTATCTATGATAGATGGAGATGGAAAACTAATAACATCAATTTGTGTGGTTATAGTCCACTGTGCACATGTAGAATGATTTTCTATCCTATTTGATAGATGTGGAGATAGTTGTAGGTCATTAAATTGAAAAAAATATAATTTCTTGGGTGATACATAGTTTATTATACCATCATGTTTCAATAAAAATTAATGTATTTGGACGATGAGATAAAATAAAAAACAATCATTGAAAATGTAACTTCTTCTTCGACTAACCTCTATCGGTTTTCACTGGAAGCATTACCAGGAAGGAATTATGAAAAAACTAATGATAATAAAATGATATTATGGATTTAATGAATATTTCTTAATAATAATTACATGGAAAATTTTGGTATAAGTGAGATGTCAATAGGAGAAGGGTGGCCATTTATAAGTGAGTTGACTTGAAAAATTGTAACTGTTGGGAATAAAATGATTCAACCACACTTTTCACATTCTTAAAGTCCTCAAAATGGACCATTATAAATATTTGGAAATTAAAAGGAAAAAATATTGATAGAAAATAAAATTTTGACATGTTTTTATTAATTTTAGAACCATATATTTTTAGTTGAACACCCCAAAAACAATGTTTTACCTTAACTGTGTTAAATTAATTTTACTATTTTACTATTTATTATATAGAAACATTAGTTCTATGTTATTATATAATATAATGTTTTATTATTAAAAATATGGAATCAATTTTTCAAAAACTCCATCCAAATATTTGGAGAATATTATTTTATAATTATACTTACAGATGCGAGGAGAAAATGATTTTCCAAAGAGAAAATGTTTTAAAGAGTAAAAATTATTGAAGTCAATGTTAAATTCTGAAATTATTCAAGAGAAGTAAATTGAATTACTTAATATATCATTTAACTAATTTAACTTTCATATATATTTAAAAATATAACATTATAATTTATTTAAATGAATGTCATTTTTATATAAAACAAATAATTTTACTTATTCATCGATAAATAAATATTTTCAAAAACATATCCCAAAATTTATACCCACATCAACAAATTTCAATCTCACAGTTTTAGCTTGTCCTTTGTAATAAAGAGTTTAATATTTTAAAATCCCTTTCTTGGAAAATAGCATCATAAAAAATGGAAAATAGAAATTCCTCTTAAACGGAGAGAAAGGGATATATGAAGGTAAAATAAAATATTATGTTACATTTTACCATGTTGGAGAAAATTTGTGATATGAAAAAATATTTACATATAAGAGAAAAAGCACCCAAATATAGATATAAAGTGAAATAAGACATAATGCAAATAAAGTTGAAAAAATAAATCCATAAAAATTTTATTGGTGAAAAGGTGATTCATTCATAAAAAATGAAGGTAAATGCGCAACATTTTATTTCAAGATGAAATTCATAAATTTGAATAAATTTGATGATTTGATATAGATTCTTTATTTTATTCCATTTTATTAGAATAATATCATCCATTGGTTTTGCATCGATCAATTTGAAATTTAACTCTATCATTAATAACTGAATAATATTTTTTATACCTATGAAAATAATGTATTTTAATTTCCAAAAATGAATAATAAACTATTCTTTTTCCCCTAGTTATTATCTTTAATTTAATTTTTTTACATTGGATATCAAATCATAGAAAATGTTCCATGTAATGTAATCTATGAATAGTTAACCCTAAGCATCCTCCATATATGACTGAAATTGAAATCAAATCTTTTTTAATGATGGTACCTAAATTTAAAAATTAATCTTTTTATTAATCCCCAAAACAATTGGAAGATTAATGAAATTTCACATACATTTTAATACATTGATCATATATTCCCTTAAAATAATTGAACATCTTAAATAACCATAAAAATATGAAACCATATATAAATCATCATTCCTTCAATAAATCAATATATTATTGAATATATTATATAAATAAAATATTGTTGTAAAATCCATCAATGATTACCTGAACTAATATTTAAACAAATCATTAATCCACTCCAAGGTCATCAACATTATCCAATTTACATTATTCATATACATCCTCCCATTATCCAAAAATATTTATCTCGACATCATGATGATATTATGATCTATGAAAAAGGTTATTATCTTTACAAATGGAAGGCCTCATTGAGGAGGCCTCTCCACATTCTACCGCGTCTTGTGTTTCCCTATGTTTCAACCCCTGACCTCATTTGACTGGGTTCCTTTATAAGTGTTTCTATTGACTCGGTTTCTGCGGCCTCATCCTCGGTATGAAGACATCCTAGCGTGGTATGTTTTTGGCTCGGTGGTGCAACATGTTTATGATGGGTGTCTCGATCTCGGATCGACAACAGATCTGATGTCTTTCTGGTGCAGTGGGTTCCCCCATTATCATCTTAGCATAAGATATGATGAGCATTAGTTTCTAAGTGGTGGCTCCAAATGTTGTTCTAGTTCTACAAAAGATCTGTATCGGTCTCTTTCAGAGGCTCAACATCGACTTCTTTTTGGGGTCGGTGTCAGTTTTGACCGACGTCGATTCTGGTGAAGACTATCTTCAGTGGGTGGTGCAGCGTCTGCATCAGTTCAGCTCAGAGGAGGGAATATATGGTTCTTGGTATCTTATTTTGTTTTTGTTTATTGTTGTGTGTTATTTCTTGGATGTGTGATGAAGATCTTGGGTCATCTATTTCAATTGATCTTGCCTCCTCATTCACCCCTCACTTTCTTTGGTTTGGCAATTGGGAAACCCAGGGACAGATCACCTATAGCCTTGTCCTGATCAACCTCATTCCCAGGGTGGAACTATTGGTTCAGTTCGACTTAGTTCCCCTCCACAGATATGCTCTATCGATGTGTTATTTTGTATTCCAGTCTTGGTTGATGAAGACTGGGCTTCACGTTTTCTGGCTCATCCTACTCTTCATTTATATATAGTTGTGGTGGCAGAGGTTCCTTGGGAATGTAGCGGGGATTCAGCCAGACGGGACCACATGGTTCACTCCTTAGGCAGTTTTAGAGCAGGTGCTTCACCTATGCAGACATTACGGATTAGGATTTTTGTGACCGTGTGGAGACATCCATCAGATTGGACTTGTGTTTCATCACAGGACACCTGTTTTTTGTACATTCCTACATCGGGAGAGACCTTCATCCTATTTCAATTGATGGGGATGGGTGGTTCTATGTTGTCTATCTTGTTTAGTTTTCTATGATCTTTAGGTCAAGTAATGTGTTATTTCATGATGTCTATTTAGTTTCCCCCTTCTTATATTAAAGGGATATTCTATTAAAATAATAAAAATATATGGACTTCAGGCCAATAGAGGATATTAAGATATATCTTCCCATAATCTTATGTTTTCTATAAAATATCATGTTCCCATCAAATCCATTTTTTAGGTATTCAATACCAATAAAAATATTCATGAAAAATCATAAGGGAAAATTTATACTAAAAAATACTTATACATTTCATAATTTATGAATTGTAGTTCATAAACACATATATAAATTGACTTCATTATAAAACTGTTATCTAGTCTTCATCATATTATTTCATAATATCTCATTCCAATAATATGAAATATAAATAATTTCTTAATATTAAATAACTTCAATTTAGTCATAACTTTAATTTTTAACATGAATATTAGGTTTGAACATTCCATAACTTTCATATGACATTCATGGTAACATTATTATCAATAGTTCAACCATTACTCATATGAAAATATTGATTCTCTTTATGAACATTCCCCCAAAGATATATATTTTCATAACGCTCCTAATTTACACATTTAAAACATGATACAATCTACGATACCTTAGGGACACCGATATTCTCTTCAATTTTTTTAATTTATCATTTCGTTTTTCCTTCATAAATACTTTATTTTTTACCATCTTTTCCAAACTAGAAAAATATTAACATTTCTATAATTCATTAAAAAGGGGTTTTTTCCCATAATTTTTATATAAAGAAAACCGAATCATATTTCATCCATGATCTCCACCAAAACAATTCATAATTAACTATTCCATTCTCCTCTTTGGTTCAACAGATAATTTCTTATGGTGTAAGTTGATAATCATATAACGTAAATCCTAATTAGGAATAGTCATAATATCCTTCAATCATATCATCATCCCATTGATTTATCATCAACACATTTTCAATCACATTCAATATTAACCCATTTAATTATAGTTCACATAATTGAAAAGAAAAACAAATTTCATTGTGTATTAAACAATAATCATAGTCGGTAACAACAGAATCACAACAAATAACATATAAGATGTCTAAATTACTACACCTTTTAAATATATTAAATCATAGGATTAACCTAGTTAATTCATAGTGATTATTCAAATATTTCATTATATTATTAAACTGTTCATGCATTTCTAGGAAAATCCATCATTAGATTCAAACCTGGTGTTCATCATGGATTATTGTCTTACACTAAGTGATGATTGAGTCTATATCAGTGCACCTTTTTGGGGGTTTTACCCCTTTGTACCTATATTTTCACACAAAAATCTTCATTAAATGTACTTATATTTCTTATATTTTTATCCTAACATCCCCCTAACTCCACCAAATTCCCCCACAATTTTGGTGGCTTTTGAAGTTGTTTTTATGGGAGAGAGGAGGGTGTACAGTTTAGGTGTGTGGTTTGCCAAACTGTGCACACAAACCATGTGCCCATGTCTATTTCATTAAAAATGTGCTAAAATGACTTCATTGACCTATTGGTATTTATCCGAACTCCCCACATTCTTCCACTATTTTAAAATTTCTTCCTTTAATATCTCCCAAGCACTTCATGCCCTCCTTGTAACTTTATTTTGAAGGGGGACTTGGGGGAGGATGTTCACACAATCTCAAGTAAGTGTTTCTCCCACTTTGTTCCTCTCCTTTATGTGAATATTCTTCCAATTCCCTTGAAATACCAAA
The DNA here is from genome assembly GCA_963277665.1 of Viscum album. Taxonomy (NCBI): domain Eukaryota; kingdom Viridiplantae; phylum Streptophyta; class Magnoliopsida; order Santalales; family Viscaceae; genus Viscum; species Viscum album. The sequence goes on along the minus strand of OY728155.1, from coordinate 1,609,661,247 downwards.
TGACCAGGGGGTAGGTTTTAAAACCTAGGGTATATCTTCTGTTTTATTGGTCCAATTTTTTTATTTTAGGCTCGATCTACATTCACTGAGGTGCGACGGTGGTGAGATTGCATTTTACATCAAAGGATTCAAGGGTTTGACAATTTTTGTTTGATATTATGTGAGTATGAAATCCATGTGACATAGAATTCTATGATTATGATATTTTCAACTTTATATCATTAGATTATTGGTGCAAAAATTGGTTTCAGTGGAATTATTAATGAAATTGTATTTTTTGTGCCATTTTTATTTTCTTGTGTAATTTGGTTCATTTCGGGATTCTCTATAACTACTTACTTTATTTTATGGAAATGTATTAAAGCTGAAAATAATGTTTTTAAGGTTTATTTCCTCCAGTGGTGGTGCAAAAAAAATTTTAAGGGTGTTTGTGAAGTATATGAATTTTAATTTCCTTATTTCTGTGAAAATGGTTGTTTTACAATGATATCACTTCTTGGTTCATAGGAGGTGCCTATGACTAATTTGATTGTTTAATTGAAAATTTATTGGGTAGAAATTTCCATTTTGGTGATTTATATGTTTTCACGTGGTGTGAAAAGTGGGGATTTCAATGTAGTTTGGGTGCAAAAAAATTTGAGATTTTGAGAAGTTGTTTATTTGTAAATCAAAATGCTTTGTTGTGTGTTTTATGTGGTATAAAGTTTTTATAGCTATTATAATGCTCTTATGTGACCTGTATGGGTGGGTTTATAAGAAGAGTGATACATGTAGCATACTGAAATTGTTTGAGTTCAATGGGGGAAGCCCGAGTACCTAGGTGAGCTGATATGTTCCAGTACGCTAGTGATCCGGATGGGATTTTACCCCATTTCACTTACCATTATGGATAATGAAAACTCTATCCAAACAATTTGGATGATGTTCGGGGACAACTAGGTTATGGTTATGTACCGTACTTGTGGATCATGTGTGGGAATGGATTGAGACATGGATATTTTTACATCGAGGTACGAGATACATAGGGCTCGGCAATATCTAATGCCTTGGGGTGCTCAAAGATTTGGTGCAAATTGGTTTTGCGGTATTTAGCCTTTTTTATGGTGTATTTTTATATAAATTAATGTAGGTAACATGTCTTATTTAAATGTTTTTAAATTATTTATCTTTTTTTAAAAACCTTTTTCCCATTGAATGTTCAATTTCTTTGAATTTATCATCGCTTTTTCATACATTTTATAGTTTCCTGCTTTTCACCTTGTATTTTATAAGCTTTGGAATCACTGGGTGGTATCCTATTGGGATTAGGATCACACCCGACTTATACCCATTATGTGTAAGTATACTTGACTATGATTTACTCATGTAAAGGTAAACCCTCGAGTGAAGGTGGTTTAAATTCTTAGCCCCATCTAATTGAACTATGTTGTGGATACAGCTCGGGGTGATGAACCCTTGTCATGTGGAGTGTGGGTGGATATTTTATTCTATTTTTATTTATGTTTTGATGTATTGATTTTTTTTAAACCATGTATTCAGATGAGGTGTCTGTTAAGTCTTGTTTGGAATGAAAATTTTACATTCATATATTAATTTTTTTTTATGTTTTATTCTTTCATACTCGAATGAATAACTTCTGAACCAAATTTATGGATACATGGCAACCTGTTCTAGCTCATGGGGATAGGTAATTCCCTTTGGGCCTTATCATGGGATAGATTTGGTTTTGGTGTTAGTTGTGGCCAGATAGGGTTTGTGACAAAAAAAAGTATTATAAGAGGCCAATGTTTTGGGTTATATTACTATTTTTGGATGAGTTGGGATAGATAGAAGCTAGGACTATCGAGAATCGGGTTTTGGTCATGAGTATGTTGTCTGGACCGCACCTATCATGTCAGACCATTAGTCCCCAGGGGACGTTGGAAATGTCTAATTGTCATCACTTCCAAGAGAGACATGTGGGCTACAGACCACATGTGGACATCAGGCATGGCTGGAGTAGTTGATTCATTAATTAAATTAATGTGTTTATATTATTTATATTTTATTTATTTATTTACAATTTTCAGAATTGGTGTACTGACTATTGTTTTAGTGATGTGTCATTTTTTAGGAACATGCCTCCCTGGGAAGCTCCTATCACCCACGGCTAGAATCTGGAGAGAGATCCCCAACACTGATTGATCAGTGGCTAGTAAAGGATGTGGTTTGGGCTATCTAAGCTATGGGGCAGGGACTGTATCATATTCCCATTTATTTTAGGGTAGCAGAGATGGGTCCTAGAATATATAATGCTTGAGAGTTTCAGAAAAAACATCCCACCTATTTTTAAGGACGCATAGAACCCTAGGAAAAAGAGAAATGTCTCGAAACGATCAAGCACATGTTTTTGTTCCTTGATACACCCAAGGATAAGTGTGTAAAATGTGCTTCATTTTTTTGGAGGGTCTTAGCAGTAGGTAGTGGGAATCAGTACTTCAAACTGGGAAGAATGAGCAGATGTGCTGGGGAGATTTCAAGGCTATCTTCAATGAACAATACTGCCCTGAGGTCTTAGAATATTCCAGGTCTTGAGTGTTACTGAATTTTTTTCATGGAAATATTTCTTCCATGGTGTACGAAAACCATATTAATGACCTGGTTCGGTATGCCCCTAAAATATTCACGAATGAACATGCGAAGGCCCATAGGGTTGAGAAATGATAGCAACCAGAGATATACTCCCAGGTTTTCTTATTCAAGCTGAGGACCTATGCTGAGGTCATTGGTTGGGCATGTATGGTGGATATTTACCGTAAACGAAGAGTTAGTTTCTCTAGTACAGTATCAGTAGTGGGATGTGGAAGCTCATTAGATAAGAAAATGAAATGGGAGGATAATGTGAAGAAAGGATGTGGTAGTTCAGGCCACTCTTCTAGGTAGTATTCATTTGTGCCTTCTGATGTGAGATCAGACATCTTCCACTTGTGTGAGAGGTTGGGGAACATTCTAGTAGAATTCCCACATCCTACGAATCTTTGTTACCAATGTTGAGTTATGGGTCATTTGTAGTGATGTTTCAAGGTGGCATGCCCACTTCAGAGTGGGGCAGTGTTAGTGGCATCAAAAGGAGTTCCATCTTAGTCAGAGCCATCGAGAATGTGGGGATCCTAATTTGGTGGACATGGGATTAGCGATGGGTCATCTTTTGGGTAGAGCAAGTTTTAGGGACATCCACACAAAATCAGTCATCCTCCGGTAGAGACTATACATCTCTATGGGGTGGATTAGGCACCAATAGTATCATAGGCGGCAAAATCAACTATTCAAGGTACCGTTTTTACTGTATATTCATTGTTTTATCCTCATTTTGATATTGGTGCCACTATTTCATTCATTTCATCCCATTTTGTGTACATTCTGAATATTTCAACTGAGTTGTTGTCTTTTGTGAGGGAGTTGGTGATGATTCTAGGAAAGAAGGAGCATGGTCTTAGTTTCCCATTGTGTGGACTCCCTATGTCAGGGATTGAGATTGATTGGGACCTCATGGTCTTATATATGGATCTTTTTGACATGATATATAGAGTATATTGTCTAGTACACTTCTAGGAAGACATCGATTGCTACAGGTAGTGAGTGAGTTTCACAAAACCTGATTGAAGTCTTTAGGTTTTTCTTGGAGAGTGGGATCCTCAGTTGGGTCACGCATGACCTCCACTCCTAGAATTTGGAAGTATTATATTCATGTTATTATTTCCTGAGCTAGAGGAAGATTTTTTTCCCTAAAGGTGCACTACCTCATGTGGTGATTGGGTATCTTGAGGTCTTTCAGAATTATTTTTCAGGTTTTCCCCTAGAGCAGGATGTGGAGTTTTTGATTGATCTGGTTCTAGGAACACAACCAATATCTATTCCTTCATACCATTTGACCCCCCACAAAGTGAAATAAAATTATAGTTATAATTTGAAGACATATAATCCAAAGGATATGTTCTCATGAGCATCTCTCCTTGGGCCTCCCCATTGTTGTTTGCTAAAAAGGCTGACAGATCCTTCTAGTTTCACATTGATAACTGGAAGCTAACCAATGTGAAAATTAAGAAAAAATACATGTTCCCCATAATATATGATTTTTTTTATAAGTTGATGGGGGGGAATTGGTTATCAAATATAGACAATCATTTGGGATACCATCAAAATCATGTGTAAGAGGCAGATATCCCAATGACATCCATCTAAAATAGGTACGACCACTTTGAGTATTTGGTTATGCCCTTCAGATAGACCAATATTCTATAAATTTTTATTACACTCATGAATAGGGTCTTCCATAAGTATCATGATTAATTCATTGTGGTTCTTAGGGATGACATTCTAGAATACTCTGGCTCTTAGGAAGAACACAATAATCACTTGAGGATCATTTTGGGAACACTGTAGGATCATTACCATTATGTGAATTAGTCAAAATTTTCTTTATGGATAATGAAAGTGAGATTCCGAGAGCATGTGATCTTAGAGTAGGGGATTTTAGTGGACCTCGATAAGATCAGTGTGGTCATGTCATGGGAGTCTCGAAAGATTGTGTTTGAGATCAAGATTTTCCATGTCCTAGCTTGTTATTACAGGGGATTCATTCGGGATTTCTCTCAGTTTTCTTTGCTTCTGAATGCACTAACCTGCAGAGGGGTGAAGTGTTTTGGGGCCCATAATTTTTGACTTCCTTCAAGGAGAGGAAGTTGTGGTTGAATACTGCCCTCGTGCAAGTTTTTCCTGAGGCCGGGAAGGGTATGTGGTTTATTTTGATGGTACATGTATCATTATTGGTTGCATGCTTATGCAGGATGATCATGTGGTCGCTTATATCTCTTGATAACTCAGACCACACAAAATGATTTAACCTACCTACAACATGGAGTTGGTAGTGGTGATGCATTCTTGTAAGACCTGGAATCACTACTAGTATTGGGGGATGTTTGTGGTCTACTCTGATCACAAAATCAGGGCCTATATCGTCTCGCAGAAGGACCTAAACATGAGAAAGTTTTGTTGGATCAAGTTAATGTAGGGGTTCAACATTGAAATTTTCTATACACCAGAAAAGGGTAATGTGGTGGATGACGCCTTGAGAATAAGAGTTATAGTGTAGGCATTAAGGAACTCCAGTGCAAAGTGTAATTTGATGGCACTATTTTCTCAGATGTATGTGGACACCAAAGTGAAAATTATGGGTGAGTTCTAGGTAAGATTTCAGTTGACAACTTCTCTCATAGGTCTAACTCAGCGGGATCAGTCTAGCGATGAGCTTTGTCAGCAGTCGAACATGTTTCATAATGGTGGGGAGATGGCCTTGAATTGCTCGTCATCTCCATAGGGAATCTTTTTCTTCAAGGGTCATTTAGTAGTGTCTATGTCTCAATTGAAGGTGGTGATTGAGGATAGTCACCAGTATCTGTGGGATATCCCTTGAGGTGCCACCAAGATATATTATTTTGTGTGATGATTGTTCTAGTGGCTAGTATGAGGCAAGCCATTTCAGACTTCATGTTGAGATGCTACACATGCCAGCAGGTGAATATAGAGCATCAAAAGCCCTTCGGTTTGCTCTATCCATTACCCACTACTACCTCAAAGTGGGATGAGGTTTCCATGGACATCATCTCTTTCTTACCATATACACCTCATGTTAAGAATTCCATTTCTATGGTGATTGATCATCTCACCAACTCATCCCACTTCATTCCGATCATATATACAACTAAAGTGGATGACTTGGGTCATTTGTATCTTCAGGAGGCGGTGAGGATCCATGTTGTGACACCAGAATTTGTCTCAGATAGAGACCCTTGATTCACTTCTCTATTTTGGGAAGGCATTTAGAAGGCCTTAGGGTATCAGATTTAGATGGGCATGACATACTATCCACAAAATTATGGTCAGACAGAGCGGGTGAATCAAATTTTGGAGGAAATTCTATGTGCATGTTTAATGGACTTTTGAGGTTCCTTGGATAGCCATTTGGGATGGGATAAGTTTTCATATAAAAATATTTACCAATCCTCTATTTTAATGGCTCCTTTTGAGGCACTCTAGGGTCTGCCTTGTCGGTCCCCCGGTTTTGGGATGAGGTATGTGAGACCTCATTGTTGGGTCTGAGTCTGGTGCAAGATACTTCTGAGAAGTTTAAATTGATCAAGAAGGACTTGTCGATCGATCATTGTTGTCATAAATCTTATGCTGACCGGAGTCATCGTTTCCAAGTTTTTTTTGTGGGTGACAGGGTATTCTTGAATGTGGCCTCTCGTCGTGGCCATCGTAGACTGGGGAAAAAGGGAAGCCGACACAATGTTATTTCACCCCTTTTGAGATAACCCAGCATATTGGCATGTGGGATTATAGGTTGGACTTAAATTCCCAATTGACATCCATTTATGAACTCTTCCATGTCTCCCAGTTGAATAAGTACAACACAAATCCCTCTTATGTGATAAGTTGGGAAGAACTAGAGATAGAGTCCGACTTGTCTGTTTTTGTGCGACCCGTGAAAATAGTGGACTCCCAAGAGATGGTGCTTCGAGAGAAGTCTATTAACCTAGTCTAGGACTTTAGGTAGGATGATAGTGATAAAAATGAGTTCTTGGAGTGGTATTCATGGTATTAGGACAACTACCTAATCTTGTTTTCTGATCGAGCCTCTAGTCGACTTTTTGGTATGAATGTTTTTCATGGTGGGAAGAATTTTCACACACAATATCATTATAAAATGTCCTTATATTTATTATATTTTTATCCTTTCATCCTACCCAAATTCCACCTTAATACCCCAAAAATGTTTTTGGCTTTGGGAGATGTTTTGATGGGAGAAAGGAGGTCGCCCGGTTCTCCAAATCGTGCTCACAAACTGTGTGCCCTGGTCCAGGTCATTACAAATGTGTAAAAAATGTCTTATTTTCACTCATTTGAATTATCCAATCTCTCACCTTTCATTATAAATTAGACCATTTTAGAAATGGGGTCCCCCAATAACTTCAAATCCTCCTAGGATCTCTATTTTTAAGGGAGATTTGTTGGAGGAACTTAACACAATCTCATGTAAGTGATTCTCCCTCTTAGTTACTCCCCTTTTCTTGAATTTTCTTCCAATTTACTTGAAGTACCAAATGAACAAGTGGTTGGTTTTAGTTCCTAGGGTTTAACTATGTGTTTTATTGGTCCAATATTTGTATTTTCAGCCTGTTCTACCTTCCATGAGGTGCGGCGATGGTGCGATTGCATTTTCTAACCAAGGATTCGAAGGTTTACCAATTTTGGTAGGTGATTCCATGTGTATGAAATACTTGTGACTTAGATAATATTTTTATTGATAATTTCATGTTTATCAATTTTTATTATTGGTGAAAAATTGGTTTTAGTAGTATTTTTAATGCAAATTATTTTTTAGTGCCATTTTCTTGTGAAATTCAGGGATTTTCATAGAAATTTTTTATTGCTTCATTTGGGATGCCCTTTAATTACATAGATGACTTTATTGAAATGTATTAGGTCGGAAAATATTTTTATTATTATTTATTTCCATTTTTTGGGCTGTAAAATTTTATTTAAGTGTTTTTGTGAAGTATATAAATTTTAAGTTCCTTGTTTGTGAGAAAATGGTGGTTTTACAAAGATATAACTTTCTCATTCATATGAGGGTGCCTTTGACTGATTTTTTGTCTTAATTAAAAAAGTTATTTAGGTTCCATTTCTGTTTTAGTGACTTATAAGTGTGCACATGGTGTGAAAAGTGGGAATTCAAAGAGTTTTGGGTGAAAAAAGTTGAGATTTTGAGAAGTTGTTTATTTGAAAATTAAAGTGTTTTATTATGTGTTTTATGTAGTATAAAGTGTGTATAGATACTATATTTTGTTATGTTACCTTTAGTGCTGTTTTTACATGAAAATATAGGTACGTATCATGCTAAAATTGTTTGACCACAAAGGGGGAACCCCAGGTACCTACTTTGGTTGATATGAACTAGTATGCCAGTGATCCAGATGAGTTTTGTCCATGTTTCACATAGATTTTTGGACAATGAGAACTCTAAATAAATTCTGTGGACGATATTTGGGGACTACTATGTTATGTGTATTCTCCCTACTAATTTCTAATGCATGGAAAATTATTGTTACATGGATATTTTATTATTGATATAAGAGGTATATAGGGCTCAATAGTATCTAATGCATAGGGGAGTTCCGGGCTTTGGTGATAATTGGTTTGGTGGTATTTACCCTTTCATTAGGGTGTTCTTGGATGTAATGTATAGTATTTGTCATGTCTTATTTAATTGTCTTATCATTATGAATGGTTTATTTTGGAAACACTTTTCCAATTGAAAGTTGCATTTATTGGAATTTATCACAGCTTTTCCTTATATAATAAAAATGAATGCTTTTCAACTATTATAGAATACTATTTAGACTAATTGGGTGGTATCCTATGGGGATTAGGCTCACACCCTACATAAACCCCTTGGGTGTATGTATAATTTATTATGATTGACTCGGGTAAAGGTAAAGCCTTTGGTGAAGGTAGTTCTAGTTGATAGTCCCCTCCTATGGTGCAACGTTGTGGAGACAGCTCGGGGTGGGGGGGTTCATTTTTTGACATGTAGAGCCATGGTATATTTTTTGATGCTGTTTTTATTTATGTTTGGACATGTTTTATTTTTTTTAACATATATTCAAATATGGTTTTTGTTAAGGCTTGTTTGGTATGAAAATTTCATATTCATATTATTGATTGTTTTAATATTTTAGGCTTTCATACTAGGGTAAATTGTTCCCAAACCTAATTTTTGGATACCCCAAGCACTTGGGCCAGCCCGTCAGGATGGGGAAAAACCAGCTGGCCTTGTCATGGACTGGATTTGGTGCCGGTGTTAGTGGAAACAAGTTTTGTTTCATGAAAAAATGGCATCAAAGGGAGCCAATGTGTAAGAACTCGGTTCTTATATTTGAGGTACTAGTTTCTTCTTTTCTCTTTTCCGTAAGTGTTTTTGAGAAGATATGGAAAATGGGGAAAATCCTAAATTTTGTAACTACATGCCCTTTACTTTTCCACATGCTGCGTACTTTTGGCCGGGTGGAATGGGTACACAGGGCGTGTATCCATGTCAGTGACGAAGGGTGTAGGAACCGACTACACGTCGTGTAGTGGTCCATTACATGCCGTGTAGTCTGTCAGCATGCTAAAATAGTAAGGAGATGGAGCAGCCGCTAGTTGGGCGATAGATCACGTCATGTGCTCGGGAGTACATGCCATGTACCCATGTCGACGGATGAACAATATTGCGGTGCCGCCAGAGGAACAGTTAAATGAAGGAAGTACACACCGTGTACTTTGTTTTTTTTCACCTAAAATGGTAATTGGCTTCCCATGATCACAGGGAAAGCATAGAATGGGAAGAGATCTTGGGATAGGATGACAAAACCTTTGCAGATCCCCCGGGCGCATGTCTGGAATCGGATCCCGCTTCTGTCGATCACGTGGGAACCACGTGGGTAAGCCCTCTCTTCTCCTAGCATGTTTCTTACCAATTCTTCTCCTAATTGGATTTATTTGAGGTTGAAAGGAAGTTTTTTCCCTCATATCTATTCCATTCTTGGGCGTTTATGGAATCGACATTCGTGTATAGCGCTCTTTGGCGAAAAAGGTAGCTGGCTTGGTGTTTATTTTCCAACTGCCGTGCATTTTTTTTGTGTTTTTTGAGATATGAACCCATATTTGGGGTTCCGTGTGGCTGAGGCCATGAATATTTTAATACCAAGAATTGTATAGGTAATTAAATGTGATATTAAAATGCTGTTTGGGATTAGTGCTTGGATCCAGGACCAGCCTGGGGGTGCGTTCCTTTGTTTATCCATTTGGCCAAGATACCCGAGGGTATACCATGTTTAAATTTTGCATTAATTTTCCCTTGAGAGGAATTTTATGTAAAGTGTATGTTTATATATCGGGAATGGACTAGTTACTTATGACTGAGGGTGGTGTTTTACTATAGCTGAAGGGCGTGACTGTATAATCCTGAGGGCAACATACTATTTCTCTTGTGGGAAACCTTTCGTGACTAAGGGATTGACTTCTATGCCTGAGGGCGACACTTCCTATGCCTGAGGGAAATTTATGTTATGCCTAAGGGCTATACTTTCCGGTTGGATTCTGATTACCTGAGGGTAAAGTTTGGTTTGTCAAAGGACGTTGACTGATTACATAGAAATGCACTGTGGTGTTATCTTATATTAAATGGATTAAACGAATATTGAAATGGAAATATAACTGGTTAAGTTAGTTAATTTTCAGTACTTCTTACTTTATTGCATTTTTACTAAAAGAACACTATTGTTGCATGTTTGCACTCAGTTGGGCACGAGCCTTTGGTGGGTGCCTACGAGATATATTTCTCACACCCTGTTTGGGTCATTCTTTTCGGCCCATATTGATTACGTTTCTACAGGTGTGGATAGGGGCAAGAGTCCCTGTATAGGTACATGACCGTTTCTGATAAGTAAGAGGGCATGGGACCGAGCCTAGGCTCACAATTCTGCTGCCAGCTGTTTTTCTTTGTTTTGTTGTACTCTAAATTTTGTTGTACTGTATTTATGTATAACATGTTCTTTATGTTTTCTTAGTACTTGAGAAATGTTGCATCATTATTTAAATACAGTTGGTTATATCTACTGTAGTTGTTTATTTCAGTTCTGTATGTTTTATTTCTTACACTGTCATTGTATGTTTCATTTGTACTTCGCTACGATACAGTTTGACAAATGAGGGAATAGATTCCCCAATATCAGACCTGGGCCCTCACTGCTAGTCGGAAGCCTCTGGCATTTGGGGAAATGCGCTTGAGGTCACTTGGAGAACTGAGTTTGAGGCACCCATTCAGTGGCACCCAGAATCGGGACGTTAAAAAGTGGTATCAGAGGGCATGTTCTTTTCTTTCACATACTATTTATAGTCATAGTCAGGGATAGGATGAAGGGTGGTTGATAATAAGTTGTGCACGGACATAGATAAACCGTGTATAGGGAAAAGCCAATTTACCTCGTGTTGCAATTTTACTGATTTTTCATTTTACAGTTGATTTGTTTTCACCTTTGGGTGACGCACTTGATATTGTGTTGTTTATAATTTATCTGTGGGTTCTATTTAGTTGCAACCTGATGAGATGATGGTATTCCATCTCATGCATCATATAGGAACATGATATATATCACAAGCCATGCATAGTTTCCATGCCATGTAGGTGAATTAGAAATTTCATGTTGTTGTGATAGTTGTTGTGCTAGAAAAGCATGTTTTTGTGATAGCTACTTGATAAATACCTTATTTGTGATAGGGTATTTCCTTGTGTGATCCAGTTATAGAATGGACGCCAAATATGGTTTTTGGGGAGTATGGGCCCCCATTGACCAGAATTTGGTGGATCATTAGTTGTTTATTAGTTATAGCACTAATAAGATGTCAAACATTGATTCGTGGGGAGTATGGCCCCTCAAGGGTCAGAATTTGACACTTAGGTGTTGTTTTTCGGTATTTTCTGGGTTCTGAAGAAGATTCTGAGGCATACTGTCCAAAAACCCAGTATACACGCCGTGAATCACTTTATACATGCAGTGTATGTTCTTCTATTCAGGTAAAAAATGAACTTTTTTAGTACATGTCGTGTACCCTGAGTAGTGTTGACCCGGAGTCCGGCCTTGTAACTAACAACACGGGTCGGTGAAATCCTTTACAGAACATGTCGTGTCAATGATGAACACGCCGTGTAGTGTGACCTGGGGACTCGGTCGTGTAACTAACAACACGGGTTGTTGTCACCTCTTCTTGAACACACTATGTACCAGTGGGACATGTCGTGTAGTCTTGTCTGAGGACAGACTGTGTGGACTTAACCATGTAGCTAGGAAACAGGGTAGTGTACACGCCATGTGAGAGTGTAACACACCATGTAGTTGCACGTCGAGTAGTCGGCCATGTCAAAAATGACACAGGCAGTTGAAAAATAACACCATACACGCCATGTAAATATAATACACATAGTGTAGTTTTGTTCAATGGGAGTTCTGTGGCTTAGCTATGTAGAAGAACATGGGTAGGGGAAGGGAAGTCATGTACACACCGTGTAGTCATTGTACATGCCGTGTAGTCTTGTTTTTCAAATCATGAAATGCCTTCTTCCACTTGTTCAGTTGTGGTTTCTTCGCTTTCAGTCTTTGATAAATATTGAATCTAAGGCGTACCTCAGAAATTTTAGTGTCATGCCGCCTAGACGACCGCGCGTTGTTCGCCAGGAGAGTGGCAACGAGTATACTCTAGAGATGTTGTCCCATGGGCTACTAGTTGATCCTCCAGTAGATCCAGATGTGGATCCCGCTATTATACCGGACACAGGCACAGAGGCTCAATTCCATGAAGGATTTATGTGGTACATGCAGACCTTCCAGGGAGCACTGCAGGTTTCCACATCTATGGCTGAGCTGACGTGTATATTCCAGTAGCAGCATCTGCCTATGTTTTCAAGGGATGGAGGACCACAGGATGCAGAGTCTTGGCTAGGATCGATGCATACTATTTTCGAGCATTTTGAGATGCCTCCAGGGAGGAGGGTCAAGCTCACGACTTACATAATGTGTGATTCCTCCAAGAGGTGGTGGGATGTTACCACCCAGTCCGAGCATCACATGGACATGGTGTGGGAAGAATTTCAGGCAGTCTTCAATGAATTCTTTTTCCCAGAGACGCTGAGGGTAGATATAGCCTGAGAGTTCATGAATCTGCAGTAGGGCGCTATGTTAGTGATGGACTACTTTGCTCATTTCACCGAGCTTCAGTGTTTTTCACCCGTGCTGGTGGGTGATGAGACGTTGAGAGCCAAAAGTTTTGAGGATGGTCTTCGTTATGACATCCGAGCACTGGTGAATTTTTTCAGGTTGCCTTCAGAACATGCTATTGTGAACCAGGAACTGATTACAGAGAGGAACCTACGGGAATCTAGTGGTGTGGGCTAGGGAAGTTTAGCACCAGTTACTGGTACAATTTCTACTGGAAAGAGGAAGACACAGATGGATTTCCCTCAGAGTGGCAGTACCAGCTAGGTAGTTTCTTCAGGTGGCCCGATCAGGTGCTACCAGTGTGGCAGAGAGGGGCACAAGAGACCGTAGTGTCCACGTGACCCAGTGGAGCGCTGATCTTGCGGCATGATGGGTCATCTACAGCGTTTTGTAGGTAATTTCCACCAGTGTCTAGTGAGAGGGGTTTTGTGCCGACTCCACGTGCGGGAGAAGAACTAGAGTCTTCATACCAGTCGGGGAGCTGGAATACGTCAGGGCGTGCAGGTAGAGATGGTGGTCATGGCCGTGGTATCCAGACACCAGGATCTCGGAGGCAGTAGGGCGGGATAGCTTAGGGTATCTAGGTTGTGTCGCAAGGCCGCAGCATTGGGAGGACATATGCAGTGCAATAGACCCAGCAGGAGTAGGATCCCAGACCTTCTACAGTCAGAGGTACTATTCATGTAGCTTCTGTCTTGCCTTTAGTACTTTTCGATATGGTTGGTACACATAGATTTATATTTTTACCCGTTGTGAAGATCCATGGGCTCTGTGTTTCTACTTATTCTGATATCATGACGCTAGACACTCTATTGGGGACTAGAACGGCTGGTGTGCGTCAGTGCAAGGAGTGCCCCCTTGAGGGTGGTGAGTGTCACTTCCAATGGGACCTCTATGTCTTAAAGATGACAGCTTATGATTTCATTATCGGGATGAACTGGTTGGTTCCCTTTCGAGCCTTCTTGGACTGCTATCATTGCATGGTGAGTTACATGTCACCAGATGGCAGAGAGTTTCTATATAAGGGTGAATGAGTTGTTTAGGTGAGTTGAGCTAGACCAGAGCATCATGGGTGAGGTGGAGTCACAAACCAGATTGCGAGTTTATGTCTAGATTATTAGGGGTCTTTTCAGACCGATTTTCCTCTAGATGTTGATCGTTTCAGGGATATCTTCCTGGATGGATTTTTAGGTCTACCTCCGGAGTGAGAGGAGGATTTCTCTATTGATATAGTGCCAGGAGCAGCACCGGTGTCCATTCCTCCTTATAGTATGTCCATGTTTGAGTTGTAGGAGCTCAAGAGGCAGTTAGAGGATTTATAGTCGAAGGGTTTTATCGGACCCAGTACTTCTCCGTGGGGTTCGCCAGTACTTTTTGCGAAGAAGGCGGAAGGTACCCTCAAACATTGCATGGATTATCAGAAGCTGAACCAGTTGATGGTCATGAACTGATACCCTTTTCCAAGGATAGATGATCTTTTTAATCATCTTCGAGGATCACGAGTGTTCTCAAAAATTGACTTGAGATCTGTATATCATCAGCTGTGCGTGAGACCATCAAATATACCTCTTACAGATTTTCGGAGCAGATATAGTCTATACGAGTACTTGGTTATGTCGTTCAGACTCACGAATGCTCCAGTAGTTTTCATGGATCTGATGAATTGTGTGTTCCTCCCATATCTTTATTCTTTTGTGTTAGTATTCATGGATGACATATTAGTGTAATATCTCACTTGACACGGCCATGCCACCCATATTGAGATTGTATTGTGAACAATGAGAAAGCATCATAAATATGCTAATCTCTCAAAGTGCCACTTTTAGATGGACCAGATTTACTTCCGGGGTCATATTATCTCTGAGGCAGGAGTTGCAGTAAACCTAGAGAAGGTGAGAGGAGTTGTTTCCTAGGAGCATCCTAAAAATGTGTTCAAGATACAGAGTTTCTTAGGGCTGGCTGGTTACTACCGACGCTTCATACAAGACATCACCACCATAGCAGCACCGTTGATGGGTCTGACTAAGAAGGGTGTGAATTTTGTTTGGTCGGATGCTTTTGAGGCAGCCTTTCAAGACCTGAAAAGATGGTTGAAATCAGCACCAATCCTGATACTCCCAGAGTAGGTGCAGAGCTATATAGTTTACTGTGATGTGTCAGGTGTTGGGGTAGGAGCTGGGTAGATGCAGGGCGACCGAGTAGTTGCGTACGGGTCTCGGCAGTTGAGGTCACATGAGAGGAATTACCCGACACATGATCTCGAGTTAGCTGTAGTTGTTCATTCGTTACGCTATGAGAGATATTATCTATTGGGAGAGGATATTGTGGTTTTCACCGACCAGAAAAGCCTCAAGTATATCTTTACTCATTGTGACCTATATTTCAGGAAGAGGGGGTGGGTAGAGTACCTACAGTCCTTCGATTTTGAGCTTGCCTATACACCTGGTAAGGGTAATGCAGTAGCTGATGCACTGAGTAGGAAGACTCAGATACAGGCAGTGTAGGAGGCCATTGGTGAGTGGCAGCTTATGGCGTTATTCTCTGAGATGCATCTGGAGGTGCACGACAGTCAGGGGCAGTCTTATCTTTCATCTGTAGTAGTGACTTCTACCATCGTGGACAGAGTGAGGATGAGACAGCTATCTGATTCAGAAGGCCCAGTTCTACGGGAGTCGGTGGCAAGTGGGGACACTTTTCCTAGGTGGACGATAGGCGATGATGAGATTCTGCGTTTCCAAGGATGAGTATGGGTTCTATAGGATACACGCGAGGAGATGATGCAGGAGTTGCATGCTTCATCTTGGGCAGTTTATCCCGGGGATACCAAGATGTACCGTGAAATGAGACTTCAGTACTGGTGTCTGGGTATGAAGAGGAATGTAGCAGGTTTTTTTACGATATGTTCCACCTGTCAGCAGGTGAAGGCAGAGCATCAGAGACCAGCTGGACTGTTACAGCAGTTACCCATTTTGGTGTGGAAATGGAATGATGTCGTGATGGATTTCGTGACTGGATTCCCGAGGTCATCTCGAGTTAATTATGCCATGTGGATTGGTGTGGACAGAATCACAAAGGTAGTTCACTTCTTTCCGATCAAGGATGCCTTCAGTGTAGACGAGTTCAGAATGTTGTATATCTGAGAGATCATAGGTCTTCATGGGGACCCTCGTTCTATCATTTTCGATAGGGACTCCCTCATTACATATTGTTTCTGGCAGATTTTTTAGAGGTAACTAGGTACACGGGTGCTTCTGAGCACAACATACAACCCTCAGACCGATGGCCAGTCAGAGTGTATGATACAGGTGCTAGAGGACATGCTGCATGCATGCGTCCTAGACTTTGGGGGATCTTGGGAGAAGTATATAACCATAGTGTTGTTTTCCTATAACAATAGCTTCTAGGCAACTATTAATATGGCACCATACGGTGCTTTATATGGTAGGCCATTCCGTTCACCATTGTGCTGGTTAGAGGCAGGTGAGGTAGCTTTACTGAGACCACGTCTCGTGCAGAAGTCTTTTGAGAAGGTCCAGCTGACACGGAAGCAGATGGCTACTGCGCAGTCTAGTCATAAGTTTTATATTGATCGCTGCAGATGATCTTTGGAGTTCGTTGTCGGGGATCAAGTTTTCTTGTGTGTTTCGTCGAGGCTAGGACACATGCGGATCAGGAGACAGGGTAAACTTTCACCGAGGAATGTGGGGCCATTCGAGATTCTAGAGAGATTCTAGCTGTTTGCCTATCAGTTTCCATTACCGCAGCATTACCAAGCCATGCATGACGTCATCCGCGTGTCTTAGTTATGTCGCTATCATTCAGACCCATATCACTGTTTCATCCGGAGGAGGTTGAGTTGGATGCAGATGCGTCCTTTGAGGAGTGACCGATTCGTATCATTGACAGGATCACGATGGTTCTCTAAGGGCATTCAGTTCCTCTTGTATGGGTGCTATGGTAGCATTGCCGAGTGCAGGACGAGCCCTCGGAGTGGGAAGCTGATGTACATGCTGAGTGGCTAGAGTTGTTCATAGCAATATCTTCACCACCCTTGGAAGGGAAATTCGTGGACGAATTGCTATAAGGGGGGATGTTTTTAAGAACTCGGTTCTTATATATTTTGTACGGGCTTCTTCTTTTCTATTTTCCTTAAGTGTTTTTGAGGAAATATGGAAAATGGGGGAAAATCCTAAATTTTGGAACTACACACTGTGTACTTTTCCACACACCTTGAACTTTTGGACATGTGGAATGGGTGTACGGGGCATGTACCCATGTTGGCGATGAAGGGTATAGAAACTGACAACACACTGTGTAGTGGTCCTTTACACACCGTGTAGTTAGTCGGTAGGCCAAAAGTGTAAGGAAGTGGAGCAGCCGCCAGCTGGGCGATAGTACATGTCGTTTACTTGGGAGTACATACCATGTACCCATGTCGACGGATGAACAGTGTGGCGGTGCCACCAGAGGAACTGTTAATTAAAGTAA
Organism: Viscum album; assembly: GCA_963277665.1. Lineage (NCBI taxonomy): Eukaryota > Viridiplantae > Streptophyta > Magnoliopsida > Santalales > Viscaceae > Viscum > Viscum album. The sequence goes on along the minus strand of OY728155.1, from coordinate 1,609,643,902 downwards.
GTACACGTCGTGTACTTGGATGTACATGTTGTGTAATTTGTTTTTTTCGCTTAAAATGGGCAGTAGCTTCTCGTATTCACAGTGAAATCTTAGAACGAGAAGAGAGCTCGGGAGAGGACGGCAGAACCTTCGGAGATCCACCAGGCGCACGTCGGGAATCTGATCCCACTTCTGTCGATCATGTTCGAACCGTGCGGGTAATCCCTATCTTCTCCTAGCATGTTTCTTACCAATTATTCTCCTAATGGAAGTCATTTGAGGTTGAATGGAAGTTTTCATACCTCATATCTATGCCGTTCTTGGGGATTTCTGGAATCGATATTTGTGTATAGCGCTCGTTGGCGAAAAAGATAGGTGGCATGGTTTTTATTTTCCAACTGCAGTGTGTTTTTGTGTGTTTTTGAGATATGAACCCATATTTGGGGTGTCGTGTGGCTGAGGTCATGGCTATATTAATACCTATAATTGTATTGGTAATTAAATGTGATATTAAAATGCTGTTTGGGATCAGTAGATGGATCTAGGACCACCCTGGGGGTGCGTTCCTCTGTTTAGCTGTCTGGCCAGGATACCCGAGGGTATGTCATGTTTAAATTATGCATTACTTTTTCCTTGATAGGAATTGTATGTAAAGTTCATGTTTATATGTTGGGAATGGCCCGGTTACTTAAGCCTGAGGGCGGTGTTTAACTATAGCCTGAGGGAGTGACTGTATTAGCCTGAGGGAAACATACTATTTCGCTTGGGAGAAAGCTTTAGTGCCAGAGGGCTTGACTTCTTTTCCTAAGGGTGACAATTCCTAACCCTGAGGGAAATTTTTGTTATGCCTTAGGTCTATACCTTCTTGTTGGATTATGAATACCCTAGGGTATGGTTTTTTTTGTCTGAGGACACTGACTGATTACATATAAATGCAATGTGATGTTATCTTATATTAAATGGATTAAACAAATATTAAAATGGAAATATAACTGGTTAAGTTAGTTACTTTTCAGTACTTCTTACTTTATTTTATTTTTACTACAAGCACACTATTGTTGCTTGTTTTCACATAGTTGGGCATGGGCCTTTGGTGGTTGCCTTCTGAGATATATTTCTCACAGCCTATTTGGGTCATTCTTTTCAGCCCAAACCGATTATGTCTTTGTAGGTGTGGATAGGGGTAAGAGTCCCTATACAGGGACTTGACTATTGCTGATGAGTAGGAGGGAATGGGAATGAGCCTAGGCTCACAATGCCGCTGCAAGCTGTTTTTCTTTGTTTTGTTTTACTCTACATTTTGTTGTACTGTATTGATGTATAACATGTTCTGGATATTTTATTAGAACATGAGACATGTTTCATCATTATTTAAATATAGTTGGTTATATCTACTATAGTTGTTTATTTCAATTTTGTGTGGTTTATTGCTTCCGCTGTCGTTGTATGTTTCATTTGTACATGGCTGCACTACACTTTGACAAATGAGGGCATAGTTTCCCCACTATCAGACCTGGTCCCTCGCTACAAGTCGGCAGCCTCTGGCATTTGGGGAAATGCGCTTGAGGTCACGTGGCGAATCGAGTTTGAGGCACCCATTCAATAGAACCTGTAACCTGGACGTTACACAATGTTTTTTTGGTTATATTACTATTGTAGGATATTTGGGATAGACATGAGTTAGGACTATCGAGGCATGGGGTTTTTGTCATGGTTAGGGTGTCTAGCCTGCACCTATCACGACATACCTTGAGTCACTAGGGGACAATGGAATTATCTGATAGACTTCACTTCCAAGTGAGACGTGTGGGATGCATACCACACGTGGACATCGGGTAGGGGCATAGTAGTTGTTTCTTTCATTACATTAATTTATTTAGATTATTTATATATGATGTATTTGAATAAAAAATTTCAGAATTATGGTATTTACTTTTTGTTGATTGTTTCATTTTTTTGAAATGTGCCTCCCTGGAAAGCTCACATGCACTGATAGGAGGAAACCGGAGAGAGATCTCCCACACTGATTGAACAAAGGCTTGTCGAGGCTGTAGACCGGGATTTCAAATATCATGGAAGGGGATCCAATTTTTTCCTATTCCTATTAGGGAAGAATATATGGGTATTAGAAATGATAATGCTCAAGAGTTTTTTAAAAACAAGTCCCTTACTTTTCGGGGCAACATAGAATTCTAAGAAGAAGAGGAATGTGTCAAAACAATTGAGAACATGTTCAAGTTATTTGATACATTGAAGGAGATCTGGGTGAAATGTTCCTTCTTCTTGTTGGAGGGTCCCAGCCATAGGTGTTGGGAATCAATACTTAAAGCTTTGAAGAATGAGCAGATGTGCTGGGGAGATTTCAAGGCTGTCATCAATGAACAGAATCGCCCTGAGGTCTTAGCATATGACATGTACTGAGAGTTAATAGATCATTTTAAGGTGAATCTTTCTATCAAAGAGTACACTAACCATTTTGCTAATATGGTTTGGTATGACCCTAAAATCATCTCGAATGAACGAGCAAAGGCCCTGTTGGGTGGGAAAGGCTTGCGACAAGAGATATAATCCATGGATTTCTTGTTCAAGATGAAGACTTATGCTGAGGTATTTGACTGGGCATGTATGGTTTAGATTTAGTGTAAAGGCATGGTTGGTATTTCAAGGACTCTATTAGTAGTGGGTAGTGGCAGCTCTTCAAAAAAGGAAAGTATGTAGGAGGATCAGGTGAAAACAGAAGGTGGTAGTTCATGCCCCTTTTCTGTGAATTTTCATATGTTTCTTCTGATGTGATATCGGTCATTTTAAACCATTGTGGGATGCCATAGAATATCCAACCAGAATCCCAACATTCTCTGAATCCCTATTTCCAATGTGGAGTTATGGGTCATATGTAGTGTTATTACAGGGTGGCATGCCCACTTTAGAGTGGGCAGGGTCAGTGGTTTCACATGGAGTGACAGCATAGTCAAAGCCCTCGAGGAAGGGGGTATCCCGAATCAATGGCTATGATGGTAGGACTGGGTCATCTTCAAGGAAGATCTAGTTTCAGGCAAACCCATAGACAAGCATTCGTCTTATGGTATAGACCAGACATCTCCATGTGGTGGATCAGGCACCAACAGGATCAAAGACATGAGCCTCTATATTTCATGGTACAGTTTTGATCGCATCATTTATAGCTTCTGCTCTTTTTGATAAGGGTCCCTATGTTTCCTTCATTTCCATAAATGTTGTGGACATGTTGAATATTCCAACATATTTTTCATCTTTTTCATTGGATTTGGTGACGCCACTGGGAAAGAAAAAGGAGAAGTGTCTTAGGTACCCATCATGTTTTCTCATTGTGTCAGAGATTGTGATGGAGCTAGACCTCTTGGTATTATATATGGATCTTTTTGACGTGATACATGGCTTGGATTGGCTAGTACACTTCCATGAACACATGTATATATAGAAGAGGAAAGTGAGATTCATGTCACCTAATGGTATTTGTCAGGTTTTTCATGGCGAATGGGATCCTCGGTCGGGTAAAACAGGACCTCCACTCCCAGTGATGGGAATTCATGTCTCCAAATTATTTTCACTTTCTCTAGATGAAGATGTTCTTTCCCTTGCAGGTTCACAACCTCATGGGGTGAATGAGTTTCCTAAGGTATTCCCATATGATTTTTCAGGTTTCCCTATGGAGTCGGATGTGGAGTTTTCGATTGATTGGGCATCGGGGACACACCTAATATCACTTCCCTCATATTGTATGTCCCCACCGAGCTGAGGGAATTAGAGATACAACTGTATGAAATTGAATCCAAAGGATTCATTTTCCGGAGCATCTCTCCTTGTTATGCTTCTATTTTTTTCACAAAATAATGTTGACATATCCCTCTGGTTGTTCATTTATTACCAGAAGCTAAAAAAGGTGACAATTAAGAAAAAATACCCTTTTCCCAGAATTGATGATTTTTTGGCCAGTTTAATGGGGAAAATTGGTTCTCAAAGATATAATTGCATTTAGTATACCATCAAATTCGGGTGAAAGAGGTAGATACCCCAGAGACAGCATCTTGAATTATATACATCCACTTTGAGTATTTGGTCATTCCATTCAGTTAGACCAATGCTCTTACGGTCTTTAGGACACACATGAATTGGGTATTCCACCATCATCTAGATCCCTTCATTGTGGGGTTATTTTTTGACATTCTAGTATACTATGGCTCTGATTGGGAACATGAACATCACTTGAGGATAGTTTTTGCCACATTACGGGATCATCACCTTTATGTAATTGTTTCCCAATGCACATTCTTGATAAGGGAAGTGAGATTCCTGGGGCATGTGATCTCAGTGCAGGGTGTTTTAGTGTACCCCGAGAAGATCAGGGAAATCATTTCATGGGTTTAGTAGAAGAATGTGTTCAATATCCAAATATTCCTTGGTCGGGATGGTTATTACAAGCGATTTGTTCAAGATTTATCTCAACTTTCTACGCCAATGACTGCACTCACCAAGAAATGGGTGATGTTTTTTGGGCCCAAAATGGACGGCATACATTGAGGAGATAAATATATGGTTGAGAACCACCCCATGTTGAATATTCCTAATGATGGAAAGGGTTATATTGTCTATTGCAATGCTTTAGGTATGGGTCATGGGTGTGTGCTTATGCAGGATGATCACATGGGGGCGTATAGATCTTTCCCACTCTGACCACATGAAAATAATTACCCATCCCATGACTTTGATTTGGAATCCGTGATGCATTATTTGAAGACCTAGAATTTCTACCTCTTTGTGGAGATGTTTTTGGTCTATTCTTAACACAAAATCTAGGCCTATATCTTCTCACAGAACGACCACAACATGAGGCAATGTTGTTGGATTAGGTACTTGTAGGGGTTTTTCTTTGACGTTGTATATACCTCATGAAATGGTAATGTGGTATCAAAATTCTTTTTAATAATTTTTCTAGTATGGTATTTGGGGAAATCCCGTAACGAGTGATATTTGATGGAACTATTTTATTAGATGCATGTGAATACGAAGGGGAAAAATGGGGGTGTGTTCTCAGAGATCATTCAGTTGACTTCTTCTCTTGAGGAGCTAATTCCGAGAGAGAAGCCTAGATATAATCCGTTTCAATTATCAATGTATTTTTTCATGGTGGGGAGACATCCTATGATTGGTTGTCATCTCTTGAGGGAATCTTGTGCTTCAAGGTCTGTTCAGTAGTGTTGTTATCTCTACAGAAGGCGGTGATAAAGGATAGCCACTAGTATTAGTGGTCTATCCATCTGGTTTCCACTAAGGTATGTTTTGATGTGTGATGAGAGTTTTGGTGTCCTGGAATGAGATGTGACATCGCGGAATTCGTGTCATGATGCTACACAAGCTAGTAGGAGAAAGCAGAGCATCAAAGGCCCTTTGAGATTCTCTTTCCATTACCCATTCCAACATGGATCTGGGAAGAGGTTACAATGGGGTTTATTGTTATCAAACCTCATACACCTTGAGGTATGAATTCCATTTTGTTGGTGGTTGATCGTCTGACCAAATAATCCGACTTCATTCTGATTCGAGATACAGTTAATGTTGATGAGATGGGCCATTTCTATCTTTACGATGTGGTGAGGATCCATAGTGTTCCATCAGTAGTTCTCTCAGTAAAAGACCCTTGATTCACTTATCAATTTCAGTAAGTCCTTCAGTAGTCACTGGGGTCTAATATTAAAATGATCACGACATACCATCATCAAAAGGATGGTCAGACAGAGCGGGGAATGAGAGTTTGGAGGACATGCTCAGTGCATTTGTTCTGGACATTGGATGTTCCAGGGATTTCCATTTGGGATTTGATGCATTTTTGTATGTCAATAGATATCATTCCATGATTCTAATGGATGCTTTTAAGGATCTCTATGGCTGGCATTGTCTGTCCTGCCTGTGTTGGTCTGAGGTAGGTGAGGCCTCACTATTGAGTCTAGTGCATGAGACTTCTGATATGGTCCAATTGATCAGTAAATGCTTTTGGATCACTCTGACTCATCATAAATCATATTATGACTAGTGGCGTCGATAATGAGATTTTTCAATGGGTGAATAGGTATTCAGGATTGTGGCCCCACATCTGGGCCATCGTCGATTAGAAAAGCAGGGGAAGCTGATGCTGCATTTTGTCGGCCCTTCTGAGATCACTGGGCATATTGGAATTGTGGATTATATGTTGGAATTACCTTCTCAATTCAAATACATACATGAATTCTTCTTAAAACTCCATATTGAAAATATACTTCCCTACTCCATCCCATGTGCTGAGTTGGGATGAAATGAAGATAGGGCTAGACTTGTCAGTTTTTCAGCATCCAATGCTAATAGTGGAATCCCAATAGAAGGTTCTTAAAGGGAATTCTATTCTGTTGGTCAAATTTCATTGGTATTAATGTAGTGATAAACATGAGAACATGGAGTAGGGGTCATGTTTTGAGGACAAGTACATATTCTTGTTTTCTGATGAAGCCTCTAGTCAACTTTACTAGACGGATTTTTTTTACTGTGAGGAGATTTATCACACCCAAAATCATTATTAAAGGTACTTGTATTTGTAATATTTCATTCCTAAAATCACCCCTAATTACCCCCAATCCCCTACAAATGTTGGTGGCTTTTAGATATGTTTCGAAGGGATAAGGTATGGTGCACAATTTAGGTTCACGGTTTTCAAAACGTTGCAAAAAAAAACATGTGCCAAAGTCTAGGTCATTAAAAATATGTTAAGATGACATCTTTACCCTCTCATAAATTAACCAAATCACCAATTAATTATTCCATTCGAATATTTCATCCATGAAAGCCTCCCAAGAACATAAAACCCTCAATGAAACTCTATTTGGAAGGGGGATTTCATGGATTAACATCACACAATCTCTAGTAAGTGTTTCTACCTCTTAGTTAATCCCCTTTCCATGATGATTCATCAAATTTCCTTGAAGTACCAAATAACCAGGGGTAGGATATAGAACCTATGGTTTATCATTGGGTTATCTTGGTCTAATATTTTTAGTTTAGGGTCCATCTACTTCTTTGAGGTGAAGCAGTGGGGCGGTAGCATTTTCGCCCAAAGGATTCAAACGTTTGACAATTTTGGTAGATGATTCCAAGATTATGAAATCCTTGTGAATTAGATTTCTGTGTTTATGAAAATTTGATTTTTTTAATTTTTTTTATTGATGAGAAAAAAAATTGTTGTATGTGTAATGAAAATGAATTTTTCGTACCATTTTCATGTGAAATTGGGTGGTTTTTGTCGAAATATTTTATTAGTCAATATGGGTTTGCCATATTAATACATATATGATTTTTTTAAAAATTTATTAGCATCAATAATAATGTTTTTTATGTTTATTTCCCTTTTCCGTGTGGAAAATATTTTAATGGTGTTGGTGATATATATGAATTTGTAGTTCCTTGTTTCTGTGAAAATGGAGGTTTTACACTACAACAAAACTGCCGTTTTGCGGCGGTTTTGTAGCGGCGGTTCTATGAACCGCCCCTAAACATTTTTTTAAAAAGGTTTCGCGGTGGTTTTTAATAAAACGCCCCAAAACATTTTTTTTACACAGCCCCGACCCTTCCCCCACCCCGGCTCTCATTCTCACCCCGCACTCCCACGACCCCCCGCTTTCCCTGCGACCCCGGCCCCCCGCGACACCGGCGACCCCGCAACTCGGCGACCTTGCTTCGCCGGTGACCTCGCGACCTCAGCGACCCCGGCCCCCCGCGACCCCGGCGTCCCGGCTTCCCCGGCGACCTATACAAACCCTAGGGTTTGATTTCTCCCCTTCTGCTATTTTATTTTTCTATGTGATATAACCGTTGATTATATTTAAAAAAAATTCACTTATTTAGAATTCTAGTTCACCCTGTTGTAAGATATTCATTCTATATTTTAGAATAATGTTTATATCGTGTGATAATTCATGATGCAGGTCTAATGTGGTTTGGACATATAGAAATTTTCACATTAATCATAAAATCTTATTCTTATATAATTTATTCCCAACATCACTAGACCTCTCATTCATGGGAATGTGATATTTTTATGAGATGAAATGTTTTATGTATTGAAAATGATTTGAAATATATGTTTGTTTATCTAGTGTCATTTCACTATATATCAAAGTGTATCTGTAAAGTTTGTGTTTTTAGAATTGAATCCATAATTGTGAGTAAGAGGTGTTTATGTTGGTATCAGAGAAAGTAATAGTTATTTTTCAATATTGAACTTGTTTTTTGGAGGATTTATTTTGTAAAATGTTTCTATCAAACATTGGAATATCAGACATGCAAACCCTCTACTAGTGATAGATGTTACTGAAATTAATATTCTAGAACCATATCATGCTTCAAAACTGGTGAAAAAATTTATCAATCCTTGAAAAGTGGTAATTCATGTTTATCATTTTCGGGTTCTGGAAACCACAATACACACAAAGCCATATGATCTCTTCAAACATTTTCTTGAACATGAATGGAGTTGACTAGGGGGAAATACTCGGTCTGATGAAAAAATTCACACAAAGTTCTTCAAAATGAAACCATTGATCATGAAGCGCAGTAGGTACCATCTGATATGACACAAAAAATATTAGGGAAATACAATGATCCAATAAATTGAAAATCTCCATCTCCTATCTTGGAGGTATTCCTGAAATAACATCAGAAAAAATTTCGAATAATCAACCAGAATTGAAGGAACCTAGATGCCTGAATTTCTTATGGATCCAAGGGATGCCCCTTCCAAATGATGGGTGATAGTTTGAAACCTCTTATTCACAACATCCACCAAAACTTCATTGATATATCTATCACATAAAAGGAGAACCTCATCCAATTAGTTTATAGGCATCTGACTATTCTATAGTGAATGTCGATCTATTCCTGGACCATGAAAATCCAATATGTGCCCATGATGACATCATAGGGATCCATTGTGATGACTAAAAGATCTCACATTATCCATTATGGGATAATTTATCCCTCTCACTACAAGTAAATGAAATTTCAAATGAAGTGTTCCCGGTAGGAACCTCAAGACGACATTATTTTGATAATGTCTCAACTTTGATCTCTAACTATCACACAAGGAGTCAAGGGATAAAATAATGGGTAGAACCTATGTTTCATAATACTAAGGAAAGATCATAATAAACACAAATAATAACTCAAATCATCTCGTGTGCCATTTTACCGTAGACATCCAAAGCATGAAGTTGTCCATTTCCCTAGCCCACAGCTCTTTATGCTTAATATGGGCCTCCTAGGGGTTGTGGTTAATGGACCTCATAGTACCATCCACTAACTGAAACTCCTCCTACTACACTACCATCTCTACCACTTTTGGATTTTCAAAAAATACATAATTATTTCTATGGGGATTACTTAATTGATTTCCATTGAGGAAGTGTAGAAATCATAATTTCCATCATAAGTACATTCAATGACTTCAACCATTATTAAAGATGACATCAAAAAATTATTCTAGTTTACTATTGTTGGAAACAGATCCTTATTATCACCAAAATTAAATACATCTGCTTTATAGAAATCTCATACATCTTTATGGTATATTATGCTATTGATTGAAAATTAGACAATGTTCAAGCCATGATACGGCCTCCTTAATGTCATCATCCAACATGGAAAAGGATCATCTGCTTCATTCCCTCTTCTGGGAATTAATGCACTTGAGCATAGACGTGACAGTGAAAAAGGGACCACCATGAATGACACTATTAAATCCACTAATGACAATTTTACTACATCCATGAATGGTAGGCCATGCATTATTACACTTGAATGGTAAGGGGGGTGACCTTTGTGGGGACTTCCAGAATCTTGATGACAAGAGGATTGTGATCTGAGTGGAACTTTTCAAGTGTTTGTTTGGAAATTTCAGCGATAGCGTAATGATCATTAATCCAGAAGAAGCACCTGTAAATCCTACTTTCTTGTATTCTTTTTCCTGTAATCCTTCCCCATGTGAATTTATCCCATATAATATGGACCTCTATTAGGTTGCACTTATCTAAAAAGATTTCAAATTCCTCTGCATAATTATGAGAAAAATGAGGACTCAACCTTTCATGCGACCTTAGGACAGTAATAAAATCCCCCACAATATCCTAATTACTTTTTGTTTGGTCATTAATTTGTTCTAGATCTCTCCAAAGCTATCTTCTCTTGGTGTAGGCATAGGATGCATATACAAATAAAAATGAGGTGACAACATCGCCTAGAACAGTAGAGATAGTGATGACTTGGGAACAAATATCATAAAAAGTAATCTGAATATCATCATGCTTGAGAACCCATAGGGTTTTAGAGCCCTTGAGATCTCCATTGTGTGAAAATAGTTAGTATTTAAGAGAAGCCCAACTAAACCCTTTCCATTTCCCAAAGTTCATTTTGGGTTCAGCAACAGCAACTAGCATCGGCCTATTATGTGAATGAAAATTATTGAGGGAAGAGGTAGTAAGAGAGTTCACAAGACCTCGACAGTTTTAAATGAGGGTCTTCATTGATTAATCTTCTGCTCTTTAGCTTCCCCACCCTTCTTCTTGGGTGTTTGTACAATGGATATTTTATCAGGATTTGATTTATTATTAAAATTGTTTTATTATATGTGATCATGGTTTCTAAAAAGATTTTGAAAAACATGGAACATTAGGTGTCCTTGGATGCATTGGAAATATACTTCTCACTCTTTTTTATGTAACTCCACAAGAGGTTTTATGAAACTTTTTTGTGTGTAATTCCACTAGAGGTTATGTTAGTTGAATCCACCTTAATCTTGGATTGGGGATTCTCTTTCATGTCTAGAATGTAATCCCATAGTTTGGATCCCAAATGATGGGTTTTTTCATTGATGATTTGTTTATCACATGATGGTATTTACATGGTTACTTGCTCACACTGTTATATTATAGTGTATCTATGGTTGGGTTTTTCTATGACTACCCGATTTCTTTTATTCTTAACATATTCCTAGATTTTTTGTATAATGTTTTTTTAAGAAAATCGAAGGATTAATTTAAAAAATTGTTTTATATTATGAAAAATATATGTAAACTGGAATTATTTTAAAGATAGAGATATTGAATTTTTGATATTAGAACATGTAGTTTTCTCTTTTTCTTTACTATCTTTGTATAAAGATGGTTTGGTGGTGATAGATGGTCACATAAGGAGATGATAGTATTGTTTATTTTATCTTTATGGTTTGGCCTATTTAGATTGAATTTTTTATACTAATGGATGTTTATCTTTAGTTTTTATTTTAATTTGGGTTCATAAATTTATTTTCTAAAACAAGATACTACTTTCATGTCTCTTTATTACACATCTCCATGTATAAGACCCTCTTGGGAGACTTGCCTAGTTTTCCCTAGTCGGTTCATTATAAATTGATATCAAAAGGAATATTGAGCCTGGAATGTTACGACACTTCATATTTTTGGTTTAGTGTCATTGGTAGACTAGATTTAGTAGCACTAAAATTTAGTTAATATGTGTGGGATGGTGCCTAGACATCTCACCTCTATGTATGAATTCAAGTTACTGTGGGTGGTTAGTTATTTTTGAAAATATTGTCACTTGGTCTTTGTGGTTTATTGAATAAACTAGATTTTGTGTCTCCTAAGAAACCTGAGTGTGACATGGATTTAGTACACTTAATTTATATTGTCACTTAATTTTGATATACCTGCACACTATTGTTTGTTTTATATTCGTGTACTAGATTATTCATTAGAAACCATTAGTGGCGGCCTACATAATTTACCTCAAACCATATTCAGTACATGGATTGGTACCCAGATAGTCTTCTTTTTCATAGGAAATACGACTTTGTTATGGTTGGTTGTGTATGAAACCATTGAGAAACATCATTACTCTTGGAGGACATCTAAGGTCAAGCCTAAACAATCACATAATGTCTCAGGTTTAAAATGCATTATGATCATATTCGATCACACATCAATGGGGTGTTGTTTGAGGCAACATAAATGTGTGATCGATAGTGTTATAAATACCGACTGGTATACCATTTCTAGATAGGGAAAATAAAATAAAACATTTAATTGAGATGAACAAGCATGTGAGTACATGAGATGTTCAGGAAAGTTGTAGTATTTTTTGTGAGGGTGTTGAAGTATTATGAGTGGACCAATGTATCACATTAATGTAGTGGGGATAGAAATTGTTTGAGGCAACATAAATGTGTGATTGACAGTGTTATGATAATTGTGTATCCCGATATTGTTACTTCTCCTCAATGAGGTGTTCACGCTGTCTCCTAAGGACCAGACTTGTTTGGTTTGTCTGGGAATGCTAAGTAAGTGGTAAATGTGATCAATGAATCATCATTTTTATATTATGCATACATTATGGTCAATTGGTCATCTTTATTATATTATGATTCTGCAATCTTACACTATCGTATATTTTGTGTAGGCACATTGTGATATACATGGATAAAAGCTAGATCACATTACCGAGGAACACAACTCAGTATGTTAAGGGTTTGAATGAGTTTTTAGATTTTGAGATTTCTAATAGATCCGTTGAAGGGAGAATAAGATTTCCATGTCCTAATTGTAAATTTAGAACATGGTTGAAGAGAGATGAAGTTTATGAACATTTAATACTGAATCAATTCCATGGTAAATATTTGTGTTGGAATTGGCATAGAGAATCGAACAATACAGAAAGATTGAGCACTGATGTTAATCCACATAATTATGTCCCAAGATCATCGACAATGGAAAATGAAATGCAAAACCTCATAAATGATGCATTCGGCACTGCAAGACACCACTATCAGCATCAAAACATATCAGAACAACCAGAAGAGGGTGCTACAAATTGCAACGTGAAAAGTGATGTTTTTGAGACTATAACACAAGTAGATCAAGATTGGAACATATAATTGGATCATCCTCTTGATTCTGTAGAGCCAAATGTAACGGAAAACTTCACTGATAAAAATGTGTTTCATGATTTAGTTGACGATGGAAATCAAGAGTTGTATAGTGGGTGTTTGAAATATTCAAAGCTTTCATTTCTGCTGAATTTGTACCATATCAAATCTCTATGTGGAATCACAAATAAGGCAATGTCCATGATATTGGAATTGATTCATGATGCATTTCCTGAAGCAAAAATCCCAGAATCTTTTTATGATATGAAAAAAGTTGTTAAAAAGATTGGTCTGAATTATATAAAAATACATGCGTGTCCTAATGATTGTATGCTTTATTGGGGAGAGGATTGAAGTAGACAGAATTTCAAGAAATGTTCTTCTTCTAGATGGCAGTCAAAGGGTGATGTTGGAAGTCTGACTAAACATAATTTCATGAAGAAGAATAAAATGAACACACCTGCAGAGGTTTTGTGTTACTTTCCTTTGAAGCCGCGATTGCAATGATTATTCATGTCATCAAAAACCGCCAAACACATGAAGTGGCATTCTGTAGATAATAACAATGATGGGTTAATGAGACATCCATGAGATTCCCAATCATAGAAGACATTTGATTCATTACATCAATATTTCTCAGCTGATCCTAGGAATGTTCGATTGGGATTGGTTGCCGATGGATTCAACCCATTTGGGACTTTGAGTACAAGTTATAGCATTTGGCCAGTTCTTTGGATCCCTTATAATCTGCCTTCGTGGATGTGTATGTAACAATCATCTTTTATCATTTCAATGATTATTCCTGGAAAAAAATGCCTGGAAATGACATTGATGTATACTTGCAGCCTTTGATTGAAGAATTGTAGGAGTTATGGAGTAACGGTGTTGAGACATTTGATGTTTGTTCTAAAACAATGTTCAAAATGCATGCTACTTTACTGTGGACCATTAGTGACTTCCCTGGGCTTGGGAATTTATCTGGTTGGAACACTTATACGGGTTTGGCTTGTCCCATTTTTATCTTTGATTTTGAGCCCAAACGGCTACCTCACAGTAGAAAATGGTGCTTCTTATGCCATCGATGATTTCTCGATGCATCTCATAGATTTCGGTTGAACAAATCAAAATTTAATGGTTTCATTGATCGTAGACCACCTCCAATGTTGTTAACCGGTTCTGAAATAGTGACACAGCTTGAAAATGTTGAAACAGAATTTGGGAATGTTCATCATTTGAATGATAGCGGAAAACGGGTCCGAAGTGCATCGTCAAGTGAAATCAGAACGCAACAATGGAGAAAAAAAGTATATTCTTTAAACTTTCATATTGGGAATTTAATTTGTTTCGCCACAATCTTGATGTGATGCATATTGAGAAGAATGTCTGTGATAATTTTATTTTCACATTACTTAATGAGCATGGAAAGTCGAAGGATCATCATAATGCTCGCAAAGACTTATGAGTAATGAACATAAAACGCGATCTCTGGCTAGATGAGAATGAAAAGTATGCTCCAGCCATTTTCGCAATGAAAAATAGGGATAAAGATACGTTCCTTCGAATTTTAAAGAATGTGAAGGTATCTGATGGGTATTCGAGTAACATCTCGAGGTGTGTTGACTTGAAGAATTGTAAGTTACATGGATTGAAAATTCACGATTCACGTATTTTGTTACAGCAGTTACTACCATTGGCATTGCGTACATTATTACCTAAACAAGTTACTGCTGTTGTACTCCAATTCTGCACATTTTTCAAGAAATTATGTGAGAAAGTTGTACATCCATTTCAGCTTGACAACCTCCAGGAGAGGTTTGTATTGACTCTTTGTGCAATGGAGATGATCTTTCCTCCATCGTTTTTTACTATCATGATGCATTTAACTGTGCATTTGGTTGAAGAAGTTAAATTAGGAGGCCCCGTTCATTATCGATGGATGTATCCAATTGATAGGTATTTTATTTATATGTTTTCCAGTTAAGTAAATAATTTTTGACATTTAAATAAATGCATAATATTATTATTTTATTTCACAGATATCATGGGAATCTGAAATCCTAAGTGAGAAATAAAGCTCAACCAGAAGGCTCTATTGCTGAAAGCTATTTGGCCGAGGAATGTCTTACCTTTTGTTCCAGGTATTTAGATTATATTGAGATAAGATTTAATCAAGTTGGACATGTTGACGACACATCAACTCAATCTCAAATGCATCAGAAATCAATAATATTTCTTGCTATTGGCCGATCAGTTGGGAGGACCTCAAATGTGACACTGAAAGAATTGGAATTATTATAGGCACATAGATATGTGCTTCTGAATAGTGAAATTGCAGATCCATTTACTGAAGAGTTGAGGATAAAAACAAAGAGATGAATGAGAGGCCGAACACGAAATGAGAAAGATATAATTAAATCTGTGAATAAAGATCTTGTAGAATGGTTTGCACGACGTGTAAGTTCATAAATATTGCAATAAATAAGAATATTAGTTTGACACATACAATTTGTAAATCTATTAAATTATATTTCTTTTTTCAGATCATGAATTCTGATACTCGAGCAGACTTTTCAGAAGATTTGAAGTTTCTTGCTAGAGGTCCTATAAAGCATGTTAGAAAGTTCGACGCTTATAATGTGAATGGATTTAGATTTCGTACAGTTGATCGAGAAGTGGGTTTGAAAACACAAAATAGTGGTATATTTACATTTGCTGAAGTGGGATACTATGGAAAGCTGCATGATATTATTGAATTAAACTACCATGGACATTTTTTTGTTGTTTTATTCAAATGCAAATGGGTCGATATTATCAGAGGTGTTAAAAGAGATTCATTTCAATTTACTTCTGTGAACTTCTCTCACTTGATGGATGTTGGTGATCGTGAAATGCATGATCCATATATCTTAGCATCGCAAGAAAAAATGGTATATTATGTGAATGATGTTGTGGATGAAGGGTGGAGTGTAGTTACTCATGTAATACAAAGAGATTTGAATGATATGGGTGATGAAGTGGAGGATTTGACCTCTGAAGTTGAATGTCATCAAAAACAGGAAGCAGAATAATTTTTCCATCATGATATAGAAAATATTAGTCTGGCAAGGATGAATGAAGTGGATGAAGCAATGGAGCAGGAAACCAACATTATTGAAGGGGAAAATGATTGTATGTACAATTATTCTTTCATTCATCAACCACTTGTTTAATTTCTGCAGTCATTCATTATCAGTGTTATATATATTTGGTTTGTTAGTACTGGGCATCTATTATCATTTTTAAATTTTTTTTTTCTGCATAATTTTTTTGAAATATATATTGTGAACTTAATTTTATTTGATTAAATGACAGGAATGCCAAGGAGGAAGTGGTATACTATTTCTTCTAGTTTTGTGACGGATGCCGATCCATCTGAGTCACTCCCCATGACATCTGAGGCACCAGCTGCCTACACCCCCGCACAATCTCCCCCTGCACCATCTCTCACACCATTAGAGAGACTTCCATTAGAGGATAGGTCCTCGACTCCCCCTATAGGTGCCTCATCAGTTGGGCGGCGACAGACCCCTTCCAGTTCATCCCGGACACACTAGAGGGTCACAATCATAGGTATAAATTTTAATTAAATAAATTTATTGCATTTTTTTATACTAATTCTTTTCTCATTGAAGATGACAAAAATAAAACCGTGGAGAAACACTTAAAAAGCTCAGATGTTTGGGACTTTAATGGTGAAAAGATAGTCGTGCCATTTTATTCTTATGGGGTCCCTATGGATGATGCTGCGGGGTTACATGGCCAGATTATAGGTCAGTTGGAAGTGGAGCCCATTTCCCTTCCCATTTCATATGATGATTGGAGACATATGCCTCCAAACTGGAAAAATGAAGTTTTCAATTCTCAAATAAAAGTAATTTTATTACATTATGGTTTAATTGAATGTCATGTTACTAATATGTTCAAAATGAATTTCTGTATATAGATGTTCTTCCACTTCACAGTTGCTGATGTGATAGCACAGAAGTGGACTTTGAAAAATCTCGGTAAAAATGGAAAGATTTCAAATGGAGATTGTGGTGTGATGTCAATGATACTTCGTTGACCTTGGAACAAATGTATGACAAGCTACCCAGTGGGGTACCAAAAGAGCAGTGGATAGTTTTTGTTGATAGACATCGTGATGAGAAGCAGATGGTATTGAAATATATATTATTATATTATCCTCATTTTAAATTAATACAAATATATGAAGAGGAGATGACATTGGATACATTACTGTTAAATTTTATTTTATTTATTTCAGGATCTTTCACGACAGAATGCATCAAACAGGGCGAAGCAAGTCATCCCTCACACGGCGGGATCAAAAAGCTTTTCTTGAAGCCGAATGTCATTGGTAATATTTTAAATAGTTTAAATATTTATAATACAATATTATCTATTTAATATATTGAATTTTTGATTTATCTTTGCTTAATGCAGTCAATGAATTTGGGGCACGAATCCTCCCAGACTGAACTGTGGTTGGATGTTTACAGAAAATCAGATGGCTCTTTTGTTAATGAGTCTACCAAAGAAGTTGGGGTATGAAGTCAAATTTTT
The DNA here is from genome assembly GCA_963277665.1 of Viscum album. NCBI lineage: Eukaryota > Viridiplantae > Streptophyta > Magnoliopsida > Santalales > Viscaceae > Viscum > Viscum album. Next base: position 1,609,626,345 of record OY728155.1, on the reverse strand, counting down.
AAATTATTATCAGTTTTTACTTTGTTAATATGTATTGATATATGATTTATAGGTAAAAATCAAAGAACTATGGGATGCCAGTCCTGGGCAGTCCTACTCAGTCTCCCAGGATGACCCGGTTGCTCAAGTCCTTGGGAAAGAGCATTCTGGTAGAGTGCGCGGGATGGGTTTGGGACCCGTACCATCTGAGGTCTTTAGCAGTCCATCAGGGATTCCAGCTGCATCTACTCCTGGTTATGGTCAGCCCATACCTGAAGATGCTCAGAGGGAGATTTCTTCTCTACGAGCCACATTTCAAGACAAAGGGGCTCATATATCCACTATGCAGAAAGCGTTGACTGATCTATATCACCAGATGAGCAGATATGCCCCCAGTGATAGTGCACCGAGTGGTGGTGAGCAGGTAAATCACAAAAAATCACAATCATTTAGTTTGAAAACATTTATTGGTTTTATGATTAATTATAAATATGCAACAATATTTAATTTTCAATATTATGTTCTTACAGGTGGCAGCAGGAGATGGAGGTGGAGAGGGTGACGATGCATCATCGGACCATGAGTAGTATTGTTGATGTGATCAAAATATGTTTTATGGGTTATGTGATTTTCATGACCTAGAATGGATCATGTGGTCCACATAATGTTTTCCATGTTATGCACTTATTTTGTTTGAATATCACAACTGATTCTTTCTTAATGGTTACAAATCTTCTAATATATTCTTAATTCTCTTTAAATATGTCCTCTATTTCTCAAATGTCTTATTATGTGGTAGACTGGAGAGGCCTTATTTCCAGGAACCATAATGTCAATCATCGATATAAAGTATTTTATAATAATAATGTTTTAAAGGTTCTAATTCTGACTGAACATCAACCCATTTAATCCTCGTTCCTCATCCTTATAGGACAAACGACTGGTAGTGATCCCTCCCCTCTCTTCTTTGGCACATTTTGATCCATACACTTTAATCCTTTATGGAATAAAATATTTTCAGTTAATATAAGTGGATAATTGTGTTTGGGAACCCTGGTCCCCATAGAAGGTATACCCATTAGAAATCATATTTTCATAAAAACATTCCATATTAATTTCTTACTCTACTAAGGGTTTTGTATATTTCGATTCCTACCATACCACAAGGTCCCCCCTTGTTCCATATTAATTTCTTACTCTACTAAGGGTTTTGTGTGGGGATAACCACGATTAGTAAAAATGATATGTGATAATTCCCACGAATATTCATTAAAGTCGTTATCTGTGATGTTGTGGATAATTAATCTTATTGTGTTTCACTATATGGTTTATGAAGTTGTATGGTGATGTAATTGACCAGATTGGTTGTGTAGTGCAAGGGGATGTGATTCTTTGGTCGATTTTCATGCATGTGATTTTGGTAGTACTGAAATGTGCTATGAAGAGGTTGTGGTACATGGTTATGGGGTCATGGATGTGGTGTAGTGGTTGTAGAATAATTTTTTTGTAGAAGATTCGTTGATTTAGTATGTGGTGATAGAGTTTCATGATGGTTTTAAGGAGTATTTTATTTTGTGATATGGGTTGGGCAATGTGGTTTGGAAACAGTGGTGGATGTGTGGTGTTGTGGTGATAGTTTTGTGAGTTAAATTAGTTGTAGCATGGAGTGGATATGTCAGTTTCTCGGTTATCCATGAGATGAACTATTTTGATAATGTAAATGATCTAGGTTAGTAAATAAAAAATAATTATTGGAAATATATATGTTATAAATTAATCAAATGAAAATGTAAAGTGTTATATGAATTGTAATGGATAAAAAATAAAGGTGGTGAAACATATATGTGGAAAGTGGAATGTTGTGTTGATAGTGTTGTGATTGTCTTGGGTGATTCATATAGTGATTTAATTGGTTGTGATTATTGATTTTCGTTATGGTGTGGTGATCTAATAAGCTCAAGTGTAGTTTATGTGGACACATAGGTTTGGAATCGTGGGATATCTATATACCATGAATGTTTCTATTATTTTATACACCAGGCATAATTTATATAAAATTACCACTACTAAAAGTTTTAAAGTTTTAGGTATTTTCACCAATAAATACGATGGTGGTGAAAGTTAGGCATGGGTTCACACACATCCTCCCACTTCATTCAAGTTTAGTGACACATGTTGGTGTTGGAGAATTCATAGAAACGATGTCATGTCCATGGTGCCTTCCGGTGGGAATTGATATATTAGACCCAATTTCTATGAGTGATAAGTTATGTGTTTCTATGTGATATATTGTGGGGTAATTGATGGTAGGAGGAGGGGACAATGATTATGTCCATCACATTCATGATACCTTAAGACTCTTGTTCTAGTTTGGATGCCATTTGACAGAATATGTGTCCGTGGGTGGGAAGAGATGTTAGGTGGTAGTGTATTTGTCTACAAGTATGATTTATTGTGAAGTTATGGCCTGGGTGACTGTTGTTGGGATGTGGTGTGATGTGATAACCCATTTGTATACGGGAAGGATTTGATGTGATGTGACGTGGTTTGTTTGGATGGGATGAGAACATTACTAATTAGATATAAGGTTGTGAGAGTGGAAAAGTAACGTTTAATCTATAGTGGGGTTACATTAATTTTTTGTTGAACACAGTTCCATATGATAATATTGGATCAATTATTTGATGAGTAATCCATGGTGTACAAAGGATTATTTAAATGAAATGTATGGGGTTATATGGTTTATTCTATTTGATGTCCTGCACATTAACACACCATTTTCACCTAAAATTGAAGACTTTATTAAGACCTAGATGATTATATCTTTTTTTTCTCGCACTACATATATATTATAGTTTTCAGGATACAAGAATAACTTTGGTGACTAATCTGGATATTACCAATTCAAATAGTATTCATGTTGTAGACACAGTTCCATATGATAATATTAGATCATTGATTTTTTGTTGAACACAGTTCCATATGATAATATTGGATCAATTATTTGATGAGTAATCCATGGTGTACAAAGGATTATTTAGATGAAATGTATGGGGTTATATGGTTTATTCTATTTGATGGCCAGCACATTAACACACCATTTTCACCTAAAATTGAAGACTTCATTAAGACCTAGATGATTATATCTTTTTTTTCTCGCACTACATATATATTATAGTTTTCAGGATACAAGAATAACTTTGGAGACTTCATGAGGTATTTTGTATGCTGTTGGTATTATTATTGAATTGGATCAACTTTTTCATCAAAATTAAATGAAATGGTGTTTATGAATATTGCGTAGCTGGTGCATAAATATTGTCCTTATTATATATATGTTGTATGTGTTGTTTGGTTAGTTTTCTAGGGCAGTGGTGGAGTATAAACAGAAATGCATTTTTTTTTCGGGTCAGCATTTCGCGGCGGTTTTAACCACCGCTAATGTTTTACCACTTATACATTTAGCGGCAGTTTAAACCGCCGCTAAATGTATTCGGAAGACTGTTTAGAGGTGGTTAGAACCGCCGGGAAATCACGTCGGAAATTGCGGCGTTTTTAACCGCCGCTAAGAAGGCGATTGGCACGCCAGAGTTTCGCGGCGATTATAGCCGCCGCTAATTAAACATCCCTTAAAACCACCACTAAATTTACCAAAAACCGCCGCGAAATGAGGTACTACGACACTTTTGTTTGACCGCCGCGAAATGCATAAAACCACCGCTAATAGATTACCAACGCCAAGTTTAGCAACAGTTTCTATAAACCTCCGCCAAACCATATAGCGGTGGTTTAAAGCGCCGCTATATGGAAAAAAACCGCCGGTAAGAGGCGGTTTTCCTGTAGTGTTACAAATATATCACTTCTTGGTTCATATGGGGGTTCCTATGAGTGATTTTTTGGATGAATTGAAAGGGTATTGGGCTGAAATTTCTATTTTGGTGACTTATAATTGTTCATATGGTGTGAAAAGTGGTAATTTCACATACTTTTGGTTGCAAAATAATGTGAGATTTTGATAAATTTATTTGAAAAAAAATTGGTTCTATATTTTAAGTGGTATAAAGAGTGTATATCTACATTATTGTTTTTATATAACTAGTAGTGGTTTTTTGATATGATACGATATGTAGGTATAATGCTGATTTTGATTGAGCAGAAGGGGGGTAGGTACCCAGGTGGGAGGATATGTAATAGTAAACTAGTGATTCCGATGGGTTTTTCCCTATTTCACTTAGCATTTTGTATAATGAAAACTCTAACTAAACTATGTGGATGATGTTTAGAGTGTAGGATCGAAATAATGATGTAGATGCTCAATATACAAGAGGGGGTGAATTGTATACTTAAAAAAATTCCTATGGAACCTTTAAAGTTAGTTACAATTAACTATGTTTTCCTTAAACAAAGGAAAGGGCTATGTTTAACAAGGTTAAACTTAAGAAAATTCACAACACCTATAACACCAAATGAAAACTTAGAAAGAGATTCCGAAAGAAGGTTCCAGAAATGTGGTTCTGGAAATTGATAATTAATAAAAGATTACAATATGAGATTCTACCTTAAAGCATATAAGATCTAAATGAAACAGAGTACAATTAAGGAAGTTTAAGAAAGTTATACTTTCCTTATGATAAAAAATGCTGCGGAAATAAACAAGTATTAAAACTACAAGTAACAAGATATAAGTCTTTTAACCCAAAGAGAAGGGTATCCAACAACCTAGGATAAAGATCCCTTGATTTATACTTTCACGAATGTCTGTCTTACCCACACCAGGGTAAGCCCTCGATACGAAGATCTGAGTCTCTGCCTTGCTATCCCCGCAAGCCCTCAACATAAAGGTATTTGGCAACCTCTGTCTTCCTCAGCAAGGAATCTCTCGTACTTCAAGGTATTCGGCACCTCTGTCTTCCTATCCCCGGAAGTCCTCGAATGTAATCACCAACATTCGGAGTTGCATGAAGCTTTGAGAGTTAATAAGAGCCTCTCTCTCTCTAGAAATCACTTCAAGCGTGTAATCACATGAGTTGAATATCCGTCAGCCTTTTTTCACTGAGCTCTTTCAAATGAGCTCCTATTTATAGGTAAGGTCGGCCTCCTTTCAACGGTCATATTTTCCTTAAAAATTGGAGGGACCTTTACACGTGTAACTTAACCAACGGTTAGTTTATAACATAATAGACGTCATCGTTTTATAACAAAAAAAGTGTAACCGAATGTACGACATTGATTAAAGTCTAACTAAAAAGTTCAGAGTGAAGGATCAGAGTGTAAACAAAAATAATTTTTCATAGTCTAAATAAATTCGGAGTGTATAAAACAATGATGATCAGATTCTGTTTAATAGGTAAATTCTGAATGAGAATTCGGAATGAGAATTCATCAATAGAATTCGTAATGAGAATTCATCATCAGAATTCGTAATGAGAATTCGTATCCAGAATTCGGAATGAGAATTCATCATCAGAATTCATAAGGATAATTCATCATCAGAAATCTTAATGAGAATTCTTTATCAGAAATAGTAATAAGAATTCGTCATTAGAATTCGTAATGAGAATTCGATGTCGAACTTCATAAGGATTCGTATCCTGAATCGGGAGTAGAACTTAATTAGAGTTCGTATCTGGAATTCGGAATGAAACTTTATCACAGTTCTCATTCTGGATTTCGGACTGAATCATTATTACAGTTCTTATCCAGAATTCGGATCCTAAAATAGAATACTTCATATCAAAGATTCAAACAATTCCAAGAATATAGAAATGAATCCGAATCTTAAACTTAAGAAAAATATGTATGAAAATATGATAAGGATAATTTTTCTTACAAAAGCGATTTTCTGTATAAAAGAAATTTTCCTTATAAAAGATATTTTCTTATAGAAAGGTGTTTGTGATTTTCAAAATAAGAAGGAATGGAAAATTCATAAGGAAAACCTAACTGACTCAACAATCTCCCTCTTTTTGGAAAGCACAAACATCCCTATGAAAAAGAAATTATGAGAAGAAAGAAAACATAAAGGATTATCCCCCTTTGCTTTAAGGATATTGATGAATACGACTAACTCCCCCTTAGGCTTTGAAACTCTAAGGATCATATTCTAGATTTCCGGAATGACATTTCATTACGAATAAGAAAGTATTCTTTAATGAAAAACTCCCCCTTAGATAAACTCTTATTAGAGTTTGTTTTTTTATCATCCTTTGTTAAGATACTTTTTCCCTTTTTTAGGGTTCTTTTCCTTCTCCACCTTTGTGATTTTCAAAAATAATTCATGGGAATGGAAAATAAAATAAAAAATTACCTGAAAAATTAGTTGCAACAAAAAAAACGAGTAAGCACAAATTTTCATTAAGTTTGAAAGCTCGGCAATAAAGAAATTTAGATACAACAAAAGATCGGATCTGTCTATTTTGGATCTTTTTCCTTTTCCATGAGACCCTTAATAATAGTCTTTCTCTTCTTCAAGTCTTTATGGTCTTCCTCGGCTTGCTTCTCTAATAAAACAATTATTGAATTTTGAGCTTCAATCTTTTCTTCCTGGGCTTTAAGCTTTTCTTGCTGAGCATTAAACTTTTCTTCCTGAGCCTTCAATTTCTCTTCAAACTCAATCTGATGATCCCTTTCAAACTTCTAGTTTTGAGAAACAGAATTTAGCTTCCCATTCAGATCTCTGACTTCTTGGATCCGGAAGTTCTTTTCATCTGTCAACTTTTCTTCAAAGGATGAAGTAATTTCATTTATCTTCCTGTCTTCTGTCTCAAAGGAATCCTTCACATTGTCTTGGAATTCATCAAAGAGACTCATCTCTTCCACAGTCTTTCTCGACCAACTAGTCATCCTCTTGCAAGATCTTTTGTGGGATTCATAGCTGTCAAATAAAGTTTTGAACTGAGCCTCTATCTCAACACACTTTTCCATAACCATATATACGGAGTCTATTTTCTGATTCAAAGCATGTTGGAGCATTTGGCATCATGAATCTATACTTGAGAAAGTCGGAATAGTACCTACCAACATCTTTAACGACTGAACAGCAAATTCATGCCCCAACAAAGATAACTCCGAATTTGAGACTTTGCATGGAGAATTTTCTTCTTCAAAGTGCTCAACCTTATTCTTAGAAGAACTACCCACTTCCCTTCTCTTTACAACTACTGAGGTTGGGGTATCAAGAACCAGTTGCTTTCCCCTCTCCTTTTTCGGAATGGAGTCATGTTCCAGAGTATTCTTTTCACTATCAGAAACTTGAACAACATTGTCTTCATCATCAGCAACTTTCTGAGCACCACCTTCTACGTTCTCTATTTGAGCAATATCATGTAGAATTTTTTCTTCCTCTGCATGATAAGCTACTTCTACTTCTCCTTTCTCCTCATCCATCTCTGGAGTGACTAACTTAGAAGACTCAACTTCTGAGGTTTGGAGCGAAAAATGTTCCGAGGGTGTCCCCTTATAATCATCTACTTGCTTTAAAACATCTCCGGTTTCACCACATCCTTCAGCAACAGCTTCTTCTTCTTCCACTTTCTCAATCTGCTCTACTTCCTCAACAGGCTTAGCTACTGCCTCTTCCGGAGCAACAAAGTTTCTTCCTGGAGTCTCGGGTAGAGATTACAGAGAGAAAGATCTGGAATAGGAATGTTTTCTCAAACCATCTCATTGAACTTCAACAAAGCCTGAGCTACCTCAGCTTCAGACATCTTCTTCTTAAGCTTCTTTTCTTTCAATTTTTTTTCTAGCTCATCCGCAGTTCTTTCCTTCATGGTCTTAGCCTCCGCAGGATCCAAGCCAAACTGAGGCTCCCCTTGCACTCTCTTCTCTTTGATCTCCCTCCATTTAGAAACTACCTTATCTGTGTAAGCTTTGATCTTCTTTGGATTTGGAGGTGCGGAATGAACTTCCTTAGACTTGGGATTCTCTTATTCAACTTCAACATCTTTCAACTTTCTCTTCCTCATTGTCTTAGAGGATTCTGGATCAGCAACTTTCGGAGCTGCTTCTTCTTGAGCAGGTAAATCAATAAACTTACCAGTCTTCTTGTCAAAGTCTACATCCATCCTTTTGAGTGTACCATCACACACCAACATAATTTTGCAAACTCTTTGCTTAGACTTTCAAGCCTCCATGAAAGACTCAAGGCACTGAACTATCTACTTTGAGAGGATTGCTGGGTACATTATGATCTGATCTCTCAAACTCCCTTTCTAAAAATTCTCATGTGTAATAAGAATTTGTTCCATCAGATTAAACTTCCTCAGATTTATCAGAAAATCTAGGATGAATATCTCACTCTTCTTCAAACTATCTTTGTCACCTTTTATCGGTATGATAAGGCCTTGTACCCATAACTCTAGAATCCGTAAATTTATAGAAAGAGAAGAAATCTTTGGAGCCTTGTCATCTTCCAATACGAGAGACTCCAAATCCTTTTCCTTGTCGAAGCTTCCCTTTGAATCCGGAAACACATGAGATATGAATTCAACATCTCCTTCATTGTTCATCCCTACCAAGCTGGCTGCCTTTGCATAAGAAAGTTTTTAACTCTTTCTATAAGACTTAAATGACAACTCCTCCTTGCCATATTCCCTATAGAAGGAAACTGTCTCATAAAATTCTACAAGAAAATCCGAATAAACCTCATCTTGATTCCCAGGCATTTGACACCGCAACATCTTCCCATCCGTTGAGCTTAATATTCTTGGATATGAGAGAATCATACCTATTAAATAAATCAGGATGAACCAACCTTTATCTATATACCATATTCTTCGAAATCGTCTTAGAGGAAGACATGTATTGAGAAGCTACTTCCACATACATTCGGATCTGAAGACCTATGAGAAGTTCAGAACGGAGAAATCTGAAGTTCGGAACGGCTTTAAAACGGAGAGGCAGAGCTTCGAGATGCTGGAGCTTGAAAACCAATGTGGGACAACCAATTGGTATCCCCTTTATATAGGCAACGAGAAGACGGTTCAACTTCCTCAGTTGATCGAACGGTTGTGACAAGCTGAGATCAAATCTGACGGTTGAAAACCAATTCTCAAGAAAACTTGAATCCAATCTTTTGAGGTTTTCATTAACACAAAGAATTAAGAAAACTATAATCCGAAAACAAGATATAAGAAAATGCCAGCACGAAATGTTTGATAACGAAAACATGAGTAAGGAAATCATACTTTTCGGATTGTCTTAGTAAGATTATTCGTATTTGGTAACATTCTTAAGAAAACTACGAAAAAATCTTTTCTACAAAAAGACAATGTTTGCAAAACTCACTACGAAAATCAAACTCAGTACGGAAAACCCAGTTCGAAAATTTTATTACAAAATTTGAAAACGAAAAACACATTATGTAAAATTCAGTACAAAAATCTCGTTATGAAAATACCAGTACGAATTTTTCCATTCCGGAAGTTTTAAATACCAAAATCTCCATTCTAGAAGTTTTCTGTACGAAAATATCCATTCTGGAAAATTTTTGTTCTGGGAAATTCCCATTCCGGAATTTTAGTTCCGAAGAGTTTGAAAAACTAACTTTGAAAAATTTAGTTACTCTAACAATCAAATGTACTGCCCCTATGAAAAGGAGTTTATTATTGTAAGGAGACTTTTTCAACAGAAAGTTAATAAATAATGATTACCTTATAGTTATCATTCGTAAATTTTGTTTAATGTATTCAAATCTATCAGAAGGCAAAGATTTTGTGAAAATGTCAGCAATTTGATCTTGCGTTCCGATAAAATGAATAATAATATCTCCTTTTTGTGTGTGATCCCTAAGAAAGTGTTGCCTAATATCTATGTGCTTTGCATGAGAGTGATGTGAATGGTTCTTACATAAGGCAATGGCACTTGTTTTATCACACAAAATTTAAGTTTTAGTAAAACTCAAGCCATAGTTTGTGAGTGTGTGTTGCATCCACAACACTTGAGCACAACAACTTCCAGATGATACATATTCAGCTTCAGCAGTGGAGAGTTCTACAGAATGTTGCTTCTTACAGGACCAAGAAACTAATGAATCTCCTAAGAAATGACAAGTTCTGGATATACTCTTTCTATCCATTCTACATCCACCAAAGTCAGCATCAGAAAAGCTTTTTAGAACAAAATCAATTCCAAAAGTATAAAATAATCCTAGATCCATAGTTCCCTTAAGGTAGCGAAAAATTCTTTTTAATGCCTTTTTGTGAGATTCCTTAGGATTGGATTGATATCCTACACATAAGCATACTGAGAACATTAAGTCTGGTCAACTAGCTGTTAAGTAAAGTAAACTTCCTATCAAACCTCTAAAAGGTGTTTGATCTACTGGTTTCCCAGCTTCATCAAGATCTAAAGAGTTTGAGGTACCAATAGGAGTAATTATTCTCTTAGTGTTGTCATAACCATACTTTTTGAGTAGATCTTTGATATACTTATGTTGAGATATGTAGGTTCCTTCTGGTTTTTGAGAAATTTGAAAACCAAGGAAAAAAGTTAACTCACCCATCATACCAATTTCAAACTCAGATTTCATTAGAATTGCAAAAGAGTCGGTCAATGATTTCTGAGTTGAACCAAATATGATGTCATCAACAAAAATTTGAACAATCACAAAAAATTTCTTATCTTTCTTTATAAAAAGGGTTGGATCTGCATTTCCCTTAACATAGTTATTTTGAAGAAAAATTCCAGTGAGTCTATCATACCATGCTCGTGGGGCTTGTTTAAGGCCATACAGAGTCTTGGTAAGTCTAAAAACATAATCAGTATGTTTGTATCGTCAAATCCAGGAGGTTGTTCAACAAAAACATCCTCTTGAACATAACCGTTAAGAAAAGCACATTTCACATCCATTTGAAAAAGTTTGAAATTATTGAATGCTGCGAGGGAAAGTAGAATACAGATAGATTCAAGTCTAGCTACTAGAGCATAGGTTTCTTCATAGTCTATTCCCTCTTTCTAATTATAACTTTTAGCAACAAGTATAGCTTTATTTATTACTATGAATCCATTTTCATCACATTTATTTCTAAAAAACCATTTTACTCCAATAACAGATGTTTCCTTAGGTCATTCAACCAAGGTCCAGACTTTATTCCTTTCGAATTCATTTAGTTCATCTTGCATGGCTTTGATCCAATCATCATCACCTAAAGCTTCATCAGTGCTTTTAGGTTCTAATTGGGAATGAAATGCTAGATGTTCTACTTCATTTCTTAAGGAACTTCTAGTCCTTACAGGTTGATTTACATCACCAATGATACTATCACTGGGATGATTCTTAAGGAACACCTGATTTGGGTTTTGTAAAACCTGTTCATCAACATAGGGTGGAAAATCATCTGGAGTAAATGTTTTTGAAGTATCTTCTTGAACATTTTCCTTATCAGAAGATTCTCCTATCAAAGGTTGACAATCAGTTTTTGAAAACACATTCGAGGATGTAGGCTGGGATGGTTTAAAATAGAAGGTTCAGACTCATCAAATTTTACATGTACTGTTTCTTCAATAGTACAAATATTTTTATTAAAAACTCTATAAGCCTTAGACGTTGTGGAATAACATAAGAAAATTCCTTCATCAGATTTTGGTGAAAATTTATGTATAGTATTCAGAATGAATACTTTGCAACAAAAAACCTTGAAGTAGGATAGTCTTGATTTTTTACCATTCCATAACTCATAAGGAGTTTTATTAAGAAAAGGTCTAATCAAATCTCGATTTATAGTATAGCAAGCAGTAATTATAGCTTCAGCCCAGAAATGTCTAGCTACAGAATATTCACTCAACATGGTTCTAGTTATCTCTTGAAGAATTCTATTTCTTCTCTCAACTACACCATTTTGTTGAGGAGTTCTATGTGCTGAAAAATTGTGAGTAATACATTTTTTACTACAAAAAATTTCAAAATCAGAATTTTGAAATTCTCCTCCATGATCACTATGAATAGTTTTCAATGGAAGGTTTTTATAATTTTTAACATTATCTCTAAAACATTTGAAATAAGAAAAATCTTCAGATTTCTTTACTAGGAAATAAACCCAAGTAAATCTAGTGTAATCATCAACTAGAACAAACACATTGTATTTGCCTCCAGTACTTCCAGTTTTTGTTGGACCAAAAATATCCATGTGCACTAATTGTAATTCATCTGTTGTCAAGACTTCACTGATTGATTTAAAACTAGATTTATGTTTCATTCCATATAGACAAGGATCAAAAACTTTAGAAGAATAAAATCTAAGCTTCGGTAGATCCTTAACTAGTTTCTTCTTAGATAGTTTACATAGGTTTCTAAGGTTACAATGACCTAGTCTTCTATGCCATAACCAAGAATGATCTTCCATTGCACTTAGAAAAGGTAAATCTTGACTCTTGAGGTCTTCTAAGTGTAAGGTGTAAACATTCTCATGCCTATTGGCGGAGAGAATAAATTATTCCTTGGAATTGTGAACTAAGCAATTATCATTCCTAAAATTCATGAGGTAACCTTAATCACATAACTGACTTATGCGAATGAGGTTGTGCTTAAGACCCTTAAGAAAAGAACATATGAAATCAAAGTTTTACCTAAAAGAACAATATTACCAATACCAATAATCTCACCCTTAGCATTATCTCCGAATGTTACCTTTCCTCCTTTCATTTTGATAATAGTTTCAAAATAGCTTTTGTTACCAGTCATGTGCCGGGAACATACACTATCCACGTACCATGTATTGTTGTTGGTACTCTCTTTATTTTCCTGAAATCAAGAAGAGAATTAGACTTTTGGAATCCAAATTTTTTTGGATCCGAGATTTCCAGATAACAAAATTTTAGGAACCCACATCTTCTTAGAAAAGTAAGTCTTGTGAAATCATAGAGATTGGTTTTTTAGGAACAATTCTTTGCCCAGTGACCACCACATTGACACTTAGTAAAAAATGGGGCACTTTGAGGAACAAAATTATTGTTACTAAAAATTGGTTTTTGCATGGGTATAACCAAATCTGGATTTATTTCTTAAAGGTCATATTTGGGAATACATTTTATCAAAATTTTCCTTACGATGGGTAAAGTTCGATAAACACTTCTTTAAGGAAAAAATTTCGGACTTGAGTTTTATAACCAAGTTTTTATCCTCAAAATCATTAGTTTTAGAACTGGATCTAGGCTCGAAAACATTTTTATTAGAAATTACTTTTTCTAATTCTTTAGAATGTTTTTTCTTCTCAGAACTTACTTCCTCATGATTTTTTAAATACTTTCAAAATCAACATTTTTCCAATCAAGATCATTAGAAAGATCTGATATCTCTTTTGTAAGAATATAATTCCTAGAGTTTACCTTATCAAGTATCTTATTGAGTTTGGAATTCTCAATTTCAAGAAGTTCAGGTAACCTAGAGACTTCTTCATAAGTAGGTAAAGTATTTTCTTCATCTGAAGAAGATTCTTAATCATGAGAGTTATAATACATACTATCATTAGAATTTAAAGAAACATTGGTCAATGATTCAACATTTCATACCTTAGACATAAAACAATGATTGTCAATTGTTAATCTGGATATAAGACCAAGATTCTTCTGTCTTGAAGATTCATAATCAGAAGTTTAATTTGAAGAGTCACCACCACTTGCACTCCAGGTATCATTATCTTTCAGAACATTCTTAGCTTTGGCTTTATAATACTTCTTTTTGTTCCTATCTGAATGCATTCCTTTCCTTTCATTCTTTTTAAGCAAAGGGAAATATGGTCTAATATTTCTATCTCTCTTGCATTCATAACAAGTGACTTCTCCATCTTTTCTATCTTTCCTTTCCTTTTTCTTATACTTGGATTGGAAATTTCTTTGGCCAGATATCTTGTTCATCCTTCGAGCAAGATTTGCTAACTCATTTTCAGAGATTTCACTCACACTAGATTCGGATTGGAAAATAACTTTCTTAGACTTGGATCTGGTTTCTCTCTCAGGAGTCTTAGCTTTCATCTGATTTGATGTTGTTGTAAAAGAAACAGTACCATTCCCATTCTTCTTTTTGATGTTGTCAGCATCTCTCTCATTCTGGTTTCATGTTGTAGAAGAGTTCCAAATAACTCATCAAAAGAAATTTGAGTAACCTTCTTGTTCTCATCTATAACTGTTCTTTTGGATTCCCACTCATTGGGTATAATATCAATTATCTTATCCACAAGTGCTTCATCATCTAACCCTTTTTCTCCCATAGACTGTATACTGTTGAAAATAGTCATAAATATTGGTTGAACTTTACATATTGGTTCACCATACGGAAAATTGAAGCCATGATATTTAGCTCTAAGCATAGCTCTCCTAGTCTCAATCACATTAGAAGTTCCAATGTGTGTAACCTCTAACTTCTTCCAGATACAATTAGCTGCTTCACAAGAAGAAATTTGGCTATATATATTTCTAGTAATTGAACAAATTAGATTATTCCGTACCTTGTAGTTGAGTTGATACTCTTTCTTTTCCTGGTTAGTGAAAGTTCTAACTTCTTTATCATGAATTTTATAATCACCAGTAAGCATAACAAAGTTGTCCACTCCAGTATTGATAACGAAAGTCTTCATTCGATCTCTCTAGTACTCATAGTCATTACCATCAAAGATTGGTGGTCTTGTAGGATTTATATTATCAATAGAACCAACATTAATTCCTGACATACTTAAAAACCTTCGGCACACAAACTTGTTAGTAGAAAAAGTTCATAATCACAAAGATCGGAATGACAAAATTCGGAATGAGAAATTTCGAAATGACAAAGTGAGAAAGAAAAACTTATACGTAAGTACAAGTATTTCAGAGAACTCCTCTGATACCAATTGTAGGATTGGTATAGAGTATGAGGTTTCAAACCTCTGATACCAATTGTAGGATCAAAATAATGATGTAGATGCTCAATATACAAGAGGGGGGGTGAATTGTTTACTTTAAAAAATTCTTTTGGAACCTTAAAAGTTAGTTACGATTTAGTATGTTTTCCTTAAGAAAAGGAATGGGCTATGTTTAACAAAGTTAAACATAAGAAAATTCATAACACCTCTAAAACCAAATGAAAATTTGGAAAGAGATTCCAAAAAAGGTTCCGGAAATATGGTTCCAGAAATTGAAACATAACAATAGATTACAATATGAGATTCTACCTTAATGCGTATAGAATCTAAATGAAATAGAGTACAAGTAAGGAAGTATAAGAAAGTTATCCTTTCCCTATAATACAAAATGCAGCGGAAGTAAACAAGTATTAAAACTACAAGAAACAAGATATAAGTCTTTTAACCCAAAGAGAAGGGTATCCAACAACCTTGGATAAAGGTCACTTGATTTATACTTTCAAGAAAGTCTGTATTACCCACACCAGGGTAAGCCCTTGATACGAAGATCAGAATCTCTGGCTTGTTATCCCCGCAAGCCCTCAACTTCAAGGTAGTTGGAAAAATTTGTCTTCCTCAGCACGGAAGCCCTCGAACTTCAAGGTAGTCGGCACCTCTATCTTCCTATCCCAGGAAGTCCTCGAATTTGATCACCAACATTTGGAGTCGCATGAAGCTTTGAGAGTTAATAAGAGCCTCTCTCTCTAGAAATCACTTCAAGTGTGTAATCACATGAGTTGAAGATTCGTCAGCCTTTTTCCACTGATCTCTTTCAAATGAGCTCCTATTTATAGGTAAGGTCGGCCTCCTTTCCAACGGTCATATTTTCCATAAAAATTGGAGGGACCTGTACACGTGTAAATTAACCAACGGTTAGTTTATTACAGAATAGACGACATCATTTTATAACAAAACAAGTGTAACAGAATGTACGACATCGTTTAAAGTCTAACTAAAAAGTTCGGAGTGAAGGTTCAGAGTGTAAACAAAAATAATTTTTTGGAGTCTAAATAAATTCGGAGTGTATAAAACAAAGATGATCAGATTCTGTTTAATAGGTGAATTCGGAATGAGAATTAGGAATGAGAATTCATCAATAGAATTCGTAATGAGAATTCATCATCTGAATTCGTAATGATAATTCATCATCAGAATTCGTAATGAGAATTAGTATCCAGAATTCGGAATGAGAATTCATTATCAGAATTCGTAATGAGAATTCATCATCAGAAATATTAATGAGAATTTGTTATCTGAATTTGTAATGAGAATTCTTCATTAGAATTCATAATGAGAATTCGATGTCGAACAACATAAGGATTCATATCCTGAATCTGGAGTAGAACTTATTATGAGTTCGTATCCGGAATTCAGAATGAAACTTTATCACAGTTCTCATTTTGGATTTCGGAGTGAAACCTTATTACAGTTCTTATTCAGAATTCGGATCCTAAAATAGAATACTTCATATCAAAGTTTCAAACAATTACAAGAACAGAGAAATGAATCCGAATATTATACTTAAGAAAAATATGGATAAAAATATGATAAGGATAATTTTTCTTACAAAAGCGATTTTCCTTATAAAAGCAATTTTCCTTATAAAAGCGATTTTCATAAAGAAGGGTGTTTGTGATTTTCATAACAAGAAGAAATGGAAAAGTAATAAGGAAAACCTTATTGACTCAACATGTAGACCACATGGTTATGGTTATGTTTCCTTATAGTGACTCATTCTTGGGAAATTATTGTTCTATGGATATTTTTACACCGAGGTAAGAGGTACATAGGGCTTAGACTATCTAGTTCCTAGGGGTGTTCCTGGTTTTGGTGCTCATTGGTTTTTTGGTATTTACCCTTGTCTTAGGGAGTGTTTAGATTTAAATTCTAGTATATATAATATATTATCTAAATGTGTAAACATTTTGAATATTTAATTTGGAAAAATGTTTTCCAATTGAATGTTTCAATTCTTGGAATTTATCACCTATTTTCCAAACACATTAAAACTGCATGCTTTTCACCTTTTATTGCATACTATTTAGAATCATTGTGTGGTTTCCTACAGGGATTAGGCTCAAACCCTATATACATCCCTTTGATGTAAGTAGACATTTTTATGTTTTACTCTGGTATAGGTAATGGATAGGGTGAATGTGGTTCCAGTTGTTAGTCCCCTCTTATGGTGCAGTGTTCTGTAGATGGCTTAGGGTGATGACCCATTATTGTGTGGAGTCTTGGTGACTATTTTGATGTTGTTTTTTTATGTATGAACCTATTTTATTTTTTAAACCTTGTATTAAGATCTGGTTTTTGTTAAGGATTGATTGGCATGAAAATTTATGATTCATATTATTGATTGTTTTTAATGTTTTATGCATTCAAACTCAGGTAAATCATTCCCAAACCTAATTTATGGTTACACATGCACTTGTACCAGCCCGTGTGGATAGGGGATTTCCTTCTGGACTTGTCAATTGCTGGATTTGGTGAAGATGTTTGTGTAGAAATGATTCTGTTCGTGAAAAAATGGTATCAATAAAGGCCAATGTTTTTGGGTTATATTATTATTTTGGGATGAGTCAGGGTAAATCAGAGCTAAGACTATTGGGGACCTAGGTTTTGTTTATGAGTAGGGTGTCTGGACCGCACCTCTCATGGAAAATCTTGTGTCACCAGGGATGTTGGAAATGTCTGATTGACTTAGATGTGTGGCCTGTAGACTACACGTGGACATCTCGCGGGGTTGGAGTAGTTTTTTCATTCATTACTGTAATGTGTTTAGATTACATTTATTTTCTGTATTTCATTAAAATTTTCATAATTGTGGTATTGAGAAATGTTTTTGTGACTGTTTCATTTTTTAGCAACACACCGCCCTAGAAATCTCCCATGCACCCATAGTAGGAAGCTGGAGAGAGTTCTCCCACACCGACTTGTTAGAGGCTAGTTTAGGATGTGGTCCGAGCTTTCCATGATCTAGGATAGGAACCAGATGTTTTTTCCATTCCTGTTATGGAATAATATACGTGTCCTAGAATAGATAATGATTAAGAGTTTCTGAAAAACAAGCCTCCTACTTTTTGAGGCATCATAGAACCCCAGGTTGGAGAGGAATGGCTCCAAAAGATTGAGTGCATGATCGAGTTCCAAGATACACCCGAAAAGATCGGGGTGAAATGTTACTCCTTTTTGTTAGAGTTTCCCATGCATAGGTGGTGCGAATCAACACTATGAACTTGAATGAATGAGCAAATGAGTAGGGGATATTTTAGGGATGTCTTCAATGAATAGTATATCCCTAAGGTCATGGAATATTCTATGTCCTGAGAGTCCATGGATCTTAATTTGGGGAATCTATCTCTCATTATGGATACCAACTGTTTAGCTAAGAATGTTCATTATGCCCTTAAAATCATCTTGGATGAACATACGAAGGCCCACATGTTTGATAATGGATTGTGACAAGAAATATACCCATGGGTTATCTTGTTCATGCTAAGGACCTATACTATGGTCATTAACTGGGGGTGGATAGTGTAGATTGATCATAGAGGCAGGGATGTAATATTTGGGAAAATATCAATAATGGGTAGTGGCATTTCTTTAGAGAAGAAAAGGAAGTATGAGGATTAGGTGAAGAAGGTAGGTGGTAGTTCAGACCCCTCTTCCACACAATTTGCATATGTGGCTTCTGTTGTGAGATTGGTCATCTGCCACCAGTGTGGGAGGTCAGGGAACATCCAAAAAGCAAACCTAATTCTCCTGAATACATGTTACCAATTTGTAGTTACAAGTCATTTTCTGTGCTTTTTCAGGGTGTCATGTCCATATCAGAGTTGGGGCATGGGTAGTGGCTTCATGATTAGTTCCAGAATATTCAGAGCTGTTGAGGATGGGGGGATCCAGATTCAATTGCCATGGTGGTAGGGCTAGTTCATATTTTGTGAATATCTAGTTTTGGCCATAGATAAAGTCTAGTGGTTATCCTTAGGTAGAGACTAGGCATCTCCATATGGTTGATTAGGCACCAGTACGATCAGAGGTGGGACCGTTGACAGTTGAAGGTACCGTTTTGATCATATCTCCTGTAGTTGTTTCTATTTTTGATATTGGATCCACTATATCAATCATTTCTAAACATATTGTGGACTTGGGGAATTTTCCAACCGATTTGTTTTCTTTTGTGATGGATTTGGTGATGACATTGGGAAACAAGGACCAGGATCTTAGGTTCCAATCGTGTGCACTCTCCGTGCAAGGGATTGATTTGTATTGAGAACACTTAGTCATAGATATGGTTCTTTTTTTGTGTTAAATTGAATATATTGGCTTGTACATTCCTATGAACACATTGATTACTACAGGAGGCGAGTGAGTTTCGCGGCACCTGGTGGGAGTCGTTAGGTCTTTCGTTGAGAATGATATCCTTAGGCGAGCTACGTAGAACATCGACTCCCAGAGTATGGAAGTATTATCTTCCAGTTATCATCACTCATGATAGAGGATGATGGTATTTCCCCTAAAGGGTCACTAAATTATGTGGTGAATGATCTTCCAGATGTATTTCCAGATAATTTTCTAAGTTTTCCCTCAAAGCGTGATGTTGAGTTTTCAATTGATCTAGAATCGGGATCCCAATTGATATCTCATCCCTCGTATCATATATCCCCCACCGAACTATGTTAATTATTTATACAGTTGGAAAACATAGAATCAAAAGGATTCCTTCACACAATCGTCTCTCCTTGGGTTGTTCCTCTGTTGTTCATAAAAAAGGATGAAGGATACCTCTGGTTGTGCATTGATTACTGGAATTTGAATAAGGCGAAAATTATGAAAAGTTACCCTTTTACCATAATAGATGATTTTTTTGATCACTTGATGGATAAATGTGGTTCTTAAAGATAGACTTTCATTTTGGATACCATAATCTCAGGGTGAAAGAGGTAGATATCTCAAATACAGCCTTTCGAAGCTGGTATGACCCCTTCGAGTATTTGGTCATGCCCTTCGGAATGACCATTGCTCCAGTATTATTTATGGAACTAATGATTAGATGGTTACAAAAATATCTTTATTTCTTCATTGTGGTGTTCATGGATGACGTTCTAGTATACTCTGGATCTGGGGAGGAATCCAAACATCACTTGATGATCATTTTGGGAACATTGTCGGATCACAACCTTTATGAGAAGTTGTCCAAATTAACTTTCTTCATAAGGGAAGTGAGATTATTGGGTAATTTGATTTTTAATAAGGTAGATTCAGTGGACTCTAAGAAGATCTGTGTGGTCATGTCATGGGACCAGCCAATGAATGAGTTTGATATCAGGAGTTTCCATGTTCGGGCTAATTATTACAGGTGATTGTTTCAGGATTTCTCTCACCTTTCATCATTGATGACTGCACTCACCCAGAAATGGGTGAAGTTTTTATGGTCCCTATAATTTCAAGCATCCTTCAAGGATATGAAGCGGCAGTTGACTACCACCACCATTCTGATTTTTCTTGAGGTCAGGAATGGTTATATACTCTATTTTGACCCTTCAGGTATGGGTCCTGGGTGCATGCTTAAGCAGGATGATCACATAGTGGAGTATGAATCATGCCAACTCTAACCACAGGAAAAGAATTACCCCACCCATGACATGGATTTGGCATTGATGACACATTCTTTGAAGACCTGGTGTTAATAACTCTTTGCGGATATGTTTGTGGTCTACACTAATCTACAAAGCATGGGATATATCCTCTCACAGAAGGACCTCAATTTGAGACAGTGACATTGGATCGAGTACCTTTAGGGGTTCAACTTTGACATTGTCTATACCCCAGGAAAGGGTAATGTGGTGACCAATGCCTTGAGTAGAAGAGATATAGTGTTGTCATTGATGATGTCTAGTGATGAGTGGAATCTAATGGAACTCTTTTGTTAGTTGCATGTGGAGACCATGGAGCGGAATGTAGGAGCGTTCATGGTGATATTTTGGTTGAGTCATTCCCTGGTGGAGCTAATTCAGTGGGAGCATCCTAGTGATGATATTTTTTAGTTGTTGAAGCAGTTTCTTTATAGTGGGGAGATGTCCTCTAATTGGTCTTCGTCTCCTAAGGGAATCTTGTGCTTCAAGGGTTGTTCAGTACTGTTGTTATCTCTATGAAGTTGGTGATAGAGGATAGCCATAAGTCTTATTGTTCTGTCCATCTAGGTTCCACCAAGATATATTATTATGGGCCATGATAGTTTTGGTGTCCTTGTATGAGAGGATAAATTGTGGACTTCATGTGCAGATGCGAGACAAGCTAGCCGGTGAAAGCAGAGCATCAAAGGTCCTCCCGTTTTCTCCCTCCATTACCCATTTTTTCCTGGAAGTGGGATGTTATTTCCATAGACATCATTGTTTTCATACCTCATACAACTATGGGTAGGAATTTCATTTGGGTGGTTATTGATCGTCTGACAAAATCATCTGACTTAACTCTGATCAGAGATACAACAAGAGTGGATGAGTTGGGTTTTTTGTATCATACATATAGGGTGAGGCTCCATGGCCCGCCATCAGTAGTATTTTTATATAAAGACCCTCAATTAACTTCAAGGTTTTTAGAAGGCATAAAAAGGCTTTGGGGTCATAGATTATGATGATCATGGAATACCATCCTCAAAATGATGGTCAGACAGAGTGGGAGAATGAGATATTGGAGGACTTGCTCTATGAATGTGTTCTAGAAATTAGAGGTTCCAGGGATTACCATTTTGATTGGTTGAGTTTTCATATTACAAAAGATTCCAATCATTTAATTGAATGGATTCTTTTGAGTCACTCTATGGTTGGCCTTAACGGTCCTCACTGTGTTGGGATGAGGTAGGTGAGACCTCACTGTTGGGGTGGAGCCCGGTGTAGGAGACTTCTGAGAAGGGAAAATTGATCAGGATACACTTGTTGATAGCTCTAAGTCTTCATAAATCTTATTATGACCAGAGGTATCAAGACCTAGAGTTTTTTTTTGGTGGAAGGGTATTCTCGAAAGTGGCCCCTTGTCTAGCTCATCGTCGATTGGGGAATCAAGGGAAGTGGACTCCGCATTATGTAGCCCCTTTTGTGATCACCGAGCATATTAGAATGGTTTCTTATTGATTGTAATTTCCTTCATAGTTGACACCCATCCATGATTTCTTCAACTAATCCATGTTGAAGAAATACAACTTGGATCTGTCCCATGTGTTGAGATGGGATGAAATTGAGATAGAGTCAGACTTGTCAGTTTTTGAGCAGCCAGTTCAAATAGTGTATTTCCAAGAGAAAGTGTGTTGGGGAAGTATTTTCCGCTAGTATGGGTTCGTTGGAAGCATGGCAGTGAAACACAAGAGACCAGGTAGTGGGATTCATTGGGTGAGGACAAGTGCCTATTCTTGTTTTCTTATTAATCCACTAGTCGACTTTATGGGACATATAGTTTTCATGGTGGGGAGAATTGTTACACCCAAGATCTTCCATAAAGGTACTTATATTTTAGATATTTGAATCCTAACATCCCCCTAAGAACCCCATAATACCCCACTAATTTTGATGGATTTGTGATATATTTGAAGGGAGAAAGGAGGGTGCACAGTTTAGGTGTACAGTTTTCCAAACCGTGCACTGAAATCATGCGCCCATGTCAAGGTCATTAAAAATGTGTTAAAATGAATTATTTTCCCTCGGGATTTATCCAATCTGAAACTTTTATTCCAAAGTTCGACCATTTCAACCATGGTATCCTCCCAAACACTTCAAAACCTCCTTGGAACTCCATTTTAAAGGGGGTTTTGGTGGAGGAACATCACACAATCTCAAGTAAGTGTTTCTCTAACTTAGTTCTTCCCCTTTCCACGACGTTAATTATAATTTCTATGAGGTCTCAAATGAACAGTGGTAGGCATTAGAAAATAGGGATTAATTTTTGGGTTTTCTTGGTCTATTATTTTTATTTTAGACTGGATCTAACTTCATTGAGGTGCGGTAGTGGTGAAATTGCATTTTTGCACAAAGGATTCATAGGTTTACAAATTTTGGTAGGTGACTCCTTTTGTATGAGATCCTTGTGACTTATCTTGCTATTATTATAATAGTTTCATGTTTCTATCATTTTATTATTTGTTCAAAAATATGTTTTAGTGGTATTTGTAATGAAAATGAATTTTTAGTGCCATTTTCATGTGAAAATGGGGTTTTCATAGAAATATATTATTGGTTCATTTAGGGATTCCCTATAACTACTTAGTTGAATTTAATGAAATATATTAGGGATGAAAATAATTTTTTGAAGGTTTATTTCCATTTTTTGTGCATATATTTTTTTTATAAGGGTGTTTGTGATGTTTATGAATTTTTAGTGCATTCTTTGTTTGAAAATAGAGGTTTTAAAAAGAAATCACATTCTGGTACATATGGGGATGCCAATGAAAAGTTTTTTGGTTTAATTGAAATGATTTTGGGCTTTCATTTCTGTTTTGGACTTATATGTGTGTACATGTTGTGAAAAGTTGGGATTTCAATGACTTTTTGGTGAAATATAATGTCAGATTTGGAGAAGTTGGTTTTTTCATCTAAATGTTTTGTTGCATGTTTGAAGTGATATAAAGTGTGTATAGATTCTGTATTGTTTATATGTGAACAGTAGTGGTGTTTTAATATGAAAAGAGTTGTATGTAGAATGATGAAGTTGTTTGAGAATCAAGGGGGAAGCCTAGGTACTTAGGTGGTAAGATATGTTCAGTACGCTAGTGATCCAGATGGGTTTTTTCCATATTTCAGTTAGAATTTTGGATAACGACAACTCTAACAAAACTATATCGATGATTTTTTGAGCACACTGGGTTATGTTTATATTCCCTACTAGTGGATTGTGCATGGGAATAGATTGTGACATGGATATTTGTACACTGATTAACGAGGTAAATAGGTCCCGAGACTATCTTGTGCCTAGGGGTGTTCTTGGTTTTGGTGCTCAATGGTATTCTGGTATTTACTCTTGTCTTATAGTGTGTTTGGATGTACATTACAGTAGATTAAATGTCTTATTAAAATTATTTGACATTATAAATGTTTTATTTTAAAAATTGTTTTCCAATTGGAAGGCGCATTTCTTGGAATTTATCACCGATTTTACTTACATATTAAAATTTCATGTAGTTCACTTTGTATTACATAATCTTTTTAATAATAGGGTGTTATCATACTGTTATTAGGATCATACCCTTATTTCACCGCTTGGGGGTAAGTAGACTTGATTATGTTTGAATCAGGTATTGTTAAAGCCTCAGGTGAATGTGGTTTCGGTTTTTTGTCCCCTCCTATGGTGTGGTGGTGTAGAGACGGCTCAGGGTGATGACCCCTTGTCATGTGGAGTCTTTGAGGTTGTTTTGCTTCTATTTTTATTTATATTTGTACATCTTGTCTTGTTTTTAAAAAACCATGTATTATGATTGGGTTTTTGTTAATAATTTTTGGTCATGAAAATTTCGGATTCATACTATCGATTATTTTTCAGGTTTTACAGTTTCATAATAGAGTAAATAACTCCCAAAGCTAATTTATGGATACCCAGGCACTTGTGCGAGCCTGCAGGGATAGGGAATTCCCTTCAGGCCATGTTATAGGCTTTATTTTGTGCTGTTGTAAGTTGTGACCAGATTCAGTTCAGGACATATGTTATAGAACCATATCTAATTATATTTTCCTAAAAGGGATGTAATTTCATAGAAATAACTAACCACATTCTTTAGAAATAATACTAAAAAAATTCATATATATTTACTCATACATACACCTTTCCATAGGCACATCCATATACATATCCTTATATTTCTCACTAAATATTCCATATCCATGTTTCTAATGATTATTCAAAATTATCAATTCATTCCAACTGTACATGACTAAATTATCATAGATAGATATTAAAAACAATATGGATGAATATACATAACATTTCATAAAATCACACTTGAGGATTATAATTTATAGTTCCTTTGGAATCATGGAACACAATATTCTTATTTCAGGATAGATAATATATATCTATCATAAATATCTTCTCACATAGTACACTTATTTGAAATTTCATAATTAAAATCATTATTCACAACTTGAGGAATAGAAACACAATAATGTTTGGTTTCTAATACTCAATAAGGGTAAATAAGTGACAGATCAATAAATAATTCTCACGTGGGTATAATAAAATTAGAATAACATTTTAAAACCATACAATTCATATAATATATCATATAAAAGAGTTGTAGAATAAATCATGTTAGTTCATAATATATGAATAATAAGTGTATAAAATAACATGATCTATGATAACATAAAATTGGTATAATAAATAGATTTTTTGAATACATATATGCACCAAAAATTATATCTTTCGTATTTAAGGGATCAATTACAATACTATCATATTAGAGTGGGTTCGATCCAAAATTTGTCATAGTAGCCAAGGTCCACTCCCAAGACTATCAGAGTTGAAAATTTCTCTTGATGATCCAGATTCACTCCCCATTGTAGTTCTAACTGTGTCACGACATATCAATATTTACACGAATTATAAAAGGGATATGTAATCCCCACCCATCTCATAATGAAAATCATACATATGTGTCCCACAATATCTAAAAACATTCAACATATTAGAACCCATGATAAGAAATGGGATTCATAAAAAAATTCATATCATTTCACTTAAAAAATTGTTTAATTAAAATATCATCATAATAAAATCTATTCAAATTACTAATTTTTCATAATTCGTTCATAATTTTATCATAGAAAAAATTGTGGATAAAGATTCAGGTTTCATGATCATTTTATCATTGAATAACATAAGGAAGAGAAATGGGTTTCATTAATATTTTCGCATCTTAAAAATAATCTGTATAGGTAAACAATATGAATCATGTACTTGGGTCATATACCTATAAAATCATAATATTCATCAACATTTCTGATATTATATGGAAAATGATTTTTAATTAATACTTGGAACATTTATTTTGGAAAATATTTTTTCATCCATGAAAAACATTTTGTAAAATATAAAAAATTCAAATCATTTTCCCTAAAAATTAAATTTCTAATTTATATAGGATGAATTAATATAATGAGTATTCCAGTTATAAATAAATATCATTTATGTTTTACAATTTTAATCAAATATGCATTTAACAATTCATGGAAAATGAAAATTGGAATTGGTTATAAATTCTTTTTAGGATTACATGATAAATATTAATTGAAAAGAAAAAGTTGTTAGAAAATTTATTTCACAATAATTTATAAAATTCTAACATAAATATTGTAATAAAATCAAGTGAAGAAGGTTTTTTAATAAATATGATTTTTGTTGGAGGATGCAAAAATTCATTTTTATGAAAAACCATTATTTCAAATAAATGAATACAAAAAGGAAGAAAAAATAAGGGGAAAATTATTCTCAATGAATAACCATATGATATTATTTTTATGAGTCTATTGATAGACTAATCAAATTATTTAATTCTTATAATCATAAATATAAATAATCACTATAAACAATGAGATTGTATCATAAAACCATTACAAACATGGTTTCATTGAATCATAACCCCCATTTAAGATTAAAATTAAATGAGTATTATATTATCAATAAAATATAGATATTCATAATATTACATTTAATATGTTATTTATATACAATTCCATGTTAATGTCATGTTTTATAAAATAACTTCATTGATTTTCATGTGTGTTTTAATTTTTAATTTTATTTGTCATAATACTTTAAATATGGTTACATAACCTCCAAAATGTTTTGCATGATTTTAATATTATATATATTTTCTATATATTTATTTATATAAATATTCAAAAAGTTGTGTAATAAATACTAATACCTTATTCATGGAGATGGTGGGACATATATATGTATGAATATTGATTCCATTTACTTTAAGGATTAAAAATATATAAGATAATATTAAATGATGATTCTAGAATAATTATTATATCAAATGTATCACATATTTTCATTAAACTATCCTTATTACCTTCTATGAAAAAATTGGATGAATCACATTTCTTGGTAAAGTTGTAGTTCGTCATACACATGGTTTATGTTATAGTATTCCCATAAAATAAAATGTAAGGATTTATATGTCATATAATAATTTTAAAAGTATAAAAATACTATAAATATTATATATAAACTTTTAATCCATTATTATATCCATCCATTTGTGGTGGTTATGGAAAAAGAATATCATTGGTTCAAAAGTTAATAGTCTACCGTACTAACAAATACTGATTTTGAATCCCATTTTAAGGATGAGGAGGCGGTTGTATGTCAATAAATTAACATAACAACATATAATTATATTTTAGATAATTTTATTATTATATCATCATGTTTTAACAAAAAATTAATGTGTGGAAGAGGAAATAAGATAAAATATCTTGTTGAAGGACATTACCTCTTCCTTAGGTAACCTTCTTAGGTTTGCAGCAAATGACTTTCAATGATGAATTTATGACCAAAATAAGGGATCTATGATGATATGATAGAATTAAGGAATATATATTTGTTTTTTATTAACAGAACAAAATGGTTTTTGGGAGTGTGAGAGTAGTAGAGAATGGTTTCCATTTATATGTAATGTGAGTTGAAAACATAATTTTTGGAAAGAAAAAGTTTTACACATGTTTATCACATGAATAAAGGCCGAAAAATGATCCCTTCACGTTTCATATAGATTATATATTATATAAATGTATATAAACTAGTTTATGGATTTTTTTGTGTCATTTAAACATATATATTTTTAGTCAAACCCCTGGTAAACCAATTTTAACTTTTAAAGTGGTAATTAATTTTTTATTTTTAACTTTTCATTATGGTAGATATGATGTTTCTATAATAAGTTTATATATATTATCCTAATTACATATTTTGTATAAATTTATTAAAATTACATTCACATAATTTAAAATATTAATTTATTTTTGAATCCACATATTTGACGAAGACGCGGTTTTCGAAAGAGAAAAATTTCAAAATTTTAAAAAGGTTTATTCTCAAAAGCCAATATGAAAAGGATTCCAATGACATAAATTAAATTAATTGACATAATATGTAACTAATATTACATTCACAAATATTTAAATAATTATAATATTATAAATTCATTAAACAAACAGATTGTTTTAAATTAAAATACATAAATTTTATTAGTCATTGAAAAATTATTCATTTCTACAAAATCACAAAAATTATTCTATTTATAATTTTTAGAATAATATTTCAAAAATATAATATATTTATCATTTTTATTTTCTTAAATATTAAAAATATATTTATATTTTTTGGGAAAAAAATTAAATTAAAAAAAATTACAAAAAATTTATTTTCGAAACATATAATGACTTTCCGAAAAACTCTATATTTTGTATCAATGTGTTTTTTTATTTATAAAAATGTAATTAATATTTAAAATGGTTTTTTCCTACTCAAGATTACCATATTAATATATAGGTAATAAGTTTCTTTTTCAAATAATATTATTAATAGTTTTTTTGTTCGTAAAATCATTGTGTTGCATGTAACTCAATCAAAAATAAATGTTGCATATAGTAAAAGATATTGAAGAAGTTAAAATTATTAAAAAATATATTTCACAATATCCTAGGATGTTTCACATGGTGCAATAAGAAAAATTTTCTAAACACCTATGATACCACATTTGATCATCATTGATAAATGTGGACCATCACATACCTATAACTAATCAGAATAATCCAGGAAGTGATCAGAGGAATCCATAACACAATTATTCCCACAATTCCATGATATTTATTTGGGAACCATGGATATGTATCATATATGTTGGATAAATAAAATTTTATTTAGGGAGATAATGATATATACAACCTCCCATGAATTCTAAATTGAAAACCCCCCAAAAGTTTAGGTCTCGTGGATAAGATTTACATGTACTGAGTATCATAAAAACAATATGTGGAGGTAATAACATCAAGAAAATCCTCAAAAATAGATCAAAATACAACATAAGGGATGTGACCAATGGATAATCTTCATCATGAAAAAATGTGAAATAGTATGTTGTTTTTCATATTAACATAATTTAAGGAAATGAAATTCTAGTTCTTCACTTTTGAAACAATGTTTGGGGGTTTCATAATTGATGAAACCAGAAATTAATTATCGAAAAAATAAACTATGCTCCAAAATATCATTATGAATCACTTTCATCTCATATAATATTTTTAGAAGAAAAATATTGATATTGAAAAAATTAAAAATGTTCGTGTTAATTGATCTATTTGAAAAATAGAAGCCACTAAAAATTAAATATAAATGTCTAGTCAGTTGATCATATTTCATGTCATTTTAATTTTATATAAAAATATTTCCCTAGTAAGGATATCAATAGCTAAAAAACCCAAGCACAAATAAAAAAATTAGATCGTTAGTTAATAATAAAAAAACATTTTTACTCTTTCATAACCCTATAAATTATATTACATAAATTTTAAAAAACATTAGTTATTCTTATACATTTAACTATTTACTACTATATGACATAGATCCTTACTCCACATGTCCATTTTCTGAAATATTCATTAACTAATTCCATTATTTATTTCATACTATAGTACATATCCATGGTTTTGTAAAAATGTATAGATCTGGTTCTTTTCTTAGAAAATCAATTAGAATATTAGACATTTATAAAACTTATCGAGAATACATTTATCATATAAAATTGGAAAATATCATATTCTTGAATTATTTTATAATATTATATATTAAAGTTGTATTAATTGGTAAATTTCAGTCTTCCTCACACAAATATAGTCAATTATTTTCCCTTTCTCTTTTTTTGATTGTCTATGCCCCACTACGGTGTAGTGGATTGGTACACATTCATGCTCTATGAACATTACACCATATCATCCAAATTTCCATTTCAATTTTTCTTTCATATCTCTATCAATTCATCTTCTATAAAATTTTCTATGTAGAGTTTCATTTATTTAATGTGATTATTTATTAATAAAAACACTAGATTATTTATAATATGGATTACTAATTGACTCTCACAAAAAATAACCCCTTATTCCTTATGAGTTCCTAAAATAACTCATTCCATGGTATTATCTCCTTCAATTTTTTTACAACATACTCTAATTATATCATAGATAGCATAACTACTAATAGAATTATAGTTATCCCAAATTATGCAGTTTCTTAATATCTAAACACAAAATCATGGTACATTATGAGTATTCAAATATCCTTTAATGTATATATCAAAAAACATTATGTTGGATCATTTATTTTGATACACAAGTCTAATTATTCCAAACCTTTGAGATATCATATAATCCACTATACCTAATCTATGTACTCTTTTTCCAAATTTTCTACCAGCCATGTAATACCATTGTCCTCTTAAGAAATCTTTGGTCTTTTAAAACCCATGTAATCCATCAACTAGACATTTATTGATACATAAAGAAAAATTTACATATTATTGCACTTGTCTCTCGAACATAGTTCTTTCTCTCTTAATATATTGAGATCATTGGATAATAATATTGAGATGCTTCAGATCCTAACATTCATATCTTGAATAATTTCAGCAAACAAATTCTAACAGAGACAAAATCAAGTTTATTTAATTCTAGGCACTGCAATTTATAATCCCAAAATTTCAATAGACACACAATGTGAATGGAATCCATGTAAAATAGAATTAAATTGGATATTACATATTTTAACTCTATTAGCTATCATCAGTGAACTATATTCTAGTAATTTCATTTACATTCTACAAATAAATCATTGAAATTTTAGATTCATTGATATGTTTCTTTCTTCATCAAATAAAAAATCTACGTATAAATGATCACCAAGTAGACTCTTGACTCTATGTATCCTATTATTTTATCTATGAATAATTCTTTTTCTAAATATATAGAAATTAAATACAACTTCACATATAATTCATAAATATGTAAGGCATCATCAATATCCATTCATAGATCTAGTCATAATTATCTTTTCATAAAACTATTGAAAATATTACATAATGTAAAATCCGGAAATTTATTCATTGCATTTAAAAAAATAATTCCTCGTACTTCTTCATACATTGGAAGTATAACATAATATTGTAGGACCAATTATTATTCATTAGACAATGTATCATAGGAAGTTCTATTAAATCCCTTGTTTTAGAAATATGCAACGAGATGTTTCCATAATTCATCACTACTAACCTCAATCTTTGGTTATTGATACCATATATATCCTCAAGGATATAGATTTATCCACAAACCACATAAAATATATTATAAATATAAATTATCAACCTTTTTTTTGGTTTTACAACTCTGTAATAATACCTTATCTCTTGAGGTGTTCTCCTTCAAGTACTACTTATTCTAGATCTCTTCCCTATGCTTCCCCAATCATCTAGATCTATGATATATTTTTTCATAGAAAACCCTATGAAATTTATTATCACTGTAGAACATATACTTCGAAATAATTAATTTTATATTTATATTGAGTAATTTATGATATTTTCAGAACATTAAAATATAAATTTTGATCAACCTTTACAATATCCATTGAATCAATTATTTTAGTTACAAATTAAACTATATTATAATCCTTTTATATGATCATATAATTGATGTTTAACATTTATTCCCATGAAAACTCCTTTATGATTATAAAATTATTTAAATAAATATTATTTATCACCATACCCAACAACAAAACATTATCATGACATTTAATTTAAATTTTCCCAATACTGGAGTCAATATGGACATAGTAAATGAAATTAAATATTTTCTAGTAAGATAAAATGACTAGACTATTGGACCATAGATATTCCAAAATATCATTACCTATCGGTGTATAGGAACATTGATTCAAGGGATATAGTTAAAAATTTTCATCTTCCCCCCACAATCCCATAGGAAAAAATTAATATAGATTTATATATTAGGATCTATCCTTCAATATCATGTTTGATCACTCTTTGGCACCATTTTCTTTCGATGTTATTAGCATTGTCTTTTTGAAATTAATTTCATTAACACAAAAAAACCTCTAAAATTATTTACTCATATTCTATCTATAATTATCAATCAATATGAATTTATGATTTATGCTATTTTTATTTTCCATAATGTAAATCCATGAAATGTAGGAATATTTTTTTAATTTTTATTTTTTAGAAAAAACACCAAAACCATTCATGTTTTAAGATTAACGATGGTATATATAATTGTCAACTTCTTGAGAAATAATGAATTCCAACCACCATCCATCAATATGCACCCACACTAACTTCTATTTCTTTAGTGTATTTCCATCTAAAATAAAGTAAAAAATCATATATTCTCAAGAATACACACTTCACTTATTCCATACTTCATGATATTTTGTATGATTATTTGATTATTATTGACGGTTTCTATCCCTATCAGACATATGCGATTCTTGCTTTTATGCCACATATTTTCTATTATATAATTTATGGTTTTGATAATTTTTCATCATTATAATGTTAGTGTAATGTAAACATTCCATTTTCCACTAATATAACTACCACCATGGATCCCCATGTGTTGTTTCAAAACCAATTAATAAAACTTGTATCGAAATCCAGACAATCTTCATGAATGACAGAATTCAATATTTTCATTAATCAATGTATGTGTTGAAACCCTTGAAATAATATTAATTTTTTGATCATGGATCATACATTCAATTTTATTTTTCCATATATATTAATAGTTTTATCTTGCACCGTATGAATCATTGTATAGAATTTGGAGACATATTTTCACATCATTCCCATTTAGGATGATGAGTAGAATTAATCTTTAGAACCAACGATCCTTCATTATTGTTGAATAAAATTAAATAGAAACAATGTCCATTAAATTAATATGGTATTTTACGCTAAAATTTAGAAGATACACTTTTTACAATTAGTTCCCCATTCTATAATTCCTTTCTGATCCCCAGTATTCATAAAATACAAATATGTGATTCTGGGCTCCCTCGATTTCCTGTATTTCCTTTCCATTTTCATAGATTTATTATTTTTAACATATCACTTACTAGAGTAACTGATATCTTTCAAAAAATTAATCTACTTCTTTCTATAAGCCTTCATCATCCTACCATATTCATTAAAAATTAGATCACAGACATCCTAAAACTCTACTGTAGTTTTACATATCGAATTAATTACCATAGTGACTATCTCTGTAACACCCCAGGTAAATAAAGAGTATGAAATTTTCATATTTATCCATATTTGTGAATAAAATATTAATATAACTTTAAAGGGGATTCTATGCTCGATGGCGTACCCAACACGCAACAACGAGTTTCTTGGGAATCTTACGTTGCACTCTAATAATAAAATAATATTATTTTAAATGGTAGTTAACGCCTAGCTGTTTTGATTGCGGGAATGAATAGAACTAACTAAAAAATGATTATATATGTTTTTCAAATATTTCTACTTTTTACAATAAATTTTAAAGGATTAAAAATGCAAATGAATCCAATTTTAAGCGTAAACATTCTAATATTCTTTAAAAGGTCGATTAACCGCCCTTTGATGGTGAACCTCTTTTAAATCCACTTTTTGACAATTTTATGTGTTATATTTGACAAAATAAAATTCTTCTTCAGAATCGGGACATCAAAATTTAGTTTTGGCAAATGTTTGGTATTTTTCCGAAAAAGATCAATTTTTAATGAATAGTGAAAAATGTTGTATTTTAATTCAAAACCTCTTTTTAATCTAATTTATTTATATGATTAGATTATATTTTTAAATGACTTTAAAGTGAAATTAGAATATATTTTTACCATTTAATCCAATAGTGGTCGTAGAAATTAATTTCACTTTGAAATCGGACATAAACAAGTGTCAATCTTTTGATACATTTTGTTTCATAATAACACGCTATTTGTTTTGACAGCAAGAATTAATAATTAAATTAATTAATGAAACATATATGTTTTGAATTGTGTAAAATAGACATCATTTTTGAATTCGGAATATCAAATATATCTTAGGGTGATTTTTTGGTAATTTTCTGAAAATCATCAATTTTTTATGAATAGTGAAACCACTAAGTGGTACTTATAAAAACTGATTTTTCGTTTAAATGAAATTTTACCACTTCTGTGTTTTGAATTTCAAAAATCCGACATAAATGGTTGTCATTAAGAAGTAAAATGTGGTTCAGTGAGATTAAAATAATTTTTTGATGAATAGTAACTTATTAAATTTTTAATCGCGATTAGAGGTAATTAGTGCAATTTAAGGAAAAAATGATAATATAATAAAATGAGAATACCTTGACACATGTCCTACCCTTATTGGATATGTCATTTCCGACCAAGAAAATCCATGGGTTAGCTTGGAGACCCCATGGAGCCACTTTGCTTGGAAATGACAAAAATACCTTTTTATTTAATGTTAAAGTAAAAATGACACACACATGAGATGTTTTACTAAAACAATTTTTACATGGGGTTATACAAGTAAGATTTTTGACTATAAATTTTCATTAGAAATCTAAAAATATTTCCTACATCATTGTATTTTTTTATAATTTTTTGACATTAAATAAATTAAATTATTTATGACATCATGACGATGCAGCGATGACCTCATTATTTAACGATTTAAATAAAATGGAAAGATAATGTAATATCTAAGACCTAAAAATGTAAAAATCCCATTGTATGAGTGGATTTAGAACCATTATCACCTTATCCTTGAAATACATCAATGTGGCACCTTTAAAATCCGAAACTCCTTTTTTAAATAAAGTAACATTTTGTAACTTTACAAGAGTGCCCCTCCTATTCTCTTATAAAAGGCCCCCACCTCTACCTCTTTACCCACACTTCCAAAGTCTTTGGCTCGGCCAACCCCTGCCCATATCATCTCTAAACATCCCTGTATAACTCCATTAAGCCTTAATTTGGGCATAATATCTTCCAATGAAGCATTTGAGCTCAAATCAAAGGAAGTTACCCGATTTAAAGGTAATCTCTTCACTTGTGTCCTTTTGTTTTATTTTCTTCTCCAACCCCCTAAACTCTTTTTATTCATTTATTTTCTAACAAATAAAGTATCTTAAATATACTAGGATGTTGTTATAATAATTATTCGATCTTCACTTACACACACCTACATCTAATGGTTAAAGAACATACTGTTTCCGTGTATGGAGAATTTCTACCTCCCGAAACGATGATTGTTTAACATTCTTTTATCACCTTCAATGGTGGCCATTAAGATGTCAAAATATTTATATATGATATATTATATATTTATGTTTTACTTAAGCTTCTGTATTTTTAATTTATGGCATACCTTTATGGATTCCATTATGGGTAAACGTGATATCTTCATTTAAGGAAGTGCGGACTACCGCCCCTTCAAAGTGATGTGATTCGTTAATGCCATATGTGGGATGTATAAAGGATGGATTTAATGTTATTATATATGCTTTTATACTAGAATTATAGTATACGTTTATATCATTATTATTTTCTTTCCATTAAAGTATGAGATAGAAATGAAATTAGCGTTCATGCGTACGTACGGCTTACCGTCTCCATGAACGGTGCATTTCATTTCTTATCCCCAAATGTAATGTATTATTATGAGTACATATATATAATGGATTTATATGATGTATGTTACATCTAAATGACTAATATAATTCTGGAATCAAAATATACATACCTCTCATATAGTTTTAATTCCATTAATATGTCATAGAAATGAAAGTAGCGTTCATGCGTACGTACGGCTTACCGTCTCCATGAATGGTACATTTCATTTATTTACTCTAAATGATTATGAAATATTATAAATACATGTATATGATGTATATATATTATATCCAAACCAGGAATTTCATTCTGTATATTAGGAACCTCTGACCACACGAACAACATGTAATTGTAAGAAGTCCACTTTCGACTTAAGAACCAAATATCGACAAAAAAACATTATTAACTTAATGATTACATAATGTTTATAACATGTAAATAAGTGATATAAAAGGAATAATAAGCTTAAAAAAGGATATTAATCAAGTAGAAATTAACTCAAGTTTATTATTCAGGAGATTAAAGAACGATCGAGTGAAGTCGGACCCGAGGTAAGGGATCCTACTGCTCTTTTTTTTAAGTACACTCTTTTATGACATTAAATTTAAGATCATATTTATTGTGATTGGGATGTTCTTTTATATTAATAATACTATATTTTTTATGTTCATATGATTAGAGACCCTATTCTCTCTCATCAATCCATTTTGGATGTTTTGAGTGGCGTCGTTAGGCTGCTGAATTTTCGTAAGAGATCTAACCTCTCTCTTTATTTTTAAGAACTCTCCTTTATGTCACATCATTTAAGCTCATCTTTGTTATGTTGGGGGATTTTCTTTTATATTCCTCTTTCTGTAAACTTTATGTTAATATTATGAGAGACCCTATTTGATCTCATCAATCCATTTTTGTGGTGCTATTCGGCTGTCGAGTTTTCGTAAGGGGTTTTTCATCTCACTCTTATTTCCGTGAGATTTATGCTACATTTTCCACAATTTCCTTTGAGTGGTGAAAGTAATGCCCATTATTATACACTTTGTGTATTATAATTTCATTTATGGGTATTCACATCTTCATCGTATGACCCTTCTTCCATGGGGTGTACGTTTCGAAAGTTACCCAACTCGGTAAGGGGACCTTTCACCCTCCTTTTTTTAAATACTTCTTTTGTTATGTATTTTAATTCACATACTATTATGTTGGGATATGTTCTTCTATATACTTATTTATTTAAATTTTATGTCCAAGTGATGAGATACCCTTTATCTCTCTCATCAACCCTTTTTGTAAAATTTTATGTGACGCCGATAGGCTGTCGAGTTTTACCAAGGGAACTTCTTAACCCAATTTCGATTTCTTTGGGTTCAACATGTAGTTATTGAATATCACATACTTTTAATACGTGTGAATAACCTTTGATTGTTATACACTTAATATCCACTTATGTTGGGTGTATTTATATTTTTCACACATAATTATGAGATTGATTTATCATTAATTTAAGGATACCTTCTTTATAATGGATTTCATCTAATTTAACATTTCTTTTGAGACTTCATTGTTGTTATGAACCAATTCACTCTTATATGGTGTGTATACTGTCCTTTGACAGATTATATCATGAATCCCTTTATTCTCATGATATTATAAAGTTCGGATTAAATGTTATTCCGCTATTATTTGTATTCAAGAGTCTCTCATTTTGTTAAATACTATTTAACAAAAATATTGTTTTAAATGTTTTAAAGATTTATTATTCTAAATCTTTATCTTTAATGTCCATGTTTTCGAAATCGTTTTCATTATTTATTTATATGGACATTAACGTTTTAAAATTATAATTCCAATAAAAGCTTCAAAGTGGTATGGGACACTTTGATTCAAAAATCTCTTTTAAATGGTTTTTGAAAATGGATTAATTAATTCAATATCTGGGAATTACTTATTGTGATTGAAAATGAAATGTTGTTATTGAAATGTTTATATTTTCAATATTTTATGTGTAATGATGGTACTTGGACATTTTACGGGTGGTTACGTGATAAACTATATGACGGGTGGTGCCGTGAATACTAGGACGGGTGGTTACGTTATAACCACCAATGCATTTGGTATGGAAGTCGGTTGTATGTCTATTCCATTAAGTATGTATGGAGGTTGGCCAAATGGCTATTCCATTAAGTGATATGTGTGGAATTCGAATTTATTTTTATTCCACTTATGTATGTTTATGTCCCAAGTTACCTTTATCTGTTATGTGAACTTTATATGGGTGTTATGGTAATCTTTTTGTTAGAGAAGGGTAAGTAATGAACTTTTCTTCAGTGAAGTGTTTTTACTACTTAGAAAAGGTGAAAAGTATTACATTGATAAAGTATACATGGTTTACTTGTTGTTTTGGAAAACTAACAGTTTTCATTCTTTGTGTATCCCTTACTGACCTTTTTATGCTCATCCCAAGTTTTTGAAATGTTTCTCACAGGACTTAACGTGGAATACGGTCATGTATGGGATCAAGGGAAAGTCTTGCTACCTAAAACATGGAACTAGACATGTTTCTTTTTAATAGTTATTATTTTATGGAAAATTAGTAGAAGTTTCTACTTTGTAATCTTTTGAGATGTAATAGTTAGGTCCTAATTCTCTAAAACTCTAAACCTGAAAAGATCCTCAATGTGAATTATTCATTTAATTCAATATTATGTAAGGTTTAAGGATGGGGCCTTATAGTTGGTATTAGAGGTCGGTTAAGATAACATTAGAGGTTAGGGTATTTTTTAAGCATAAGTGACATTACCATAATGGTTAATATTTCAGAAAGAGTCCTAGTTTAAGATAAAGTGAATGAGTAAGAATATCTTAGTTTTTATCTTCCTCATTAGTACATGATGGTTTTTTTTGATATACTCACACTGACCTTTTTGGTTTTAGTAAATGAATGGATCTAGCAAGCACCAATGTAACAGTGGATGTGAAGGAAACTGTGACAGTTTTTTGAGCAAACAACTGAATGATATGGGAGCTGCAATGAGAACTCTTGTGTTTATCCTCAACCAACTATCTAGAGTCATGATTGACCACCTAAACCTTGGTGATTTCTCTAAGGCATCATATATGCGAGAAAAAAATCCCTACGGAAGTACAAGTAATAATCATTATGGTATGTGTGTTCAAAAATCTATATGTCAAAGATGTGGAAAGAAACACCTAGGAAAATGTTTCAAAGGGACAGAAATATGCTATAGATGTGGAAATGAAGGTCATAAAGCAAGAACCTACCATGGAAAAAGGAAGCATCCAGTTGAATCGAGGAAAGGGAAAGAAGTTCGTTCTGAGGGATTAATTGAATGTTTTAAAAGTGGTGTGCATGGTAATTATGCAAACACATGTCCTATGAAGAAGTTTCGTGAATGGGGTCACCAAGAGCGTACAAATGTTCGTTTACCAATACCTAATGCCATTCCGATTGAGGATGAAGAAAATGACAATGACCAATCAAAGGTATGTATTATTTCATGACTATTGTTTTCCTATTTTGGAAGCTTAGGATATGATTCATGATTTTGTTTGTAGGAAATAGGTATTTCGGAATAAGTTTTAAAAGAATGGTTAATGGATCATGAAGAATGTTGAATGAGTAAGATGTCAACATATAAGGGCTTCATGAGTTATAGTCAAATTCTTAAGAGTATTAAGTCTCTTTTGATGATGGGGTTACATTAGAAGACTTTTTATATTATGTGTAACCCTGATGTTTAATATAGGCAAATTTTATTCAAGGAATAGTTATCTTTTCATTTGTGGACATAGTTATAAAGAACCATTTGGGTTTATATGATCCTTACTTTTGAGGTAATTATAGGTTACTATATGTTATGATTGAAGTGAAAGTATTGAGATAAAATTGAGGTCAAATTATGTTATGGTTATTTTTGATGATTTTATCCCTTTTTGGGGAATGATTTAAGAAATATATAGTTTTGGAAAAAGGACAACAC
The DNA here is from genome assembly GCA_963277665.1 of Viscum album. NCBI lineage: Eukaryota > Viridiplantae > Streptophyta > Magnoliopsida > Santalales > Viscaceae > Viscum > Viscum album. The sequence goes on along the minus strand of OY728155.1, from coordinate 1,609,586,780 downwards.
ACAGACCGTGTGACAACCCGTCGCGTCGGACAAAGCTGCGGGAATCGAACCCACAACCAATGTGCGACTGGTATTTATCGCCTACCACTTGACTACGTGAAGTCCCTGCTTAGTTTGACTGATTATTTTTAGTTATATGATTTTATGAATTAAGAGTAAGTTGATTTTGGGTTATTTATGAAAATGATTAACCTATCATGGAGGATATGTGATTAGGTTAATTACTTTTCAATGCGAGACTTTAGGAGAAACTGATGTTGTTTAGAGATAAATGTTACGATTTTACTTGGAAGAATATGTGACTAAATCCTTTAAATGTTTGGGTTTCAATATTATATTGGTTTAATTTGAAGAATTTTATAGACAAATTGTTTATCGGATGGTCCTCGTTGAACTTTGTGTTTTGTTGGAAAAATTTTGGAGATTAAGAATAGATTTTCTTTCTAATGGGTTATCCTTTTTTGGATTATCTGACCTTGTACTAACCTTTTTGGTTTTGGTTTTGGTTAAAGCCTAATGACATGGGATTTATATAGTTCTCGTTGGTGGATTAGGTGATTCTCTAGAAGTTTATTATAGTACTCTTTATGCGAACAAGTCTCCCTAAATACTTGTCTTTTGGAAAAAAATATCAGTTTGATTAAGGAATCTAGTAAAAGTTGAATGTCAACTTGATAAATGATTATGTTTCCTTATGAATAAATTCCTCAATAAAAAGTAACTTAAAACCAAAATGATTTCTATTAACTTTTCTTACTGGGGAATCGAATACCGTATAACCCATCACAAGTTTGTGATTTTCTTATGGTTAACTTTCTCATAGACATGTTTACTATCACTCTCCATAAGAGCATGACCCTTTGTTTTTTTCTTCCATGTCCATATTTTAATACTTGGAATCCTAGTATGGGTTAACTCGGGTGACCTTTGTACTTATCTTTCTATATTTTAAAGTGATTGTTTTACCGACTCTGGTTCCGATGTAGGACTTTCAAGGATGTATCCAAGCTCAATTTTAAAAAATGACGAGGACGCAATTCCCAAAAGGGGGGAAGGATGTAACACCCCAGGTAAATAAAGAATATGAAATTTTCATACTTATCCATATTTGTGAATAAATTTTTAATATAACATTAAAGGGGATTCTATGCTCGATGGCATACCCAACACACAAAAACGAGTTTCTTGGGAATCTTACATTGCACTCTAATAATAAAATAATATTATTTTAAATGGTAGTTAATGCCTAGATGTTGTTATGGAGGGAATGAATAGAACTAACTAAAAAATGATTATATATGTTTGTAAAATATTTTTACTTTTTACAATAAATGTTAATGGATTAAAAATGCGAAGGAATCCAATTTTAAGCGTAAACATTCTAATATTCATTAAAAGGTCGATTAACCGCCCTTTGATGGAGAACCTCTTTTAAATCCACTTTTTGACAATTTTATGTGTTATATTTGACAAAATAAAATTCGTCTTTAGAATCGAGACATCAAAATTTACTTTGGGTAAATTTTTGGTATTTTACCGAAAAAGTTCAATTTTTAATGAATAGTGGAAAATGTTGTATTTTAATTCAAAACCTCTTTTTAATATAATTTATTTATATGATTAGATTATATTTTGAATTGAATTTAATGTGAAATTAGAATATATTTTTACCATTTAATCCAATAGTGGTCGTTGGAATTAATTTCACTCTGAAACCGGACTTAAACTAGCGTCAATCTTTTGATACATTTTGTTTCATAAAAACACGCTATTTGTTATGACAGTGGGAATTAATTATTAAATTAATTAATGAAACTTATATGTTTTTAATTTTGTAAAATATATATCATTTTTTAATTCGGAATATCAAATATAGCTTAGATTGAATGTTTGGTAATTTTCTGAAAAACATTAATTTTTGATGAATAGTGAAACCACTAAGTGGTACTTATAAAAACTGATTTTTCGTTTAATTGAAATTTTAACACTTTTGTGTTTTTAATTTCAAAAATCTGACATACATGGTTGTCATTAAAAAGTTAAATGTGGTTCAATGAGATTAAAATAATTTTTTGGTGAATAGTAACTTATTAAGTTTTTAATCGCGATTAGAGGTAATTAGTGCAATTTAAGGCAAAAATGATGTTATAATAAAATGAGAATACCTTGAAACATGTCCTACCCTTATTGGATATGTCATGGCCGACCAAGACAATCCATGGGTCAAATTGGAGACCCCATGGAGCCACTTTTGTTGGAAAATGACATAAATACCTTTTTATTTAATGGTAAAGTAAAAATGACACACACATGAAATGTTTTACTAAAACAATTTTTACATGGGGTTATACAAGTAATATTTTTGACTATAAATATTCATTAGAAATATAAAAAGATTTCCTACATCATAGTATTTTTTAATAATTTTTTGACATTAAATAAATAAAATTATTTATGACATCATGACGATGCAGCGATGACCTCATTATTTAACGATTTAAATAAAATGGAAAGATAATGTAATATCTAAGACCTATAAATGTCCAAATCCTATTTGATGAGTGAATTTCGAACCCTTATCACCTTATCCTCGAAATACAACAATTTGGGACCTTTAAAATCCGAAACTCTATTGAAAATAATGTAACATTTTGTAACTTTACAAGAGTGCCCCTCCTCTTCTCTTATAAAAGGCCCCCACCTCTACCTCTTTACCCACACTTCCAAAGCCCTTGGCTCGGCCAAACCCTGACCATTTCATCTCTCCAGATCCCTATCTAACTCCTTGATGCCACACATTGGGCATAATCCCTTCCAATGAAGCCTTTGAGCTCAAATGAATGGAAGTTACCCGATTTAAAGGTAATGTCTTCACTTGTGTCCTTTTGTTTTATTTTTCTTCTCCAACCCCCTAAACTATTTTTATTCATTTATTTTTAAAAAAATACATTATCTTAAATATAATATGATGTTTTTATAAGATGGATTCGATCTATAATTACACACACCTACATCTAATGGTTAAAGAACATACTGTCTCCGTGGATGGCGAATTTCTGCCTCCCGAAACGATGAATGTTCGACATTCTTTTAACACCTTCAAAGGTGGCCATTAAGATGTCACTATATTTATATATGATATATAATATATTTATTTTTTCCTTAAGCTTCTGTATTTTTCATTTATGGCATACCTTTATGGTTTCCATTATGGGTAAACGCGATATCTTCATTTAAGGAAGTGCGGACTACCGCCCCCTCAAAGTGATGTGATTAGTTAATGCAATATATGGGACGTATAAAGGATGGATTTAATGTTATTATATATGATGTTATACTGGAATTATAATATAACTTTATATCATTATTATTTTCTTTCCATTAATGTATGAGATAGAAATGAAAGTAGCGTTTATGCGTACGTACGGCTTACCGACTCCATGAACGGTGCATTTCATTTCTTATCCCCAAATTTAATGTATTATTATGAGTAAATATATATAATGGATATATATGATGTATTTTACATCTAAATGACTAATATAATTCTGGAATTAAAATATACATACCTCTCATATAGTTTTAATTCCATTAATATGACATAGAAATGAAAGTAGTGTTCATGTGTACGTACGGCTTACCGTCTCCATGAATGGTACATTTCATTTCTTTCCTCTAAATTATTATGTGATATTATAAATACATGTATATGCTGTATATATATGATATCAAAATCGATAATTTCATTCTGGATATAAAGAAACTTTGACCACATGAACAACATGTAATTGTAAGAAGTCCACTTTCGACTTAAGAACCAAATATCGACAAAACAAATATTATTAACTTAATGATTACATAATGTTTATAACATGGAAATAAGTGATATAAAAGGAATAATAAACTTGAAAAAGGTTCTTAATCATGTATAAATTAACTCAAGTTTATTATTCAGGAGATTAATGAACGATCGAGTCAAGTCGGACCCGAGGTAAGGGATCTTACTCCTCTCTTTCTTTTTAAGTACACTCTTTTATGCCATTACTTTTAAGCTCATCTTTCTTGTTATTGTGATGTTCTTTTATATTACTCTTAATTTAATTTTTATGTTCATATGATGAGAGACCCTATTCTCTCTCATCAATCCATTTTGAAGGTTTTGAGTGGCGTCGTTAGGCTGCTGAATTTTCGTAAGAGATCTAACCTCTCTCTTTCTTTTTAAGTACTCTCCTTTATGTCACTTCTTTTAAGCTCCTCTTTGTTATGTTGGGGGATGTTATTTTATATTCCTCTTTATATAAAAATTATGTTAATATTATGAGAGACCCTATTTGATCTCATCAATCAATTTTTTTTGCGTTGTTAGGCTGCCGAGTTTTCGTAAGGGATTTTTCATCTCACTCTTATTCCCGTGAGATTTATGCTACAGTTGCCACAATTTCCTTTGAGTGGTGAATGTACTGCCCATTATTATACACGTTGTGTATTATAATTTCATTTATGGGTATTCACATATTCATTGTATGAACCTTCTTCCATGGGGTGTACGTTTCGAATGTTACCCAACTCGGTAAGGGGACCTTTCACCCCCCCTTTTTTTTAAAAGACTTCTCTTATTATGTCTTTTAATTCACATACTATTATGTTGGGATATGTTCTTATATATACATATTTATTTAAATTTTATGTCCAACTGATGAGATCCCCTTTATCTCTCTCATCAACCCTTTTTGTAAAATTTTATGTGACGCCGATAGGCTGTCGTGTTTTACCAAGGGAACTTCTTAACCCAATTTCGATTTCTTTGGGTTCAACTTGTAGTTATTGAATATGACATCCTATGAATATGTGTGAATAACCTTTGATTGTTTTACACTTAATATCCACTTATATTGGGTGTATTTATATTTTTCACACACAATTATGAGATTGATTTATCCTTGATTTAAGGATACCTTCTTTATAATGGATTTCATCTAATTTTACATTTCTTTTGAGACTTCATTGTTGTTATGCACCAATTCACTCTTATATGGTGTGTATACTGTCCTTTGACATATTATATCATGAATCCCTTTATACTCATGATATTATAAAGTTAGGATTAAATGTTATTCCGCTATTATTTGTATTCAAGAGTCTCTCATTTTGTTAAAAACTATTTAACAAAAATATCGTTTTAAATGTTTTAAAGATTTATTATTCTAAATATTTATCTTCAAGGTCCATGTTTTCTAAATGGTTTTCAATATTTATTTATATGGACATTAACGTTTTAAAATTATAATTCCATTAAAATCATCAATGTGGTATGGGACACTTTGATTCAAAAATCTCTTTTAAATGGTTTTTGAAAATGGATTGATTAATTCAATATCTGGGAATTACTTATTGTGATTGCAAATGAAATGTTGTTATTGAAATGTTTATATTTTCAATATTTTATATGTAATGATGGTACGTGGACATTTTATGGCTGGTTACATGATAAACTATATGATCGGTGGTCCCGTGAATACAAGGACGGGTGGTTACGTTATAACCACCAATGCATTGGGTATGGAAGTCGGTCGTATGGCTATTACATTAAGTATGTATGGAAGTTGGCCGAATGGCTATTCCATTAAGTGATATGTGTGTAAGTCGACCTTATGGTTATTCCACTTAAGTATGTTTATGTCCCAAGTTACCTTTATATGTTATGTGATCTCTATATGGGTGTTATGGTAATCTTTTTGTTACAGAAGGGTAAGTAATGAACTTTTATTCAGTGAAGAGTTTTTACTACTTCGAAAAAGTGAAAAGTATTACTTGGAAAAAGTATACATGGTTTAATTGTTGTTTTTAAAAACTAACAGTTTTCATTTTTTGTGTATCACTTACTGATCTTTTTATGCTCATCCCATGTTTTTGAAATGTTTTTCACAGGACTTAACGTGGAATAGGGTCAAGGATGGGATCAAGGGAAAGTCATGCTACCTAAAACATGGAACTAGACAAGTTTCTTTTTAATAGTTTTTATTTTATGGAAACTTAGTAGAAGATTCTACTTTTTAATCTTTTGATATGTAATAGTTATGTCCTAATTCTTTAAAACTCTAAATCTGAAAAGATCCTCAATGTGAATTATTCATTTAATTCAATATTATGTAAGGTTTAAGGATGGGGACTTATAATCTCATCCCATGAATCTAAATGTGATGAAATAATAATTAATTCCCATACTAGATCACAAAACTTTTCACCAATAAATTCATGATTTCTTTGTGTATTGTTAAATATATTTACAAGATCATCCACTATGTTACCTTACACATTCATTAGTATAAATATAACCTGTCCTAATAAATCATTATATTTTGTAGAAGGATTATTATAAATGTTTCTGGACATATAAATTAATTTCAAAATTGTCATATATTATTTAATGAATAAAATACACTTTATATGGTAAATTTACTCAAAAACCAAATGTTCCTTCTGGTTGACTTTATACCATTTATCATTATATATTTCAACTAGTTTTATTCCTTTAAATTAAAACTCTAGATATAATTAAAATAGATACTCATAAATCTATATTATTATCAAATCCAAATTCTGATCCATCAAATTTTCTTATTCTATCATTTCCTTCTTCTACCAATATTCCTTAAAAAATAATTAAATTCCATGGAAATGAATAATTTAAAAACAGGTACATCACTAAAAGTATTCTTCTTATCCATTCTCTAATACCACCTGCTCTGTCAGAACCCATAAACTCCAGAATTGGAATTATGTATCCAACCTATTGAAATAATGGCTGGACATTCCATAAAAGATGAAAGTTAATGTCAATAACTAGATAGAAGATCTATTCTCAAACCCCTTCTACAGAATCATATATTTAGATGACACTCAATAACACTTAAAAATGAAGAAATAAAATAAATATCACCTACACCATACAAGGGGAAAAAATTATTTTTCATAGTTCCAATTTAGTTTAAAACCATAAGATAAAAACAACTAATATTTTTTAGAAATTAATGAAATGAAAAAAAAAAAAATTTATTATAATTCATTTATTTGAAAATGTGACCCCATTTACCTAGACATCATCCCTTTAATCACTTCCATTATCTTGAAGTTAATTTAATCAATGTGGCTGCATATCTCCCCTAGTTCGAATCTTAAAATATTTTTGAGGAAATAACTTCATATAGTTTTTGTATTAAAACATCAGTATAACATCTAAAATTTATGATACACTGAAAAAATGATTTATCAATGAAAAATAAATATCAGGAAGGACACTAAAAACAATGAAGTGAACCATGGGTGGACCACTCGTGTTATTATATCATATACATCACATGAATTAAGGTATTATCACATTCCGTACACCTTAATATCAACACATCTCAATAAATATAACATTCCATCTAATGACCTGAAACCATTCTCAATTAATATAGGTAGTAACTCATTCACACATGATAACACACATGGCTCTAAACATTGTAAATGAGCCACTGAAACTAACATTGATCATATCTAACCAACGATGATATACCTATATAACAAGGACATGATTTTTATGGTAAGGACAAGATTTCTCTTACAAAATATAATCTATCTCAAATAAGTTCAATTCCACCCACACAAACCCACATAACCACTCTAGAAGATGAAGTAGAAATATTATGATGAAACACATAGGCTCTCAAGACAAAGTATCCTTGAATTTCCATAAAAGTACTAAAACATGGTATGTAATTCCTACAATAAGCTACTAGTATCTAACTCACAATAAATATCATCCAATTGGAACAAAATCAACATGAACTATGGAACATGAAAACCCAATATAAATTGATGATTTTATTTGGATTAGTGGAAATAATGAGGTAAAACCAGGTCAAAGAATTCATAGTGTTATATATACCAATAGTTAATGAACACGATGTAGAATAAATCATACAAAAAGTGGGGTGGATGAAAGTTTATGTAGGATAAATTTGGAAGGACAAATGACGAGTTCTCCCGGGATGGGTTGTTGGAGGAAAATGACATCTTAATATATTTCCCAATAAATATATTTTAATGAAAATTATATAAAAATACCATTGAGGATGATTACAAAATTTCCATTGCGGCCATGGTTCATTACAACCATTTAGGGACATGTTACGGTCTTCCCTTACACTCCATTAAACATTGGACCTTTTTAAACTATTGGTACCAACACCCCACAAGTCTATATTATGAGGTGAGTAGATTCCACCCACTATAAATAATTACATTTCCGCAAAACGAAACCCTTTTCTATATGATATTTGTAACACCCTGAGATTTTATGAAAAATATTCTTTTAATATCATTATTGGATTATGTTTTATGCTACAACAATCTTACCTTGCGCTACACGCAACACTGTATGAGCTTGCAGTATACACAACACTATTCATGGATCATGTTACACACAATTTTGATAGTAGTTATTCTATGAAACATTGAGTATATATATATATATATTCAATGTATAAATGAAATATGGTTGGATTATGTTATACGAAACAACGGAGGAGTCTTGCACAACACGCTACCCTGACTTGGCTTGCATTACACGCAATCATGACTTTCCTCGATAGCGGGTGTTGTACGCAATACCAGGTTTCACTAAAAAACTATATATGGTAGTTATATTATTATGAACTATCCGTTATGAATAGTATCAACTACATTTTGAATTTTATAACATTATTATTCATCTTACACATTTTCTAGAACATGTTATGAGAACAAAATCAATTTTTCGAGTAAAATAAGTATTTTTTAAAAAATGTAGTTTTGCCTCCTTTTGATGGTGCACCCACCTTAAATCTTATTTTGACATGTCTATAAGTTAAATTTGACAAAATAAAATTCTTCTTTGGTATAAGGGTGTAAAAATTTACTTTGGATAAATTTTTCATATTATTCTGATAACTTTCATATTTTAATGAATAGTAAAAACACGCTATATTTTAATTAAAAACAACCTTTTTCATCGCAATAATTTATAGGGTTAGATTATGTTATGAATTGGTTTTAAAGTGTAATTAGAATATATTTTTACCATTTAATCCAATGTTGGTCATTGGAATTAATTTCACTTTGAAATTGGATATAAACTAGTATCAATCTTTTGATAGTTATTGTTTCTTAAAAACATGCGATTTGTTTTGACGACGGGAATTAATTTTTAAATTAATTAATGCAACTGATATGTTTTGAATTTGGTAAAATAGACATCATTTTTGAATTCATAATATCAAATATAGCTTAGGCCTAATTTTTTTTATTTTTCTGGAAACTTTCATTTTTTGATGAATAGTGAAACCACTAAGTGGTAGTTAAAAAATTGTATTTTTCATAAAAATTAATTTTACCGCTTTTGTGAGTGGAATTTAGAAAATCAGAGAGACAAGGTTAATATCAAGGACTAAAATGTGGTTCAATGAGATGAAAATAATTTTTGGTGAATAGTAACTTTTTACTTTTTTTTACCACGGTTAAAAGTAAATAGGGTAATTAAGGGTAAAAATGATATTATTATTACCCTAAAATATGTCCTAATTCTATTGGATAAGCTTCATTCTACCACAAACAACCATAGGAATAAAATATGACCATTTAGGTCCACTTGGAATAGATTAGGACATTTATTATTAATTTATTTAAAGAAGGGTTAAAATAGTTAAAATCAAAGATTTATAAGTAAATCATTTCTAATATAGGGTTATACATAAGATAAATTCGACTATAAATATTCATTAAAAATATAAAAAGATTTCCGATATAATGGTATTTTATTTTTAATTTTTAGACATTAAATAATTTAATTTATTTATGACACAAAGATGATGCAATAATTATCTTATTAATTAAATATTGACATAATTGATGTTATAAATACCCAAATAAAAATAATTTGATTCTTTTTATGAATTAAAATAATTTTCTATGTTAATATGACATGTTATTATTTATTTAATTAACTTTTTTTGAACTAATCATTCTGTTATGATTTTCAAAAAAATCAATTACCTAATAGTGTCAAAATTGACATAAAATAGTTTTTAAAAGAAATACTATATTATTAATTGTTATTTTCTTCCTAAAAATCTAAGGATCGGACAAATGTCTTAGATAAGGTTATTTATATTAATAATAAACAACATGGGGTTCTTTTTGCTTTTTATAGTAAGTTTATTAACCTTATAGTGTAAGACAACAAGAAGACACAATAAAAGTAAAAATGTTTAATTTAAGGTAAAATCTAAATGATAAGGTTAAAATAGAAACATAAACTTGTATAAATTCTATTGGATGAGAGGATCTCGACCCATCCCTACATTAGCTTCTAAATTAATCAATTTCGAGCTATTAAAAACCGAATATGACTTTATAATAAAATAATATTTTTACTTTTTCTAAAGGTACCCCTCTCCTCCCTTATAAAAGGGCACCTCCTCCCTCTCTTACTCACACCACCTTGAGCCTTCAAGATCGGATAAACCCTTCCAAATTCTCTTATCCACTTCCATAGAAACATCCTAGAGGTTCTGGTCTTCTTCAAAGACAATTTTTAGTGCCATATGAGGAGGTCTCAATGAGGCGCTTCAAAGAAGAGGTAATGTCCGTTACCAATTCATTGAACTCTATTTCTTCTTCCACTTCTTCATCTTTAGTTGTTTCATTATGATGTAATGAAATCAGTATAACTCATATACTGATATGTTATTATAAGTATGAAACAACCCTATTTCAACATCTATCCACCCTATGGAAAACAAAATCACCACGTGTGCGTACATACGGAATACCGTCTCCACGCCGTGGTGAAATCTGTTTTTCCACCAACACCATACATGGATGTGTATAATGGTGTAAAAAATAACTATATATGGTTATTATAACATTATACTTATTCGGATATATTATACCATCCACTCCAATTCTATTCAATAATTATGGGAACGATATCATCACTCGTGCGTACGTACGGACTACCGTCTCCATGATGCGATGAGATTCATTCTCCATGTTAACCATACATGAATGATCATAAAGTTTATATAATGAATAATAATGAAATATATGAAATAATAATGCTACTGTATTTATGTATATATATATGTATGTCATCTATTTAGTTTCATTCAATTCGATAAGGAAACGAAAAGAGCGTTCACGCGTACGTACGGCCTACCGTCTCCATGAACGGTGTATTTCATTCCTTTTATCGATCTATAATATATATATGTATATGATGAATATATATTATATATAAATAATATTTTACATTCTGGAATTATGTAAATCAGGATATAAGTAATTATATCAAGAACGACAAGTCGAAACACATACGATAAATGAAATGATTTTACCCAAAACGCTGCTTTAACATGGAATTTACAAAAGAACCGGTAATATAAAGTCATATGTGAAACATATATGATATCATAACAGTGAATATGATTCTGTAATAAGTCAATGACATTATTTAAATCATTATACATGAGGTTCGGATACGTACGAAGTATATCGGACCTATGGTAAGGGATAAATTTTCTATACTCGATCTTATCCAAGATTGTTTTTTCGTAAGTATTTATTGGGGTTATTGTTCTCATCCATGTCCATGTTTCCTAAAAATGGTTTCATGTATGTTTAATGTCATTTTTACCCATTTTTTAATTTTACTACATGGTATGTATGGAATCATTCTTTTACGAGGTACTTTTTGACTTTTCCGGCAAAAGTACGAGAAGAATGTTTTTGTTAACTTATAAGGCACAAACGAATTTTTTACGGTTTTATAATGCCTTATTTTCATGAAGCTTCATCCAAAAGATTTCATGACTATTTAAAAAAAATCCTTTTATTTGAAAATTCCATGACATTTTGTGAAAGGAAAATGTTTTTGAAGAAAAAAGGATATTTTCCTCAAGAATTCATTTCAAGTGTTTTATCAAAACCATTTTTCATCTAAGATGGCATTTTTTCATATGTGTATGTTGCAAGTATAATGTCTCTATGATTTACATGGTTTAAAATTTCTTATTATGAAATGATATCCATTTCTTTTATATTGATTATGTGAATATGGGATGATGTTTATGAAACCCATTTTATTTATTGGGTTTTTATGAATGATGTATGTTTATTTTGTGGCACATGTAAGAATGATTTCATTATGAGATGGGTGGGAACTCTATCTCCCTCCAATGCATTGGGTAAAGATTTATATCTCATTAGATAGACATGGCTGGAATGGAAAGTTAAACAGGTCAGTAATACAGGACTGGAACGAGGAGTGAACTCGATTTAGAAAGGGGCTTTGTCCACTAAGATGGTCTTGGCCGCAATGCCCTGGCTAATATGGAAATCATATCATGTTATTAATGTTTTTACAAAATTACATGTTTAATTACATGATATTTTATCATGATTAATGTTTCTTTATGATCTATTCCTTACGTACTTCCATGATTTATGTCATTTCTCAAGATTCTAATGTTTAAATATTTTGTTCATGTTTTGATGTTCAAATGTATATTATTTGTTTGATTTTATCCATGCTTACCCTTACTAAGTATTTGAGCTCACCCTTTATATGTTTCCATTTCCCCAGGATTTAATGAAAGGTTTAAGGTAAGAAAACAAAAATGGGAATATCTTATGGGAGATGTTGATGATCTTTCAACACGATTAGAAGATTATATTCTGAGTTTCCAAAGACACTAAAAAATGACGATCCTTGTGGGTCTGTTTTTGTTATGAATTAAGTATTCTGCTAATGTAATGTAATGTCCATGTACATCAAGCTTCGGGTCTGTTACAGTTGGTATTAGAGGTAAAGGATGTAGGAATGAATCGAATCCTTGGGAACTCTCACATGTGAGCGTTGGACGAAGCATGGCTCTCCGCCCAAGGGCTTTATGAGGAAATGGCTACCACTGGGGATGGTGGTGTGTCCCGCCCAGGGGGTGTAGCCACCCATGGAGTTCCCTGATAGGTATCAAGTATAGTCCACATGAAGTAATTCCAGACTGCTACAATATTCATTAATGAAAACTTTTTATAATATATAAAAAACAAAACACATTATAACATACTTTATTGGGTAATAATCCTCTATTGATAATAGATCTTTATCTCATAACCATGAAGAAATTATTGTTATTTTACCCTGATAGATGATAAGACCTCTAAAATCTCAAAACCATTAAATACATATGGATCAAAATACTCTAAACTGAAACTCTAAATGGAATTCAAGAAAATTAAAAATTCCTACACATATGGATTCATATCCTCATGACAGAACCGTAATGATCCATATTTAATTGTTATGTACTATAGAATCATACATATTGATCTCACTCATAGGTATCCTCTTAGATACACCTATGATTACATATTACATTTAGAATAACTATATTTATCTCTCACAGTATATTCTCACTTAGATAAACAATATTCACAAGTAATTTCATAAATAAAACATATTCAGAAACTTGAAATAGTTAATATCAATCGCGTTTATGGGTTGCAACTAATAATTTTAAATATATGGAATTTTAAAAATGTCATATATACCATTATTTCACGGAATAAGATCTTTATAGTATTAGATGGTATCAATCTACTGCTCAACCTTAAAATATGTCCTTTACCAAGGCACCTGATTCCATTGATTCCTCAAATAGTGATTTCCCAACTTAAGTGATGCTAGTAAGATTATCTAATCCTTATATGGGAGAATCCAGTGGTTATCACCACTAATAATAATATAATAAATACATACTTTGAATAGTAATATATTGATTTATAATTAACTTCAATTTCATGGTGGTCTCCTACACCATACTCAATCCAACAATCACTAACTCACCCAACTCTATCCAATAAAGAGGTGATAAGTAAGAGATAACCATATAATTTCCTATATTTACAAAGTTGGATTGATTCTTAATAACTATTATTTTTATAAAACACATCCATGGATATATGGTCATCCCATTCTCTATTGAATGCTAAAACACAAGCTCTAATCACATCATCAACTATTCAAATATTACCCTAAAAAATCCTATCTATTTGAGGGTGATAAATTGTACATTGTTTCACCTAATACACCATATATTTATTTAATATATCAAAAAATATGTTTAAAAATGTTCATATAGGTCATAAATTATACTAATATGTATTCTGTGAAGCCATATTATTGTTCATAGATACATCCTATCTAACTCATCCAACAGACTATGTTCTTATTATATGATGGAAATGAATTTCCTTAGACAAAAGATTTTAAATAATATAAACAATATCATGTATTTAAAATTTAGTTTCTATCCTTGTGATAATATATTGGTTTACCTAACCCCACATCTATTTAGTAACTAGAAGTGGATAAGGAAATGTCATAGGCTGCAGATCCTCTAACTTCACCCCCAAGCATGTGATTCAATGATCCATATAACTATAAATATATGTCATCATATCTGGGAAACTAAAAAATGGCTCATATAATTTTACATATTCATTAACCTAGGTTTAATGTAATAAAAAATTACTATTAAAATAAGAAACATACATTCAATGCCATATTCGACAATCTACACAATGCTTAAAAGACCAGTGAATTGTAATATTTATATATGTCTCTTATAACCCAATTGATTAATTGGTTGGTACACATATTATTAACAACATTTTAAAATATATATTGTTTCCCTACTCAATATAGATTTGTTGAAAAATTATTATTATATAATCTCTAAATTTTTAGAAAAACCATCTTATTCCTGAAAAATTTGTTTTCCTCAAATATTCAATTTAATGTTTTGGTATGAAATTAATATAAATAATTTTTTCCACTTTTAGAAAATTTATTTTATAAAATGAATCTAATTTTTTTCAGAATATAATTATTTTATTAGTTTTAATTCAGGGGATTTTTCGGAGATAATTGGGTTTTCACTTCATAGTGAAAATACATATTTTTTAAATGTTTTTAAATGCATAATGTTTTTACATTTTTATTAATGAATATAATAATTTATAAATTATAATTTAAATAACTTTTATTGGATTAATATATGACTATATAGAATATATATTCATATAACGATGATCAAAAGATAGATAGCTAATGTAAGATCATCATATGCCTGAAAATAATGCATTCATTAAAAATCCCTTTTTCAATACATCTTCCAATTTTAATTTTTAATTAAATTATTTCACTTATATGAATTAGATATTATAAAATTTATACCATACTTGGAATCATAATAATTAATCTTAGGTAATAATATTAACTTATGTTTTTTTATTTAATAGTAATAAAAGTAAAAATCTTTTACCATGGCTAATTGATAAACATGTTTATTGGTGGTTAAACTAAATAGATAACAGTAATAATGTCATAAAAACATGTTTAATAAATTTTTTATATCCATATATAAAATATAGTTCATCTATGACCTATAAATTTCTCATTTTGGAGCCATATTTGTATGATTAATACCATTATCATTATTTCTGTAAAGAAAAAGACAATTGACACTCTCAAATATTAAAATATATTTTATGTCGTCAAATAGGGATACAAATATGTTATGTTGGTTTAAAAAATATTTTAAGGAAAATTATATTTTTGTATCACCATTTTTTATCTCTAATATTTAGTAACAAAAAAAAATACTTTAAATTCATTCATAAAGACACATTATTTATTTAATCCAAAGAATAATAAAATTAATATTTAAAATATAAAAACAGCAAAAATAGAGTGACTTTTCTTGTTCCAATGTTTTTGGTAATTTAATCATATATTTTTAAATGTTTTATATTCTAAACACACCTTCAAATTTATCGTTTAGAGTCAAATATTCTGAACATTATGAAAATTGTAATTAATGACATTTTATAATAAATAATATTTATTAAATGATTTAAAATTCCTAAAAATATTATATTCATCCAAGTGAGTTTTAAATAGTCTATAATGTCATATATCGTCCGGTTTCTTCTATTTTTTTTAATAATTTTCCATGGCACCTATTTAGTAAAATCTTTATTTTCACGGTAATTTTAAAAAATTGTTGAAAGGGGATAAAATGAAAATAATAAGGGGGAAATAATCACAAAACAAAACATTCAAATATTTATTTGATTTGATTATTTCAACTCAATATCCAATTTTTCTATAATATTATATTTTGGGAATCATTTTAAATTGATAATAGATTTATATTAATTTAATACTCATTGAAATTCCAAGAGTTCTCGTTCTTATCATTATAAATGGGTAGCTCCAATCTTATTTTCTTCCCACTAAAATTGAAATTTGTTTTGGGAAAAAACCCAAATCACATACTTACATCAACACCCATGTAATATATACATAATATTAATAATAAAACCAATTTATTCACTATTCTGGTTAAAACTTAATAGGTTGTCTAAAGAACAGGTAGTGTTCTTAGCCGAGTGTTTTTGGTTTATTTATTCTCTCAACTCCTAAATTTTTTTTTTCAAAATTATGAAATAATAAATCCTTTATGATTTATATTACTAAATATTTTTATTTCATAACCAATATCCATCTCCTCCACCATCATGTTTTAAATAATATCATTAATAATATGTACGAAAAGGTGCCACATCACGAACCGATGTAATTAACATTCCATCACCGCATGTAATGAATAGAAATAATGATGGATTGAAATTATATATATGATATTCACATAATAATTTTTCTTATGGAATTTTAATCTCAGATTTATCTTCCTATATTTTGATCTATTCAGAAATGGTAACATCGCTTTTGTGTATATGTCGACTACATCCTCCATAAGAGTTGTGATATCTGTTTTTATTTTTTTCATATATGTTAATATGATAATATTTAATGAAAATATATAATATAAAAACTACTTTATAAAGGTGAATTAATATTAAACATTATTTCATTCCATCCATCGAGAATATGAAATCAATGTTCATGGACAGGTATGTCTTACCATCTCCAATAACGGTGTTCTTGCATATTTGATAAATAACTTTCATAGTTGAATATAAATATCTATATAAGGAATATATATGATATTTACATCATGATTATCACTATGATGTGATTTAATAATAACCAAAGATAAATTACCAGAAAACTAAAAAAAAAATATACATGGGAAATTATCTTATTATCTGGATATTGATTTTAACACCAAATTATTAAAAATATAAAATAAAATATTAAAATAAAATAGTATATGGTGTGCAATATTTGATAATAATTATATAATAAATATATAATAAAAAATTATTTTTTATATAGAACGTTCAAATGCATATGATGAAATTCTAGAAACTAGGTATGGGATTTTCATCTCATATTTTCTTCTGAGAGTCTCATGCCATATTAACCACATGGTTATTTGTAATGGGGTAAATAATACACAAGAATTTATTTTATAACCAACTTATGAAAAATATTGGACATTAATATCTATATATGGTTCTTTCTTTCATCAGGATAAAGATTCAAATGTTACCAAAGTTGGGTTTTTTTGTTACAATCTCATTATTTATCTTGACTATTTGAGATAATGATGTCAATGATGAACTTTTATGATATATATCTTAATAAACACAATTATTATATTATCCTCTAGTTATTTATGAAAATTACTTGTTTTCATTACATCTTTCCCTTTTTTAGAAGCTTGAGATAATGAAATAAAATGGTTTATGGAAAACGACTTTATTTTTCTTGTCAGCGAAAAATAATTTCACTTCCATATATATGTGACATAAAAAAATAAATTAAAAAAATTCATAATATATTATTGATGATTTATTAATGATATTTTACCCATGATTCTCATTATACAAATTTTTTAAAACGAATGATTTTTTTCGTTTTCCACACAATGTACATTTGAATTTTTTCAGAGAATGTGAAATGAATTTTATAACAAGTTGGACATGAATATTATTTCCCAAAATAATTAAAAGCAAATAATTTAAAGATAAAATTATATGATTCCATTGTTAATTTCATAGAAATTGTTTTTATAATGCGTTCGAAAATTTTCGATTCTGAAAATGTGATTTAAAAATTTAAAGGATATATAGCACATGAATGTTTTAACGATATTTTTAAGGAATTTTTATTTATCATCATCAATAGTATGTGGTGTGTATTATGTTTTATTAGGGATATGTTCCACTTAAATAATAATTATTCACTCTCTAAATGGTTTGAGATTATGATGAAGAGAAGTTAATAAAACCCAATAATTTTTGCATGCGCTATGCTATGTTGGTTTGATAAATTTTTTATAAAACTTGATTTATTTACATGATTTACGATATTGAGATATAATGAATGTTTACTGGTCATATTGAACAAATATATATGGTTTTAATTATACGATTAGTGGTCTCACAAATATAGATGCCAATTATTTGGGTAAAGTAATATATCTCATTAGATAACTATGGATATCAAGTAGATATTTTGGATCCTCATTGGGAAACAAATTGATGTGATTGATCCTATATAGTAAAAAAGTATATGTTCTACCTATATTATGGAAAACTAGTTACCATTTACGATCCCCTATAATAAATAGGTGTTGATGCCGAAACTCACCATTTCATATCATCATCACTTTATATGTCCCCCATTTTTCCTTAATGAGCAAGTAATCTCACCATTTAATATTTTCTATTCTATAGGATGTGAAGAAAGGTTTTACATAGGCTATTTCTATGAATTTAACTACATGGGAACAGAGTTTCAGAATATATTGATGAACCTTTGTAAAATTATATGATTTTCAATATTATAAAAAAATATAAAAAACAACAATGAATCTTGAGGGATAATTTGAGAAATGTTTTGATTATGAACCCTTTGAGATTTATATTTATGTATGTAAATACTAGGTCTATATAATATGTTTATGATAATTTTTTAGTTAACCATTAGAAACAAGGACGAGATAACGTTAATGATATCCTTAGGGATAAGTCAATGTTTATTAAAATGTCCTAGAATTTTTTTGAAGGATTTAATGGGTTAATTCAATGAAATCATATCCCTATATGGAATCTATTTGTGGATATTTATAGAGTACAGTTGTACATAGAGTTAATTTCCCCTAAAATAGAACAATGGGAATAGACTTGATCTTCACCTATTTTGTGAAAATGGACCTTGATACACACCTCGTTTGGCACTCCCGAGGGATATCATTTGGAAATTCAATAAATCCTTATTAACCATCATGATGGATTTCAAAATATTATTCAACCAATGTCCTAGGTCAATCCTAACGCGACTTTGACTGAAAATAATGTGTCATGATTATGTAATCCATTAAATGATTATATGGTATCCCACTATGATTACTGTTGAACATACTATGCATTTATGATATGTACAATTTTTGGATCTATGAAGAATAATGGTTTCCTTAAATGTGGTTGGAAATGTAGGGATTATGAGAAAACATATTTGATGATTACTAGAGGGAAATATATTGTTTTTATGCCTAATCAGTATAATGATATATAATTATCAAAATTATCATCAGTGATATTACTAACACATAATGACATGATGATGATAAACTTTTCTACAAATTTATGTGCTAGTATACAATGAGGGAAGAAGAATCAATTTTTTTTTTTGAAATGTGGAAAGAGACACATCGAGTAATTTATTAATGGAATGGGGAAATTATTTCTATTTTAAAATGAATGTTTGAGTGAAATTAATTTTAAGGGAGTTAAGTGCATTTCAGAAGGTTGAGTTGGGAATCCAACTCACACTTTGACCATTAAATATAAGGAATTCCATTCATTATGTGTGGGGTACATGGAAAATATCCGTGAAAACTTTCCATTTTAAAGGTTAATACATATACCATCAAAATGAACTATTCCATGAAAATCACCGATGTTCACGGAATGAAGTATTTATGTTTTAGGATTAATGAATTATATTATAGACTTATTTTATAAATGCAATTCTAGTAATAATTATTATGAAATACCTATTAATTTTGTTAATTGTGGAAGCATATATCTTATAAATTATGATTAAATTAATAGTTATAAACACAATCACGTGTTTATGAGTATAAGGTGGATCATAATTTCAATGTATAAAACATGACATTTGAATTTTAAATTAATGGGATTTTAATTGATTAATAAAATTTTGGGATATGTTCTATTGGGATAAGGTATATTGAATGCTTACATTCAATGAGAATTACTTTATGTAACGAATTAAAATGTAATAAGTTTAATGGTATTGACACCCATCAGGGTTTATAATATGATTGATGATTAAAGATATTTTTTATAATTATAATTATATTTTTGTGGATGTTATACCAATTTTATTAACATTTGTTTGTAAATATGATAGTTTATTACATCTGATAGGGTCGTTGGTCTTGAACACACAAATGAAGGTTGATAAATGATCAATACCTACAACTGGAATATTTGATTTCTTGGTTAGTATGACATATTTGTTTAAATTATATGACATATAATGATTACTTATTTTTTCATAATGTATATTATATCATAGAGATAACTATATGAATGAAAAATTATTTGGGGATTTATTGTATTTCAGATAATGTTAACTATTTTTGGAACATTATATGATTAATATAAATAGATTTTTATGGAATTTTATTTTTGGAATAATTGTTGAATTATATTATGGAATCATATACTATTTTAATGTATCTTAATGGTGATAAAATATATTTATGGAAATGATTATCATATGATAGATATATATGATTAGGGAAGACACATTTTTGGTATGAAAAATTAAGAGATATTGATGTTATTTGGAGATAAATGATAATTTTATTAGAGAATAATGTGTAGTAAAATCCTTATAATCCTCGGGATTCAATATTGTATGGTATATTTTGAATAATTTTAAGCTTATTTATTTATCAAATGATATAATTTGATATTTGGGTGTAATTATTGGGGCTTTGGGGATGGATGATATATTTCTTTATATATGGGATAATTCATTTTAATAGTTTTATAATGCTAACTAGTTTGGTTTGGTGGAATCTATAAATGTAGGAGGAAGATATTTTTATCCTTTTTGTGGATTAGGTGACATGTAAGATATTAATATTAATGGATTAATGCATAAAAATTCAGCTTGTAAATTCATTTTTTTGTGATTAATTAATTTTAAATTGATATCTTTCTAGTTATTAAATTTCTCTTGTGTATTCACTTTTTTATGAGCAATGGCCTCTATCATTATCCATTATTATTTGAGAATTATTTTTTTTCATTTCTATATTTTTCACATCCAATTAATTATTAAATACCTGAAAACCTTGTTATGTGTTATTATAGAAGACCTTTATACCAGCATTATACTTCTATTAAATGTATGTTTTATTAACTAATTTAGCGATATGGATTTTCATTACTGTTTTTTAGAATAATAATTCTATTACTATTGAGATAAAGATAAAATTTATAGGATGTAATTTATTAAATTGGGGGTGAATGTAACCCCCATATACTTCTAAATGAAGAACATTATATTTGATAACATATAAAACTTGCAATATCGAGTTTAAATACCCCACATAATATATTATTTAAATATACCCAAAATAACCAGGCTGTTAAATTTGAAGATATGAATATGATAAACTATATTATTGTATTTATAAAAATTTAATAATGAATATAAATTTGTCTTAAAATTAATAGAATATAATCCCACATATTTTAGTAATGTAATTTTATTCGTCTTAAGTACATTAAACTCATATAGGATTTTTACTTGTTTTTTAGAGAAAATAATTGACACAATTTTTTATATATTTTAATAAATATATGATAAATATCTGTAATTTATTCTGTCATCATATAAAAATAATATTTTTTTTTCATTTTTGGGTTTTTTCTATGAGGTTTGATATGTCTATGAATATTGAAAATATCACTTTTTATTGAAAACTATTTTTAAATTATTAATGTATTTCAATTTTTCGGAATTTAATTTTTCATTAGAAAATAATAATTAAATTGAAATTGGTAGATTATATATCTATCTATATTTATGTAACTACCTGAACTTTTTATTAATATTTGTTTCCTAAATTTTGTGTGTTATTTTATTTTATACTCAACAAAACTATATTCTTTAATTAATGAAGTGAGTACAAGTAAATAAGACCAGTGGGTTTTGACTGTTATATGACCATTGTAAGATAAACTCTTAACATTACAATTTTTGGTTTTTAAATACAAGATATCATGGTTGTGTAATACAAAAAGAATATTTAATGGCCACATCCAGTAGTCACGGGTCGATCGATGCCCATTTGAAAAAACTCATGAAGGAGGTAGCACCATTGGGCATTTCTATGGACCAAACCCTAGTTGAACTTCGTCGTGGGAATCTGGAATGAAATCATCTTCACAAGAAGTTCAATCTAATATAAATCACCACTCATGCAATATTGGCTCAGCCGCCCCAAGATTCTATCACCTTAGCACATGTTACACTTAGGTCCTATGCTAGTGTTATAAGGGGCTATGTAACAATACTTTAATTGCCTTATGTAATCCTTTAATATGAATAAAAATTTTGATTTCTCCTTATGTTGAAGTTTGTGAATTTTTAAATGTTCAGATAAATATAGGATGTATATTATTGATTTTAAAAAAAGGTCTATTTTAATATATTTATGTAAACATTAAATAATTAATAATGTGTAATGATTTTCAAAAAATGATCTTCAACTGTTGTGTTCAAAATGAAATTTAGAGTCTAATAAGATCAACATAATTTTTGGTGAATTGTAAATTATGAATAGTTATTTTACACTTTTGTTTTGTAATGTTACCAAATGGATTAATTAACCTCACTAAAGAAAGGATTGATATAATTTAGCCACCTTGATTAAGTATTGTTATAAAATAAAATACGTAAATAACTATTTCAGAAATTATTAGTCATGTATTATTTTTTTCCAGTGAAAATTGTTTTTAAATTAAAAATTAAATTAAAAATATTTAGAAAATTATTCTTGTAAAATGGTGTTCATTTTTGAATTTCGAGCATCGATATTAGTTTAAGGTGGTTTTTTGTGATTTTTTTGGAAAAAATGAATTTTCTGTGAATAGTAAAACTACTGTTTTTAGTTTCGGGTGTTTAATGACATAATTAAGGATGTAATAACTATGTAATAATTCTGGTCTACTTATGAATAGTTAGATAATGTATGAGGTGTTACAAGTGGCCAATACCATGTACAGATACCATTGGAAAGCCCATGGTTTTTCCAATACCATCGATGGGGTGTCCTTTGGAAATTAATGATTTGTCCCCTCACATCCCCTATATATACCTAGCATTTCTCACATAAATTTCATTCCAAAATCCTCCTCAGCGATTTTATGGTCTCTTTACCTCCCAAGGGGTCCTCCTAAGGTTCCCTAAAGCCTCCCAAGGTCCCAACCTTCATGCTTTCGAATCAACTCTTCAAGCTAAGGGATCATTTTACCCTCCTCTTTTAGGTCATGACTTCCTTTATGTTCTATCTTCTAATTTCCATCTCTTTATGTTGAGGGTATGTTATTATATGTTATCATTTCTGTCAATTTTATGTATAATTTTTAGTGGCCCTTTCCTCTCTAATCAATTAGTTATTTTAGTTTTTAAGTGACGCTGTTAGGATGCCGAATTTCTCGTAAAAGAAATTGCATATTCTCTTTTTTTCATGTTTCCTTTTCATGTGGTATGTCAATAAAATATTCCTACAATGATATTATTTAGTAACCATAATTTATTATGAAATATTTATGATTGGGTGACCTTTTTACCCTCTCTTTTCAATTTTTTTTAAAACAATTTTATATAGTTGTTATGCTGCAGGAATTCCGTCTTAAAATTTCTATCTCTTTCTCTCAAGAGATTCTATTGTTTATATAGGTGAATTCCCAGACCTATTTCGTTTCAATGGGAGTTCATAAATATATATTGAAATTATATATTTTATTCTGTATTTGACATACTTATTACCCTCACTCCCTTTCCATGGGTTATAAATGAAAAAATGA
This sequence comes from Viscum album, assembly GCA_963277665.1. NCBI lineage: Eukaryota > Viridiplantae > Streptophyta > Magnoliopsida > Santalales > Viscaceae > Viscum > Viscum album. The sequence goes on along the minus strand of OY728155.1, from coordinate 1,609,562,588 downwards.
TCTCGTTTTTAAGTACTTTATATACGTCACCATTTTGACATGAAACCCATTTCATTGATTATATTTGGGTTATTTATAAATTTTTTGATTATGATCTATGTGGATCACATGAAATTAAAGACATATTAAGGGTGCGCCCTGATAGAGTTCTACATCATTGGGTAATGAATTAATCTCTAGAGATGACAAGTTTCACGATACCTTGGTGAATAACCATGGTAATTTTTATGACTCCTTGGGGAAGGACCTTGGTGATATGTTAATGAATGTATAAATTAAATGTTATAGAAAAATATTCAAGTTATTTTTAAAGTTATTTCCATTATAATATTCCTATTCTTTAATTGGTCTTGTCTTTATGTTTTATTAAAGTTCATATTGATATCACAATTAAACTTATTCCCTTGTTTACACATACTGGGCCTTCTGCTCAACCTTTCCTTTGAATGTATGTGTCCAGGTTATGAGATGAAGTAATTGTACTTTTAATGAACGTATGATGAAGCCTTAAAAGTGGATTATAAGAATTTTTTATGCTGTATTGATGTTTTATTGTTCCTGATTTCCAAGACACTATACTTTAAAGATCCTCTGATTGTAAAATGTAATGAAATGTTATGTATTAAAATAATGGGATTCCATAGTTGGTATAAAAGGATAGTTTAGTAAATTATTGAAATTAGGATATTAAAACATTAAGGAGAATCCTATATAAATGTTTAAATATTGGAAAACATCCTGGTATTTTGTTTAGTATTGATTAAGTGGTTTATCAAGCCAATACATCCATGTCTGGATACGAGCAGGTAGAGGGGGCTCTGGCACAGACGTTCCTTGGAGTGAAAACTCTAAAAAGAAGTTTCGGGATTGACCCGGGGTATCCTGGTACACGAAAATATTCCTTGCTGCATTCTGGGTTATGACACACCCAGAGGATATGTTTGGTTAATCGAAAACTTTTTTGGAATCATTATGAAGGAATTATAGAGATATTTAATTTTTTAAGCACGAAGTTTTAAGACATAGAATCCTTTATAGTTAAAAGAGTCGTAAATAAAATAAGTTTATCATAAAGAATTTATCCTTTTAGAAAATGACGGGCAATAGGTGGAACCATGAAAATGGTGATCGCAATGGACAATGCACTAACGGCCCTCCGATGGAAGATGGAATGGAAACATTCATACGAATGATGAACCAACTGGCTCAAGTTATGGGAAATAACATGAATCATGCTGAGAGACCGATCTCACCACGAGGGGAACAAAATTATAATGAGTCATTTATGCATCAAAGACCAAAAATATTTAGTGTATCGACTAACCCATTGATTGCTGATCAGTGGATCAGCTCCATCAAGAAGATCTTTTGGGAACTCTACAATTCATAGTAAGGGAAGGTCACACTGGCTGTCTATTGCTTAGAAGGAGAAACTGATCAGTAGTCGAAACTGATAAAAAACAAGAGGCCATGATTGGAGGTTGAAGCTATGGAGTGGGAAGAGTTAATAAGGATCTTTTTCACTAATTATTTCCCTCTTTACATGATAATAAGGGTGGAGAAGGAGTTTTTCAAACTGATGTGTAAGTAGAATGAATCTTTCAGAAGCTATGAGAATAACTTCACCCGAATTCCACGATATACCTCTATCTTTGTCATGGATCCAAATGGTAAGGTTGATTGATTCTTCGGTGGACTAAGACCTCATCTGCGGAAGAATCTAGCCAACCAAGTCTATGACACCTATGAGGAGATCATGCGGACGGCGATGAAAGTCGAGCTGGAGTTTGGTGAGACACAGTGGTCTCATAAATCATATGACAGGAAGCGATCAATGGATCCCAGCTTTGGGAAGACGTTTGATCAGGGACGAGGAAGCAAGAAAGTGCAATATACGACATGTAATAAAAGTGGAAATAAGAATTCGGGGAACTAATAGATCTGGAGAGGAAAATTATACTACTGTGGAAGAGATGTCCATATTTAAAGGAATTTCCATAATGAGGTGAAACATCAACTTCCAAACCCCAATGACAAGGGGAAGATGGTGCATGCCCTACCTGATGTCAATTTCATTATGTGTGGACAATGTGAGCACTTTTCTAGTCACTGTCCAAATCTGAGGGCAGTGGAGGGGAACCACCATCAGCCTCAGTAATGGCCAAGGGATCAAGGCCGTGCTTTTCCAATCACGACAACTGAATTCAAAGCTCCGAATGATGTGGTAGCTGGTACTCTTGTTTTTATCTCATAGCTAGCAAATACTTTGTTTGATTCTGGTTCTTCTCATTCCTTTATTTCCTCCAAGATAGCAAATAATTTAGAATCAACCCACAATTTTCTAAAAGAAGACTCATCAATCAAGACACCTAGGATATTATCCAAGCATCATCAGTGTTTAAAAACTCTAGTATTTACTTTAGTGAGCACAATATTATCACTAATATAGTAGTCATTCCCATGATGTAATTTGACATTATACTAGGGGTGGACTGACTCTCAATGTGTAATTCTAAGATCAAATGTAGAAGCTATGAAATCTCAGTGGTCTTAAATGTAAATAATATAGTTATCTTCCAAGGAGATATATCTCAACCTGATATTTGTGTATAGAAACCCCCTATATCATTCTTTATGGAGTTGATCGGTGAATAAGAAGAAGGATATGAGAGTTTATGGATAGTAACTATCCCCATCGTTCAAGAATATGTTGATGTATTTCCTGAGGAGTTTCTCAGACCTCTCCCATAAAGAGAGGTAGAGTTCTCCATTGAACTTATACATGGATCTCATCTGATATCAATGACCCCGTATAGGATGGAAAATGTGGAGCTGGAGGAATTAATGAAGCAACACCAAGATCTTTTGGAGAGGGGGTTTATCTGACCAAGTGTGTCTCCTTTGGGAGCACCTATACTCTTTACGAAGATGAAGGATAGACCGATGCGGCTATGCATTGATTATAGATAATTAAATCGGATCACAGTAATGAACAAACACCCACATCCATGAATTGATGACTTATTTGACCAACATCATGGGGATCAATTCTTCTCTAAGATTGATCTTTTATCTGGTTATCATAAATTGAGGGTGAAGAAAGTATATATTTAAAAAACTGCCTTCCGATCAAGATATGGGCATTATGAGTTTGTTTTTATGCCCCTCGGATATACTAATTCACCTGCTATTTTTATGGATTTGATGAATATAGTCATTAATGACTACCTTGATAACTTTTTGGTAGTTTTAATTGATGATATTCTGATATATTCCAAAAGTTGCGAGGAGAATGTGGATTATCTAAGGGGAGAGGATTTTTGGGAAGTGCATCAAATGTGATTTTTTGTTACAACAATTTTCTTTCATGGGGAACATTGTATCAAATGAAGGAATCATAGTAGACCCTACAAAGTCAATAGTTGTAGAGGAGTGGCATCAACCTACAAAAATAACTGAGATTCATAGTTTTCTTGGATTAGCAAGATATTAAAGGAGGTTTGTGAATAAAATTTCATGACTTTCTAATCCATTAACAAAGTTAACATGAAAAGGGGTCAGGTTCATCTGGATAAAGAAATGTGAGTAATGTTTCTAAGAACTGAAGAAGAGATTGGTTACTGCACCCATGTTGTCTTTTCCCTCAAGTGGAGATGGATTCATTATTATTAGTGATATATCTCTAGAAGTTATTGGGTGTTTCCTCTTGAAAAATGATAAGGTCATTGCATATTCATCTCAACAGTTGATGGCTCATGAGTAGAATTATCCTACGCAAGATATGGAGATGGATGTAGTCATTTTTGATCTGAAGATATGGAGGCACATTGTTTATTGGGAGAAATGTGATATATACACAGACTATCAATGTTTTATGTATATTTTCACACTAAAGGAATTGAACATGAGACAAAGGAGATGGTTGGAACTTCTTAATTACTTTGATTATTCAAATTTATTATCTTCGCGGAAGAGCAAACAACGTCGATGATGCATTATTCAAGAAAGGCCCAGTTGTTCTTTCCATGATAGAGATTCCAAAAGGTCCATTGAACAAAGACCTAGTAAATTTGTACATGGGAATTTCAATTGAAGGGACATCATCAACCCTAACCCAAATGATTTCTCAACCATCATTACTATATAAGATCACAAAAGCACAGAAATAAGATCCGTTGTTACAGAAGAAGATTGATGTTATAAGAGATGTTATGTATCCTGAGTTCAATATTGATCAAGAAGGTGTACGGAAATTTTGTACAAGGCTATGCGTTCCATATATTTCGGAAATAATTAAGGAGCTGATAGATGAAGCTCATAGCTCTACTTTCTCTATACATCCTGGAAGCACAAAAATGTATAGGGACCGTCAAGATCTATATTGGTGGGATAATATGAAAAGGGAGATTGGTGACTACAATTCAAGGTGCCTAGAATGTTATCATGTGAAGGTAGAGTGACAACTTCCTAAAGCGGTATTACAACCACTACCCATACCAGCCTGGAAGTGGGATAATATCACTATGGACTTCAACACTGGACGTTCGAGAAATTTCAAAGGAAACAATCTGATGTGTGTTATTGTGGGCCGTTTCACCAAGACTGCCCATTTTATATCCATTCGGTAAGATTTATATCTTGATCAAAATTCTATTCATAAATGAAGTGGTAACATTGTATGGAGTCCCACTTTCTAATGTATCTGATCGTGATCCAAGGTTTACATCAAAATTCGGGAGAAATATTCAACATGCTATAAGCACTGAATTGAATATTAGTATGGCCTATCACCCCCAAACTGATGGACAATCTGAAAAGAATATTTAAACTCTCAAGGACATGGCGAGAACGTGTTCAATGGAATTTAAGGGTGGATGGGATCAACATTTCCTTTTAGTTGAGTTCTCTTACAACAAAAACATTCACTCAAGCATTCAAATATCACCCTATGAATCTCTATATGTAAAGCGATGTAGAAATCCTAATTGATGGGATGATTCTACTGTAAGAAAGATTCTTGGGTCTGGTCTTATGTAAGAGATGATGAAAAAAATACATTCCATCTGACAACACATTATGGCTGCTCAGAGTTGGAAAAAGAGCTATTCTGACACCCATCAATGAGTCTTGGAGTTTGATATCAGTGACATGGCCTTTCTTCGAATTTCACCTAGTAAGAGAGTCAAGAGGTTTGGGAATAAAGGGAAACTCAGCCCTTGGTACATTGGCCCCTATAAAATCCTTGATCGTGTGGGAGAAGTGTCCTATCGGCATTTACATCCTCTAAATCTAGCATGATTTCATGATTTCTTCCATGTATCCCTCTTAAAGAAGTACATACCTAACCCTTCACAAGTACTAAACCCATAGGTGGTACAATTGGAACATGACCTCTCTTATGAGGAGAAGCCGGTGGAGATCTGGGATCGTATATACAAGGTTCTATGCAACAAGACTACCCACCTTATTAAGGTGTTGTGGAGGAACCACAAATATGAAGAAGCCATGTGGGAACCAGAGGAGTCTACGAGGTAGAACTACCCACACCTTTTCTCTTCTGATGGTACGAGTTAAAAATTTTAGGGACGAAATTTCTTTAGGGGGGAAGAATGTATCTACCCAAAATTTTTGTTGATATTTGTTTCATAAATTTTGTGAGTTATTTTATTTTATACTAAACAAAACTATATTATTTAATTAATGAAGTGAGTATAATTAAATAAGACCGTTGGATTTCGACTATTATATGACTGTTGGTCAATATTTCCATTGGAAGCTAAACTCTTAATGTTACATTTTTTTATTTGTAAATACAAGTGATCATGGTTAATTAATAGAGAAATAAGTTTCTATGGCCCCATCGACTAGTCTTTGGCTGATTGAAGCCCATCTGATGGAAATCGAGAAGGAGGAAGCACCACTGAGCTTTCCTTTGGACCAATCCCAAGCTGAACATCATTGTGTGAAGCTGGAACGAAATCTCCATCGTGAGAAGTTCAAGCTGATAGAAATCACCACTCGGGAAATGTTGGCCAAGCCGCCCCATGATTCTATCACATTAGCACACCTTACACTTAGGTCATGTGTTGGTGTTATAAGGGACTATGTAACGAGACCATAGTAGCCTTATGTAATCCTTTAATATAAATAAAAATTGTGATTTCATCTTATTGTGAAGTTTGTGAATTATCAAATGTTTGGATAAATATAGGACATATATTATTGATGATATGAAAAAAATTGAAATTTTAAAATATTTATGTAAACAATAAATAATTAATAATGTATAATTATTTTCCATAAATGGTCTTCTATAGATGTGTTCAGTAAGAAATTTAGAGTCTAATAAGATCAAATTATTTTTTGGTGAATAGTAAATTATGAATAGTTATTTTACACTTATGATTAGTAATGTGGATAAATGGATTATGTAACTTTGCTTAAAAATGTATTGATATAATTTAGGCACCTTGATTAAGAAATGTGATTCACTAAAATATGTAAATAACTGTTTCAGAAATTATTAGTCAAGTATTATTTTTTTCCGGTGAAAATTGTTTTTTTAATTAAAAACCAAATTAAAAATATTTAGAAAATTGTTTTTAAAAAATATGTTCATTTTTGAATTCAAATCATCGATATTAGGTTATGGTGATTTTTGGGGATTTTTCCCAAAAAAATTGATTTTTCAGTGAATAGTGAAAATACAATTTTTAGTTTCGGGTGTTCAATGACATCATTACAAATGTAATAATTATGTAATCATTCTTGTCAACTTATGAATAGTGAGATAAGGTATAATGGGTCTCATGTGGCAAATACCAGGGGAAAATACCATGGGAAAGCCCATGGATTTTCCAATACCACTGATGAGGTGTCCTTTGGGAATTAATTATTTGTTCCCTCACTTATCCGATAAATACCATGTATTTACCTCATCCATTTCCTTCCAAAATCCTCTGCAATGAATTTATATTCTCTTTACCTCCCATGGAGTCCTACAAAGGTTCCCTCTAGCCACCAAAAGGTCCCGACATTCATGATTTCAATGTTACTCTTCAACATAAGGGATTATTTTTCCCTCCTCTTTTAAGTCATGAATTCCTTTATGTCGTGTCTTCTAATTTCCATATCTTTATATTGAGGGTATGGTCTTATATGTTCTAATTTTTTTCCATTTAATGTCTAATTGTTGAGAGACCCTTTCTTCTCTCATCAATTAGTTTTCCTAATTTTTAAGTGATGCTGTTAGGCTGCCGAATTTCTCGTAAAAGAAATCAAATCGTCTCTTTTCTTCCATGTTTCCTCTTCATGGGGCATGACATTAAAATATTCACACCATGATCTTATTCATTACCCATATAGTATTATGAACTATTAATGAGTGGGTGACCTTTTTTCCCTATTTTTCAATGTTTTCTAAAACCATTTTATATAGACGTTATGCTATAGAAGTTTCATCTCAAAATTTCTATCTCTTTCTCCCAAGAGATTCTATTTTTTGTTTATGTGAATACACAAAACTATTTTGATTCTACGGGTGTTCATAAATCTAAAAAAATTATATATTTTATTCATGAATTTACATACATATTACCCTCACTCCATTTTCAAGGGTTATAAATTAAATAATGATATCATTTTTATGTACTTTTTAAACATCACGATTTTGACATGAAACTGATTTATTTGATTCTATTAAGGTTATTTATGAAATTTTTTATTATGTTATATGTGTATCACATGAATTTAAATAAATATTAAGGGTGTCACCGGATTGCGCTTTAATTCATTGGGTATATATATAATCACTAGAGTTATCAAGTTTCCCGATACCTTGGTGAATATCATTGGTAATTTTTAAGACACCTTGGTGATGGGCCGTGGTGATATGTTCATGAATTTTAAAATGAAATGTTTTACCCATTTATTCAATTTATGTTTCAAATTCTTTTCATTATGATATGTCGATTCATTATTTCTCTTGTCTTTATGTTTTATTAATATTCATATTGATATCACAGGTAAACTGATTTCCTTGTTCACCCTTACTGGGCCTTCTGGTCACCCTTTACATTGAATTTATGTCTCCAGGTTTTGAGATGATGTAATTGTACTTAGGATGAACTTATGTTGAAGCCTTATAGGTGGGTTAGAAGAAATTTTTATGTTTTATTCAAGTTTGTTTTCCTGATTTCCAAGACACTAGACTTTAAAGAACCTCTGTATGTAAAATGTAATGAAAAGTTGTGTATTAAAAAGGTGAGATGAAATAATTAACATAAATTATTATAATGAGTATCATTACCTATATCGAATCTATAATATCATCATATGAACGAAAATATGAATTTCATGGAAAGTAATTTCCAAAACATCTTGTTGTATTGATATTAAAAATCATTGACACAATTTTTAATAAAATTTAATAAAATTTGTTTCATATTTTGAATCATAATAATGAGTATTAGTTAATAAGATCAAAGTAATTTTTCAGATACTTTTTAGTAAAATACCAAAAATTCTATTACCATGGTTATGCCCAAAACAATTTTATTAGGGGATAAAATAAATAGACATGGGTTATAATGGCCTGAAAATTTGGATAATTTATATTGTATGGCCATATTTTGACCCTATGTCATATATTTTAATAAAAATTCTCATTTTGGAGCTATATGGCCATGATTATGAGATTTATAATAATTTCATCAATGAAAAGGAAAACATTCACTCTCATACTTTTAAAATATTTTATATATTCATATTGGGATTCAAAATAGATATATTCTGTTATATATAATGTTATTAAGGAAATATGTTAATTATTTTTCATGGTAATTTATTTCTAATATATAGTAATTATACAAATATAATAAATTTTTATACAACGATGATGATGTTTTTATTTAATTTAAATAATTATAAATGTTTTAAAAGTAATATAATATGAGTTCATTATTGGGTCAATTTTTCTGACAATTGTAACATATTAGTGGTGTTTGAATGGTTTAAATTATTAATGCATGGTTTAATTGAGAAGTTAGAGTCAAATTAATTAAATATTGTCAAAATTGAAATAGATGATATTTAATAAAAAATAAAAATTTATAAATTTATTTAAAATTATTAAAACTATTATATATATCCAATTTAATTCGAAATGGGTTATAATAAAAAAATGGACCATTTATGGTCTGTTTATTCTTTTAAATTTTGTTTCTTTTACCCTAACATGTACAAACCTAATTTCTATGGTAATTCTCCAAAAGGGTTTAAAGGGGTTAATAGAAAAATATAATTGTGAAAATTTTAACTCATCACATCGAATATTTATCATATTAGAGTTTTTAGACTCAAACTCATCTTTTTCAAGAATCATCCAAATTTGGATACATATGAATTTGTGAATTAATTTATATTATTTTAATTCTCTATGAAATTCAACGGGTTCTCATTGCCTCTCTAATAAAAGAGAACCTCCTTTCATATTTTATTCACTATTAAAAGTCAATTCATATTATAAAATACATATCCAAATCCATTCAATACAACCTCACACAGTTCCTAGAGGTCTTTTTATGACAAAAAAACCTTGTTATGGAAGTCTTTAGTGAATACCTAAAGAGGTTATCCGAATAAATTATATCATTCATTACAAAGAGTTTTTTATCTATTAATTCATCCAACTCATTCTGATACTCTTAATAAAAGATGAAATATTGACTCTAATATTTCTCAAAAACATATAGGTTTTTATTTTAGTTTATCAACATATATCTATCACCCCTTATATCGAATGGGAAATGAAATCATCAATCATTTTTCTCGTGAACTACCACATTGTGAACTAATGTAATTTTTTTTTCATCACTTCAAATCACAGATGGATATAATTATTTATGTAATATAGATATATTATATTTATGACATTATTATACTTTTTTATTTATAATATCACATATAATTTCTAACCATACAATCTGTAGAAAATTTTAATGTTGGTTGTGCATAAGTGTGGATTACTATCTCAAATAAGTAGTATGATATGTTTTTTAGATGGAATTAAATAAGGATGTATTTAATAAATATATATTTCATATTTTTTATGTAAATTTTTTTATTTAATGATGAATTAATGTTTACCTTTCATTCAATCCATCCATCGAGAAAACAAAAAAGGATTTCATACGTATGTGTGGATTATTGTCTCCTTGGACACTGTTAGTCATTTTTCTAGACCAATGATTTATTGATGACAAAAAATATGTATTTGATGAATATAAATGAAATTAATATCTTGAATTGAATATATTTTATGATCCAAAAATATAAAATTACATGTTTTAAAACTATAGAAACAAAACATACATGGAAAAATAAATACATTATTACATGGAATAATGATTTCCACAAAAATTTGTTAATAAACTAGAAACAAAATTTATAAGTAAATAATATATGTTATGATATATGTGATTATGGTTTTGGGATATATTGACAATAAAGCTATATTTTTTATACAAGAGTGTTGAATTTTTGTATAGAATGTAATGATCTGAGGTAACAGAGTTTCATATTACTTTTACTTATATGAGACACATTACAGATTAACCAAATTTTTATTTTTGGTGGTTTATATATTACAAATTAATTTAATTTATGATTCTCAACCTAAAAATTATAATATATAAATATTCATATAATATTATTTCTTTCATGGGGATTATGATTTAAAATTTATAGAAGTGGTAAGGGTTTTATGTTAGAATCTCATTGTTTAAGTTAATCTCATAATGATGATATTTTATGAGATAACTCTTAAGAAAAATAGGAAATTTATTCTCATAAATTTATTTATGAAAAGTACATGATTTTTTTCACCATCCCCATTATAATACTCTCATGGTACCAAAATATTTTTTAGAAGTAAAAATTACTTTATTTCAATCTTTAGTAAAAAATAATTTCTCTTACATATCCTTGTTTTGTGAAAAAATATTGAAATAATGTTTTAAATATTTTACAATGTTTTTTAGCAAAATTTTTAAACATATATAAATAATCAAAATATTTAATTGTAGGAATAATTGTGTTTCTTCCAAAAAAGTTTGTTTTGAATTTTTAATAAAAATTTAAAAGTGATATTTATTTTAATCTGTATTGAATGAAAGGTATTTCCCATGATTATTAATTCTAAATTATTTAATGATTCCCTTATAATATCTGGAAGATCTTTTTAGTGAAAAAAATCCAGAATATGTGGGAAATTTTTTCATTTTAATGAATTGATTACAACATTCAAATTATAATTTCCTAAACAATGATTTAATGATAATTTAATGTAATTTATAGTCATAAAATACAAAAAACAATGTTTTTTATTGTGTTCTAATGTGTAATTTATCCCACTATACCATCCATATTCACACTCAATATTTATTATGATTCTGTTGGTGAGATTTTATAAAACTTATTTATTTTTCCATGGGATTTTTAATGATGTATTAATGAAATATTTATTAAACATAAGTTAATTTCAAATATTATGATATGATAATATGATGAATTTTTAATGATTTTAAGGCATATATATGTACTGTTTTCATTATATGATGGGTTTTCACAAAATTTTATATCCATAAATTTTATTAGTTATTGTATAATATCTAAAGAGATTACTATGGTAAACAAGTAGATGTTACTGATCTATTGTGGGAAACAAGTTGATGTGCTTCATCACTATTTAGAATCAAGTCGATGTGCTTGATCTATTCTGGGAAAAAAGTTTATTTAAATGATCCATAATGTCAAATAGTTTTATATGTAGAATCTGTTATGAAGTTATGGTGTTGCTTTTTTACTACTAAATATGGAATGGTTTATACTCATATGATGGTTTCAGGACCATATTTTTAGAGAATATTGTTCTTGATTGACTTATGATGGATTCTCACTCTTCGGAATCATATCTGTTGAAATGATAATGTTTTATAACATTTCTAATATTCACGTTATATTATAGATTAGTTAATTTATTTTTATGTTATACTTATGATCACATACCATTATGTGTATCTTTTTCTTTAATCTTATCATCTACTGATATCTAATAGGTTTACGCTTACTTGTAATCAAAAATCAAGAATATTTATATTTTCTTTCCTCTGGTTATGAAAAATTATTTTCATTATGGTATTTATACAAAGAGTAATAAATAGAAAAATATTTTTTCAGGGATTTTATTGATATTTCATGCAATTAGATGATTGTGTACCTAGACTAAAAAGACATAAAACCTTTATATTCATCGAGTGATTATTTATTAAATGTATTGAATAATGTTTTTTAATAAGATATAATACTAAGGAATGAAAAAACTGATTCTCTATGTTTTTTATCTAATTGTAATGTAGGGTGTCCCACATCGAATCTCCTCACATATTGGTTGGAAATACTACCCTAACATGGATATAAAACATCTCATCCTTATCCTAGGATTCCCGGGAATTGTATCATCAACAATGAGGCACTCCATCATAAGAAGACAATTACTATCATTGTAAGGATATAATCCTTCTAATCTTACAGTGATGAAGTAATGTATTAGGTATAAAATATAAAGGGATATTTTTCATCTTTCGTATCCATCTACCACACAAAAAAGGTTCATTTTCAAGTATAAATAATTATACTCATAAACCACTTGATCACGAGTCTTCCAACTAAGATAATATACAATGAATATCCATTTTCCCAATGTACAAGACATTTCAAAAGAATATTTATTATGTAACCTATGATACATGTATTCTGAAATTTCATGCCCCATTGGGAAAATATATATCTTAGTATCATGGGGAAATTTTAGTAACAAATTTTTCACTATATAAATAATAATAATAATATAACTTTTATGTGAATAAAATTTAAAACTTTACTTCATATCTAGGATAGTTCAAATGATGATATTATAGATAAAGGGAACTATATGTGGCTACATGATCCTTCTCTATTATTATAAGTCTCAAAAAACTATTGAGCCACAATAATACATGGTATCTCCCTTTTTTGGGTCCAATATTTATAGTCAAATAGGATATAAATATCACACTCAACTCCTTAAATACTACTTAATATTAATCAATCCATTAATATTTCACAATATTCATTGTTATTTTATTCATAGTTATTACCAGATTTGAGAAATCATGAATAAGAAATATGTAATATCAATTTGTTCAGTGAAAAATCATAATCTGAAATAAATTCATTATCCTAAAATAATATTTCATTTCTTATACCTTAATTCAAAAAGTAGGTATCCATACCTCATATACAACATTACTATGTAAGTGAAACTTTGGAATCCATTAGTGAATTATCAAGAGTTTATCACAAATCTAATGTGCTCGAAGAATACTCAAAAAAATAATTCAGTTCATGGAATGATACTCCCATATTAAAAAATATACCATAAAAACATTTATGTATACAATGATCAACATATCAAGACATGGATGGAAAATTCCATTTAAAATAGGAATGAACATCACTGAGGAATTCATGAGAATAAATGGAATAATAATGTATATATATATCATGTTCCTTCTCTATATGTAAATATTTAGTATATCCTCATCTGTGAACTAAAATGGATGATATCTTAATGTAGAAAAATTTTATAGTACCATCAAGAACCCATCAACATATTAACCATATCATCTATTTTTGGTAATGGATAAATGTTCATCACCATGATATCATTAAACTTATATTAATCTTCTCACAGTCTTAATCTCTCCCCCATGACTGTTGGAGAATAAAAACAATCATAATAAGGGAAAGTACTCAGATAGATAAAAAACATAAAATCAAGATCCAAAACATTCATATTAATCTCTCTCAACTTCTCTGGTACAATATAATAAATATGAAATGATATGGGTTTCACACCATGATTGAGATTATTCATTAATGAAGTATCCATATCAAGAATCAACCATATGAAACCCTTAGGTATTAAATCCTCAGATTGGCCCAAAATTAGGGGATATTATTTGATTCCAGAATCTATATTGCTTCAAGGACCATATTTTTGGTGAGAGTGAGAAACTAAAGGGGGGGGGTTCATGTAAGATATTGACCTCTAACAAATTCATCTTAGGATCGTTTTCAGGTACCTTTTTAGTTCTTATGTACCTTTGTTTTGGAGTTTTGTCTTTGTGTGAGTCTATGTGAGTTTTCAAGACACCTTAACTAACAAAGCGCTCTGTATGGTTTATGCATGGTTTAAAAAATAGTGCAACTAAAATAAGGTAACTTTGCAACACTTGGCAGTGAGGGTTTTAATGGTTGTCATACAATTTACCCTAACAGTGTACCCGTGCCAAAGAAACCCTGTGTGCAGATTTTTAATACTCAAAAATTATTTTTTAAATCATCCAAACGCTTGAAACCACACATTTTTGACATTGTCTCTAGCTGTAAAAATTATATGTGAACCTAGCGCCTTTTAGTATGGATTCCAAGATGATTGAAATTCCTTTCAACAAGATATAAATCTCAGATTGACGATCTGGTCACTTACTGGTAATTGGATTTCAATCCGATGTTTTATATGTTCATTCCTCAATCATTATTTAATCTTTTCATAGAAGATATCCATTGTTTCCATGGAATTAATCATATGTGTTAAGATCTAGATATTGGATTTAGGATCTATATCTAGAGTTTCAAGATCCTGATGCGTTTGTTCTCAATTTTTGGGTTTTGGGATTTAGATTCGTATCATGATCAACATCATTATGCTGCTGGGATTTTGAGGATTTCTACTGGGAAAACATCTATCAAAAAACTGATTTTGGTGCATAAATAGAACTCTTGTGTTAGCTGATTTGATATGTGTATGTGATATTAATTATTTTCTATAATCCCATAGTAATTGCTTTCCTAAATTTAGTTAATAATGAATGTGAAATTGACTTGTTGATGTTTTGGATATATGTGTGATGAATTGATGATTTAATCATGGGATTAATTATCTACCCAAATAGATAACTGATTTTGGGGAAATTTTTATAATTTTTCCTATTGTATTCAAAATATTGAATTGGTTGTGTTGAGATAATTAGTAGGGGAAATTACGTTTGAGGCAATGATTTGGATGTGTTGAGATTATTAATGGTGGATTAATTATACTCCTTGATGTTTTATTATGATAATTAATTAGGATATTAATTGTGAAAAATTTATATTTCTATTGGTTAACTAATTTTGGAGAATTAATAACCGAATAATATTTGTATTGATTGATTAATTAATTAATGAATTAGTTAATTGGTTATGTAATTAGTTAATGGTTGTGTTCAAAAATGTTTGTTGATATGTTTAATTAATCATTGGATTAGTAATGGAATGATGTGGTTAATTTTGATGAATTAAAAAATGATGTGAATGATTGTTAAATCAGGTGGTTTACATGGAATTTTAGGCCAATTGGGATGTTGGGGCATGAGACATGGATTTTACCCCAATAGTTGATATAATAACTACAATGGTCGAGTGGTAGACATAATGAACTACACTGATTGATAAACAGTGGTGTATGACATGGGGGTCTACACCGATTGAGATATTGTATGTTAGAAATGGTGTTCCACCACAAACTAACGATAACGATGAATTATGAGTTAAATTAGAGACATTGATCAAATCCAAGATTACTGTGACATGTAAAGAATAAATGAAAATTTGATAACTATTTAATTGTGCATTGTATTTATTTATTTACAGAGTGTCATACACTATTTTATGGTTGGACATTTTTTAGACAGCAGTGGTGGTGGCCTCTGAGTTGTACTCACACTCTATTCAGGTTTCCTGCTCGACACCTAAGAATACTTTGATGTTGTATGATAGGGTAGGATAAAAGACCATGGATAGGATGTCATTTGAAAATAGAGCATGGGTGAGGGAACCAAATGTGGTTCAGGACCCACTTTGTAGTTGTTGTCTCTTTTTTGAGTATCATTATATACACATAAAACATTAATTGTGATTACAAGCTTTCCCATTTAGTTGAGTATAGTATTTCCTATTTTTTGATTATCATGTTACCTGGTATTGTTTTAGTTCTTTATATGCTTCCACACATTTTTTGTTGGTTTTTTTGGTTTTTTACTTTGATAGAAGAGGGTATTGTCCCCATATGACTAACTTACCAAACACTCACTATTAGTCAGCACCCTCTAGCATAAAAACAGGCATTCATGGGGGCATGTGACCAACCGGGACAAGGCACCATTATGTGGCACTCGGGTCGGGCCGTTAAAATGTGGAATCAAATGAGTTTTTTTCTTACTATTTTTGTAATCGTAGGCATGAGACTTGAAATACTCGAGGATTGGTAATGAGCTCATGCATTGGAGGTCCAAATCCATGTATGGGAAAAAATATGGTTACTCAAGGTGGGATTGGGAATGTTGCTATTTGTTGATATAATTGGATATTATATCACATTGGTTGATACACTTGTGGTGTGACTTGATAACTGTGTTTTTATCATTATTCAATATTGACTCATGGCCTTAAGGGGAATGAGAATAGAGTCTGCATGCATCATTCTTGGCACTCAGGTTTATTGTGATATTCATCATTTTAGGAACTCAAGGGAAAATGGGTTATGGGTATATTGTTGAATATAATCTATTTTGTTTATTATGATATTTAAATTAAAATAGAGTCTAAAATGAATAGAGAAATATCTAAAAATTGATGAAAATTGAATATAACTGGGCGTCTAAATTAGAAATATGTAAATGAAAATTTACTTACCCTTGTCAACAAAGACCTGTGAGTCAGATGGTTAAGGGTAGTGATATTGCCTCGGTGTCGACTGTGTGGCGTGAAATAAAAAAAGGACTTGTTGAAACACATTATGATTTTTCCTCTTATGTAAATGCTTTGAGTTTTTTGTTCTGATACTGAAGACAAATGTCTGGAATTTTTTAGAATATTCCTTCACGATGATTGTGGAGAGGGAGACCGATGGTTGTGTATCAGAACGAACTTCGAGAAATGGAACATGAGGCACCATTAGTGCTAGATAAAGAGTAAAGGGATAGGTTTTGAGAGAAAATTTATTGTTACATGAAATTCAAGGAGAGATACAATGGGGATATTCTGAAAATCATGTCTCAGTTGATTACGGAGTTTCAACCACATCACCCTTTGAATTTTAATGGAATGGGTGGAGCTAAGGGAGATGAATTCTGGGTTGAATCCATTGAGACAATACATGACCAATTGGAGACACTCTCTAATAAGAGGATCAAGATAGCTTCTTATATGCTACAGGGTTTAGTGAAGTACAAGTCGGAGATTAATGTACGATTTGAAAAAAACTAATTATATGTTTGAAATGGAATTTATGGAGATATTATTAGGTAACCATTATCCAGAGACACTAAAACAAGATAAGGCTTCAAAATTTTTAAATGTTTCATAGGGAAGAATGTCCATAATGGATTGTGTTGAACGTTTCATAGATTTATCGAGTTTTCCTATAGCTTTGGTGGTAAATGAGGCTAATTCAGCAAAATTATTACAGGACGATCTTAGATATGATATTAAGTCCCATGTGAATATCTTTAGGATGAATAAGTTCTTAACATTGCTTAATAATACTATAATTTCTGAGGGGAACCTAAATGAGTCATCTAGTACTGGATAGGTATATGTCTCTCAATGATCTGGGATT
Source organism: Viscum album (assembly GCA_963277665.1). Lineage (NCBI taxonomy): Eukaryota > Viridiplantae > Streptophyta > Magnoliopsida > Santalales > Viscaceae > Viscum > Viscum album. The sequence goes on along the minus strand of OY728155.1, from coordinate 1,609,544,827 downwards.
GTGCATTTCAAGAATATGAAGAACTATCAAGAGTACCATAGTTAGGATAGTTGAAATAAAGGTGGAAAATCACGAGGAACATTTGCACATGATATTAATTAGTTTCTTTTCCACCATTTTGGTATGCCATGACACTACCAAATGCTTTTTACTTGACCAGTAATGGAGGGCCAATTTTTTAGAAAGATGGGAAACCTACAAAAGCTCTTCAGTAAGCCGCAATAGGCTGGTGTTGAGGGAGTAGCACATCAAGGTTCTAGTGTGTGAAGGTGGTATTTAATAGCATATAAGTTTGGTATTTAGAGTTCTACTAGTTGAGATGGTAGATTTAGTGGATGTGGTGCTTCAGGGAAAGAGAACTTGTATCATTATAGTGGCGCTACTCATGGGAGTCATACAGTGCCACATAGAAGAAGGGTATGATAGTTATATGCAATGTAGCCTACACTGGTGGAAGGTGAGGCTGATCTATTGATAGTGATACATACTATATTAGTTTATTCTAATTTATCTAGTTCCTTGGTTTATATTGGTGCCTCTCATTCTTATACATTTTCTAATCATGTTAACAGTTTTATCTTTGAGCTGGATTCCATATATAGAGTAATGAATATCGATACACAGTTAGGGGAACAGTATAGAGATATCTGTTTATTCAAGGGATGTTCACTAGATATCAAAGAGTATCATTTCTCATTGTATATTTTTCTCCCTGATATGATGGTATTTTCCATGATGATGGGTATGGACTGGTTAATATCATATTTATCCCACATTAATTGTTATCACATGAGAGTGACCTTGTACAGCCTAAGGGTGACCAGTATGCCCTTCAGGGAGAGTGGAATCTATAAGGGAGTCAATCATGGATAATTATTCAATAAGTATGATAGCTCACAACCTATTTTTCTATTATTATTATCTATTATGGGAGTGGTTGTAATGATGTCCTACCACCAATTTTTGAATAGATCCATGATGTATATCCTAAATACTTCTCGGGTTTACCACCTGAGAGAGATGGGGAATCCACAATTGAGGTCATGTCAGGGGATGAGCTAATATTTCTACCACCATATAGAATGTAATAGACTGAGCATCATGATCTCACGACTCAGTTTGAGGAGATTTTGGATAAAGGGTTTACCAGTCCAAGTATGCCTCCTTGGGGATACCCTTTTTTTAAAAGAAAACTGACATGACTTTACCTTTATATATATATTATCATAAGCTGAAACAAATGACTATGAATAATTGATATCTTCTTTTATATATCGATGATCTATTTAAATAGCTAAAGGGAGCTTTAGTGTTCTCAAATATATATTTGAGATCAGGGTATCATCATCTGTTTGATCAGACTTCTAATATACCGAGAACTAGTTTCCAAAAAAGGTATGTAATTTATGAGTTTATCATGATGTTTTTTGGGTTTATGAATTCTCCACCATTTTATAGCCATGATAAACATGATATTTCATCCATACTGGGATTAGTTTGTAGTGGTGTTTTTGGAAGACATCTTGGTGTACTCTAAGACTCATGAAAATCACACCCAACATCATGACATAGTCATCAGTACACTAAGAGAGAAATAGTTATACACCAATATATTGAATTTTAGTTTTGGATTTATTAGCTACACTTTATTCGGAACATCATCTCTAATGTAGGTGTTGTAGTGGACCCATAAATGGTGCATAAAATGGTTTTTCAGCGTAACAGAGGAATGTTATTGATATCCAAATATTTTTTGGATTAGCTAGAAATTACTGGTGGTTCATTCAGAACTTTTTCTGATTGGAAGAGCCACTTTTAGGTTTGATAGAGAGGTTTAATGTTTATGTGGAAATAAACATGTCACAATTCTTTACAAGAGTTGAATAGGGGTTTCACATCAGGACCATTTTTGGTCTTACCTTAGTCATGTGAAGAGTACACAGTGTATTGTGATTCATCAAGATAGAACTCAGATCTATGATGATGTATAGAGATCAAGTCATTTTGTATGGGTATCAAAATATGAGACCACATTAATGGAATTACCCACACAAAACTCCCGACGTCGCAGCCTTGTTTTATTCTCTTATGCATTGGTGACACTATCTCCTGGGTTAAAAGTTTACAGTTTTTACAGATCACAATAGCTTGTATTATATGTTTTTACTACATGACTTGAATATTCAGCTGTGAATATTGGAAAAGTATATGCATTATTTTTATTTTCAACTACACTAAACACCTGGATAGGGGAATATGGTAGTAGATTCCTTGAGAAGGAAAACACAGAATGAGTTATTACATGAGTAAAATGCAGAGTAGAAGATGATATCTTTCCTGACTGAAATGTATGTGGTGGTTCATGAGAGTTAGGTGAAAATGAATCTAGTTTCAATAATAGTGATGTCTACAAACATTAGATGGATCAGTGACAGATAGTATGAGGATTATCAGTCGTTATACTATAGGGAAAGCTATGATGGTGGGAATACTTCTTCAGAGTGGATGGTATATGAGGATGTGGTCATCTATGTAAAAAACTAATGTTGGTTTTCCTACAATCATGTGAGAGGACCCCATGTGAGAACTTCATTCCACCATGTGAGTGGTATATCCATGTGTGACCCAAATGTACCATGTCCTACGACATCTATTTTGGTGTCTAGGGGTGAAAATAAAAATATTATGGTTCTTGATTAGATGTTTTTCCTTTCGGCAGGTTAAGGAAGAGCATCAATTACCTGGAGGTCTATTGCAGTTGTTGCCTATTCCGGAATGGTAGTGGGACATTGTGAATATGGATTTGGTGGATGGTTTTCTAAATAATCTTAAGAATAATGAATCTATTTGGATAATTATGGATAGAATGACAAAGGTAAGACATTTCTTTCCTATCCTAGAAACCATTACAATGGGATAGTTGAGGTAACTGTATGTTTAAGAGATATCCCGTTTACATGGGGTGCCACAACCTATAGTTTCAGATCGAAACTCATGCCTTACATCACATTTATAGAAGGGAATTAAGAAAGATCATTCTACATAGGAATTATGGTGTGTAGATTTCGACCCATAGAAAGATGGGATTTGAGATCATACCGTGCATTTTTTAGATGATATTGTGTAGGCATATGTGCTTGACTTTTGTGGTTAATTGGAGAAGAACATTTTTTATATTTCTCCAATAAAAATAGTTAATTGGAAACTATAAAATATAACCATGTGAGGAACATTTTCATAGACCATTTAGATCATTTCTATTCAAGATAGTTGCGGGTGAGTCATAGATATTTGGACCAAGCCTCAAGCATGATATGTCTTTGATGGTTCAGTAGATTTGAAAATGTATGGATACAACTCAGAGTATACAGAAGTCATATACTGATATATGGAGATAACAGTTAGTCTTTATAGAGGGTGATCGTGTATTCCTTTGGGTGTCACCTCAGTTGTGTCATCATTGGATATTAAGGCAGGGCATGTTAGTGCCCATGTTAGTAGAACCATTTGAAGTAATGTAAAGAATTGGGCATGTGTCATAACAATTTTCTCTTCCACAGAAATACAGTGTTATACATGATGTTTTCCATGTGTCAAAATTATATTGTATCACCCCCACCCTTCTCTAGTGATCTATGTGTATAAGGATGACCTCAAGAGTGATGCATCCTTTAAGAGGAATCTGATACGTGTACTGTATCATAAGGGTAAAGTGTTGCGTCGAATGATTGTGTCGATAGTTCATCTGTTATGGAAACATTGATGTGTTCAAAGGGAAACATGGGAATGAGATGAAATCAATAGGTCTCAATGGAAAAAAAATTACCCTCAGAATCATAGTGTTGTTAGAGAATGTAAATTGAATAAAATTTCTTATATGGTGAGGATAATGTAGGATCCTATCCTTTTACATAGCCATATCAGGCGCACTTTCATGTACTTTTGTTATTTTTATGTACCATTGTTTTGGAGTTAGGGGTTGGGGAGAGTCTGGTTGAGATTTTTGGAAAACATAATGGTTTGAGGGCTATGCATGGTTTGCTCATGGTTTGAAAAAACATGTACCTAAACCAAGGAAACCATGATACCATATGTAGTGAGGGTCTGCACGCTTGGAACATGGTTTACCCTAACCTAGCACCCCTGCCCATGAAACTGCGGGTGTGGTTTTTTATTATTTGAAAATTAGTTTTCAAATAACATGAACCCTTGAAACCCCTCTATTATGACCTAGGTTCAGGCTTGACAAATTCTAGGTGATCCCAAATCCTTATAATGTCATTCCAAGGTTATTCGAACACCGTTATTCATGATCTAAAGCCCAGTTTTATTATCTACTCTCTTCATGGTAAGTGGATTTAATCCTGATGCTTTTTATGTTTATTCCTCTGTCCTTATTTGTTTTTTTCATTGATTATCTCCACTATATCCATTTATATATAATTATTTGTTGAGATCTAGATCCCGGATTATGGACCTAGATCTACAGTTGCAATATCTTGATGCCTTTGATCTTCATTTTTAGTTTAGGGATTTAGATCCAAATCTTTATCGACGTTATTGTGCTTCTCATATTTTGGGGATTTACACTTAGAAAACATATGTCAATGAATTTAGGTAGGTGGTTTAAATCAAACTCTCATATTCTTGGATTTGATATGTGTATGTGAGATTAATTATTTACTAGAATCCCTTAGTAATTGTATTCCTAAATTGGGTTAAGTAGATATTGGTAATTGAATTATATAAGTTTTTGATATATGGACGATTAATTGATGATATAATCATTAGACCAAGGGTCCTCCAAAATAGATAATTGATTTGGGGGAATTGTAAATTTTTTGGGATATTGTATTTGAAATATTGATTTAGTTCTATTGAGACAATTAATTGGCAGTAATTATTTATGTGAAGAAGATTTGGCTATGTTGAGGTAATTAATGAATGATTAATTATGTTCTTGGATCATTGATAAATATTAGTATTTGTGATATTAATTATGTAAATTTGTGGTTTTGATTGGATAAATAATTGCGGATAATAAATTAGGGAATAAGGCTATTGTTGATTGATTATTGAATTGATGAATTGATTAATGGGTATTGTAATTATATAATTGTAGGGTTAACTAATGGTCATTGATATGTTTAAATAATCATTGGATTACTATGGTAATGATGTGGTTAAATATTATGAATTAATAAATTATTCAATATATTTAAAAAGAAGGTGGTAGATATGGGTAGTTAGTCTAATTTAGAATTTGGGGTGTGAGACATGGTGTTTTACCCAAACAATTTACAAAATATCTTATGAGGTTGATTGGTAGACATGTCTATCAACAATGATTGAGAAAGAGGGGTGCGAGACATGGATATCTACACCAATTGATATTTTTTGTGTTAGACATGGAATTCCACACCAAACTAATTCTAATGGTGGATTGTGAGTTGAATTAGAGTCATGGATCAAACCTAACTTTAATGTGACAAGTAAAGAATAAACAATAATATGAATATTTTTAAATTGTTCATTGTATTTATTGACTTATAGATTTTCATACACTATAATTTGGTAGGACATGTTTTTGGACACTGTTGGAGGTGGCCTACTGAGTTGAACTGACACCCTATTTAGGTAGCCCGATTGGTAGCTGAGGAGACTCTGTTGTGGCCTGACACGATAAGGGAAAGGCCCTAGGATAGGTTTTTTTATTAGTGGATCATGAATTAGGGAACCTATCATGGTGTGAGTCACACCTCAGAGCCATTTTTTTGTTGTATTGCATACACTAGACACTTTTTTCATATCATGCTTACCTGATCAGTTCAGAATTGTATTTCACATTTTTTACTACCATGTGACTTGTTATTGCTCTAGTTATTTATATGATTCCTCACTTGGTTACTGTTGTTTTCTTATATTGGGGTTGTACTCTAATAAAAGGGGATACAATCTCCCAATGACTTAATTACCAAACCCTCGCAGCTAGTCGACACCCACAAGCATACGGGGAGGTGCGCTTTAGATCATGTGACCAACCAACTCGGGAACCCATTAAATGGCACCCTGGTCGGGATGTTATAGTGAATATTCATTTAAAAATTACAACATACATAATAGTCATATAAAAAACAAATTTAGTGATAAATTAAAGAAATATTGATCTAATTAAAAGCTAATTAATAATAAAAAGAAATAAGTGTATTGGAATAAGAATGAAGTAAAATAGTAGACAAATATTAATTCATTAATGATTAATTTAAATAAATGATGTTATTAATTTATTAATATGATGAATTATTAATAGATCTATTGAATGAAAGGTATTTATAATTAAAATATAAAATAATTAATTTTCTAAAGAGTGTATAAATTGTTAATGATGTTTAATAATAGCTCTATTATGAATCCCATTGTCTCACACCTAAATTAATTATTTATTAATGAAATAAATCCTTTAAATTATATTTTATCCATAAAACATATGAAAATAACATTCCTCTCTCTAACTACAAAAATAAGGAACTAAGATAGCTTTATTTCTAAATAGAGAAATAATATAATAAAAAATAAGGTAGATAATTTGTTTTAATAGTTATCAAAGAACCTATCAGAAAAGAGGAAGAGTATATGGTTTTTAGAACAATCCCTTAAATTCCATGTCTTTATTCTATCAATAAGAATAAAAAAAAGTATTCATATACTAAAATAACTGTTTAAGAGTGATTTTTTTTCAAGGAGAGCATTCTTTATATTAGAATTTAGATCTGAATTTTAACTTGGATAAATTTAAGATCAATTTCATATAGGGATGATTTCCAATCATCCATGGGCCTAATTTATAGTATCAGAGGGTTTGAAAAATATTTTAGAAACTAATGGGATTCAATGAGGGAATATTTTTTTGATCAATTCTTATTTGGTTAGAATAATTGAGTATATTGACCATCTTCCCCAATGACACCCGATAGTCGCTGAAAACTACCTGTTACCTAGTTGGATACCTGCAAAATTATATATTTATAGAGACCTCAACCAATAGTTGGTGAGATATATTACTTATTAAATGGTGTTTTGATATAATTTCTACTTCTATCATGGGTAATCAAGTGGCTGATTCCACTCAACTAGGTGGCCAAAAGACGCCCTAATCTTATGGATCATCCTCATTGATCAACTATCTAGTCATTGGATTTCTTCCTAATAGTCGGTTCTTAATTCTTATGTGAGATTTTAAACACTACCACCAAAATTCGTTTTATACCATCTAATTTACTAATAAATTCAATAACTAATGGTTTATTCATAACAATTGAAATTCACTAAATAGAAATGGGTTACTAACATAATGAGTGTTTGTGATCATTAAAACAATCTATGGGAATTAGGTACATCAATCTCTCTATTTTTGATTGTCACAAAAACATGAAATAATCATATATGTGAAAGAATATTCAAATGATTGCATCCATTGTTTTTTAAAAAATAAATTCAATATTTAATAATGAAATTAAAAAAAATTATATCTTTCAACAAAAAATTATTTAAAACTAGGAAGAAAACAAAGAATACATAACCAAATGAAGTTACTAGAAATTTGTTACCCAATTTAAATAAAAATAAAATAATGAAAATATAAAAGGCACAAGGATACTATAATTTAATCACATATTACAAATATTTTAAAACAAAAAAAAATTAAAAGATATTAAAATGATTTGTTTCACACCCATTGTGGTTATAAAAAATATACAAAATGGTTAAGAAAAAATAAAATTTATTATAAATCAATAAATTGTATAAGAAATACATAATTAATATGAAAATTTTACATCCAATGTAAAAATATTGGTATTTTAAACACACATTCAAAAGAGAGGAAATGATAATAGTATATTTTGGAATCCATTGAAATTAAAAGGTCATATTTATAAAATATATAATTAATTTTAGAAAAAAAATCATAAAAACATAAATTATTAATGATCTATCTCAAAATAATAATAATATTAAGGTCACAAAATAAACATAGTAATTTTCCCTAGATTAAATTAATATTTTCTATAGATTAAAGTTCCAGTAAAGAAAGAAAAGCCTGATTTTCAACCATTATTAACATATAAATAAAACTATTTTAATAAATTTAGAATTTGAAAAAAAATAAAAATTTCAATGATCTTACTGATTATGTAAAACTCAACATAATAATTTCACAAGTCCCTCAATCCACCATTATCATATTAAAATGTATCTGTATGTATTTTCTATTGAGAGTTATTTTCTAAAAAATCATGGTAATAATAATTTTTTACCAAACATTTGGGGACATAAATGTGATCCAAATAATATTTTACAATCCAGACGTCTTTAGAATGATATTTTCCATAATAAATAAAAAATTTATCATTTAAATAACATTACTAAAAAAATTTATTTTTCATCAATAATAGTTTCAAATTTTATCTTCAGAGAATATTTTCAAATTTTTATATTTTAGAGGTTCTCTATTTATTTGATATACTAAAACTAAAACAATATTTTATAGTTCATGGAGGTATGAAATTTTTATTTTTATTTTAATAACCATTAGTGAATTTAGAAATATAATTCTTGAGATCCTTAGTGTATAATTAAAATTTTTCATCATTGGGTTTCTCTATAAATTTCACATATACCACTTCACTTTTTTTGAATGTTGTTTCTTTTCAAAAAAATGATTTTGTTTTTTAGATAATTTATAATAGTATTAGATATCCAAAAATAATATAAGAATTGATATTTTTATATATAAGATCTTTCAATATTATATTTCTATAATAACATGTTAATGTGGAAGAATTAGAAGGATAATTACAAACTTCATCACTTATATGAATTGTTTTTTTTTTAATTTGGAACTACCGTCAATTTAGTCAGAAGAGGATGGGTAATCCTCACTTATAGTCCCCATAGATAATTTTGTATATTTATTTCCTTTTATATTTTCATTTATCATCATTTTATATATGGGGTACTCAGGTTTGATGTGGCTCTTTTTTTGTGGAATGATAACATGATACCTCACGAAGCACCCAAAAATACGGACAACTAGAGATACTTTTCTTAGTTTATGAATCCTCTCATTCAATTATTATAGTGTTATCTAATGGGTATGTAATGGTTTGGGAGAGTCAAGGGCTCTTTCATAGCCCAATGTTCCAAAAAATTGATAAATATGTCGAGCTGTGTAGTTAGTGCTAACTGTGTGACTCAACATTACTATTGAGACAATAATTACATTGAGTCATAGAATTTTTCTATATCTATAAAATAAAGACCACACGTCCATGTGGTATTGAAAAATTATAGTGATAGTTGAATTTCATATGGTTTCTGAATGTTTAAGAAAACCTTGTGCCAATCATGTCTATGGTTTCCCCTTAAGTAGAGTGAGATGCATATTTGGTGCTCTCTGATGCTTAGTAAAAGAGATGTAGATGAATATGTCACCCCTGAAATGTGTTAATACCCCAAAAACCATTTATCCTCCTCTAGAGGATAACACTCATGAAGGAGCTCTACAATCCTCTGCTCCTAAGAGATATTTATTCTTACATTGTTTGGAATCTGTTTCCTTCACCATCAAATGTGTTGGAATCCTTGAGGTAAGCTATACACACCTTTTTCTTCCATTGTTAGTTTCTATACTACAATTTTTTCTATTTATGTAAGACATATTTATCTATATTTTCAAGGAATTTAGAAATTTATTTTATATCTTCAAATTTATATCTTCAAATCATTCTCATTTCATCGGATGAAAAAATTGAATGAACTTCTACACACCTAAGTTAGGTGATCTAGTAATTTCCCACAAGTTTTTTCTATATATATAGTGTTCCATTATACTTCATGCCCGACTCTTCTGATTATGTAACGTCCCGACCTGGGTGCCACACACTGTTGCTCGAGGTGGTCGGTCATGTGACCTCAAGTTTTCCTCCATGTACACCAGAGGATTTTGACTATTAGTGAGGGTATATTATCAACCATGCAGAGAGTATATCCAATATTATAAGAGTAATACTGTAACTCCCCAAGATTTTATGAAAAGTATTATTTTTAAATAATTTTTTGTGTTGTATGCTACACGAAAAGGATCTTTCACAACACGCATACCTGACTTTCCTTGCATTACACGCAATCACGACCTTCCTCGATAGCATGTGTAGTACGCAATACCGAGTTTCACTAAACGAGATATTATTATAATATTATTATGAACTAGCCGTTATGAATAGTAATACCCACTTTCTGAAATTTTATAAATTTTATCTTTTAACGTGGACTTCATTTTTGGATTCCGAATGTCGAAATTATCTTAGGGTGAAATTTTGGTACTTTTCATATAACTTTCATATTCCGATGAGTAGTGAAAATTACTAAATTTTAATTAAAAAAAACTTTTTTAGTCGAAATAATTAATAGTGATAAATTATTAAATTTAGTGGTTTTAAAGTATATTTAGAATATATTTTTACAATTTAATACAATGTTGGTCATTGGATGCAATTTCACAATTAAACCAGACATAAAAAAGTGTCAATCTTTTGAAAGTTATTATCTCTTAATAACACGCTATTTGTTTTGTCGATGGGAATTAATTTTTAAATTAACCATTGCAACTGATATGTTTTTAATTTGATAAAATAGACATCCTTTTGAATTCATAATATCAAATATATATTAGGACTATTTTTTGGTATTTTTCTCTAAACTTTCATTTTTTGAGGAATAGTGAAACCACTAAGTGGTAGTTAAAAAACTGAATTTTTCATAAAACATAATTTTACCGCTTTTTTGAATGGAATTTCAAAAATCCGAGAGACACGGTTGATGTCAGTACGTAAAATGTGGTTCAATGAGATGAAAATAATTTTTGGTGAATAGTAACTTTTTAACTTTTATTTACCACGGTTAAAAGTAAAGAGGGTAATTATGGGTAAAAATGATATTATTATTACCCTAACACATGTCCTAATTCTATTGGATAAGTGTAATTCGAACAAAAACAACCTTAGCAATAAAATATGACCATTTAGTCCCACTTGGATTAGATTAGGACATTTATTATCAATTTATTTAAAGAAGGGTTAAAATAGTTAAAATCAATGTTTAATAACTAAATAATTTTTAATATATGGTAATACATAAGATAAATTCGACTATAAATATTCATTCGAAAGATAAAAAGATTTTAAACATAATGATATTTTATTTTTAAGTTTTAGACTTTAAATAATTTTATTTATTTATGACACAATGATGATGCAATAATTATCGTATTAATGAAATATTGACATAAATGATGTTATAAATAACCAAATAAATGTAATTTGAGTCTTTTTATGAATTACAATAATTTTTTATGCTAATATGACATGTGTTTGTTGATTTAATTAACTTTTTTATAACTATTCATTCTGTTATGATTTTCACAAAAATCAATTACCAAACAGTGTCAAAATTGACAGAAAATAGTTTTTAAAACAAATATTATATTATTAATTGTTATTATATTCATAAAAATCTATGGTTCTTCCAAATGACTTAGATGAGGTTATATATATTAATAATAAACAACTTGGGGTTCTTTTGGCTTGTTATAGTAGGTTCATTAACCTTATAGTGTAAGAACACAAAAAGACACGGTAAAAGTAAAATTATATAGCTTAAAGTTAAATCTAAATGATAAGGTTAAAATAGAAACCTAAAATTGTCTAAATTCTATTGGATGAGAGTATTTCGAACCATACCCACCTTAACTTCGAAATAACTCTATTTGGAGCTATTAAAAACCGAATATGACTTTATAATAAAATAATTTGTTTTGTTATTCCAAAGGTGCCCCTCTCCTCCGTTATAAAAGGTCACCTCCTCCCTCTCTTCCTCACACCACTTTGAGCCTTCAAAATCGGAAAACCCCTGCCAAATTATCTTCTCCACTTTCCTAGAGACATCGTAGAGGTCCTGTTCTTCTTCAAAGACCAATTTTAGTTCCCTAATACGAGGTTTCAAAGAGGCATTTCAAAGAAGTGGTAATGCCCGTTACCGATTCTTTCATCTTTATTTCTTCTTCCACTTATTCTTCCTTAGTTGTTTCATTACGAAGTAATAACATCAGTATCACTCATATACTGATATGTTATTATAAGTATGAAACAACCATATTTCACTATCTATCCATCCAACGGAAAATGAAATCACCGTGCGTGCGTACGTAAGGAATACCGTCTCCACGCCGTGGTGTAATCTATTTTCCACCACCACCATACATGGATGGGTATAATGGTGAAAGTAATGAACATATATGATTATTTTAAAGTGATATTTATTCTGTAATATTATACATACACTTTAATAAAATTCCACGATCTTGGGAATGATATCATCGCTCGTGCGTACGTACGGACTACCGTCTCCACGACGCGATGAGATTCACTCTCCATGTAAACCATTCATGAATGATTATAAAGTATATATAATGAATAATAATGAAATATATGACATAATAAAGATACTTGATTTATGTATATATATATATGTATGTCATTTACTTAATTCCATTCAATTCAAAAGTTAAACGAAAACAGTGTTCATGCGTACGTACGGCCTACCGTCTCCATGAACGGTGTATTTCATTCCTTTTACCGATCTATAATATATATGTATATGATGAATATATATTATATATAAATCAAGTTTTAAATTCTTGAATTATTTAAATCATGATATAAGTAATAATATCAAGAACGACAAGTTGAAACACATACGATAAATAAAATGATTTTACCCAAAACGCTACTTTAACATGGAATTTACAAAAGAACGGGTAATATAAAGTCATAAGTGAAACATATATGATATCAAAAAAATTAATATTAATCTCTAATAAGTCAATGAAATTATTTAAATCATTATACAGGAGGTTAAGATACGTACGAAGCATATCGGACCAATGGTATGGGATAATTTTACAAATCTCATTTTTATCTGAGATTGCTTATTTGCATGTATTTACTGGGGTTATTTCTATCATCCATGTCCATGTTTTATAAAAGTTTATTCATGTATGTTTAAAGTCCTTTTTACCCATTTTGACTTTTACCCCACGGTATGGAAGTAATCTTTCCATTATTTACCCTACAACGTAATTTTTGACTTTTTTGACAAAAGTACGAAGAGAATGTTATTTTTAACTTATACGGCGTGAATGGATTTTTACGGTTTCCTAAAGCCTCATTTTAATGAAGCTTACACTACATGATTTTATGACTATTTTCAACAAAACACATTTATTTTAAAAGTGCATGGCATTTTTTGAAAAGAAAAATATTTTGACGAAGAAAAATTATTTTCCGCAAGATTTCATTTCAAGTGTTTTATCGAAACCATTTTCTTCTAAGATGACATTATTTCATATTTGTATGTTTCAAGTATCATGTCCTTATTACATACATGATTTCACTTTTCTTATTATGAAATGATATCTATTTCTTTTATATGGATTATGTGATGATGGGATGAAGTTTATGAAACCCATTTTATTTATTGGGTTATGCTATGATGTATGATTTATGATTTTGTGGCACACAAAAGAATGATTTCATTATGAGATGGGTGGGACCTATATCTCCCTCAAATGCATTATTTAAAGATTTTATATCTCATGAGATAGACATTGCTGGAACGGTAAGTTAATCCGGTTCAGTGTTACAGGACTGAAACGAGTAGTGAACTCTATTCATAATGGGACTTTGTCCACTAATATGGTCTTGGCAGCAATGCCTTGGATACTATGTAAATCATTACATGTGATTAATGGATTCCACAATTACATGTTTTATTCCAATTCTATTTTATCATGATTGATGTTCCCTTATGATATATGCCTTACATACTTCCATGATTCATGTCTTTGCTCAAGATTTTGATGTTTAGATTTTATGTTCATGTTTTTGCATTCAAATGTTTATGGATTGTTTTATGTTCTCCATGTTTACCCGTAATGGGCATTTGAGATCACCCCTTCTATGTTTTCTTTTCCCCATGATATAAAAAAAGTTTTTGAGTAAGAAAAAAGGGGGGAAGATCCTTATTGGGATATGTTGAAGATCTTTCACCATGATTAGAAGATTTTATTCTGAGTTTCCAAAGACACTAAACTATTAAGATCCTTGCGTGTCTGTTTTTGTTATGTGTTAAGTATTCCGAAAAAGTAATGTATTGTCCATGTACCTCAAGCATTGGGTCTCTATAGTTGGTATCAGAGGAATGGTTTAGTAAACCTTTGGAAACTAGGATGCGAGAACTTTAGTGAGATCCCTATAGATATTTCTAAGGTATGTCTAGGGATGTCCCTAAGGTTAAGTATAAGTATAGGTTATAGTCCTAGAATTACGGTAAAGATATTAGAATTAATCCTAAGATGTAATATATTGATGGTACTCCCCCTTTATTATTTTGTTTTCCCTAGCACGATTTTCGCCTCTCACACTATTCTTTTTGGGTTTTAGACGATGGCTGGAACCCGAAGGAACCGTGTTGATCAATGAAATGGACAATGCAATGATTGTCCTTCTGAACAAACAAATGTTATGGGAGATGAATTGAAAAATCTTATTTCTATACTTACACAAGCTATGAATCATTTTGGACTTCCAAATGAGCATAGAAGGGAACAATATTCTATTGAGTCCTTCATGAGGCAACATCCACCTTCTTTCAGTGGGTCTTCTGATCCACTTGTTGCTGAAAAATGAATCAGTACCACTGAAAAGATATTTTCAGTTCTTCAACGTTCAGAACATGATAAATTCATCTTAGCAGTATATCTTTTGGAAGCTGAATATGATCAATGGTGGAATGTTATCAAGAATACGAGGCCAAGAGATGAAATTGAGTCCATGTAATGGGACGGGTTCAAGAACATATTTTTCAAAAAGTAATTCCCTCGTATTCTTCGAACAATGTTGTAGAAGAAGTTTCTTGAACTAAAGCAAAACGATAATGAATCTGTTGGTGTATTCAAAGCGAATTTTACAAGGCTTTCAAGGTATGCATCTGGCTTTATCATCCAACCTGAATGTAAAATTGATCGATTCATCAGTGGCTTAAAACCAAATCTTCTAAGGGAATTAGCTATAAGAGACTTCAGTAGCTATGAAGAAATTGTGCTTTGTGCTATCAAGGTAGAAATGAAAGTTTGTGCTACTTATCCATCTCATAGTTTTTACAAGAAACGAATGATGGAGTTCAAGGAGAAATATCAGAATAATGGTGAAAAGAAGATGAATGTTTCCTTATGCTCAAAGTGTGGAAAGAAGCACGGTATAGATTGTCTTAAAGGGACTAGAAAATTCATTAAGTGTGGAAAAGAAGGTCATCGAGCAGCTGAGTGTCTAAGTAATGGAAAAAGGGTTTCTAATGATTTTAATAAAGAAAATACTGCAGAGAACGCAGCATCAACAATTCAATGCTTCAAGTTCAAGGAAATGGGGCATTATGATAATAAATTCCATAATCCAAGGGTTAGTGATGATTGACATGAGCAACCACTTAAGGGAAAGGACAAAGGGAAGTCACATGCAATCACTATTGGCGATGTTGAATATGGCAACTATGTGGTGGAATTATTAAGTGTTTATGAAATGGGATTCCAAAATAATGTTGTATACAGTATCGTGGAATATTGGAATATTTATGTATTGGTCTATTGTGGTTTTCAATAATTTTATGGTACTGGTAACCATGGAAAGTGATTGAGATTTTTTTGGAAGAAAGATGATATGCTCATAATGAAGGGATTAGGAGAAAATTAAATGTCTGACAGTATTCATGAGCTCATGACTGATATAAGGAAATAGTTATATCATGGTTCAAGGTTTTGGTATGTGAAAAGAGTTAACTTTTCACAGCATTCATGTTTTCACTAAGATTCAATTGGTATTCATTTTTCAAGAGAATACATGATTAAGTAATTCGAATGTTTGGAATGTGACCAACAAGACATATCTCATGATATATGGGGATCAAAGATGGTATTAACATGCTTGTTATATGAACTCTTTGGTAATCATTTTCACTGTAATATGAGATTGGACAACAGTATTTTGGATAAGCCGAAATATTGGAATGGATTATATTGGACAAAAGTTAGTATTGTTTAAGGATAGAATTTTTTTCGATATTATTGATGGGATGTTATATTATGTAGTTTTAGAAAAAGGACAACCTGTAGGATGGGAGACCGCCCATCACGTCGGACAAGGCTGTGGGAACTGAACCCACAACCGAAGTGCGACTGGACTTTATCGCCTACCACTGGCCTACAGGAAGTCCCCGGTTAGTAAAAACTAGTTTTATTTTATTAAGCTGTATGATATATGAAGTATAAGTTCATTTTTGGAACCATATACGATTAATCTAACTTTAAAATAGACTTATAACTTTTGCTAACCTTTTCTTTAAAACAGATGGAATGACCCATCATTCTATCACATGATCTGCTAACACATCACGAATAAAAATTCAACTTCATTTCTTTAAGGGATGAAGTGGAAATTGTTCAATTCACGAACAAAAATGAGATTGTACCAAAATAATGTAACTATTTATTTTAATTCACCAACTTTAGGTAAATGATCTTGAAAACCAAAAATGTTGCCCTAGTGCTCTTATATCGGATTAACCAGATGGTACCTTAGATCATCACAAATTTATGGCTTTGTGATTGATGGCTTTTTCATAGCCATGTTCTCTACCACTCTCCATCAGAACTTGATGGTTAGATTTTTCTTCAATATCCATATTTTCACCTATGTTCTCCTACGTGGAAACCCATTGATGAGTTAATTTGGGTAACTGTTACATTTCAGACTTTATTTTTTAAAGCCAAGTATTGGAATTATTTTTTACGATGTGGGTTTCTATTAAATAAACTTTCGAGTAGTAAACTATTTATAACCCCGACGAATTTCGAGGGAGAAATTTATTTTAAGGGGGGCAGAATGTAACACCCCGAGATTTTATGAAAAGTATTCTTTTTAATTAATGTCATTTTTTGTACGCTACACCAAAAGGAGCTTGCACAACACGCATCCCTGGCTTGCCTTGCATTACATGCAATCACAACCTTCCACGATAGCGTGTGTAGTATGCAATACCGAGTTTCACTAAACGATATATTATTATAATATTATTATGAACTAGCAGTTATTAATAGTAATACCAACTTTTTGAAATTTTATAAATTTTATATTTTAAAGTGGAATTCATTTTTGGATTCGGAATGTCGAAATTATCTTAGGGTAAAATTTTGGTACTTTTTAGATAACATTCATATTCAGATGAATAGTGAAAATTACTAAATTTTAATTAAAAACAACTTTTTTAATCGAAATAATTAATAGTGATAAATTATTAATTTGAGTGGTTTTAAAGTATATTTAGAATATATTTTCACAATTTTATACAATTTTGGTCATTGGATGTAATTTCACATTTAAACCAGACATAAACAAGTGTCAATCTTTTGATAGTTATTATCTCTTAATAACACGCTATTTGTTTTGACGATGGGAATTAATTTTTAAATTAATTAATGCAACTGATATGTTTTGAATTTGACAAATAGTCATCATTTTTGAATTAATAATATCAAATATAGCTTAGGCCTAATTTTTGGTATTTTTCTGTAAACTTTCATTTTTTGATGAATAGTGAAACCACTAAGTGGTAGTTAAAAAACTGAATTTTTCATAAAACATAATTTTACCGCTTTTGTGAATGGAATTTCAAAAATCTGAGAGACACAGTTGATGTCCGTATGTAAAATGTGGTTCAATGAGATGAAAATAATTTTTGTTGAATAGTAACTTTTTACTTTTATTTACCACGGTTAAGAGTAAATAGGGTAATTAAGGATAAAATGATATTATTATTACCCAAAAACATGTCCTAATTCTATTGGATAAGTGTAATTCTACCAAAAACAACTTTAGTAATAAAATATGACCATTTAGGCCAACTTGGATTAGATTAAGACATTTATTATCAATTTATTTAAAGAAGGGTTAAAATAGTTAAAATCAAAGTATAATAACTAAAAAATTCTTAATATAGGGTTATACATATGATAAATTCAAATATAAATATCAATTAGAAATCTAAAAGGTTTTCCTACATAATTCTATTTTATTTGTAATTTTTAGACTTTAAATAATTTATTTTATTTATGACACAATGATGATGCAGTAATTATCTTATTAATGAAATATTGGCATAATTGATGTTATAACTACCCAAATAAATGTAATTTGAGACTTTTTATTAATTACAATAAATTTATATGTTAATATGACATGTTATTGTTTATTTAATTAAACTTTTTATAATTAATCATTCTGTTATGAATTTCACAAAAATTAATTATCAAATAGTGTCAAAATTGACATAAAATAGTTTTTAAAAAAAATTTTATATTATTAATTTTTATTATGTTACTAAAAATCTAATTTTCGGTCAAATGTCATAGATAAGGTTATATATATTAATAATAAACAACTTGGGGTTCTTTTGGCTTGTTATACTATGTTTATTAACCTTATAGTGTAAGAACACAAAAAGACACGGTAAAAGTAAAATTATCTAACTCAAAGTTAAATATAAATGATATGCTAAAAATAGGAACCTAAACTTGTTTAAATTCTATTGGATGAGATGTTTTCGAACCATCCCCACCTTAGCTTATAAATAACTCAATTTGGAGCTATTAAAAACCGAATATGTCTTTATAATAAAATAATATTTTTAGTTATTCCAAAGGTACCCCTCTCCTCCCTTATAAAAGGAACCTCCTCCCTCTCTTCCTCACACCACATTGAGCCTTCATGCTCGGCCAACCCCTACCAAATTCTCTTATCCACTTTCCTAGAGACATCCTAGAGGTCCTGGTCTTCTTCAAAGACCAATTTTAGTGCCCTAATAGAAGGTCTCAAAGAGGCGTTTCAAAGAAGAGGTAATGCCCGTTACCGATTCTTTCATCTTTATTTCTTCTTCCACTTATTCTTCCTTAGTTGGTTCATTATGAAGTAATAGCATCAGTATCAATAATATACTTATATGTTATTATAAGTATGAAACAACCATATTTCACCATCTATCCATCCAACGGAAAACGAAATCACCACGCGTGCGTACTTACGGAATACCATCTCCACGCCGGGGTGTAATCTATTTTCCACCACCACCATACATGGATGGGTATAATGGTGAAAATAATAAATATATATGATTATTGTAAAGTGATATTGATTCTGTAATATTATACATACACTTTAATACAATTCCACGATCTTGGGAATGATATCATCGCTCGTGCGTACGTACGGACTACCGTCTCCACGACGCGATGAGATTCACTCTTCATGTTAACCATTCATGATTGATTAAAAAGTATATATAATGAATAATAATGAAATATATGACATAATAATGATAATGGATTTATGTATATATATATATATATATGTATGTAATTTACTTAATTCCATTCAATTCAAAAGGGAAACGAAAACAGTGTTCATGCGTACGTACGGCTTACCGTCTCTAGAACGGGGTATTTCATTTCTTTTATCGATCTATAATATATATGTATATGATGAATATATATTATATATAAATCATTTTTTACATTCTAGAATTATGTAAATCAGGATATAAGTAATAATATCAAGAACGAAATGTTGAAACACATACGATAAATAAAATGATTTTACCCAAAACACTGCTTTAACATGGAATTTACAAAAGAACGGGTAATATAAAGTCATAAGTGAAACATATATGATATCATAACAATTAATATGATTCTGTAATAAGTCAATGACATTATTTAAATCATTATATAGGAGGTTCGGATACATTTGTTAAGCTAAGGGATAATTTTGCAAATCTCATTTTTATCCGAGATTTCTTATTCGTAACTATTTACTGGGTTTATTGCTATCATCCATGTCCATGTTTTATAAAAATGTATTCATGTATGTTTAAAGTCCTTTTTACCCATTTTGACATTTACCCCATGGTATGGAAGAAATCTTTCTTTTATTTACCCCACAAGGTACTTTTTTACTTTTCCGACAAAAGTACGAAGAGAATGTTATTTTTAACTTATACAACGTGAATGGATTTATACTATTTAATAACGCCTCATTTTCATGGAGCTTAATCTAAATTATTTTATGACTATTTTCAAAAAAAATATTATTTTAAAAGTGCATGGCAATTTTTGAAAAGAAAATTATCTTGACGAAGAAAGGATATTTTCCGCAAGAATTCATTTCAAGTGTTTTATCAAAACTATTTTCATCTAAGATGAAATTATTTCATATGTGTATGTTTCAAGTATCATGTATCTATTATTTACATGGTTTTAATTTTCTTATTATGAAATTATATCAATTTCTTTTATAAGGATTATGTGATGATGGGATGATGTTTTTGAAACCCATTTTATTTGTTGGGTTATGCTATGATGTATGATTTATGATTTTGTGGCACAAGAAAGAATGATTTAATTATGAGATGGGTGGTCCCTATATCTCCCTCCAATTTGTTGGGTAAACATTTTATATCTCATTAGATATACATGGATGGAACAGTAAGTTAATCTGGTTCAGTGTTACAGGACTGAAACGAGGAGTGAACTCAATTCAGAATGGGACTTTGTCCACTAAGATGGTCTTGGCAGCAATGCCTTGGCTACTATGGAAATCATTACATGTGCTTGATGGATGCCAAAATTACATGTTTTATTCCCATTCTATTTTATCATGATTGATGTTCCCTTATGATATATGCCTTACGTACTTCCAAGATTCTTGTCTTTGCTCAATATTTTGATGTTTAGATTTTATGTTCATGTTTTTTGCATTCAAAGGTTTATGGATTGTTTTATGTTCTCTATGATTAACCGTACTGTTCATTTGAGCTCACCCCTTTTATGTTTTCTTTTCCCCAAGATATAAAAAAGGTTTTAGGTAAGAAAAAAATGGGGGAGATCTTTATTAGGAGATGTTGAAGATCTTTCACCATGATTAGAAGATTTTATTCCGATTTTCCAAAGAAACTAAACTATTATGATCCTTGTGTGTCTGTTTTTGTTATGGGTTATGTATTCCGCAAAATTAATTTATTTTCTATGTACATCAAGATTTGGGTCTCTACAAATAAGCCATTATAAAATATGATAAAAATAAAAGATTAATAATAATGATAACCAAAATAAACTAGTATCACATTATGACCAAAACTGAATCTACAATATCAAATTGAATAATATATATGTAATTATAATGTACATCCCATGTACAAAAAACACAAATTAAAAGACACTAAAAACTCTCAAGTAGGTCATGAACCACATATGCTTCCCCATACCTTAATCCATCATGACTCGTCTCTCTGGAACCGTGGCTTTTCCCTAATCTCGTACTACAAAAATGAAATCTATTTAGGTACTGATCAGGAAGCAGAGTATGTTGTCTGTACAATTCAGTAGGCCACCACAAATGGAATATAAATCAATATCTTGTCAATAATAGTGTGTGTAGCTGTATAAAGGATTAAATACAATGAATATGTAAAATGTTATAAAATCATCATTTATCCTTTATTTTACAACATAAACCCCTAGGATTCCATGGACACTCATATCTAAATACCATCTTCAACCCATGTTGGAGTCTAAACTATTTAAGGGGATATCATAACTCATAATTCCATTGATACCATTTTTTAATTCATATTTGAATATCAATGTTACCATTCATACTATATCCTTGAATGCATTTGTAACCCTTCACCATTTCACAATTGACTAACCATGATACCATTCATAATTTTCTAATTGAACATCCTTATTTCCATTAGTAATTTCACATTTAAATGAAAATATTACCATTAATAATTTAAAAAATCAATAACCATGTTACCATTCATAATATCCTAATATATGAATAATTTTTAAGTTATCATTCATAAACACATAATTAATTCCCAAAATTAATTAGAAATGTAAATTTAATTAAAAATTAAACAATAAATTAATCTCCAAATTTATAATAAATCATTAAAAATTTAATTAATTAAAAAATCCAATTAATTATTCATTTTAATATAATTTATTAATTCTACAATTAATTAATATTCTCGATCTCGTTACTAATTCAATAATTTGTTTATCACATAATTCCCCTTAATAAATTCCATGATTAATTAATCACATGAATCCCATTAATTAGTTCATAGATTATTTAATCAGTATATTCAAACTCAATATCCAATAATTAATTCCACAATTATAATTTCAAAAAAAAAACACTCAACATCTCATAATTAATTCTACAATTAATTATCAAATCATCTATCTCAATATCTCACTATTAATACAATAATTAATCATCTCAAATCATTTATCTCAATATCTCATAATTCTTTCAATATTTACTAATTCAACTCATCAATCCCAAATCTCATAATTTATTCATCAATTAATTATCTCAAATAATCTATCTCAATAACTCATAAATCATTTAACAATTAATTATTCAAAATCTATAATCCAAAAATCCCTAATTTTTCTTCTCTTCAAATAATACGATCACCAAATTAATTAATTAAATCAAGAACTAAGTTTCTAAGAAAACAACTATAAATTCTATTATTACATAGATTTAATTTAAATCAAGACCATGGGTTATGAATTACAGAAAACCTAGCTCAATTCGTTGATGAGTGATCATCCAATGGAAATTGAAAATTTGGATGGAATAATTAGATAGTGTGAGATTTGTATCTAAAATCATACAGGGTTCATATCTCCACTATGAGATTTGAATCAAAATGAACAAATTTCCAAATTACTTGGAATTTGTAATGGAGCTTTATAAATCACTTAAAAAGGACCTGGATTTACAATATCACTACCTTTTAACATATCATCCATGATCTATAATCACAAGCATATCAATTATATGGAGTTAAAAATGTTAGGCCACTAAGCCTTCATATCTGCTCCTCTCTCCCAAATTTTTTCCTGAAAAGACCAAATTTTCACTATACACGAACTATCAGAATATATTTTCCTGAAAAAACTTTCGCACTACGGTTCAACACATGTATTGTATGATCCTCAATGGAAAATTCAATCTCAAGATCATCATCATCCACATCGATCACCTGAGAAGGGTCGGGGTGATACCTCCAATGTTGTGATATATGGATTAAATCGTGCACATCATGGCATTTTTGTGGAAGATCCAGTCGATATGCCACCATCTAGATTATCTCCCCAACCCCCAATTCCCCAATGAATATGGGAAACAACTTTACATTTATTAATAACTGACGGTGACCTAATCTAGAATACACCTGATGGAATACACAATCAACCACTGTAAACATTATGGGTTATCAACATCTATCATCATATGACATCTGTATACTCTGTGTCATATCCTTACATTTCTGAATAAGATAAATCATATATGATGTATCATGCATGAGACTCAATCCCAACAACTCTTACTCACTGACCCCCATCCATTAACTTCTTTTTCTCCATGGCATAACATAAAGAGACTTGAAGGGTTCTATATGAATAGTTTTTTGCTAACTATCGTTATAGGAAAACTCCATTAAATCAATGTATTTCCCTCATGGCCTGCCTATTTCTATAAAACATACTCACATTGGATCCTCAAGACCCTATATAGAACTCTATGACTACCCATATTCTTATGGGTTTAAATCCATACTCAACAAAAACAATGTATTAATCGCTTTATATAAACCATTCTAGAAGTGTGAAGTAAAATACATTTCACAGTACAAAACAATAGTCTATGGAACCTTGTGAAGATAGAAAGTCTCTTGAACATATATTTCTCCCAACTAATCCATTGAGAAATCTTTCTATATTGTCAAAAAATGTTTTAACTTTATCAGCCTATCCATAATCACCTAGATAGCATCATTCTTCTAAGGAACCTACTACAGTTCCACCACAAAGTACATGGAAATTTTATCCCACTTATATTCTAGATTGGTCAATGGCTTAAAAAATACACCAGTTCATTGATGCTTATCCTTCACCAAATGATAGTTCTATCATAATTTCATGAACATTTCTATCTACATTATCATGCCTGAACACAGAAACATTCTTTTTAGGTCATCACAAATTTTCGTCACACCTGGATGTTCCACACAATTCCAGGAATGAAACTCCTACATTTGATCCTCTGGATTTCTCATTGTCACAATAACCTAATTCCTAACATATATAATCTATTTATCATCAATGTTCTAATAAGATGGGGACTCCCCACCTTCATGATTCTATCTCAATGGAAAACAATATTTATCATCATACAATATATCCCAGATCCATATCAAAAGAATTGACTCCAATGAAACTAATATGAGAGTTAACTTCTCCTAATTGTCCTGGACCACAATGATCATTTTATCCAATAATTTTATCATCTTCCAATAAGCATTAGGTGCCTGAACTGCCTGATTCTATGTTTTCCTTCCAAAATTGTTAGCCACAATATTTCACTTCCATGGAATATATAATTTCTCCAAAACAAATTACTATATATACTCAATCCATATCTTTTTATAGATATTGAAATCTCATTTTTAGAATATATACTATAAGATATTGTGCTCAATATACACACAAAAATTCTCACCCAACAAATACTACCGCTAACACATCAAAGAAAAAATAATTGCCACCAAATCATGGTTGTTAGTAGGGTTTTCATTTATGTGTATCAACTGGAAAGACCCATATGCCACAAATCGATCTCCCTGTGTCAACACATCTTTATGTCCAACCCCAAAATCTCTACAAAACTCCGTATACTCTTCAACTATCGCAGATTGAATAAAAAAAATTCAATTACAAATGCATAATGAATTCATGGAAGGAATCCTCACATACTCCCAACTATTTAAACTGCATTTGATTCGTTCTGAATAATGAATGTGGCAGTATAGATCAGGAATATTCTAGGATAGATCATCAATAATATCCTTCTATCTTCACCAACTTATCGATATCACATATTTTCGAGGGATGTTTACAGGAAACCATTCAATGGATCGTATTTGGGTCTACCGACACACCTTCCTCTGAGATGATGTGACCCATGATGTGTAACTGATCAATATAAGACTAACAATTAGATATCTTGGTGTATATTTTATGCTCTCTCAGTTTACTCAAGACGATGACAAGTTGTCCGGCTAGATCTTCATGAGTCTTGGAGTAAAACAAAATTTCATCCATAAATACTATCACAAACTAATCCATGTGCATATACAGAATCATGTCCATCAATGACATAAACACTTATTGTGCATTATCCAAATGAAATTTACTTATTAAAAACTCATATATGGTTTACCTACTTCAAGAAAGTGTTCATGGTATATTAGAAGATTGAACATTCAACTGATGTTATCCAGTGCTCATGTCTGACTTTGATAAGGCAGAAGATCCTCTCAACAAGTAAAATAGATCATCAATATGTGGGATATGATAGATCTTCATCATTATCATACTTTTCAACATTCATTAATCGACACATGGAAATATAGTCTTTCCAAACTGGTTAAGACAAAAAATCATTATATTGATCCACTATACATGCAAAAATGATGCTTTTCACCTTCATCATCCAGCAATATAATAGTATCATATTCTATGATCTCTCACAGTTTCAATGTAATTTTCCCTACTCAGCTTACATAGATACCCAACTCAACAAGGTTTATTACTTGTCTCCCATAGGACATGTAAACTATCACGACCCGTCCTCGGGGACCGTTTCGTGACTACCCCAAGCCCGCCTTCCATAGGCCAGGGGCTGGCGACTAGCACCAAAGGTGTAAATCCTGATAACTGGGAAGGCATTGCCTTTATAAAAGAAAACAAGCACCATAGAGTAAGAAAGCGGAAAATGTAAACACTAAGTACAAGAGAAGTGATGAAAAGTAAATGGGCCAGAATAAAAACCCAAAAGAAAGTACAACTACAACTGAACAAGTACAACAGAAAAGATAACAGTTGGATGGACGGAAGTGGCTCCTGGGTCGTCTTCCTCGGATCCTACCTGAAGGGTAGGAACAGATGGCGCAGCTCCTGGTCGTCCACCATGGATCCTACCTAAAGGGTAGGTACAGATACCCTCCTCCACGCTCTCGCCCGTCAACCTCCTCTGTGTGTCGTCTCTTCGTGTAGTCCACCTCCGGGTATTGACTCGTCGTGTAGTCCACCTCCGGGTACTGACTCGTCGTGTAGTCCACCTCCGGGTACCGTCTAGTCCTTGAACACTCGACCTCCGTCAGCACTGCCTGTCGTCTGCAACCAACACAACGAGGTGCGGCCGTAGCCCGTGCAGGGGTGAGTATAACGATACTCAGTAGGGACCCCGAGACCCTCAAGGTCTCACTAAACCAACAAGGATAACCACAAAGAAGATCTCAACAGATAACCTCTACTTAGGTATATGCCCATACATATACCTAAGATACCATGTAACCCCTATCAATCATGAGGAAATACAAGGATTGTGAAATCAACGGATAACCACTACCCCGAGTATATGCCCATACATATACCTAAGTTAGCAAGTGACCCATCTCAATCATGAGGTAAACACAAGGTCAAAAGTCTCAGCTCAAACCAAGATTTTCATTATCGAAACCGTAACAGCTGAAGAACTCCGTCTCTGGAGTGTACAGTGGTCCTGTCACGACTCCGAGGTACTGCTCACTAACCTATGACTGGTGAGGTACTCCTCTTGTTGAGTACCGTGGGTCTGCGGCCAACTACCGGGCGCTCTGTCCACTGAGGGTCTGTCACCAAATACCAGGCGCTCTCCCTAATAGCCTACAGAGGTACTCTTCCGGTCGAGTACCGTAGGTCTGCGGCCAACTACCAGGCGCTCCGTCCGCCGTGGGTCTGCCGCCAAATACCGGGCGCTCCGTCCACTGGGCTAGTCTACTCACTCTAAGTCATGTCGGTCAAGTAGTCGTCAGGTCTCAGTCGTCTACACGTTCTCCGTACTCCGCTCGCTCGTCTCTGGGAGGGTCCGTTCCACAAGCTACAGGACGATACTCCAAGTATCTCAAATTCCCACGAAGAAGTATCTCAAGGGACCGCCTTTTCATAGGGGTCTCAACGCAACAGACGGCATGTCAAACGGACACCCGGTCTGTGAGTTATTATCCTCTGCGTCCAGGGGCCCGGTTGGTTTCGTAAGTGAACCAACCTAGTGGTATCTCAACTGTACCCCGAACTCACATAGGGTATACTCATAGGGACCGTTTCTCAATGTGATCACCAACACCGCTGATGGTTCGTCAAACGGATGTCTGGTCTGAATGATATCATCTTTTTCCGTTCCAGGGGCATGGTTGGATTTCGGGTACAATCCAACCCGGATATAACCCAACTGCATCCAAAACTCAGGTGGAGGATTCCAAAAGTTTTGTATCGTCAACAGGAACACAATGCAATAGACGGCGCGTCAATCGGATGCCCGGTCTGGAAGTTGTTGGCTTTTTCGTCCCGGGGGCCCGGTTGATTTTTAAGTCAAAACCAACCCGACCGTACCCCAACTATGTCCAAACCTCGAGCGGAGTAAGCCAAAAGATCCGTCTCACTTAGAGGAATCCACCAAAGTCGACGGCACGTCAATCGGACGCCCGGATCTCACGATATAAGTGTTTCCGTTCCGAGGGCCCGATTGGTTTCGTGTACGAACCAGCCCAGCCGAACCCAAAGTTTTCCGAAACCTTGAGTGCGATATACCGAAACGACCGTATAAATCCAAGGATCACATCGCCGCTGAAAACGCGTCGTTTGGAGGCCCGTATCTCATGTTATAGCCAAAAGACCGAAAACGGTCCGAAGACGGGGGGTCTGGGCCCGGGCCGACCCGGCCCGACCCACCCTGGGTCGGACGAACCGGGGCGACCCGACCCGGTCCGACCTGGCTGGACCCAGTCCGGTCCGGCCAGGGTGTGGCCCGGCCGGTCGGACCGACCTGGCTCAGCTCGGCCGCGCGGCAGAGCGCCGCAGCCGCGAGGCGACGCCCCCGCGGGTTGAGGAAGCCACGGCCCTCGAGGGGTCGCGCTGGACCAACGGACGTGGCATGTCGTCGCGTCCCGTGCGTGCGATCCGGACCCGCGCGGCCGCGAGTCCGTTGGCCGCCGGCGACCCGCGCCGCCGGTAGCTTCTGCGGGCCACCGGAGTTGCTTCGGTGGTCCGTTTTCCTTCCCGTCTGCGCCGCTGTTACTCCCGGGATCCGTTCTTCACTGCGGAATCATCAAATCGCCCTTGCGTCACGTTTTGTCATCACCCTCCAAATCCGCACAACCACAAAGAACGGCGGAGGGTTGTCAGGCCGTGTTCGTTTGGCCCGCACCCTCCGCGTTAGATAATAACAACGGGAGAATTACTCAACACATGAATACATAACCCAAAACAATTTTAATGGATTAAAATTGTTTTTATAATCCGGGTTCTTCATATGAACTGAAACAACACAGGTATGTAAAACATCCAGAGAAAATCCCTACCTCGTCAAGTCGTCGCACGCGGGTTCTTCGCGGATTTGATCGCCGCGGAAGGAGGCGATCGTCAGTCGCGGAAGGCATCGCATCGTCGCGGAAGGGTGTCGCGTCGTCGCGGAATACGGTGCACGTCGACAAACTCTGAGGTTCAAAAACAACAGATTTAATTTTAATAATTAAATCTGTGCGTTGTTAAAAACCACAAAGGAGTTTTAAAAAAAACCCGAAAACTCTTACCTCAAATAGAAGATCGAAGATTTCATTGCGGACGAAGGAACGTTGCAGAAGAACGTCACAGAAGAGGAAATGTCGTCGTTGCGGCACACGACGTCGCGTCTTCGATTTCCGCGGTTTCAACGTTGTTCGTCGGAGGCCGGCGTTCTTCGCGTGCTTCGCGTTCTTCGCGAAGAAGGGTGAAGGCACAATAATTCTTTCAAAAGCCTCCCAACGTGTAATCCTCACGATGTGGCATTGGTCTTATTTTATTACAACACCAACGGATTTCAAACCGGTTAAGAAACGAAAAAGAGATAAGTAACGACCCATTAATTCGTAGAATTAATTCAACGAAATAAACCGCCCAATTAATTGGTGCGTTAAGAAATTATGAAAACGTGTCAGTTGACTTTCATAATGACGGGTTTTCTCGGGTGCGTTACATAGAGGAAAAGAAACGGCAGTCTCGTGCGGTCCCCACCCCACAAATATCCTACCATGAGGGTAGGATAATTTTGGATAGCACCCTATCCGGATCAACTCAGCTAAAGCCTCTTTAAGTTGCGTCATGTGTCTTCCAAGTGGCTTAAGTGAAATAAAATAAAGTTTGTCGTACAATTATTTTATTTCTTAACTTTAAGCCCGAAAATTAAAAACCACACCCGAGCAAACGCAACTCCGGAAGAGGCGTTTCTAAGAAAGTACGGGCGCTGCGATTCCATCGGTGCCCTCAGAATTCGATTCTGAGCACGAGTTCAAAAGTTAGAAAAACCCGCTCGTCCGTTCACTGAGCGTACCCGAGCCAAACTTTGGTAAATGATTCCGGGCCCACCGGGCCTCGGAATCAGGTGCCGTCAGAACCCGCGTTCTTGTAAAATTCCAAAGAAAATTAAGCAAAAAATTTCCTTGGAATTTACGGGTCTTTACATTACTCCCACCACAGGGCTTTACATACCCGTAAAGCTTCACCACAAACGTAGGGATACAAAGGCGGTACTGAGCACGCATCTGAGCATTTCTCTCCCATGTGCTCACCTAGAGGTTCCCGTGCTGCCAAAGAAAGTGCACAAGAGGAATCAACCGTTCTCCTAGTATCTGCTCCTGTCAATCCTCGATATCCACTGGGACCTCCGCAAAAGTCGCCCCATCATCAACGTCCAGCTCCCCATAGTCAATGATATGTGGAGGATCAAGCACGTATCTCCTCATTTGAGATACGTGGAAAATGTCATGCATCTGTTGCAACTGAAGTGGATGGGTCAAGTGGTAAACCACCTCGCCTACCCAGCTGAGGACCTATAAAGGTCCGTTGAACTTCAGAGATAACTTGCCTCCCAAGCCACATCTTCGTAAACCTCACCGAGTTGAGACTCGTATAAGGACGTGATGGTCATCCTTGAACTCTAGATGCCTCCAAGTACTGTCATCATAAGGCTTCTATCGGCCCTGTACTGTCCTCATCCGCTCTTGGATGACCTGGTCCTTCTCTAGTCTCACAAGAGCTGCTATGATTTCTTATTTTCCGATAAGAGAAATCATGTCTCATCCCCTGGATAAACCACATTTGTTGACTAATACAGTCAATCCTGACATGAATGATCTATTCATGCCATGGATGCCGTCGTAAGGCCTCGACGTAACTACCAAGAGATCCAACTGTCACTCTCGCCTCCAAGGGTCGAGTCACACTGTCGGCATCAGTGTGTGGTCACTAGGTCTCCTTCAGTAGAAAACTCGAAAGTGAGGGTCAAGTCAACAGTCTTAACTGGGACCACTCAGTATCAACCAAAAAGAAATTCAGGAAAGAAAACATTACAATGATAAGTGTCTTTTCATTATTGCAGCTCATAGTACAAAGACACAAAGAAACTACTGACAATCATCAACAAAACTAGAAGCAACATGATTAATAGCCTCCAGGTCGGAAGCCTGTCCCTCTCTTGTCCATCTGCTTCCTGAGCTCCATGACCGTAGGCCTTAGCTGCCTGAAGCTGAGCTCTCCCATGTCCTCATGTCCCCTACGGTCGGGGTGGGCCTCCTGGTGGTGGTAGTGGAAACATCCCGAAGTGCCATCCACCTCCAGCTGCACGGCCAGCTCCTCTTCCATGGAAACCTGCTCCTTGCGGTCCGCCCTGATCGAACCTCTGCCTCTGCCACGGAGGTTCTTCATTTAGCTGCTGGTCATATGCATGGCGGGTCAGACAGTCACGTGCCATGTGACCAATTCCGCCGCAGGAGTAAAACTGTCCACTCCCGGCACGTCTGGCTCTGACTCCACCCCGGTTTCCCCACACAACTGTACCTGAGTCGTGCAGTTGGCCATCGGTAGGTCTAGTCCTCTTGGACCTCTGCATCATCTGTCTACTGCCTGCTACAGAAGACTCTGCTGCAAGCTGGCTAGTGGTGGGTCCTACTGCTGGAGACTGCTCAGCAAGGAAACTCTCCACTAAGAGGGCTCTCTCCAACACCCCTATCTGCGTCGGAATGTTGTGAGAAACAAAGGAAGCTCTAATCTCTCGCCTAAGACCCTGATTTAAGGTTCGGGCCCTGAAGAATGGGTCTCGTACCATATCTGTGGAGTAGTGCAAGAGGTCTGTGAGTCTCGCTGAGTATTGCGCCACTGACATACTGCCCTGCCGCAGTTGAAGTAGCTCCTGTATACGCACCGCTCTAAGGGTGGCTGGTACAAACTCTGCCCGTAATAGGCTCTCGAAGTCTGCCCATAGAAGTGTCGCCTTGTCATGCATCTTAAGCATCATGCTCCACCATCTTCCTGCTGCTGCCTGAAGAAGGCTGGCAGCAAGGATCACCATGAAATCTGTCGGCGTCCCCACTAGCCTGATGACTCTCACCACAGCCTCCATCCAATCCTCAGCCTCTAGTGGGTCCGTCCCTCCCGGGAACCTGGGTGGCCTCTGGCACTGGAACTCTTGCAATGCGCTTAAGCGATGTGCATCCTCTGCTACTGGGGCTGGTGGCATTGGTGGCCCAACGGGTAGTAGTACCGCTGGTGCCTCCGCTGGTGCCTCAACTGGGATATGGCCATGTACTGAGGCCTCGTTGCTCAGCGGGCTATCAGTACGTACCACTCTCGAGTCTCTAGCTGGTCGTACACGGGGAGGCATCCTGAAAGAAACAACGTGACACGGTAAAAATATTATCCCTGGTGAGCTGACCTAGTTTGAGCTGACATTTAAATAAAACTTCTGGAAATCACCCACGCAATTAGTTTTTTTGTGCACAAAGCTGAAAATTAGTTGTTAGGGTCCTGGTGTATGGATACGTCGGCTGCCTGCACCAACACTGGACTTCCTGAACTGAAAACCACACTCGGTACTCTTAACACTATTGCATCACAGAAAGAAACATCAGAGTTATAAGTTTTGTGGTAGAACAGAACTCCTCTGATACCAATTTGTCACGACTCGTCCTCGGGGCCCGTGCCATGACTACCCCAAGCCCGTCTTCCATATGCCAGGGGCTGGAGACTAGAACCAAAGGTGTAAATCCTGATAACTGGGAAGGCATTGCCTTTATAAAAGAAAACAAGCACCACAAAGTAAGCAAGCAGAAAAAGTAAACACTAAGTACAAGATAAGTGCTGAAAAGTAAATGGGCCAGAATACAAACCCAAAAGAAAGTACAACTACAAGTGAACAAGTACAACAGAAAAGATAACAGCTGGAAGGATGGAAGCGGCTCCTGGGTCGTTCTCCTCAGATCCTACCTGAAGGGTAGGTATAGATGGCGCCGCTCCTGGTCGTCCACCACGGATCCTACCTGAAGGGTAGGTACAGATAGCCTCCTCCACGCTCTCGCCCGTCAACCTCCTCTATGTGTCGTCTCTTCGTGTAGTCCACCTCCATGTACTGACTCGTCATGTAGTCCACCTCTGGGTACTGACTCGTCGTGTAGTCCACCTCCGGGTACCGTCCAGTCCCCGAACACTCGGCCTCCATTAGCACTGCCCGTCGTCTGCAACCAACACAACGAGGTGCGGCCAGAGCCCATGTAGGTGTGATTATAACGATACTCAGTAGGGACCCCGAGACCCTCAAGGTCTCACTAAACCAACAAGGATAACCACAAAGAAGATATCAGCAGATAACCTCTACTTAGGTATATGCCCATACATATACCTAAGTTATCAAGTAACCCCTCTCAATCATGAGGAAACACAAGGATTGTGAAATCAACGGATAAACACTACCCCGGGTATATGCCGATCCATATACCTATGTTAGCAAGTGACCCATCTCAATCATGAGGTAAACACAAGGTCAAAAGTCTCAGCTCAAACCAGGATTTTCATTATCGAAACTGTAACTGATGAAGAGCTCCGTCTCTGGAGTGTACAGTGGTCTTGTCATGACTCCGAGGTACTGCTCACTAACGTAAGACTGCTGAGGTCCTCCTCCTGTCGAGTACCGTGGGTCTGCGGCCAACTACCAGGCGCTCCGTCCGCTGAGGGTCTGTCGCCAAATACTGGGCGCTCTCCCTAATAGCCTACAGAGGTACTC
Source organism: Viscum album (assembly GCA_963277665.1). Classification (NCBI taxonomy): domain Eukaryota; kingdom Viridiplantae; phylum Streptophyta; class Magnoliopsida; order Santalales; family Viscaceae; genus Viscum; species Viscum album. The sequence goes on along the minus strand of OY728155.1, from coordinate 1,609,511,393 downwards.
CTCCAGTCGAGTACCGCGGGTCTGCGGCCAACTACTAGGTGCTCCGTCCGCCATGGGTCTGCTGCCAAATACCGGGCGCTCCTTCCACTGCGCTAGTCGAATCACTCCAAGTCATGTCGGTCAAGCAGTCGTCAGGTCTCAGTTGTCTACACGGTCTCCGTACTCCGCTCGCTCGTCTCTAGGAGGGTCCGCTCCACGAGCTACAGGCCGATACTCCAAGTATCTCAAAGTCCCACGAAGAAGTATCTCAAGGGATCGCCTCGTCATATGGGTCTCAACGCAATAGACGACGTGTCAAACGGACACCCGGTCTGTGAGTTATTATCTTTTTCGTCCGAGGGGCCCGGTTGGTTTGGTAAGAGAACCAACCTGGCCGTATCTCAACTGTAGCTTGAACTCTCATAGGGTATACTCATAGGGACCGTTTCTCAACGTGATCACTAACACCGATGACGGTTCGTCAAACAGACGTCTGGTCTGAAAGATATCATCTTTTTCCGTTCTAGGGGCCTGGTTGGATTTTGGGTACAATCCAACCCGGCTATAACCCAACCGCATCCAAAACTGGGGCGGAGGCTGCCAACAGTTCAGTATCGTCAATAGGAACGCAACGCAATAGACGGCGTGTCAATCGGACGCCCGGTCTGGAAGTTGTTGGATTTTTCGTCACGGGGCCCATTTGGTTTTTAAGTCAAAACCAACCCGGCCGTACTCCAAGTACGTCCAAACCTCGAGCGGAGTAAGCCAAAAGATCCGTCTCACTTAGAGGAATCCACCAAAGTCTATGGCACATCAATCGGACGTCCGGAGCACAAGATATGAGCGTTTCCGCTCCGAGGGCCCTGTTGGTTTCGTGTACGAACCAACCCGTCCGAACCCAAAGATTCCAGAAACCTTGAGTGCGATATACTGAAACGACCATATCGATCCAAGGATCACATCTCCGCAGACGGCGCATCGTTCGGAGGCCCATAGCACATGTTATGGCCAAAAGACCGAAAACGGTCCGAAGACGGGGGGTCTGGGCCCGGGCCGACCCGGCTGGACCCGGTCCGGTCCGACCAGGGCGTGGCCCGACCAGTCGGACTGGCCTGGCTCGGCTCGGCTGAGCGGCCGAGCGCCATAGCCACGGGGCGCCGCCCCCGCGGATTGAGGAAGCCTCGTCCCTCGAGGGGCCGCGCTGGACCTGCAGACACGGCATGTCGCCGCGTCCCGTGCGTGCGGGCCGTACCCGCACGACCGCGGGTCCGTTGGCCAATGTCGTTGCGGCTTAAGCCGCGGCGGCCCTGTCCGGCGGTGCGCCGGGGCGCCGCCGCCTCCGGCCGCCGGCGCCACCACGCCGGCGACCCGCGCCGCCGGTAGCTTCGACGAGCCCCCGGAGTTTCTCCGGTGGTCTGTTTTTTTTTCCGTCTACGCCGCTGTTCCTCCCAGGATCCGTTCTTCACTACGGATTCATCAAATCGCCCTTGCGTCACATTTTTCCATCGCCCTCCAAATCCACACAACCACGAAGAAGGACGGATTGTTGTCGGGCCGTGTTCGTTTGGCCAGCACCCTCTGCGTTAGATAATAACAACAGAACAATTATTCAACACATGAATACATAACCCAAAACAATTTTAATGAATTAAAATTGTTTTTATAATCTGGGTTCTTCATTTGAACTGAAACAACACGGGTATGTAAAACATCCAAAGAAAATCCCTACCTCGTCAAGTCGTCACACGCGGGTTCTTCGAGGATTTGATCGTCGCGGAAGGAGGCGATTGTCGCGTCGCGGAAGGGCATCGCGTCGTCGCGGAAGGGCGTCGCGTCGTCGCAGAATACGGTGCACATCGACAAACTCCGAGGTTCAAAAACAACAGATTTAATTTTAATAATTAAATCTGTGCATTGTTAAAAACCACAAAGGAGTTTTAAAAGAAACCCGAAAACTCTTACCTCAAACAGAAGATCGAAGATTTCTTTGCGGACGAAGGAACGTCGCAGAAGAACGTCGCAGAAGAGGAAACGTCATCGTCGCGGCACACGGCGTCGCATCGTCGATTTTCGCGGTTTCGGCGTTCTTCGTCGGAGGCCGGCATTCTTCGCGTTCTTCACGAAGAAGGGTGAAGGCACAAGAATTCTGTCAAAAGCCTCCCAACATGTAATCTTCAAGATGTGGCGTTGGTCTTATTTTATTACTACGCCAACGGATTTCAAACCGGTTAAGAAACGAAAAAGAGATAAGTAACTACCCATTAATTTGTAGAATTAATTCAATGAAATAAACCGCCCAATTAATTGGTGTGTTAAGTAATTAAGAAAACGCGTTAGTTGACTTTCATAATGACAGGTTTTCGCGGGTGCGTTACTTAGTGGAAAAGAAATGGAGGGCTCGTGCGGGCCCCACCCCACAAATATCCTACCAAGAGGGTAGGATAATTTTGGATAGCACCCTATCCGGATCAACTCAGCTTAAGTCGCTTTAAGTGGCTTCAAGTGGCTTCCAAGTGACTTAAGTGAAATAAAATAAAGTTTGCCATACAATTATTTTATTTCTTAACTTTATGCCCAAAAATTAAAAACCACACCCGAGCAAACGCAACTCCGGAAGAGGCGTTTCTAAGCAAGTACTGGCGCTGCGATTTCATCGGTGCCCTCGGAATTTGATTCCGAGCACCGGTTCAAAAGTTAGAAAAACCCGATCGTCTGTTCACTGAATGTACCCAAGCAAAACTTTGGAAAATGATTCTGGGCACACCGGGCCTCAGAATCAGGCACCGTCAGAAACCGCGTTTTTGTAAAATTCCAAAGAAAATTAAGAAAAAACTTTCCTTGGAATTTACGGGTCTTTACATAAACATCACTCTCCTATGGTAAAAATAAATATTATATTTGTATTTTTCTATCTAATCCAGTCACAAAATTAAAAAAAAAATCTAACAGGTTGAGGATGTAATGTACCCATGTAAAGTGACACTTTCCAAACATGAGAGAACATCCCTTAAACACAGAGATGTGTCTAGACTGTATCCCCACAGGTGTCTCTATTATCATCCCCCCCGCTCATGTACTCCATAAACATGATCAAAACATTTCCAACAAGTGAATAAATAAAGGAATGATAGGCACCAGTATCAAATAAGTAACTAGATAATGTAGAAGCTATAAGAAAAGTTCTTCTCATTATTAATAATCCATTCTCTCTATCCACAAGTGTCAGATTCACTGCATACAATTGTCCTACCCATCTTCCACGTGATGAATTTTTACTATCCTATGATTCACTAACCTTCTGTTCTAGACACTATTACCAAACTCCATGTCCATTTCATCTTCCACCATGTCTAGTATAACTCCATCATCAAACCAAATATGGTGTAGAATATATATTTATTACACTTTGATTCTTCCTAATTGAAAACTCACTAATTGTATTTCATTGGGACATACAGAACGTATGTATATGTCCCATACATTTACAATTCGAGCACTATACTAGTGATCGGGGATAATATCATTGATAGTGGGACTGCCTACCAAAACGATGGAATACAAACTATGTATGGTCTGAAGGGACATAACCTTCCCCTTGGACACACATCCTACTATTACCTTAACTAACACCGTCAGAATGACAGTTCCTTATCCTGGTAGATATACCTCCTGATCAACAAGTAGCAACTAAGTATCATACATGAATAGCCTCACTTATGTTTACCCCAGCTAGGAGAGCATGGTCCACCACCTCAAAAAACATCTTTATCCGAAAAACGATGACATGTGGAATATTATCAATTTTATTTCCATCCTAGAAACAGCTCCACGTAGCTATATCATCCACTTCAAATCATATAGAAATGCATTACATGTTTATAAAGAGCCATGCATAGTCCATCAAATCCATAATCCCATGATTCAATCTGATGTACTCAGTAGCTCCCTCAGGACCTAGTTCCTTTGGATATAAGTGATACAATTAGTTCTCTAATTAGTCCATCAATAAAATACCATCAAGCTATGCAATCCAAGGCTAAATGTCCCACCAGTTCTTCATTGATCCTCATATCATATTGGTAGCCAATCACAATCCTCCTCTTAGTAGGAGTCTCTATATAGTCCAGAATATTCACTATGTAACTAATATAGAACTCATCTCCCTATGTTACATCCTATATGGTAAATTTTGGTGGTTTACACCATTGAAACTCACATGTCAATTCATACATTATCCTCACAACCCACAATAGGCATCTTTCCATGAACTACATGAAGTGATAAATGTTCTATTTCAACAACATCCCAACTTCCACACCTAGAACAGTCAGTTCCTTAGGGTGCACTACTAGAGGAACATCTCCATGCATGTCCTATTTTCATACTATCAACAGGCATTATCATAGAGGTATATCTCTTCAATTTATTACACACATTATAAGACAAAAAATACATCATTAACACATATATGAGAAAAAAATATTCCACAACAATTAATTCCCCAAACACTACCACACAGTCCAAACTAAGGGGTTATCACCCCCATAACCATCCTACACCTCGGTCATGGTTGAAAAAAGGTTAAACTCATTACCATTATTCATGTTTTTTTTTGGAAACCCATTTATCTTCATCCTTAATCATTTTAAAATAATACTAAATTACTTGATAGGAACCGTGTTCTTTTTTATTTCACAAGAATGGAAAAATAGTTCATGGTCAACAACATTCCCAAAACATGTTTTCTCATGCATTCATAAAATGATGAATGTCACAAAATAATCTTGAGTACTAGGTATAACACAAGAAAAATAATCTAGTGAGCTATACTATTCCATGATTCAATTCATAGAATATCTGAAAAGAAAACAATCACATCACATAACAAGTGCACCACCCAGTTTGAATTAATATTCATCTAAAACATAAAAAAAACAAAAAAAAATAATCCCACATTGGGTGCTTAGGTTTTCCACCATACATGGGTTTGGTACTCTTATTAATGAGATCATAACCAATTCTTAAATATTTCTTTTCTACTATATAACTTTATAAAATTGTATGAAAAAACAGATAGGAAATGAAAACAAGTCGATACTACTACGTAATGTCCCGACCTGGGTGCCACAAATTGGTTCCGTGGTTTGGTTATCTACAAATCCTCTGGTGTTCCTCCTTCTATGGCATAGGATCCCAACTACCACCGAGGGTCTAATATAGACTATTGAGGGAATATAACCTCTTTTTAAATTTTCATAAACTAATCGAAAATAAGAAATAATAATAGAATAATAATTACAATAATCAGAATAAACCAGTATCACATGATGACCAAAATTGGAAATACAATATAAAAATAACAATAGACATTCCATAATATATTACATTTCAAGTGTCAAAATGAAACTCAAATATAAAGAAACTGAGAACACCCAAGAATGTCTGGAAGCACATATGGTTCCACTAACCACGATCCATCCCGAAATATCCATAGAACCCAAGGCCTATGCTTTTATCCTATCATTAAACCATGAATTCTATTTGGGATCCAATAAAGAATTCCTTTTTGGCTGTGAGTACATATAAATAGACCACCGCCAATGCAATCTATAACAATATCTTGTCAACAATAATGTATTCAGTTGTATAATATAATTATTACAAGGCATATATAAATATTTATGAAATTATCATTTATTCATTATTTTACCATATAAAACATCATGTTTCAATGGACACCCGAATCTAAACACCTTCTACTGCCCGTGACGGTGCCTAAACTATTCCCAAAGAATATAATAACTCATAATTCCATTTTTACCATTCTTTAATTCATTCTTAAATTCCTATGTTGCCTTTCATAGTTTATCCTTGAATACCAATGTTACCATTAATCCCTTCACAATTGAATGAGTATGTTTCCATTTATAATTTCATAATTTAAGGACATTGTCACAATTTTTTATTTTACAATTGAATGACGATGTTAGAATACAAAATTTCAAAACTGAATTACCATTTTACTATTAAAAACCTATTAATTCACGAATGAATGTTCACGTTACCATTTTTCAACAAACAGTGAATTAAAAAATTCATTATTAACTTAAATTTCATTAATAATTCAATAATTAGTTCATCACATAATTACCCTTAATTAATTCCATAATTCATTATGAACATTAATAACATTAATTAATTCACCAATTAATTAATCATATCAGTTTCATTTACTAATTATATAGTTAATTAAGCATCTCAATATCATTACTATTTCAAAAATTAGGTTTCACCTAATTCTCTTAAATTAATTCCCCAATTAATTTTAAATTTCAGTGCCATTAATTATTTTTTCAATTAATTAATTAATATCCATAAACTGAAAATCCTATCATTAATTCAACAATTATTAATTAACAAAAACAATATTTTATATCATAATTAATTATGAAATTAATTATCTCAAATCATCTATCTTAATATATCATAATTAATTCAAAAATTAATTATCTCAAATAATTTATCCTAATATCTCAAAATTAATTCAACAATTAATTACTCATATAGTCTATCTAATATGTCTTTGTTAATTCATCAATAAATTATCTAAAATTATTGAACTTGATTTCTGATAATTAATTAAACAATTAATGTTTCAAAATCTATAATCCTAAATCCCTAAAATTCCCATATCCTAAGGTAATTAATTTAATCGAGAACTCACTTTATAAACATCTAATATCAATTCCACAATTACATTCACATAATTTAAATTAATTCATTGTGATTTGAATTATATACCTCCTATATCAATTATTTGATGAGTGATCACCCAATAGAGATCCTGAAATTGAATGTAATAATGAAATATTATGAGAACCAAATATAACCCTGGTAGTGGTATATATATTCAACCCATGATTTAAATCGTGATAAACAGTGGTCAAAAGGGTTTTGAATCTATAAAAGAGCATGATACATCTCTAGACAATGTTGAGATTTTAAAGGTGATGCCTATATTTTGTTAAATAAAACTATATTGAATGATTTTTAGGTTTAGTATGACAATAGTGAGTGGAAAGCCAATATTTTGGTTGATCTTCATTAATTTACCCACCCCAATTGGTGAAAATTACTCTTCAAGGAACAATTCCCATTTAATCTATTTATTTAAAAAAACATTATAGTTGTGATTCAATTTTAATAAATTACTTATTATAATGAATTTAATTAAAACGAGTTGTAATCCATGATTAAAGACCTTAAGCCTGATTCCTTATGATAGACAGTTCATTGTTATACTCTATGGTTATGACCATGTCATGTTCCTTATTATTTATGCTTGTTGATTAGTTACATGTACTTATTTCATTATGCCAGGATTGTTTGTCTTGAGCAATGTTATTTGGATAGCTTCTTTTGAAAAGTATAATTAAAATGAATTGTTGATGATATGTGATCCTGACTATTATTCCTTACCTATCTAAGAGCCTATAGAAAAAATAAGTCCTAAAATAACGAATCTATGGATGGACGTTTTATTAAATGTTTGGATTTGTTGGATGTTCTTGGAGTGAAACATGGTTTTCTTTGGTTGGTCTCTCCAGTTAGATTATTTATACCCATAAGTGGCACTAGTTCTCTAGGGGAGAAACTATTGACAGGGTTGTTGAAAAGATTTTTATACAATTCCTCATGTGGTACATGGTCCCAATCTCAAATTCCTAGGAATGGTTCATACATTATACTTTTACTATGATAAGAGTGATATGAGAGATGCATTTTATGGTTATCCTTGTACAAGATCATTGGTATTGGGTATTTCGGGAGCTCCTATAGTGACCCCTAAGAATATTTTATGGAATGATTTTTATGGGATTAGGATGACACATTGGATTTGTTAAATTATTATTCTGGATTACATGTGATTCATTATTATTAAAATAATGACAATGTTTGAATATTTTCTTAAGTTCTCTGCCACCAATCCAAGTCAAATACTTTGGGTCGGTTCACAATTGATTATTTATTTATGATGACCCATCTTCACACCTTATTACTATTTTATATATTCCCTTATTTCAGACATCTTTATTAGGATGATGCATGTCGTATCATTGGGGCCTCCACTGAGAAACCCCGACAAAATTATTTATTTATTTATTACCTTACAATCACTATTACGATCATACTGTTCATTTTATACTACACCAAATAGATTGATCTAGACATTTTGTTGGTGGCTTACAGGGTTAATTTCACACCATTCTTGGATCACCTTGGGTTCCCATATTGCCTTTATGATTGTATGAAAAATTAAAGGGACACATCCAGATTCAGAAGCTTGATTGACCATTCTATGATGTTATACAGGAGTAGAGGACCCAGTTCATGCTTGTGATGCTAGTAATATCTACTTTTTGGACATTTGTATTTATGATTGCAAGAGGTATATGCATGTATCCCCTATTTCATGTATACTCATAATTTATATTTATATAGATTCATAATAATAATAGTTCTTATCGATTTATTATTCAGCTTATGCCAATTTTTTATTTGTATTATATTTGTTCATTTATTACATCTACTAATGATTTTTTTATTTCTATTTTTATTACGTGGGGTTAATCATCATATTTTCATTGACCGTTATTATATAGGATCATATTATATAAATATATAAACCATTCATCTCTTCCATGTCCTATGATGGCATATTCTCCCAATGGATACACGCTAGGCTCTTACTGCTTATCAACATCCTTTGGCATATGGGGAGGTGAGTTTGAGGCCTTGTGTCCACCATATCGGGAGATCATTATATAGCATCCATACAAGATGCAACAAAGTGGTATCATGTCCCTTTTCACTTTTATCTTACTATTTGGGTATTCTACCTGAGACTATGATTATCGTAATTTGTTAATGAAACTATTCTTGCATGTAGATAACCTACATATTGGGGAATCCAAAATTACTTGGGGTGGGTAAATACTATTAATGGTGGTGTCTGTTACAGTTTTATAGATTTCTCCATTGGGTGACACACATGTCTTGTACCATTATAAATAATCATGTAATTACTACGATGGATCCTTCATCTCTGGCTCGATGATATGAGGGCGTATAATGACATGCATCATACAAGGAACCTTAAGACAAAAACACCGTGATTTATTCCCTAACATCTATAAATTTTTTCATGTGTTTATGTTATTTTAAATTCATGATGGGGTACCCTATTTACTTTTATGTCATTGTGATATTTTTATTGTGGGATGATATAATTGGTTGATTTAGTTTACAAATATCATTCTGAATGGGGTTCCTACACATAGATTGATTGTGACCCTTTAATTAACCAATTACTCCACATTAGAAGATTTTATTAACTAAATGTAATGTAATAACCTAGGTTCTATATACTAGTTCGATGATCTGGTTCGATATGTGACCTTGTGCATTCTTCCATGTATGCCACTGGCTACTGACTAGCAGCCATGGTCAATGTTGATCTTGTGGAGAATATACCGCCTTTATCGAAGTTCCACATTACCAAAAATAAATAATAATAATAATATGATATAAAAAATTACAAGACAATACTAGTATCACATGATGAATAAAGCAATAATAAAATAACCAAACTAAAGAAGTATACTTTTTATACCAAATAAATTCCAAGTGTCAAATGAATCCCCACAATTAAGACACTGTCAAATCAAAGTGGTTCCTGAAACCATGTCTAGTTCCCTCATCCATGCTAAATCACAGCTCATCCATCACAAATATCTCTCTTCCCATTATATTGTCCTAGAACAATGAAATCGATATTGGTACCGATCATGCATCATGAGTAGGGTGTGAGTACTACTACATAGGCCACCTCCAACAATGTCTAACATAATATTTGGAAAATAATTGTGTATGTAGTTTTATAAATATTAAATGAAAATAAATAAGAACATATTTATCACATTTAATATTTTTCAAATTAGCCACAAAAACAACCAGTATCCCATTGAAACCCAAACCTCAATGCATTATTCACCTCATTTTTGAGTCTGAAACATTTCACATATTCCAGGTTATCATTTATCACTTCATATCCACTAATGTCTCCACCAATTAAAACTATAGTATAATTCCAACTCAAGGGTGTAGAACATCATGTCTAACACACCAAGGGTATTGGGAGCCTTAGTCCCTGTCCCACATATTAATTTCAATCAATACACCAATATGGGATTTTGATATATAAGACCATCTCTCAAACACATTTATTAATAAATTCCCCAGTATGGGATTTTTATGTAGTAGACCGTCGCCAACACACATCTATAAATAAATTAATCACAATGGAATTTTTATGCAACATAACACATCCCACACATGTCTATCAATAAATTCATCACTATGGGAATTTTAGGCAAAAGAACATTATTTGAAATAATTATTAGATATTTTGATATAAGTATCAAAATAATATTTTATTTTTGTCTCAATTACATGTTGAGGGGTGTATTGTTTTTTAAAAAACATTAGTTTAAAAAAACTATTCTAATAAATTAACAAATCCTCTTTAAGTAAATTTAATCAGATTTGAACTTGGCCCATTGTGGAATTGTTAAAGTATCATAATCAAGACAATTCTGATAGTATCAGAGTATACATATCATAATTACAATTGACATGATTATATTACCATTTCTTGGATTCATTGTAGATCTTAATAATAATTTAGATTTTTTTATCAAATTTATAAATGTTACAGTAACGATACTAAAAAGAAGAATAGTGAAATAGAGATCTCGTAAGAAACAATTAATATATAGAAACAATGTTAGCATGATAAAAACTATTTAAAAATTATATATATCTTTTGAACAAAATGTTAAGGTAGATTAAAAACAAGGTCAAAGGAATCCATTATTGTATACTTAAAATAATGTTTGTCTTTCCTCAACCAAGAAAGCCATCGATACAATGGTCAGCTTTGTTTTATATTCCTATCACAAGAATCCATCAATATAATGTATCATGTTTGTCTTTAAATTGCATCAAGGATTTGATTATAAGATCTGATTCGATATTTTATTATCCCTATAATCCCTCAATAGTAATAAAAACAATCAAATGTATGATTACAGAGAAACAGTTCATAAGGAGACCACCGTGATAGGGTTTCCCTTGAACTAGAAGACTCTAAGACAATTAAAAAGGATAGGAATAAGATATTCAGGTTTTCAAATCATCAGAGCTATCAAAAAATGTGATATTCCTATATAAAATAAATTAAAATCCTTTAAACACTTTGAATGATTAGGTATTTTTAGGAATTTCTCTACTTGTGATATTTATTTCCCAATGGTCATATTTATTCGATATTGTTGTCTTGACTAGGACACCTAGAACACTAACGAATCTATTGTAACTAATTTTCTAATTTCATATTGATTCACAAAATTAAACTAAAAAAACGTTCTCCCTATATTAAAAAACTCTCCAAAATATGATAATAAACTTATGTTAGTTTGATGGACTTAATTAAAACTTCCATTATGATATTCCTAATAATTATTAGTTCGTGTTTCATTAGAAAATATATCAATCCAATTACTAAGACTTTATCAAAATTAAAGACAATATAGAATGTCTTAATTCATTTTAGATAAGGGTGAATCCAAATATAATTAGATTTATACTTAATAAAATTATCATAATAAATATATATTTATATATTTTCATAATTCATTATAACTGTTTTATGTATCATAAAATATAGTTTTTTCAACAAAAAACATATTAAAAGGAATTGAATAAGAAAAGTTACTAATAAAGTATTTAAGAATGTATTTTTTTTTTACAAAACTAAATAAATGTAAAGTTCTTAACTATATTTTGACTCAATAATCACCCACATTTTTGAAATAACCAACCCAAATAGATATTGTTAATTTTTTTTGAAAATTATAAAATCAATTTTTATTTTGGGTTATTTTATTGAGTGTTGATCAAGAAAATATTATCCCCGCCTAATTTATTTAAATATTTTCTATAGAATAGGGTTATATGTTGAATACGATTATCTCCCATTTGTATAAAATCTCTTTTAAGAATAATATTCTCCCGTTAATATAGAAATATTCCTTTACTATGAATTTATAACTCTTTTTATAAGAATATTTTCTAAATTGGAATATTTATCCTCTTGTGTTCTTTTATAAAATAATAGATAAATGTATTATGCCTCATGAAAATGGTAAGAAAAAAACTATATGAAACAATCTAATTAAATATTTAATCATCCAAATAATTGAATCAATATTGAACCAATTGGAACTGAAAAACATTAAATCAAATTTTTAATAGATGAAGAACTCATTCATTCATAAAAACGATTTCTAAATAAAATTGAAGTTCTAATAAGAGTTCAAAAGTTAAATGATTTTAATCATTACTCATTATTGATTTCTCAATGGTCTTTATCTTCTTGAATAATTTTTTATCTTATTCTTGTATTCCTATTATTTTATATGGCGAATGAAAATTATAATCATGAAATTTACGTATTTTTGAAATTTCTTCATTCTGATTTTTCATATTGATTATTTTCATATTCGAATATTTGATTATTGATATATATATTTACTACTATTTCATCATCACTTTTAACTCTTTAACTTCATCAGTATGGCTGTTAGTTATATCTTTGAATGGTTCCTAGAATATTACACTATCATCAATTTTTTCAGATAATTTATAGAATGAATCTATAGATTTATTCGTAAGATTCTTCATATCTTAAATATTCATGTAATGCATCTTGTCAATGGGGTCAATTTGATGAGACCATTTTACCACATGATTACATTACTCCTTGTGAGTCTAATATAATTCATGTAAAATATTTAAATCTATCTCAGTTAAGATCATCCTTTGTGTTAACATCTTTAATGATTCCAATTTTTCATTAATACTTACATGAATAGTTTCCCCTCTTGTTTCATGTCATGGAAAATATGGAATTTTTACTTCTAATTTTTTCATGACTTGGAATATGAAGTCAAATCCATTCGATTTTATCTTATGGACTAAGTCTGATTCATAATTTACAATTTCTAGTAGATTAATACATCTCATTACATCATTCACATCTTTTATTTTCTTCACTTCTTTTATTGAAATCGATTTCATAGATTTATCTCCAGCTTCAACCCCATAAGACAATTCAATGATTTCTCTTTCATCAGTGTATGGTTTTACATGTACTATTTTTTAATTTAGATATTCCGCAACATTTAATGTGAATATTTATATTCATCCATTGATGATTTTTCATCACCGAACATTCAATTTTTTTATTATTCTTGGATGGAAAACCTAATGATGATGCCTTTGATGACCTCAAAGATAAATTATTATTTTAAGATATTTCATTTTCATATTCTCCTTCATTAAAATTCTCTTGATAATGAATTTCTTCATCTTCATCATCTTCATTCTTGTCAACCTTATTATCATCCACTTTATGTTCATTGTATTCTACTTCGACTTCAAAAAGAAATTAAATTTCTTCATATTCACTTTATTCATCAATTCATTCACTTTATTGGACTATATCATCAATCCATGAAGTTCCTTCATCTATTTCATTAAAAAATTCCTCATTTAAGTTACCTTATGTTCTTATTTCACTATTATCTTATAGTTTTGATTATGATTCCATTTTTGGTCAACTGGTGGTTCATGTTTCACATAAACTAATTTAATTTTTTAAATTATAATCTATTAATGGAATATTGGCATGAACAAAAGATATTTCATGGAATAATAATACAACTTACAGAGTAACTTTTTCAGACTAAATTATAGGAAAAATCACATTTTTGGAGACTTCATCAATGTCATCCTTCAAGGATTTTGTATTTCATATGCATTGTATTTTCTTCTTCTATTTTCATATCTTCTCTAATTTCTATATTATTTCAGCAAATGTATCTTCATGGACCTATCTTCAACTGGATTAATTCATAAAATGGGTCCCTCGTACCTCTTTTCTTCTTTCTATTTCGGCCACTCAGGATATACATTACCATGGACTTTATTTTATTTCATTTATCTTTATTGGTTATGATGTATATTCATTCCTTTTATTCTGATCACCCATCAGGGTATTGATTTTCTTCTGGAGATCACCCTTCTTGTCTTTATTTGAGGATTATACTTTTATAGATTTCATTGATAAAAAAATTAATTCAATACCAAAATTAAACCTCATTGAATTCATCATATCACCACTAATTAAAATAATCATCATCATCATTGTATTTGATTCGTTTTTAATGTTTTATAATAGCATGAATTAAACTATTATATTAGTTATCATAGTTAGTATCATAATTATAATTTAGAAAAAGGTTCTTGTCCTGACATTTTCAGTTGTAATAAAAATAAATCACTGAAGATCCATTTTTCTAATGGTGACTATGAATTACAAAATAAAAATATTTTATACTTTCAATGTTTCTCAATATACCTTATTTGGAATTAATAAAAAATTCTTCCATAATGAAATAAAACTTTTATCTCGGTTCAGGTGAGATCCTTTTCAAACCATTTCACAATGATTGAAAAAATAATACTCTTCCTTCTTCTTATCAAAATTACCAATATTATCCGATAATTTTGTGAGAATGAAAATAAGCACCCCCCATATAATGGAACTCCAAAAAAAACTAGATGCTTTCTCATATAAAATTCTTTATACTTTTCAATAAATTTTCAAGGAATGTTTTTGTTTTCCACCCTATTTGAAAAACATCACTGAAATGTAAAATTATCAAACATCTTCATGGTACAAAAAATATTAATCCTCATTAGAGTTTTGTATGAACAGAGATTACCGAACATTGAATATTATAATCATCTTTAATGTGGAAACATACATTCCATAAAATGATTTTTCATTAATCCTTTCATTGAATATGAACCATATGTTGAAATCATTAGTATATTTTGTTGTATTAAAAGAAGAATCGAGTCATTTCGACAGAAGTAATGTTTCTGGTCTAAGAAAATATTAATATGTCAACAATTCCACATAAGAAATACTAAGTTTATTGATGTGAGACACAAGAGGTTCCCCTTTATATAATATATTGGAGTGACTATTCATCTTCCGAATTAAATTCAATAGGTGATATTTAACAAAATCTTATCAGACAATTGAAAATGAAAAAAATAAATAATTTAATTTTTTTAATTATTATGGGTTTGATAAAAAATATATCATCTTGATATTGAACATTATTATAAAAAGACTAAGAAAAATTTTCAAGAAAACATTCTTATTTGAACAAAAATAATATAATTCATCAACAAAGATAAAAATATTTATACTGAAATAGTAAAAAATTTAAAATATGAGAAGAATACCTTTCAGATTATAATGTTATATTGGTGTGAATAACATGTTTATCTCATCATTTTGTAAACTAACTATATTATGATATTTTTAAAACATTAAAAATGATAGTTTTATTATTAAAAAATTTACAATAAGTCATTAATGGTTTTTTATAAGTAAAACATAATATGATTTTTCATAAACAATATAAAATTAAGAAAATATTATGTATCTGAAAACATTTTCTGAAAACATGAGTCCCGAAATTTTTTTATATTTTGTTATCTCATTATCCTTTTGAAAATACTGACTTCCATAATTTTATATTGAAATATTATTCTCGAACCTCGTTAGGAATGAATTTATTTGAAATAATTTTTTCTTGAAATTTTTTTTAAGAAAGGATTAAAAAATTGTCCCCCCCCAATGTATAAAGGTAACCTAATGTAAAGGGATGTGTAAAAAATAAGAAGATTTGAAAGATCATTTTACATATATTAATCATAATTTCCCTTTAATGTATTCAAATCTTTGTGAAGGAAAAGTTTTTTTAAAATACCAGCAAGTTGATCTTTTATTATTATGAATTAGAAAATAATATCACTTTAAAATGTGTGATCCCTAAGAAATTAACACCTAATTCCTATGTGTTCCACATGGGAGAAATTTTATGTGTTCTTACATATTGAAATATAATATGTATTATAAAATAGAATTCTATTTTTAATAAAACACATTCCATAGTAAGTGAGTGTGTGTTCCATCCACTACTTTTGAGAACAACAACATCAAGCTGCCACATATTAGGCTTCCATAGTGGAAAGTGTTGCAGAGTGTTTTTTCATACAAGAATATGAAACTTTTCTATATCCTATGTAATAAACTAATTCAGAATTAACATTACAATCCATTTAGGAACAACCAAATTTAGTATCTGAAATCATTTTATTTAAAAAACATTTATAGAAGAATAGAAAAGTCCTAAATCTTTCATTCCCTTAAGATAATGAAAAAATGATTTCACATATTTTAAATGGAATTCCATTTTATTTACATGATATCTGGCATAAAATAATACTAAGAACATTGAATCTGAATGACTAGTACTTAAGTAAGGTAAACATAATATCATTCCACTAAAAATATTTTGATCAACTGGTCAACCAACCTCATTATGGTCCATTGTGTTTTAGGAACTGATGGGAGTACTAATAATTATAGTATTGGCATATAAAAACATTCTAATAAGATATTTTTTGTACTGAAGTTGGGATATGAAAGATCTTTCAGACTGTTTAGAAACTCAAAATACAAGAAAACATGTTAACTCACCCATTATACTCATTTCTAACTCTGATTTTATAAGATCCACAAAGTAATATGTTTAGGAAATTTGTGTTGATCCAAATATAATGTAATAATCATTTATTAGAACAATCATCATATTTTTTAACATATTTTATAAAAAAATCTATCGTAGATCCCTTAATAAAATTATTTTCCATAAAAAATCATGTCAATTAGTCATACTAGGCTCTAGTGGATTGTTTAAATCCATATAATCTTTGGTATTTTAATAAAAATATTCACAATGTTTTGTATTTTTTTAAACTATGGGGCTTTTAAAAAAATTCCTCCTAAACAAATCCATTGTGAAAATAACACTTCACATCCATTTAAAAATGTTTGGAATTAAATAATATTTGAAAAGGCTTTAACAATACAAATAGGTTCATTTATAGCTACTTATGAATAGGATTCTTCGTAGTCTATACCATTATGTTGATTATAAACCATAGAAACATGTCTTTATTTATTTCAAACTATTTATCCACTTTAATCACATTTTATTTCAGTAACTCATTTTATTCGAATTAACTCAGTTTTGTGAGGTCGTTCAACCAAGGTCTAGACTTTGTTTTTGTCGAAATCATTATTTTTATCCATTATTGCTATAATAAAATTCTAATCCCCAAAAGGCTCAAAATTATATTTAGGTTCAAATTGAAAATTCAAAACTAGATGGTAAATTTCATTTCATAAGGTAATTATAGTCCAATCAGGTTGATCAGCATCTCTAGTGATATTATCACATAGATGATTCCTAAGAAAAAATAGATTTGATGGGTTTTTAAATGTTTATTATACAACATATGGTAAGAAGTAGTCTCGAGGAATAACATGGTAATCTAATTACATAGCTAGAATAAAATAAGAAGTATGTTTTTTCATAGGTTGAAAAATAGATTTAGAAATCTGATTAGATGATGTTTGTTGGGGATTCTTGCAAACAAATAGACTTGTTTCATCAAAATTGACACGCACTATTTCCCCAATAGTATACAAATTTTTATAAAAAATCAATATAAATTAGGAGTAGTGGAATAAAAAATACTATTCCTTCATCATATTTGAGTGAAAATTTATATAAGTTATATTATTCCTTACGTATTAATACAAATAATAAAAATCACTAAATTAAAAAACATTTGGTTTTCCACTAGTCCATAACTCCTAAAGTTTTTCTTTAATAAAAGGATTAATAAAATATCGATATATAGTATAGAAGGTAGTAGTAACTAGTTCATCTAAAAATATTTAACAATTGAGTATTCATCCAACATCCTTCTTGTTATTTCTTAAAGAATTCTATTTCTTATATCAATAACACCATTTTTATGAGCGGTTCTAGGGGATGAAAAGTTATGTTCTATTACATTATTATTAAAAAAGGTTTCAAAATCAGAAATTAAAAATTCTCTACCATGATAACTATAAATATTTATTCAAGGAACATTGTTATCATTTTTAACTTTGGATATAAAATTTGTTGAAATAGAAAAAAGATTCCATTTTTTTTGTGGGGAAAAAATCCAAATTGTATCTTCTGTAATCAACAACAATGATATATACAAAGTATTTTACCTAAATAATATGAATTTGTCCTAGAACAAAAAAATAAATGTGTACTAACTATTAATCAAGTGTAGTTGAGAGTTCTCAAAAATAATTAAAACAATAATTATGTGGATTACCATATTTACAAGGGTCAAATATATTTAAATATTCAAAACTATGTTCTCATAGATCCATAAAAATTATTTTATTAGTTTATTTATGTAATTATCATAGGATAAATTTTCTGAAGCTTCTATTATATTTAAAATATTGATATTACATTGCACTATGGAATGGTATGTATTTTCTCCCTTGATAATCTATGTTAATTATGTAAATATTCTCAAGTCAGTTTGTATAATGAATGTATTCTTCCTATTAAATTTTTCCAACACATATTTCTTATATACAATTCACAAAGTAACCATCAAAAAAAACTAACATATTCATATAAAGTCATTCTGAAGTCCTTTAAAAAATATAACTTTTGTCATTAAAATTAACCTTGAAGAACTATGTTACCTACACTCATAATCTCTCAATAAGAATTATCATAGAAGTTACATTTATAGCTTTCAACCTAAAAATATTTTCAATGAAATAATTCTCTCCATTAATATGACTAGGATACCCATTATCCAGGTACCAATTATTATTTTATTAGTAATACCATTTTTTAGAAAACAATAACAGCAGACATTTGGTACCGAACACTTTTTGGGTATGAAAATGATAGTAAATAATTTTTTTGGAATCTATTTTTTTAAATAGAATATATGGAAACATATATATTGTAATTTATTAATATAAAAATTATTTTTCCAATTACTTCTACATTCACACTTATTTGTAAAATGAGAATTTGTTTTGGAAAAGATATATTACTAAAAAAAGTTACTTATAGTTATAACCCATTTCGAAACTAGTCCCCTGAGAATAAAGTTATTAATAATTTTTTAAAAATATTTATTTAATAGTTTTAAATTTTGACAAACGTTTCCCCAATGAAGAAATTTCAAACATTAGTTTTATAAAAAAATGCTTATCCTATTTAGTAATAGTTTCATAAATAGTTTTATTAGAAATAGTATCATTATTGGAATTAGCATTATAATATTCTATAGAAATAAATAATATATAATTTTTCAAAATACATATCCTTGAGTTGTCCTTATTATTTTTTCTACAACCATTTAAATTTTTAATTATCAAATGATTTGAAAAATGACTGGATTCTTTATAAGAAGAAAGAATATTATCTTATGCTGAGGATGTTTATTTATCAATGGATGTAGAATACTTCTAATCAATATAATTAGAATTTAAAGAAATATGACTAATAATTTATGTATTTATACCTTTTCCATAAATAATTTACTAACATGGGGTTAATTTTTTAAAAATTTAAGTTACTCTTTTGAGAACATTCATTATTAGAATAATTGTATAAGGAATAACCTCCACATGCACTCCAAGTTTCAACAACATTTAAATAAAATTCCCATGGTTATTTAATAAATAATAGAGTTATTTTCTATGTTATTTGTTTTTAATATATTTCCATTTTATCATGGTACATTCGTGTCTGATATGTTCTTCTTTCTTATCACTACTTTCATTATTATCTTTCATATATAGATATTAGAAATAATTCTTCCTAACCATATTGTTCATCATTATAGATATAATAGCCATTTATTTTTTATAATTCTCCAAAGTATTATAATATAATTGAGTAAAAAAATTCTTCTTCTATTAATTCATTACATCTTCCTCAACAGATTTAACTTTATAAGGTAAATTAGCTATAGTATAATAAACTCCTCTATTTTTTCATTTGTTTTTCAAAATCTCTTTTTTAATCCTACCTTATATTTTATAAGGTCTAAAATAATATCATCAAGATTAATATTACTTATCTTTCTCATTTTATCACAAATATTCTACATTTATTCCAACTCGTTGGGAATGATGTATACTGTCTTCTCCATGATAATTTCTTCATCAAGGCATTTTTTTCTCCAATTTGTAGAAAATTTTTTTTATAGTCATAAATCAATGAGGCATATTTGATAAAATTTCACCAGGTAGGAAATAAAAGGCATGAGATGTCACTCTTAACACTTCGCTTCTACCCTCTTGATCCTCTGTGTTTCTAAAAATTCTAACATATAACTTTTACTAAATATTATTAATGGATTCAAAAGATGATATTTGACTATAAATGGTTCGTGCCATAGAACATAACATATGATTGTAATTAAACTGATATTCCTATATTTTATGAGTAAACTTTGTGAATTCTTTATCATTAATTTTGTAATCTCTAGTTAATATGACAAATTTTTCAACTCTTCTTCATCTTATCTCTCTAGTACTGATAGTCATCACTATTGAATATATGTTGTCATTTTGGATTTATATTACCTATTGATAGAATATTTATTAAATATAAATTATATATAGGGTTATATTCTTCTCACTGAAACATGTTAGTGAAACAATTGTTTTTTAGACACAAATTTTATTAAAGAACCTTAAAAACAAACTTGAAATTGTAAAGAAATAAAAGTGCAACTAAATTTTGAGAAGTGGAATCCTACTATAAAACCAATTTTTGGATATCAATATTACATATATTAATATTTGGGTCAAAATAATATGTCCTTTAGGGATCAATTTGTTGATAGGTGAATGGTTGTTAGGAAAAAAATTATTCCAAAAGAATGAAAGTAAAAAAACTCACAAAACCTATTTAATTAAATTCTATCAAATTCAGACTTGGACCATAGTGTAATTATTAATGTGTAGTAATAATGATTAATCTGGTAATATCTGAGTATAGGGATATTAATTATAATATATTCAATTTTATCATATTATCTTGGATTCCCTATAGATCTAATTAATTGTGTAGACTTTTTATCATATTTAGAATAGTTGCGATAAATCTAAAAAATTCAAGCACGGTGAAATAATGAATATTTATAAAACATTTAATATAATATAAATTATTTAATAATGGTGTTCATATATCTAAAAATAATATATCTCTTTAAACCTTAATATTATGTTGGCCACAAACTCTAGATAAATTTATCCAAGGTTTTATACATAAAAGAATGGATTTATTTCCTCAATATAGAAAGCCATAAATATGATGATTCGGTTTGTTCAATCCATATAACCTTGAAGTCCCTCAATTTTATGGATCATCTTCATTTTCCAATTACCAAAAGTCCTCGATCGGATGACCGAATTATCCATCTTTCTATCCTCACAATCCCTCGATCATAATCACAACAATCAGATGAACAATTACACTATAAAAGTTTATAAGGAGACAACCATTTAATGGTTTTGATAGAATTAAAAAATTCCAAGACAAGTACAGATAATAAGATTAAGACAATCATGTTGCGTAATATCTTGATCTCTCTCAAAATGAGAAATTGAGAAAATAAATCGATTATCTAACTTAAAATTCTTTGAATGGCTAGGTATTTATAATCATTTCTCTAATATATCTTCCCCACTATTCAAATTTCTATGAGTTTGTTCAAATGACTTGGACACATGGAACTTAAAATACTCTTTTGAAACAAATTATCCAATATTGTATTGATATACACAATAAAAATTTAAAATAGTTTTCCATATATTAAAAACAATTCGTTAAAATATGATAATAAACATAAGCTATGCTGATGGAATTATTTAAAATTTTCATTGAGATATATGTTATGAGTATCAGTCTTATTTTCATCAATACTGGTTTTGGACTCATTACTAATACATTTTTGGTATTATAGATTACACATCAAGTCTTACATAAAGTCTTATAAGGTAAAATATAACGATTATCAAATCCATATAATTTTATGATAATCATAATGAATAAAAATAATTTTACAGTTGCAATTTATTAGAACATACTATATGTGGGGAAAAAGATTTTTTTATCTACAAAAAACAATCCAAAACACATTGAACATGAACGGTTAGTAATCAATCATTTAATAAAGTGTTTGTGATTTCTAGAAAAAAAGGAATGCCAAATTATTAAGTAAAATTTGCTCAAGAACCATGTCCCACACATGTTTATCACATATATCACAGTATTTCATATATCACATCCATCATTGATAATAAAATATAACCTTCATATCACCTTTTTTAAAAAAATTCTTCTAATTATATCAATACATACTTTATCCAATTCAATAAATTTCATCTTCAGTCAATTCCAATTAATTAATTCAATAATCAATTAACCTAATTAAAGAGTCTCAATATCCTATAATTTTTCTAAATAATATTTATTTTGATTAAATCGATGTCATATTCATATGAATTATAATTAATTAATTCAAAAACTAATTAATAGAATTTAAAAAAACCATATCTCATAATTAGTACAATAACAAATCATTCTAATTCAATTAGTTAATTAATCACAACCATTCCCATAAAATAATTAAAAAAAAAATTTATTACAATACAACTCCCACAATATCCCATAATTAATTCAACATTTAATTATTCCAATTCACAATCCCTTTTATTAAATATTGTAAAAAAATAATTAATTAATTTTAAGAAGGTTAATTGCTAATAATACAATTGAAATTCTAAAATTAAAAACTCATAATTAAATTCAAGATGTTGGGTTTTGAATAATAGAACACCTACCACATGTTTTATAATGAACTTATCCCATCAAAAAACACCAATTTGATAAAAATAGGTCAAACTCATGATGAATAATGATATATTGAATCAAATAATAGAAATAAGATCAAGTTTTCCATGATCAATCAAACTAATATGGAGATCTAACCCCTTTCAATGGGTGGTAAAACATCCATATTTTATCTAAAAATAGAAGTAGGAGATATATATAGAGATTTCCAGTTATAATCCAGAAGAAACTACATACCTACGGAGGTGGGGATCATCAATCCATCATTTTTTTCCATGAACGGTGGTCGAGAGACCTCTGAAATCATCTATGTGCCTCCAAAAAATGATATATCATGATTATGGTAATTTTAGGGGGTTTAGGGATATAGGATGGGGGTTTGAGAAATTCTAAAACCAATTTTTTGGATAATTTAAAACCTTGTACATATATTCATGGGACGTGGAACATTATTTTTCAAACTGTGAACCTTATTTATGTACTTCTTCTGGGGGGGATGTTTATGATAATGAGGGAATTTTTTGTTTTCAAATAATGCACCATCCATGTGAATCCCATCTATTTGTGTTCACATAGCTTACTATGTTGGTCCCATAGTTTGGGAAAAGCGTACGCCAACCATGCATTTCCCCCCTCTTTCAAAATTTTCCCATTTTTCCAACCGAAAACACACAAGACACATCCAAAAAAATAAACAAAAAACAAGTTTAAATAAATATTCTAAATAATCCCGAGAATTCTCTAGAAAATTTCAAGAATGTACAATATCCCCGCCTTATAATATCTCTTCCATGAGTTCTACTCCTAAGAATCTCTTAGACACTAAGTCAAAATTATTTGTGCCATTGATCCAACATATCTGATTCTCTCTCCCATGATACCTCCTGATAAAAACCATGTTTCCAAAATAAAGGAAGAAATGACATCTCCTTTCCATGAAATAGTTTCTCATTATGATCCAACACTTGTATCAGATTCCCCTCAAAGTACGCATTTATCTCAATATCAAAATCATTCACATCGAACAGATGAGAAGGGTATGAGTGATACCGATGAAGTTGTTATACTTGAAAAACATTATATATATAACTTTACCTCTATATAAGAGCCAATCAGAATTCCACTTGCCCAATTCACTCTACAATATCAAATGGTCCAACACACCTGGGCACTAACATGACATGTATTTGTTTGTGGTGGTGTCCCACTCAAGGTTATACACAAAAGAAAACATGATCAACCATTGAAACATCTGGGTTCGTCAATGTCTATTATTATATGAAATGTATCTAATATTAATTTTATTTATACATTTCTGAATTAGATAATGTTGATCCAATGCTCAAGAACGAGACTCATTCCCTACAACACCAACTCACCTTCCTCAATCCATCAAAAATGAAATCTTTGTGGAGTACAATAAAGAGCCTCATATTCTCCCATATGAATAGAATCCCGATAATTGTTGTAACTATAAACACCACAAAATCAAGGTAAATAACTCAATACCCACCTAATTCATGGACACATGCCCATAGAATATCCTCTTGCACATGTATCTTTTTCTCTGACATCCCATATTTCTATTGGTGGAATTATGTACTCAAAAAAATGTGTACCAATCACCTCATGTATTCCCTTCCGAAAGCGCTATGTAAAACATGAATAATAGTCTGAAAAAACACTCTGAGGAACCCAGGGTACATGGATTATCTCTAGAATGTACTAAAATTCCAACCACTACAATAACAAGTTCTTCAATATAGAAAATAAATGTTATACCTTGTTCAAATTCCATTCCACAACCCAAATAGAATAATTATTTAGAGGGTTCCATGGTATATCCACTAAAAATCAATTATAAAACTTTCCCATATCAATTCTATATTTTGAAATAGTTTTCATAATCCTATAAGACATTTATTCTCATCCATCACTTGTTCATAGGTGTATCATTTTTTTCACAAACCTTTCTATCTTCTTTTTCATTCCAAAATACCAATTCCTTGATCATAGGTCATGGTACAGTTTTCTAAAACCTTGTTGAACCACCCACTTTGATGCATGAAATTCTTACATCAGCTGTTCCTTAATACTCAAACGCATAAAAACAAATTGATATCATAGAAGGTCACATCCTCGTCTATTCTCCAATATGATGTTGAATCCCCACCATCATGGATTTCCCTCATGGAAATACAATATAGATCCTTATATTACCTATCATTAAGATGTTATAGCGGTGTATAGTCTATTGAAACTGACATGGGATTTATCAAATCCTTGTAATCCTAAACCATAACATGAATCTCATCCATTAAAATAATCAGCATCCACTCATTATTTGACTCTTCATCTATCTGAGTCTGTGTATTCCTACACAAATTTTCAGCAATCATTTTTCCTTCACATGTGTATATTATAGATTAATGTTAAATTAATGAATTTATTCAACACATATCATCTTTAGGTGATTCATGTCTCACTATGAATATATATACTTTAAGATATTGTGATCCATATCCACATTAAACATCTCACCCAATGTATAATTCCTACATTTCCTTAATGAATAAACCCCTAAAGTTAATTCATAATCATTTGTAAGTATGTTCCATAAAACAAGTCTCAACTATCTAGAGCCATACACCACAAATTGATGTCCTTGAATCAGCACTACTCTAAGACCAATCCTAGTAGCATCAAATAATGTCAAAACTCTACACCTAGATTAGGTGGAACCTAAATATGTGATGATTTCATGACCTTATTCAACTCATTAAAGAAAATCTCACATGCTTCAGACCTGTTTTACATTAACCAACCTTATTATCTACCCCAAATGACTTTCTTCAAAAATAAAAAATTGCAGGATGAATCTCTGATAATATCTATCTAATTATAGAAATCTATAGATATCGATAACAATATTGTGATGCTACCATGAAACAGTTACATACACCTTCTATGCGTCCTTTGAGACACCTTTTTCTAAGATGTTGTGACCCAAGAAGTGTACATGATCAATCAAAAAATAACACATAGATATATTAGCGTATAACTGATTCTCTCTCATCACAATGTAGATGATGTCAAGACAATGGGATTGATCATCATGAGTCTTGGTGTACACATAGATGTCATTATCAAACACAACCACAAATTGATCTATGTATGGATCGAATATTATATTCCTGAAGACCATAAATAGTGTGGATGAGTTCATCAACCCAAGTGACATTATGACAACCTCATAATGGGTGTAACATATTCCTAAAGCACTCTTCAGTTTATAATAAGTTCATACTCTCAAATGATGACCCAAAGACTAGGGTATCAAAAAACCATAGATAAAGGTCCCTTGATTTATACATTCAAGAATGTATGTTATACCCAAACCAGGGTAATCAATCGATAGTAATATCAGAATCTCTCTTGTTATTCCCACAAGCCCTCGATCTTTAAGTTCATTGGACCTCTATCTTCCTATCCCCATAATTCCTCAAACATTAAGGCAATCAGACCCACTATATTTCTATCCCCAGAAGCCCTAAATTGTACACAACAACAATCAGAGTTGCACGAAGCAAGCTAAACAGGATGTTCAGTACGCACAAGGAAGGAGAGTCTCAATCTCTAGAAATCACTTCAATAGAATGTAATCTCTTGATTAAGGGAACAATTGTGAGCTTGGTCAAATGTACTTTTATTTATATCCAATTCATCAATGGTCAGCTCCCTCCTCCAATAGTCGTATTTTTCCTTGAATTTTGGAGGAACTTATACAAATTTCACTCAACCAATGGTTAGTTAGAAATAGATTTTATGACATTATTTCACAATAACATTAAGGAAAATTAAGCTACATAAAAAAATCTATTTTTCTATGTCCAAGGAAAAAATATAATTTAGAATCTAACCAAATTAACATTTTGAGTCTATAAGACATAGATATTCGGATAATGTTTTATAAATAATTCGGTACCACAATTGTACTGATTTCAGATTCTGAATTATGAGGAATTCAAATTTTGAATTTAGAATAAACTTGAGTCTAAATTATAACAAATTTGGAGTTTGAATTATGAGGAATTCAGGGTCATATTTCTGATGAATTTAGAGGTCGAATTTTAGATAATTTGGAGTTTGAATTTCAAAGAATTCACTATCTGAATTTCAGGGAATTCTGAATCTAAATTACATAGAATTCAGAGTCTGAATTTTAGAGAATTTGGAGTAAGAATTTCTGAGAATTTTGAATCTGAATTTTGAGGAATTCAGAGTGTGAATTCTGAGGAAATTGGAGTCCGAATTCTAAGAAATTCAGTGTCTGAATTATGAGGAATTCAGATTCTGAATTTTATAAAATTAATGGTTTGAAAATAGAACATTCTATATCTAATGAATTATATGATTCCGAGGTTTTACATAAGTATCAAAGCTATAGGCATTAGAATAATATGAGTTTGATTTAGGTATATTATATAATGAAACAATAAATAACTAAGGTAAGGATAAAAGTTTCTTTAGATAAGGGAAATTTTCCTTATGAAAATAATCATTTGGGAAAAATAGTTTCCCATAAGATAAAGGGTTTGTGATTTTGAAAAAAGAGAGGAATTGAAAAGTTATAAGGAACCCTTATTAACTCAATAGTATAAAAAAATGTGCTCATGGATACATTCTATTCTAGTTACAATTTATAATGAGTATGTTTAGATCCACAATATGGTTTCCCTAAAAAATAGTGCTTCAGGATGAGTTTCCCTAGGACTCACCCCCCCAGACGCTAAATGATACAAGTATCACACCCAGATTTTGTGAAATATATTTTAATGGATCTTAACTTTTATATATTTTTCATTTCACGAAATATTGAATAATGATTTTGTTATATGAAAACACTGAATGTTGTTAGTGTTTCGTGCAACGCAGTGTTAATCATAAAAAACATGTGAAACATGTACTAGATAGTGGTACATGCTTCCCTATGTTTGGATTATGCTATACATGATAGCAAGTCCCATAAGAAGTTTGTGTTTTAGGCAATAATTGTTTTACGAAACTAAAATATACTATTAATAAAACTATTTAATTAATTATCTCCTTGTTTTTAGAATGGAAGATGTGAATGATATTGACTAAATTATGAAACTATTGTTCACACATGTTTACTATTGTACTCATTTGGTTATAAACTAGTTATTATAAAATGTAAGAACTATTTTAGAATCCTGAAATTTGTGTTCTAATAAAATAGTATTTATTTGTATAAACACCATTTTTTCACAATAAATTAAAAAATACAATATTAATTATTTCTTTTTAAAAAATTTAAATATTATATATATAATAAAATTTTTTTGACTCATCAAATATATTTGATACGTATAATGTTGGAATAAATTTATTTTTAAGAATAAAAATGTGAATTTTTTAAAAAGGTAATTTTACCGTCAATAATTAGAGCTCCCAATTAGAATAAATTTTTTTATTATTTTATAATTATTTTATTAGAAAATAAACTTAATTTTCTTAATTGGAATATAAAAAATACCTTTTGGAAATTTTCTGGTATTTTTCCAAGAAGTTTATTTTTTTGATGAATTGTAATGAACAATGAATTTCAATTTAAAAATAAATTTTCATATAATTTATTTTTATATTTAAATTATATAATAATAATTTTAATGTATATTTATGTCACATATATATCTAAAAATTTAATTTATGTCATGTAATAAATTTTTCATTTAAATTGGATATAAAAAAAATTCAACCTTTTGAATATTTTAACATTAAAACGTCATTGTTTCTTCCCTTCATCAAGATTAATGATTAATTCATATGAATTTTATATATAATTATTATTTTGAAAAAATTATTCCATATTTGGACTAATAATGAATTATAATATCTAAAAATTTATTCTTTTTTTTTAAAAACATATTTGGGAATGTAATTAAAATTAATTATAGGAATTGAGGAAATATTAATAATATATATTTGTTAAACAATAACATAAGTGAAAAAAAACATTGATTAATTTCCATATTCTGTTCCTATACGCATTTCAATCAATTCCCTACCTTCCTAAAAAAATTACAATTATATTAGGAACATTATGTATGGGATACCTCTCAATAGTTTTTTAATTATTATATTTACAAGAATGACACTTATCCTCCGCTAGAAAGGGTGAACTAACTCCCTCAATTATTCACACCTCTAACACCCTAATACTTAGAAAAAAATTTAAAAATATCCTCCCAAATTTCTTGCCTTTATCCTATAAGGAATCCCTTTGCATAAATCCAACCATGGAATAACATTAGTGTAAACCAAATAAAGTTACACAAAAAGGATGTAACGTCCTTACTCAATCTATTTTGTTTTATTTTAATTATCCATAAAATAAATTATTTTTATTAAATACTTATATAATAACCTATGTGACCTTAGTATACTTGTATGTTGTAATTAAAAAGTGTTAACCTTGAACTGCACAAACATCCATCAAATGGGAATCCAACATACCATCCATGTGTATGGAAAACTACTGCCTCACGAAATGATGTCATTCATTTCTCCTTACCTCCTCTCATGGTTTAAAATTATAATGAAAATTATATTTTAATAGTTTATATACGCTATTAATTATGTAGTTATTATTATTTAATTATCTTATTACACATACCTTCATACATCCCATTTTCTATAAATATGATAACTTCTTTTGTGGACTTGGGGACTATGTTTCCTGAAAGCATTGTGATTCATTCACACTATTCATATATTGTTTTAAGTATGGTCCTATGAAATATATTTGATAAATATGAAATAATATTTATTCTGGAATCATAGTATATATATTTGTTTGTGTGTGTAATTGAATTTGTTTCTATCAAAGTGATAGTAAAATGGAAACAATGTTAATGCTTATTTGTAGCATACTCTCTTCATCAACAATTTATTTTAATTTCTATTATACATTTCATATATTATTTTAAATGTTTATATAGTATATATATATGATATTTATATATATTTTAAATTATTTATATATTTTGAATGACTATCTAATGACGATGATCATGAATAATATGTGAAATCATATATGAAAAGCAATGGGGATATTACCATTAATGTAACATTGACATGGAACTGATAATAAACTGGTAATACACAGCCAAAATGAAATCATATATGGTAAAATATATAATAATATAGTTCTATTATAGATTTATAATATGAAAATATTTATTATACAAGTGTATTGAATGAGTACAAAGAGAGTTGTGACATAAGGAAAAAAGCTTTATCATCTCACTTTTATTTTTGTGAGATTTATGTCTTATTGACCACACATTTCTTTTAGTGAGGTGTAAATACATCCCTTGATTATATTCAATTATTATTATCCATAAATTTATGGGTATTCACATATCAATTTTATTATATCTATATTAAGGTTTTATGGTTCAAGATATACGAAATTGTAAAATTAATTTTTTCTTATTTTTACACCTTTGAGGAAGATGCCATGTCATTAACATTTTTACATCTATGAGGAGTATATACTACCCTATGACATTTTATATCATGGATCTATTTATTTATATGATATTTTATGATTCATGTATTGTTATTATTTCATGGGTATTATGATTCAATGTTACCAATGTTGTAACCATCAATTGCAACAATATCATCATTTATTAGGATTGTTTATTATTAAGCTTCCATTAATCCAACATTATGATCCATCTATCCAGAAATATCATAAATTTTATTCTATTATGATTATTCATGATATATTCATGTAATGTTACCCTTTTGCCACTATTTTTTACTTATGATAATTAAAATAGTTTTTAAGAAAATCAGACATTATCTCTCCCTACAGTCAAAATTCAATGTTATTTCAAAACCATGTTTTATAAAAATATATATAATAATTTTATAATACTCCTCTATATTCATTAAAAGAAATTTTTAAATTTTTTTTCCTTTTAAATTTTTTTGAAAGGACTTTCTTTTTTTTATTCCGATCATGGAACATTTCCTTGATTTCAACGACCCAAAATTAATCTTCGAGAGGTATTAGTTTATCTGCTCTCTTAACCATAATTTATTTAAATCTTTATTTGAATGTTTACAAGAATAATTTTTTGGATAATTTTTATTCATAATATTCTCGAAATTCATTATTTTTTAATTTGTTTTCAGAAATGTTTTTCAAATTTTTTTGAAGCGTAATTTATAGGATTTCAAGGAAAAATAATTTCAGAATGTTTTTTAGGTACATTAATAAGTTTTAAAGGAAAATGGTTTATAAAAATTTTGGAATATTCATGTATATGTTTTCAAGGAAAATGTTTTTTATATTGTTTTCAATGTTATTTTATATGTTTTGGGGGAAAATGTATTCATAATGTTTCCTAGAATCTTTTATAATATTTCAAGAAAAATGGTTTTCAAAATGATTTGAAACTAATTTTATAATATATCACCGGAAAATAATGCATGTTATGAAAAATATTTTCTACTAATTCAGGTTTTTACTATGTTTTAAGAGAATAAATTATTATGGACTTTTCCTATTTCGAATTCGAAAACCAAGAGAAACCTTATGATATATGAGATATCAATTTTAAGATGATTAACTGACCATCTTTCTAATGTTTTGGATTTTCATCATTCAAAAGGGTTATTGGGTTTTCCATTTATGGAATGGTTTAAGTTAACCATCAGGAGATATTTTAGAAATTATAACCTCATATGGGGATTTATGAATATTGGATAACATATTCTATCATTTTTTAGTTAACTAAATATTGATGGAATTACTAATCAATCTACATATGGATTTTATGATATTTTAGAACTTTAGAAATAAAAAAACATACCTTTGTTATTAGAGTAAGAAATTATTGTTCCAAACACTACCAAAGAGTGATTTAGTGACGAAATTAATTATTTAAATCTTCCCATGCATATTCATAATTTTTTTTAAAAGGGTCATTAAATAAAAAAATCATATTTATATCATTTATTACGATATCAATGACCTTTCTCAAGCAGCTTTGGGTTATATATTTTAAATTATTTTCATTATCCTAAAGATGTTATCTATCACTCTACTTCATAACATGATTATAATATTTCTATTCCATTCCAAAAGTTTCACTTGAAACCAATGTTATCATTCCTAGAAACCTATTTATTTGATACATTGGGTAAGAGTTATTGTTCCAATTTTCTCTATTTAATGATATTTTTTGTATTAATTTTCAGGAAGTGGGTTTTAAAGAAGGTTACTTTCAAGTATCAAAACATTGATAACCAATCAAATTTCAAGGTGGAAATAAATTTTATGGGTTGTTGAATTTAACACACCTATATTTTTTGAAATATTTTTTCCCAAATTGATTTAAACATTTTGACATTTTTCATTTAACAAAACAATGAATATAGCTTCTATTATCTCAAAGCACTAAATTTAGATTGTGTTTCACACAACTTTAATTTAATTTTTCACTACCCGCAACACTTATATTGTCTTTTGGTAAACACAAAACTATTTTTCACCTTAGATAAGCACAATATCGAGTCCCTTAGATTCGTAATGTTGCACACAATACACAATTTTACTGAACTACAATATTCTAATATTGTTATATAATTATTAATATATTTATTAAATAGCCATTAGAATGGAAGATGTGAATGATATTGACTAAATAATGAAACTACTGTTTACAAATGTATATAAAATGAATCCTTTGGTTTTAAATTAGTTATAAATTAAAGTAAGATCTATTTGAGAATGAATAAATTCTTTTTCTAAGAAATCTATATTTTTTATATAAAACACTATTTATCGCAATAAATTAAACAAGCCCATATCCATGAATGCTGTTATTGAAATTTATGTAGTATGTATTCAATATAATTTTTTATACTCATCCAGTTGATTTTACAGTCATATGATTAGAATTTATCTAATTTTATGAATAAAAATATGTAATTTTCAAAAAGGAAATTTTAACTCCTTTTAATAGAAAACCCATTTTAAATATAATTTTTGATAATTTTATAATTTTATTTTCAATGAATAAAATTAATCTATGATATTTGAATACAAAATTTTATTTTGGTTAATTGTTTGTATTTTTATATGATTTTTTATTTTTTGATGAATGTGAAAAATAAATAATTTTAATTAAAGTCAAATTTTTCTTCCAATATATTGATATAGTTAAATTATATTATAATTTTTATAAACTATATTTAGACTAATATAACTTTATTATTACCATTATTTTCATTATAATCAATTTTTCATTCAAATGGGAAACAATAACAATTCGAACTTTTAATCAATTTTACTTCTAAAACCAATTGTTTAGTCCCATCTATGGGTTTATTTTTAAATTATTTCATAAAAATTATATATATAGAATTAAAAAAATGGATTAAATCTATAGATTAATCATTATTTATAATTTAAAATAATTTCAACATAGCCTTTTACCAAAAATATTAGTGAAAATTACTAGAATTAATTACACTAATTAAGGTAAAACAAGATTACTTAGCGGGTACACATTATCATAAGTGTACAAATAACATAGAGACATGTCCTAAAGCTATTTTAGGGATTTATATAGACAATGTGACCTTTTATATCTAAAATAAAAATTTATTGGAGGAACATGATGTAAGGGATAACTATCAATAGTGTTTGTCATTTTATATTTACAAGAGTACTACTCCTCCACTATAAAAGGGAAATCACCTCCATCACTTCATAAGACCTATAAATCCATTTTTCATAGCCATAAATCACCCAAAAAACATACCCTCTTCCATACCTTCAACTTATAATCCACCCTTTGGTCATAAATCCAACCAATAATCTATTTTCTACAATCAAAAGAAGTATCCCAAAAAAGAGGGAACATCCTTCCACATTCTCTTTTGTTTGATATTTATTATCTATAACCTAAATTATTATAATTAAATGATTATGAAACTGGATAATTATCCTAAATATAATTATCTGTCATTATTATATTGATTATACCAACACCTACACATACAACTATCAATAGGGTAAAGAACATACCGTTCATGTGTATAGTGGATAACTACCTCACGAAATGATGTCGTTATTTTTACATTTACAACCTTTTAAGGTTTAAAATTAAGAAGGAAATGCTATTTTTATATGTTATATATGATCTTTAGCTTTTATTTACTAATCTATAATTACTATATACCTTATAAATTAATTGTTTCCATATTTTATAATTAGGATAAATTTGTTGGTCGATGTGTGGACTACTGCCTCTTCTGAGGAATATAGTTCATTCACATATTACATGGAATTAATTAAAGAAGGGGTTACTAAAAATATATAATAAACATGAAATAATAATTATAAATTGATTTATATATATATATATATATATATATATCATTTTAATTATTTTATTCAAAATGAAAATAAAATTGAAATAGTGTTCATGCTTACATGCGGCATACCATCCCCATGAGCGATTTATTTCATTTTCTTTTTCTACGTTTCATATATTATTATAAATATTTTTATATTGAATATATATTATATTTACTTAATTTATTTAATTATATAAATAATTATATCATGATATCATTAAGATGATCAATAATAATTTGTCAAAACATATACGAACAATGTGGATATTACACAAAACAGAACATTAACATGGAATTGATAATAAATGGGAAATGTAACACCCCAAGCTTCCATGGTACGTTTCTCTTTAAATAATGAAATAGCTTGCATTGTACGCAACTTTGAGATTCTAACACACTATGACCAATCAAATTAGCAATAATGAATTGTAATACCCACTTTTTGAAATTTTATAAATTTTATCTTTAAAAATTGACTTCATTTTTGGATTCGGTATATCGAAATTAGCTTAGGGTGAATTTTGGTATTTTTCTGAAAACTTTTAATTTTTTATGAATAGTGAAAAACAATGAGTTATAGTTTAAATCTGAATTATTATTTAAATAATTATTTATTTTATTTAAATTCATTTTAGGTTGAAATAGATACATAATACTTATATAAGTTCAATGTAATTAATTGGAGTCAGTTTATAATAATTATAGATATAAAAAATTTAATGAACTTTTCACCGTCTTTTACCCATCTCATGGGAGAATTTGAAAATTAACATGAAACTAAATTTTACCACTTCAGTGAGTGGAATTTTAAAAATATGAGAGACACAATAAATATCATGAAGAAAAATTTAGTTCAATAAGATAAAAATAATTTTTTGGGAATAATAACTTTGTAATTGTATTTTCCACGGTTAAAAGGAAATAGGGTAATTAAGGGTAAAATTGATATTATTATTACCCTAACACATGTTATAATTATATTGGATAATTATAATTTTATCAGAATCAACATTATGAATAAAATATGAAGCTATTTGGTTCACATGGATTAGATTAGGACATTTATTATTATTTAATTCAAAGAAGAGTTAGAAGAGAAAAAATCAATGTTTAATAACTAAAGCATTTTATATATAGGGTTTTAATTAAGATAAATTAGATTATAAATATTAATTATAAAGATTAAAATATTTCTTACATAATGGTATTTTATTTATAATTTTTAGAAATTATATAATTTAATTTATTTATGACACAATGGTGATGCAGTAATTACCTAATTAATGAAATATTAAAATAATTGATATTATTGATATCCAAATAAATATAATTTTAAACTTTTTATGAATTCCACTAGTTTTATATGTTAATATGACA
Organism: Viscum album; assembly: GCA_963277665.1. NCBI lineage: Eukaryota > Viridiplantae > Streptophyta > Magnoliopsida > Santalales > Viscaceae > Viscum > Viscum album. Next base: position 1,609,475,562 of record OY728155.1, on the reverse strand, counting down.
AATTAGGTTTGGATAGATGAATTGTTTTCGAAGTAATAATGGTGTTACGAATTATGAAAAAACAAAATATCAAATATTGTCAAAATTAAAATAAACGATTTTTTTAAAAATTTTATTATATTATTATTTGATATTCTATTCCTAAAAATCTATTTTTAGTCCAAAGGGCTTATATAATAATATTTTTATCATTAATGAACCACTTTGGGTTCTCTTGGATGTATATTGTATGTTTATTAACCATATAATATAAAAATACAAAGAGACGTGGTAAATGTCAAACTATTTAATTAAGAGTTAAATATACAAGATAAAGTTAATATAGTAACCCATACCTGTCTAAAACCTATTGGTTGAGTGGTTTTTGACCCATCACAACCTTATCCGTCAAATAATCCATTTTGGATCCATTAGAAACAGAAACTATTTTATTATAAAATAATATTACTAGATTTTCCTATGGTGCCCCTCACCCCTCTTATATAAGGGAACTCCACAATTCTCTATAATCCACACCATCAAAGCCTTTTTCCGTGGAAAAACCCTACCCAAATATCCTCTCAACATCCCTCAATTCCTCCTAGAGGCCTTCCTTTATTCAGAAAGCCAACTTAATGAGCCATTTTGATCAAATCAAAACGAAGAACCTGAGGAAGTGGTAATAATTTCACCACCCTCTTTCAAGTTCTTTTATTCTTCCACTTATTCTTTATTTGTTATTTGCATTATAAAATAATAACACCAAAATCTTATATATAATGTTATGTTATTATAAATATGGTACATCCATATTCATTATTCTATCCATCCTTTGAATGACATGTCACCATACGTGCATACGTACGGCTTACCGTCTCTACGTCGTGGTGTAATTGTTATTCAATACATTATTATTTTGATTGGTATAATAATGTTGTGTAATTGATGTCAATAATGAATATAACATTATAATTTTTCTGTATATATGATATACCATCCAATTATATATTATTTTAACATCAAAATAATTATATTGTCGTTCGTGCGTACTTACGGATTACCGTCTCCACAAACACGATGAGATTCATTCCCCATCGTATCCATTCAAGACTAATTTTCATTTGATGAATAAAAATAATTTTTAAAGACTTGATATCATTCAGGATATTAATAAGAAACATCCCATCGATAACAAAAATTACTCACATAACACAGAATATAAAGGAAAACAAATCCGTTAACACCCGAAACGACAATAATACTAAGATATTATTAACAAAGAAATGTTAAAAGATCATATATGATATCATATTAATGTATATGATTCTCATATAATTTAATAACGATTATTTCACCATTATACAGGAGTTTAACCTACCGTAAACCAAGGAAATGTACAAGGTTAGGGTTAATTTTAAAATCTCTTCATTATCGGAGGTTGTTTGTACGTAATTATCTACTAGGACCTCTTTATCAACCACATCCATGTTTCTTAAAAATGTATTTCAAAACATTTTTACTATTTACTATAAAATGAGTTAATGTCATTTATACCCTTATGTGTTTAGAAAAATATATTTCCATAATTTACCAAACAAGGTACTCTTTGACGGTTTCGGAAAATTTAAGGTAAGAATGTTTTTTTTAACTTACACGGTGGGTGCTACTATTTTCCGCCATTATAAAATCATAAAAACTTCCCTTACAAGCTTATAAGTATATTTTCAAAATAAATTTTTTCTTTATAATTATGTGATTCTTAAATGATCTCAAAATTGAAAGAGATATTTCTCTAAAAAGGGTTTTGATTTCATATATGTCATCATCCTTTGATCGATTTATGTCTATTTGAAGATGATTTATTATGAAAAAAAAACTTCCATGTTGTATTAAATGTTTTGTGATATGTTTGACTATGGATGTGCTATTTTTATACCATTCATGGTTTATTGTTAAAGTATTTACATTTCGGATGATAGTTTTAATATGAATGTTTATGATATGTTTAATCCTTTTCATATGAGGAATGTATTGGAATTAATAAGAGGCAGGTGGAGCCTATTATAGTTCCTAGATATATCGGTAGGTCTCATAAGACAACTGGATGTGGAATTGGCCAAGGCCCTTTCCCAATTCAATATATGGTTTTGGCCGAGGCCTTAATCATTTTAAGACGTCCTGGCCGAGGCCTTGACAAAATGTTTCAGAATGTCCGGCATTATACATTCCATCATTATGAAAATAATATTAAGGATTCATGTGGTCATTCATCTAGTAGAATACCCATGATTATGTTTTATTGTTGAATTAGTTAGTCAACTCATATACCTACCATAAAAGTATTCATTTTTATTATTAGTAAAGGCATGTGGTTTCAATTATTCATCATGCTAAATATTTATGTTATCTTCTTTTTTATTGCTTACCCTTTATGAGGGTTTGAGATCACCCCTTTCTTATGATTCATTTTCCCACTATATGACGAAGTTAGTTATGAGTGACTTGCACGCATAATCTAGTAGGCTTGGATGTTTCTAATGAAATTTTTTGTTGTATTTCTCTTCATGTTGTAAAATTGAACTTATGTATGAACTGTGTTTAAAATAATACTAAAAGGATCAGTCTTTCGAGACATGATTTCGTTGTGATCATGCCAATGTTATATAATAATGCACCTAATCTAGGTAACTATGGTCGGGGCATTACAGTTGTTATTAGAGGAAGTTTAGTACAAACCATGGAAGCTAGATTTAGATAAACACTAATTAGAGCACATAGACCTAAGATGGACTTTGAGGATTACCATAGAATAACTTCCTTGAATTTTGGTATTGTAGAGATTTTGTTAGTTTTCTGATAAATACATCTCTACTTTGATACGAGCCGATATAGGCAGCTCTAGTATAGATGTTGCTAGGGGTAAAACCTGAAAACACTGCTTTGAGATAGACACGAACGGGAACTACTGCACGACAACGGGTCTTGTTGCACTCTTGGATACGACACTCCCAGGGGATATGCTTAGGATAAATCTAATTTTATTTTGAAACAATTATTAAGGGTTTATGCTTATATACTTCCTCATTGAAAACATTTTTATGATAACGGATTATATCCATAAACTGTTTAATTTATGTTATGTGTTTTGCAGGTTTGGAATTATGTATTTCGATTCATAAACTAATCTAGTTTATGCCATTGTTTAGAAATAGCACCTTTTGGAAGGAATGGAAATTATATCAATACACGCACTCCATGTAGTGATTTCCCTCTTACTCGATATAATTATAGAGCAGCTGGTGAAATAACTGGTTTTGATCAGCTTATCACCATACTGGGACATCTCACCCAGGTTATGAATAATAACCTTACCTGTATGGAGCACCCTGATCCACAACGTGGATGATCAATTTTAGATTGATTCATGAGGAAACAACAACAAAAATTAAATGGGAGTACACATCCATTAGTAGATGAGCAATGGATAAATTCCATTGAGAAAATATTCCATCCCTTGGGGAGTAGTGAAAGGGAAAAAGTAATCTTTGCAGTTTACCGCCTCACTGGAGATGCTGATCAACGGTGGTAATTGATTCAAAGCACAAAGGAATATGATGAAGTATAAAATATGGAATGGAGGAAGTTTAAAGAGATTTTCTTAGAAAAATACTTTTCTTGTGACCACCGAACAGATATGGACAGGCAATTTCTGAGTCTGAGGAAAAAGGAGAATGAGAATGTCGTAAAGATTAAGGCTAACTTTACAAGGATAGAGTGGCATGCTTTCGATTATACAGGTAACCCAAGAAGTAACATTGATCATTTCTTTGATAGGTAAAAACCATTTCGCCGTTGAGCATTAGTATCATAGTCCTTCTCATCCTACGAAGATATTGTCTCATGTGCTCTCAAGACAGAAAATGATTTTTCTATGTCTTATGACTTTAAATTAATATTAGAGAAGAAGAGATCTACTGAACACTCTGGGAAAGGAAATAAGGAAACAGGGAAGACAGGAAGAATTGAATTTCCTCCATGTGATAATTTTATAAGGTAGCACCATGGTGACTGTATAAATGGAAAAGGAGTATGGTACAAATGTGGACCAAAAGGCCATCTAGCTGGTGATTGTGAGGGAACGAAAGACACTACGAATGTTCAATTCTACAATTGAAGGGAGATGGGACATTATGAAAATGAATTTCCTAAGTGTTAGGGAAGCTTACCTCAGAAAAGGAATAAGGATAAAGGACAAGGATATGTGATCACTACACCTGAGGTTGAAGCCCCGAAAGATTTGGTGGAAAGTAATTTAATGGTTTACTCAAGTTTAGAAATTGATTTATTTGATTCTGGATCATCGCATTGTTTCATATCTTCCCATTTTTCTAAGAAAATTAGATTTTTCCATTTTATTTAACAATGGAATCGTCAATCCAGACTCCTAAGAGAAGTATCATCTCAATAATGTTTTGTGAATTTGTCCCCATTAAAAAATATAAATGTTCTTTATCTGCTGATCTCATCATCTATCCATGCTTGTTTTTGATATAATCCTCGCTAAGGAATGGATTTATGACCATGATGAAAAAATTTATTGTAAGAATAAAGAGGTTACTATTTTTGATGATGATGATAAAGAACACCTTATCCATAGAGTAGAATCATCACCACATGATTCTTATCTTGAACCACCACCAGTAGATCAACTAAATTCAATTATTGGGGAGTAAGAGAATGAAATAATTATGGGTGAGGAAATGAATGTTCAAATAGATTATGAACCTATTGTGAAAGAATATGTTGATGTGTTTCCAGATGATTTACCTCGACATCCTCTAGAACCAGAAATTGAGTTTTCTATTGATTTAATTCCTATTTGAAGGCCCATTTTGAATTCCCCTTATAGAATTTCCACTGTGGAATTAGTGGAATTAAAGAAACAACTAGAAAAATTGATCAATAAGGGATTTTTTCACCCCAGTGTTTCTCCATGGAGAGCCCCTGTACTTATTGAAATGAAAAAAGATGGTTCTATGAGGTTGTGGATTGACTACAGGTAGATCAATGCTATAATGATAAAGAACAAGTATCCCTTACCTCACATTGATGATTTGTTCGACCAACATCATGAAGATCAATTATTTTCCAATATTGACCTTTGATCTAGTTACCATCAGTTGTGCGTGAAGAAGGAAGACATTTCAAAGAAAGCATTTTGAACCAGGTACGGGCATTACGAGTTTATAGTAATGCCTTTTGGATTGACTAATGCACCCTCTGTATTCATGGATCTAATGAATAGCATTTTCAAGAAATATCTCAATGATTTTGTAGTGCTATTTATTGATGATATCTTGGTATACTCCAAAAGCTACAAAGATCATGAAAATCAATTGGGCATTATTCTAAAGACTCTGAGAAGACATGAATTATATGGGTTGTTTAGCAAGTTTGAATTCAGGCTTCAAAATATTTCTTTTCATTGCCATATTTTCTATATGGAAGAAATCTACATTTATCCTTCAAAAACCAAGGTAATCCATGAATGTCTAAGACCGAATTGTATAACTGAGGTATGTAGTTTTATAGGTTTTGTAGGTTATTATTGACGTTTCTTCAAGAATTTTTCCCAGATCGCTAACCCATTAACCAAGATCACACATAAAGGGGTTAAATTTGTTTTGACAAAAGAGTGTGAAGAATGTTTTGATGAAATAAAGAAATGATTAGCCAATGCTCCTATATTGACTCTAATATCGGGGAATGATGGGTTTGTTATTTATAGTGATGCTTCAAAGAAAGGACTTGGTTGTGTCCTTTTGCAGAATGATAGGGTTATTTCCTTTTCATCATGACAATTAAAAATTCCAGAGCAAAACTATCCTACTCATGATCATGAGTTAGTAGCTGTAATATTTTCTTTGTAGATATGGAGACACTATATCTATGGTGAAAAAATGTGAGATATATACTGATGAAAAGACATTTAAGTATATTTTCTCACAGAAAGAACACAATTTGAGGCAAAGGAGATGGCTGAAACTGCTCAAGGATTATGATTGCACCATACACTACCACCCGGGGAAGGAAAATAAGGTGGAAGATTATTTGAGTAGAAATGATCATTTATTTTTGAACAAAATGAGAGTTAAAAAGGATCCTATATACATGGATCTAGTAAATATGGATATGGGAATAACCATGGAAGGTGAAACATCAATTCTTTTTCAAATGGTTTCAAACCCATCTTTACTAGAATGGATAAAGAGTTCCCAGACTGGTGATGAAGAGTTTCAAAAGAGGATTAATTCTGTGAATGATGGGAGATTGAGTGACTGTGTATGAAGATGGAATTTTGATGTTTTGGAAGATACATTGAGTTCCTGATATACCTGATCTAAAAAGGGAATTTTTGGATGATGGTCAATGTTAAATTTTCTCTATACATCCTAGGAGAACCAAAATGTATAGATATTTGAAGGAACATTATTCTTGTCACAACATGAAGAGGGAGATATCTAATTTTGGGTCAACATGTATGGTTTGTCAACAAGTGAAAGTTGAAATGCAACAGCCTGTAGGAGTCAAGCAACCTCTTCCCATACCTGAGTGAAAATGGGATAATATTATGATGGACTTTGTCATGGGACTTCCAAAGACTCCTAGAAAGAACGATGAAATTTGGGTCATTGTTGATCATATTACGAAGTTAGAACATTTTCTTGCTATAAGAGAAGATTTACCACTTGAATGATTGGAAAGACTATATATTAATGAATTTTTCACAGTTCATGGAGTACCACTATCGATTGATTATGATCGTTATCCACATTTTACATCATGATTCTGGAAAAGTCCTCAGAAAGCCCTAGATACTAAACTTAGATTGAGCACTACCTACCACCCCCAAACTGATGGACAATCAGAACGGACTATTAAAACCATAGAATAAATGTTGAGATCTTGATCACTTGACTTTCAGGGTATGTGGGATCAATATTTACCTCTGGTAGAATTTCATATAACAATAACTTCCATTCAGGTATTCAGATGGCACCATATGAAGCGTTATATGGAAAGAGATGTCGCACACCAACCTGTTGGGATGATATGGTGAAAGAAAACTCGTAGGCCCAAAACTGGTAGAGGAAATGATAGAAAAGATGAAGGTAATCCAAAACCACATCAATGGAGCTCAATGTAGGTAGAAGATCTATGCTGACAACTGAAGGATGGATTTGAAATTTCAAGTAAGAGATCATGTTCTCTTAAAGGTAACTCCATGGAAGGGTGTTATACATTTCGGTATGAAATGAACATTGATTCCTAGGTACATCGGACCTTTCGAAATTCCAGAACGAATTGGGGATGTAGCTAATCATTTGGAAATGCCTCCAAATCTCTCCCATGTTCACGATGTGTTCCAAGTATCACTATTGAGAAAATATACGCCTAACCCAACACATGTACTCACCTATGAAAATGTAGAACAGGAACCCGATCTATCTTATTGCGAAGAGCCTGTCCGGATTCCTGATAACAGAGAACAAATGTTTAGAAACCGGACGACTCGTCTAGTAAAAGTTCTATGGAGAAACCATAAGATGGAAGAGGCAACGTGGGAACATGAGGAACTTATGATGAAGAACCACCCAAGTCATTTTATGTAGTAATATTCTATATGTTTTTAGGACAAAATTATTTTAAGGAGGATAGAATGTAACACCCTAAGATTCCAATGTACGTTTCCCTTTGAATAATGCAATAGATTTCATTGTATGCAACTTCCATATTCTAACACACTGTGGCCAATCTAACTAGCTGTTATAAAATGTAATACCCACTTTTTGATATTTTATAAATTTTAACTTTCAAAATGCACTTAATTTTTGGATTTGGAATATCGAAATTAGCTTAGGGTGAATTTTTTGTATTTTTCTAAAAACATTCAATTTTTGGGGAATAGTGAAAAACACTAAATTAGAGTTTAAAACCAAATATTTATTTAAATAAATATTTATTTTATTTAAATTTACTTTATGTGAAAATTGATACATAATACATATATAAGTTCAATGTAATTCATTGGATTCAGTTTATAATAATTTTAGATATATAAAAATTTTATTGAACTTTTCACCATCTTTTACCCATCTCCTACGAGAATTGGAAAATTCACATAAAACATAATTTTACCACTTCTGCGAGTGAAGTTCAAAAATTTAAGAGGCGCGGTTAATATCAAGGACAAAAATTTGGTTCAATAAGTTAAAAATAATTTTTGGTGAATAGTAACCATTTATTTTTATTTAGAACGGTTAAAAGTAAATAGGGTAATTAAGGGTAAAAATGATATTATTATTACCCTAAAACATGTCCTAATTCTATTGGATAAGTATAATTCGATCAAAATAATCCTGCGGAATAAAAAATGAACCTATTTGGTCTACATGGATTAGAATAGGAAATTTATTATTATTTAATTCAAAGAAGAGTTAATTGAGTTAAAATCAATGTTTAATAACTAAAACATTTTTAATATGTGATTATACATTAGATAAATTCGATTATAAATATTAATTAGAAATTTAAAAATATTTATTACATAATTGTATTTTATTTATAATTTTTAGAAATTAAATAATTTAATTTATTTATGACACAATAGTGATTAATAATTACGTAATTAATGAAATATTAAAATAATTGATATTATTGATATCACAATAAATGTAATTTGAGTCTTTTTATGAATTACACTAATTTTATAGGTTAATATTACATATTATGGTTGTTTAGATGAATTATTTTCCATGTAATAATGCTTTTTTGAGTTCATCAAAAACAAAATACCAAATAGTGTCAAAAATGACATAAAAGTGTTTTTAAACCAAATATTATATTATTAATTTATTTACTGTTCATAAAAATATAAGGTTCAGCCAAAGGACTTATATAATAATACTAGTATTATTAATGATCAACTTGGTGTTCTATTGGATGTATATACAATGTTTATTAACCATATAATATAAAAATAAAAAGAGGCATGGTAAATGTAAAACTATTTAACTACAAGTTAAATCTAAAAGATAAAGTTAATATTTTAACCCAAACCTATCTAAAACCTATTGGATGACTGTTTGTCGACCCATACCCACCTTAGCCTTTAAAAAATCCATTTTTAATCCATTATAAACAGAAAGTAATTTTATTATAAAATAATATTTCTATTTTTTCCTACAGTGCCCCTCACCCATCTTATAAAAGGGAACCCCCCCCCCCTTCTCTCTAATTCAGAACTTCAAAGCCTTTTTTCTCAGCCAAGCCCTGCCCAAATATCCTCACAACTTCCCTCAATTCATCCTATAGGCCTCCATTTAGTCTGAAATCCATCTTAAGGAGCCCTTTTTATCAAATAAACAGGAAGAACCCGAAGAAGATGTAATAATTTCGCCACCCTCTTTCACGTTCTTTTCTTCTTCCACTTCCGCTTTCTTTGTTATTTCTCTTCAAAAATAATAAATACATTATTTAATATATACTATGATGTTATTATAAAAATGGTACATCCATATTCATTATTCTATCTATGCATTGAATGAATTGTCAACATACGTGCGTACGTACGGCTTACCGTCTCTACGTCATGGTGTAATTGTTATTCAATGCATTATTATTTGTATGGGTATAATAATGATGTGTAATTGATTTAAATAATGAATAAAACATGATAATTATTCTTTTTATATGATATACCATCAAATTAAATATTATTTTTATATCAAAAGATTGATATTGTTGCTCGTGCGTACAGTTAGATTACCGTCTCCACGAATGCGATTCGATTCATTCCCCATCATATCCATTGAAGAATAATTTTTATTTTATGATTAATATTTTTAAAATACATGATATCATTCTGGATATGAATAAGATACATCACATCCATAATAAACATGACTCAGATAAAAAATAAGAAAAGGGAAAATGAATACATTAACACCCGAAACGACAATAATGCTATAATATTATTAACAAAGCAATGTTAATAGATCATAAATGGTATTATATTAATGTATATGATTATTGTATAATTTAATAACAAATATTTCAACATTATACAGGAGGTTAACTAACCCTCGACAAAGTAAAATTACATGGTATGGTTTAATTCTACAATCTCTTCATTATCAGAGGTTGTTTATACGTAATTATCTACAAGGACCTCTTTATCATCCACATCCATGTTTCTTAAAAATTTATTTCAAAACATTTTTACTATTTACTATATAATGGCTTAATGTAATTTATACACTTATGTTCTTTTAAATAAATCTTTCTGTCGTTTTCCAAATAAGGTAATTTTGGACCTTTTCGACAAATTTAATGTAAGAATGTTTTTTTCAACTTATACAACAGGTGTGGCTATTTTCTGCCATTATAACATCCTCAAATCTTACCTAACAAGCTTATAAATATATATTCAAAAAAACAATTCATTATAATTTTGTGACTCCTAAATGATTTCAAAATAGAAAAAGATATTTCTTTAATAATGTTTTTTATTTCATCTATGTCAACATCCTATGATGGATTTTAAGTTTATTTGAAGTTGATTTATTATGATACAAAACTTCCATATAGTATTGAAGGTTTTGTGATATGTTTTACTTTGGATTTGCTATTTTTATACCATTCATGGTTTATGGTTAAAGTATTGACATTTCTTATGATATTTTTAAATGAATGTTTATGATATGTTTAAACCTTTTCATATGAGGAATGTATTGGACTTAGTAAGTGACGGGTGGATCCTTCTATAGCTCCTCGATGGATCGGTAGGTCTCATGAGACAACTAGACATGTAATTGGTTGAGGCCCTTTACCAATTTGATATATGTTTTTGGACGAGGCCTTAATCATTTTAGACGTCTTGGCTGAGGCCTTGAAAAAATGTTTCAGAATGTTCGGCATTATACATTCCCTCATTATGAAAATAATATTGATGGTTCATGTGGTCATTCATCTATTAGAATAACCATGATTATGTTTTATTGTGGCATTATTTACTCAGCTCATATTCCTTCAATAAAAGTATTCATGTTTATTATTGGTAAAGGCATGTGGTTTCAATTATTCACCATGCTTTATATTTATGTCTTCTTCTGCTGTATTGTTTACCCTTACTAAGCCTTTGAGCACATAATTTTAGTATGTTTCACTTTCATAGGATATGAAGAAGTAATTTATGAGTAACTTTCAGGAATAATCTAGGAGGCTTGGATGTTTCTAATGAAATATATTTGTGTTGTATTTCTCTATAAGTTGTAAAATTGAACTTATGTATGAATCTTGTTTCCAATAATACTAAATTTATCGGTATTTCGAGGCATGATTTCCATGTGATCATTCCAATGTTATGTAATAATGCACCAACTCTAGGTAACTAGGGTTGGGTCGTTACAGTTAATATAAATTTATAATCAAATAATATTAGATATTAGATATCACTACCACAAAACTATGTTTTCAAGGAACAACCCTTTAACTGCTATGGAAAAAGTGCTGATAAAGGGGGTTCCTTTATCAACACTTTTTTAGCACTGATAAAGGAGGTGCTTTATCAGTGTTCCTTCCTACCGATGATAATGTTTATAATTCAAAAAAATCCTGAAAAAAATATTCATATATAAGGATATTTATATAGATATAAATATAATATATATTTTTTAAATATGTTTTAGATAACTATAAAAAGACTGTTCCATTTCATATATACGAAATTTTTTGAAAATGTGCTTAAAATATTTTAAAAAAACTATTCATTAATATTTTTCTAATTTTCACTGACTAATAATGATTTAATAACAGTTTTAAGACATGAAAAATCAAAAAATAAATAAATAAAAGATCTATAATAAGTTGATATTGTAACTCAAATATCAAACTAGAATAACATTTGATCCAGGTGTCCATTTGATCTCTACAGTATATCAAATCATATAATGGACTGACCTCTTTGTGCTAGTAACTGAGGGAATCCAGTTTTCACAGATTGTGAGGCCAAAAAAGGCTCAAATGTCTTTCAAAACTATGTTTTGAATCAGGATACCCCAATTTTTTCATTCGAATGGATATAAATTCTGATCTGGATGTCTTCTAGGCATGTACCACATATCATATATAATATTGTTTCATTTTCATCAATTTGAGTGGTTGTAGAGCTGAAATGGACTTCTGGATTAGAAGTTATGGTCGTTTTAACATTCTATGGCTCTTTAGATACACAAATATATGTATATTTTCATAAAAATATATATATATGTGTCTGTGTACGTGTGTGTGTGTCTGTGTCTATTTGTGTGTGTGTGTGTGTTGTATATATGTATGTATGTATTTATTTTTTTATTTATAAATACACATACAAAAATATTTTATAAATGTATTTAAAACTAATCTTATAAATATATATTAATATAGAACTAATATATGTATAAAAAATTATAACTATATATATATGAATATATATTAATATAAAAATACATACATATATATATATATATGAATGAATATATATGTATTAATTTTACTAAATATAACTATATTAATACGAATCTATATTAATCTAAAAATAAATATAATTATATATATATATATATATCCCGAAATGGAGAAAAAAACTAAATGGGTTGTGATAAATGTATGAGTGTGTGTGAGTGGAGGTCCTGGGTTCGAGTTCTAGTGGAAGCTATGGTCTACGGGCAAGTGGGAGGGGTTTCACGAGCAATGGCAGTGTGTAGTGAGAGGGAGGTTCTCCACCTAGCACTGATAAAAGAGGGGTCAAGCGATGTAAAAACCTCCCCTGAATAATATATATTTTTTAAAATTTTTTAAATTTATTTCCTTTCATAAGTTCTTGAAAAACATTGAAAAAGGACCTTTTTATCAGTGATTTTTTTATATGCTGATAAAAGACACCTTTTATCAAATCTTTTTTTATCATTGATAAAATGGGCCATTATCAGCACTTTTTATAGCGCTGATAAAAGGGACCCCTTAAATTCACCTCGATTGACAGCGCTTTTCTATCACTGTTTGTAACACCCCAGGTAAATAATGAATATGTCATTTTTATATTTATCCCTATTTGTGAATAAAATTTCAATATTAATTTAAAGGGAACGCTATGCTCGATTGCTGACCCAATACACAACAACGAGTTCCTTTGAAATCTTACGTTGCACTCTAATAATAAAATAATATTATTTTAATTGGTAGTTAACACCTAGCCGTCATAATGTCCAGAATGAACAGAACTAACTACAAAATGATTATATATTATTGTCAAATATTTTTACTCTTTACAATAAATGTTATAGGATTAAAAATGCGAATGAGTCCAATTTTAAGCGTAAACATTCTAATATTTTTTTAAAGCTCGATTAACTGCCTTTTGATGGAGATCCTTTTTTAAATCCACATTTTGACAATTTTATGTGTTATATTTGACAAAATTAAATTATTCTTTAGAATCGGGACCTCAAAATTTAATTTGTGTAAATTTTTCGTATCTTTCTGATAAAGTTCATTTTTTAATGAATAGTGAAAATGTTGTATTTTAATTCAAAACCCCTTTTTAATATAATTTATTTAAATGATTAGATTATATTTTTAATTGTTTTTAATGTAAAATTAGAATATTTTTTTACCATTTAATCAAATAGTGGTCCTTGGAATTAATTTCACTTTGAAATTGGACTTAAACTAGTGTCAATCTTTTAATAGATATTGTTTCATAAAAACATGATATTTGTTTTGACAGTGGGAATTAATTATTAAATTCATTAATGCAACTTATAAGTTTTGAATTTTGTAAAATAGAAATCATTTTTGAGTTCTGAATATCAAATATAGCTTAGGGTGAATTTTTGGTATTTTTCTGAAAAACTTCAATATTAGATGAATAGTGAAACCACAAAGTTGTAGTTAAAGAAACTGGTTTTTCGTTTAAATGAAACTTTTCCACCTCTGTGTTTTGAATTTCACAAATCCAACATACATGGTTGTCATTAAGATGTAAAATTTGGTTCAATGGGATTAAAATATTTTTTTGGTGAACAGTAACTGTTATGTTTTTAATCGCGATTAGAGGTAATTAGTGTAGTTTAAGGTAAAAATAATATTTTAATAATATTAAATGACTTAGACACATGTCCTACACTCATTTGATGTGTCATGGCCGACCAAGACAATCCATGGGCGAACGTGGGGACCCCATGGAGCCACTTTGGTTGGAAAATGACATAAATAACTTTTTATTTAAAGTTAAAATAAAAATGTCACAAGCATGAGATGTTTCACTAAAACAATTTTTAAATGGTGTTATAAAAGTCATATTTTTTAGTATAAATATTAATTATAAAGATAACAAGATTTACCACATCATGATAATTTTTTTATAATTTTTAGAGATAAACTAAATTAAATTATTTATGACATCATGACGATGCAGTGATTACCTCATTAATAAAGGATTTAAATAAAATGAAAAGATAATGTTAAAACTATAATATAAACTTGTCAAAGACCTATTGGATTAGTATATTTCTAACCCTTTCCACATTATCCTCTAAATAAATCAGTGTGGGACCTTTAAAATCCGAAAATTATTTGAAAATAACGTAGCAGTTTGTAACTTTCCAAGAGTGCCCCTCCTCTCCTCTTATAAAAGGCCCCCACCTCTACCACCTTACACACACCTCTCAAGCCTTTGGCTCGGCCAAACCCTGCCCATTTCATCACTAAACATATATCTATTCATCATTGAAGCCTCACTTTGGGCAGAATCCTTTCCAAGGAAGCCTTTGAGCTCAAATCAATGGAAGTTACTCGATTTAAAGGTAATGTCTTCCCTTGTGTTCTTTGGTTTTATTTTGCTTCTCCAACCCCCTAAACTCTTTTTATTATTTTATTTTGTAACAACACCGGTATATTAAATATACTAGGATTTTGTTATGTGATTTATTAGAGCTACACTTACACACACCTTCGTCTAATGGTTAAAGAACATACTATTTCTGTGGATGGCGAATTACTACCTCACGAAACGATGATTGTTCAATATTCATTTAACACCTTCAAAGCTGTCCATTAAGGTGTCACTATATTTATATATGATATATAATATGTTTATTATTTCTTTAAGGTTATGTATTTTTCATTTATGGCATACCTTTATGGTTTCCATTATGGGTAAACGCAATATCTTCATTTTAGGAAGTGCGGACTACCACCCCATCAAAGTGATTTGATTTGTTAATGCCATATGTGGGACGTATAAAGGATGTAATTAATGGTATTACATATTTTATCCTGATGGAATTATAATATAACATTATATCTTTATTATTTCATTCCATTTAATACAAAAAATAAATAAATGAAAGTAGCGTTCATGTGTACGTACGGCTTACCGTCACCATGAACAGTGCATTTCATTTCGTATCTCCAAATGTTATGTACTATTATAAGTACATATATATAATAGATATATATGTAATATATTACATCTAAATGATGGATATCATTCTGTAATTATAATATATATCTCTCTCATTTTGTTTTAATTCCATTAATATGACAAAAAAATGAAAGTAGCGTTCATGCGTACGTACGCCCTACAGTCTCCATGAACGGTGCTTTTAATTTTTTATCTCCAAATGATATGGAATAGTATAAAATGAATATATACTGGATATATATTATATTTAGAGCATAAATACTATTCTGGAGATGATTTACATATAACTATGGAAAATACTTTTCCAACATGTTCAATTTTTACTCATGTACTGAACATCGACAAAAACGTCTGATATGAACCCACTTTATTAACCAATTATTATAAAATTATAATATGTGATATGAACTGAATAATAATATTTAAAGGAGGTCCTTAAGCAATTATAAATTGACCAAATTTAATTATTCAGGAGATTATTGAACGATCGAGTCATGTCAGACACGAGGTAAGGGATCATACTCCTCTGGTTCTTTTTAAGTACACTCTTTTCTGTCATTCCTTTTAAGCTCATATTTCTTGTGATTTGGATGTTCTTTTATATTACTCTTTCTATAATTTTTATGTTCATATGATGAGAGACCCTATTATCTCTCATCAATCCATTTTGGAAGTATTGAGTGGTGCCATTAGGCTGCTGAATTTTCGTAAGAGATCTAACCTCTCTCTTTCTTTTTAAGTACTCGCCTTTATGTCACTTCCTTTAAGCTCCTCTTTGTTATAATGGGGGATGTTCTTATATATTCATCTAGCTGTAAATTCTATTTTAATTAGATGAGAGACCCTATTTGATCTCATCAATTTATTTTTGAATGTTTTAAGTGGTGCCGTTAGGTTGTCGAGTTTTCGTAAGAGATTTTTCATCTCACTTTTATTCCCATGAGATTTATGCTACATTTTCCACAATTTCCTTTGAGTGGTGTATGTACTGACCATTATTTTACTCATTGTGTAATATACTTTTATTTATGAGTATTTACATCAATGTTGTTTTGTCCTTTTTTCACAGGGTGTATGTTTCGAAAGATACCCATGTCGGTAAGGGAACCTTTCACCCTCCTCTTTTTAAAAGACTTCTTTTGTTATATCCGTTAATTCACATAACGTAATGTTGGGATATGTTCTTCTATATCCTTAGTGATTTAAAGTTTATGTCCAAGTGATGAGATCCCATTTTTATCTCTCATCAACTCATTTTCTGAAATTTGAAGTGACGCCGTTAGGCTGTCAATTTTTTGCAAGGGGACTTCTTAACCCAATTTTGATTCTTTGGGATAAGCATGTACTCCTCGAATATGTCGTTATATGAATATGTGTGAATAACCTCTGATTGTTTTACACTTAATATCCACTTATATTTGGTGTATAATTTTGTCACACATAATTATGTAATTGATTTATCCTTAATCCAAGGATACCGTCTTTGTATTAGACGTCGTCTCCTTTAATTGAGGCATATTTTTTTATACACAACCTTATATTATACAATGTATAAACCCCTTTGACTTTTACGTTTATCCGAATGGAATCTTTTTTATACAAAGCATTTTACTAAACAACAAAAGTGAATGTTTTTGTCGTACGTATGCGGTGACAACGACTTCTCCGCCGCCATGACCATTATTTGATTGTCGGCTTCCTCTACAAGCCATACCTTTTTTTAAAAGAAAAATAAATAACATGTTTTACTTTTCTTTTATTTTGGTATTGAAAATGGTTTTCATAATGTTTTTATATCAATGTGTTGTATTGATAAATTGTGATTGAAAAGTGGAAATGTTATGTTTCCTTTATGCATGTTTTATGTGATACGATTATGTTATGGTTCATGGGAATTATTATGAAGACAGGTGATTCGGTGATAAAATAAGGGCGGGTGAGCCCGATAGAGCTCTCAAATGCATTGGGTAACGCGAAGGGGTTAAACGTTAAGGTTTTTATGAAGAGATTTAGGGAATATACTGTGATGGGTATTCCAAACGTAACCAAGAGGGTTACTCCCTATGTAAGAATGTTATGAATGACTCAAGTTTCCTTTATGTCTTATGATTTATATGATTTATTCAAGATTTTATGAGGTATGTTAAAGTGAATATGTTTTATTGGTAAAGTATGATTTCATTATTATGTATACATGTACTCATGTTTCCTTTCGATACATTTTATAACCCTTACTGAGCTTTTTATGCTCATCCCAAGTTTTTAAAATGTTTTTCACAGGTCAAGGGAAGGGTACATGATATGATGATAGTGTCAAGGAAGTGTCAAGAAAGAATCTATGTTTTATTTTAAATATGATTCCGTTGATGGGAAAAATGAATACTATCTTTTATGTAACCACTTCGTTTAAATGTGGAATGTAATGCATGTTTTATGATCTAATTCTCTAAAACTCCAAACCTGAAAAGATCCTCAATGTGTAATCTTGTAATAACTCAAGATAAAGTAAGGTTTAAGGCTGGGGCCTTATAGTTGGTATCAGAGGTCAGTTTAGATAACTTTAGAGGTTAGGGTATTCTATAAGCACAAGTGACATTACCATAATGGTTAGGATTTTAGAAAGAGTCCTAGTTTTAGATAAAGTGAATGAGTAAGTATATCTTAGTGTTTACCTTCCTCATTAGTACATGATGGTTTTTTTGATATACTCACACTGACATTTCTGTTTTTAGTGAATGGATGGATCTAGCAGGCACCAAAGAGACAACAGGTTTGAAGGAAACTGTGGTGGTTCTCTAATTAATATACTAGATAAAATGGGGGATTCAATGAGGAAACTCGTGGTTGTTCTAAACCATCTATCAAGGAGTCATGATCAACCACTTGAACCTTGGTATCTTCTGTAATGCATCATGTACGAGATGACCAATCGATGTGGAAGTTCAGGTAATAATTATAAAGGTAACCATTAGAGTTTATATGATCATTACTTTTGAGTTAATTATGGGTTATTATATGTTATGATGGAAAATGAAAGGCATGAGAAAAACTTGAGGTTAAAATATGTTAGGATTATTTTTTAAAATTTTATCTCATTTTGAGGAATGTTTTAAGAATTATATAGTTTTGGAAAATGTACAACATGCAGACCGTGTGACAACCCTTCGCGTCGGACAAAGCTGCGGGAATCGAACCCACAACCAATGTGCGACTGGTATTTATCGCCTACCACTGGACTACGTGAAGTCCCTGGTTAGTTTGACTAATTCTTTTTAGTTAGATGATTTTAGGAATCAAGAGTATGTTTATTTTGGGTTATCTATGGAAATGATTAACCTATCATCGAGGATATGTGATTAGGTTAATTACTTTTCAATATGAGAATTTAAGAGAATCTGATGTTATTTGGAGATAAAAATTACTTTTTACCTTGGAATACTATGTGACTAAATCCTTTAAATATTTGTGTTTCAGTCTTAGTTTGGTTTACGTTGAATAATTTTATGGACAAATTGTTTATCAAATGGTCTTCTTTAAACTTTGGGTTTTGTTGGACAAATTTTGGAGATTAAGAATAGATTTTATTTTTATAAAGGGTTATCCTTTTCTAGATTATCTGATCTTGTACTAACCATTTTGGTTTTGGTTTTGGTTAAAGTCTAAAGACATGAGAAGTATATAGTTGTCTTTTGTGGATTAGGTGATTCTCTAGAAGTTGATTATAGTACTCTTAATGTGAACAAGTCTTCCTAAAAACTCTTCTTTTGGAGAAAATATGAGTTTGATTAAGGAATCTAGTAAAAGTTGAAAGTCTACGTGACAAGTAATGATGTTACATTATGGTTTAGTTAAGCTCAAAAATAAATTCCTCAATGAAGAGTAACTTAAAACAAAAATGTTGTCTATTACCTTTTCCTACTGGGGAATCGAATACCGTTTAACCCATCACAAGTTTGTGATTTTCTTGTGGTTAACTTTCTCATAGACATGTTTACTATCACTTTCCATCAGAACACGACCCTTTGTTTTCTCCTCCGTATCCATATTTTCATACTTGGAATCCTACTATGGGTTAACTCGGGTGACATTTGTACTTCTCTCCCATTCTTTTATAGTGATTGTTTTACAGACTCTTGTTCCAATGTGGGACATTCAAGGATGTTTCCGAGCCCAATTTTGAAATTGCGAGGATGCAATTCCCAAAAGGGGGGGAAGAATGCAACACCCTAGGTAAATAAAGAATATGAAATTTTTATATTTATCCCTATTTGTGAATAAAATTTCAATATTAATTTAAAGTGAACGCTATGCTCGATGGCTTACCCAATACATAACAACGAGTTCCTTTGAAATCATACGTTGCACTCTAATAATAAAATAATATTATTTTTAATGATAGTTAACGCCTAGCCGTTGTAATGGAGGGAATGAATAGAACTAACTAAAAAATGATTATATATTATTGTCAAATATTTTTACTCTTTACAATAAATGTTATAGGATTAAAAATGCGAATGAATCCAATTTTAAGCGTAAACATTCTAATATTCTTTAAAAGGTCGATTAACCGCCTATTGATGGAGAACCTCTTTTAAATCCACTTTTGACAATTTTATGTGTTATATATGACAAAATAAAATTCTTCTTTAGAATCGGGACCTCAAAATTTACTTTCTGTAAATTTTTGGTATCTTTCCGATAAAGTTCATTTTTTTAATGAATAGTTAAAAATGTTGTATTTTAATTCAAAACCACTTTTTAATATAATTTATCTATATGATTAGATTATATTTTCAATTGTTTTTAAAGTAAAATTAGAATATATTTTTACCATTTAATCCAATAGTGGTCATTGGAATTAATTTCACTTTGAAATTGGACTTAAACTAGTGTCAATCTTTTAATATATATTGTTTCATAAAAACACGCTATTTGTTTTGACAGCGGGAATTAATTATTAAACTAATTAATGCAACTTATAAGTTTTAAAGCTTGTAAAATAGACATCATTTTTGAGTTCAGAATATCAAATATAGCATAGGGTGAATTTTTGGTATTTTTCTAAAAAACCTCAATTTTTGATGAATAGTGAAACCACTAAGTGGTAGTTGAAGAAACTGGTTTTTTGTTAAAATGAAAATTTTCCACCTATATGTTTTTAATTTAAAAAATCGAACATACATGGTTGTCATTAAGAAGTAAAATGTGGTTCAATGGGATTAAAATAATTTTTTGGTGAATAGTAACTTTTATGTTTTTAATCGCGATTAGAGGTAATTAGTGTAGTTTAAGGTAACAATAATGTTTTAATAATATTAAATTACCTAGACACATTTCCTACCCCCATTGGATGTGTAATGGACGACCAAGAAAATCCATGGGTCAACTTGGGGACCCCATAGAGGCACATTGGTTGGAAAATGACATAAATAACATTTTATTTAAAGTTAAAATAAAAATGTCACAAGCATGAGATGTTTCACTAAAACAATTTTTAAATGGTGTTATACAAGTCATATTTTTGACTATAAATATACATTAGAAAGATAAAAATATTTCATACATCATGATAATTTTTTTATAATTTTTAGACATTAAATAAGATAAATTATTTATGACATCATGATGATGCAGCGATTACCTCATTAATAATAGATTTAAATAAAATGAAAATATAATGTTAAAACTATAACATACACGTGTAAAATACCTATTTGATGAGTATATTTCGAACCCTTACCACCTTATACTCTAGATAAATCAATGTGGGACCTTGAAAATCCGAAAATAATTTGAAAATAAAGTAACGTTTTGTAACTTTTCAAGAGTGCCCCTCCTCTCCTCTTATAAATGGCCCCCACCTATACCACCTTACACACACATCTCAAGCCTTTGTCTCGGCCAAACCCTGACCATTTCATCTCTACAAATCCCTCTCTTCATCATTGAAGCCTCACTTTTGGCAGAATCCTTTCAAAGAAGCCATTGAGCTCAAATCAAAGGAAGTTACCCGATTTAAAGGTAATGACTTCCCTTGTGTTCTTTTGTTTTATTTTTCTTCTCCAACCCCCTAAACTCTTTTTATTCTTTTCATTTGTAACAACAACAGTATATTAAATATACCAGGATGTTTTTATGTGAAGTATTCAAGCTACACTTACACACACCTTCGTCTAATGGTTAAAGAACATATTGTTTCTTTGGATGGAGAATTACTGCCTCACGAAACGATGATTGTTCAAAATTCTTTTTACACCTTCAAAGGTGGCCATTAAGATGTAACTATATTTATATATGATATATAATATTTTTATGTTTTCCTTAAGCTTCTGTATTTCTAATTTATGGAATACGTTTATGGTTTCCATTATGGGTAAACGCGATATCTTCATTTTAGGAAGTGAGGACTACCGCCCCCTCAAAGTGATTTGATTCGTTAATGCCATATGTGGGACATATAAAGGATGAAATTATTGTTATTACATATTTTATCCTACTGGAATTATAATATACCTTTATATGTTTATTATTTCATTCCATTTAATACAAAAAAAATAAATGAAAGTAGCGTTCATGCATACGTACGGCTTACCGTCTCTATGAATGGTACATTTCATTTCTTATCTCCAAATGTTATGTACTATTATAAGTACATATATATAATGGATATATATGTAATATATTACATCTAAATGATGGATATCATTCTGTAATTATAATATATATCTCTCATTTTGTTTTAATTCCATAAATATGACAAAAAATGAAAGTAGTGTTCATGCGTACGTACGGCCTACCATCTCCATGAACGGTGCTTTTAATTTTTTATCTCCAAACTATATGGAATAGTATCAAATGAATATATACTGGATATATATTATATTTAAAACATAAATACTATTCTTTAGATGATTTACCTATAACTACATGGAAAATTATTTTCCAACAAGTTCAATTTTTACTCATGTACTGAACATCGACAAAAATGTCTGATATGAACTCACATTATTAACCTATTATTATAACTTTATAATATGTGATATGAACTGAATAATAATATTTAAAGGAATTACTTAAGAAATTATAAATAGACCAAATTTTATTATTCAAGAGATTAAAGAACGATCGAGTCATGTCAGACACGAGGTAAGGGATCCTACTCCTCTCTTTCTTTTTAAGTACACTCTTTTATGTCATTCCATTTAAGCTCATCTTTCTTGTGATTGGGATGTTCTTTTATATTAATATTATGGTAATTTTTATGTTCATATGATGAGAGACCCTATTCTCTCTCATCAATCTATTTTGGAAGTTTTGAGTGGCGCAGTTAGGCTGCCGAATTTTCGTATGAGATCTAACCTCTTTCTTTCTTTTTATGTACTCTCCTTTATGTCACTTCTTTTAAGATCCTCATTGTTATGATAGGGGATTTTATTTTATATTCCACTATCTGTAAATTTTATTGTAATATTTTGAGAGAACCTATTTTTTCTCAGAAATCCATTTTTGGAAGTTTTAAGTGGCGCCGTTAGGCTGCCAAATTTTCGTAAGGGATTTTTCATCTCAGTTTTATTCCCATGAGGTTTATGATACATTTGAAAAACTTTCCTTTGAGTGGTGTTTTTACTGACCATTATTTTAATCATTTTGTACTATACTTTCATTTATGAGTATTTACATCAATGTTGTATTGTCCTTCTTTCACGGGGTGTATGTTTCGAAAGATACCCATGTCAGTAAAGGAACCTTTCACCTTCCTCTTTTTGAAAGACTTATTTTGTTATGTATTTTAATTCACATAAAAATTTGTTGGGATATGTTCTTATATATCCTTAGTGATTTAAATTTTATGTCCAAGAGATGAGATACCCTTTTTATCTCTCATCAACTCATTTTCTGAATTTTGTAGTGATGCCATTAGGCTGTCACATTTTTGCAAGGGAACTTCTTAACCCAATTTTGATTCATTGGGATAAGCTTCTACTCCTTGAATATGTCGTTCTATGAATATGTGTGAATAAAATCTATTTGTTTTACACTTAATATCCACTTATATTTGGTGTATTAGTTTGTCACACAAAATTATGTAATTGATTTATCCTTAATCCAAGGATACCGTCTTTGTATGGGACTTCGTCTCAATCTCCTTTCATTGAGGCATGTTTTGTTTTATACACAACCTTCTTTTATACGGTGTATAAACCCATTTGACTTTTATGTTTATCCGAAAGGAATCTTTTTTATACAAAGCATTTTACTAAACGACATAAGGGAATGTTTTTGTCGTACGTATGAGGCGACAACGACTTCTCCGCCGCTGTGACCATTATTTGAGTTTCAGCTTCCTCTACAAGCCATACCTTTTTTTAAGAAAAATAAATACCATGTTTTACTTTTCTTTTATTTTGGTATTGAAAATGGTTTTCATAATTTTTTATATCAATGTGTTGTATTCAAATCTTGTGATTGAAAAGTGGAAATGTTATGTTTCCTTTATGCATGTTTTATGTGATACGATTATGTTATGGTTCTTGGGCATTATTATGAAGACATGTGGTTCCATGATAAAATAAGGGTGAGTGATCCCGATATAGACCTCCAATGCATTGGGTAACATGAAGGGGTTAAACGTTAATGTTTTATCTGAAGAGATTTAGGGAATATACTGTGATGGGTATTCCAAACGTAACCAAGAGGGTTACTCCCTACATAAGAATGTTATGAATGCCTCAAGTTACCTTTATGTCTTATGATTTCTATGATTTATTCATGATTTTATGAGCTATGTTAAAGTTCATATGTTTTATGGGTATAGTATGATTTCATTATTATGTATATATGTACTCATGTTTCCTTTCCATACTTTTTATAACCCATACTGAGCTTTTTATGCTCATCCCATGTTTTTCAATTGTTTTTCAGAGGTCAAGGGAAGGGTACATGATATGATGATAGTGTCAAGGAAGTTTCAAGAAAGAATCCATGTTTTATTTTATATATTTTTCCGTTTTTGGGAAAAATGAATACTATCTTTTATGTAACCACTTTGTTTAAATGTGGAATGTAATGCAAGTTTTATGATCTAATTCTCTAAAACTCTAAACCTAAAAAGATCCTCAGTGTGTAATCTTGTAATAACTCAAGATTAAGTAAGGTGTAATGCTGGGGACTTATACAGTTAATGACCTTTTCTAGCACTAATAAATTCCATATTTTCAGTAGTGTATATAGATATGGTTTTATAATAGATATATAATAAACATATTTTTATTTTATAGGTTTTTTGTATAAGTATGAAGAGAGTCAATACATAAGGTAAGGGTTCTCTCATTTTAGTTTTATTTTTGTGAAATTTATGCATTATTCAACACACATTTGTTTTGTGTGGTGTATATTCTACACCTGAAAAAATTCTATTATTCTTATACATAAAATTATCATTTTTTACATATCCATTTTATTGTCTCTATCTCATGGGATTTATAGTCCAAATGTTACCATATCAGAAAATTAAAAATTTTCCCAATTTTCTTTCATTCAGACACATGCCATGTTATGAACTTATACTATTTTAAAACATGTACACACTTCCCTTTGACATTATTTATAATTAATATACTTATTTTATTGATATTTTAAGCTCCATGTACCAAAAATATTTCAGGTGGATTCTGATTAAATGTTACCAAAGTGGTACAAGTCCTTGTCTATAATTTAATCATTTATCAGGATTTTTTATAATTATGCTCCTATTGATGAAATATTACGATCAATATATCAATAAATTTCATTATTTTATATACTGTAATAATTCATTACTTCTTCATGTAATGTAACCATTTATGCACCCTTAGGTACTTAACATAATTTAAAAAGTGCTTTTATGAAAATACGATATTATCTTTCTCTTCGGTTGGAAATCAATGTACAGTAAAAAAAATGTTTTATAAATATGATTTAATGATTTTTATAATATTAACCTATGATATTTAAAAGAAATTTTTATAGGTATTTTACAATTTAAACTAAACGTTTTATAAAAAATAAATCTCCTTATAATTTTACAATTGAGGTACATTTCAAAACATTTTACGGTGCAAAAGGAATGATTAGATTTTTATTATTTGCCTACCTTAAAGACCAAAATTTCATTGACTATTCTTTTTAATGATGAAACAATTAAATTTTTGAGAAGATATATTTTCCCTAATATTTAGTAAATTCATTTTAAATTTCATTTTCAAATAAAATTTTTTCCAAACTTTTTTAATCTTCTTTTATTAGTTTTCAAGAAAAAAGGTTTTCAGTATGTTTTCTACGTTATTTATAATGTTTTCAAAGAAAAAGTTTTTCAAAATTTTATCAAGATTATTTAATATTTTTTAAAGGAAAAAAGTATTCAAAATATTTTCAAGAATATTTTATATGTTTTCATGGAAAAACATTATTCAAATGTGTTCAATCTTCTTTTAATGTTTTCAAGGAAATATGTTTTCAATATTATTTTGATCTTTTCATGGAAAGCATTTTCATAATGGTTTCATTATTATTTTATAAAATTTCAATGTTGTTTTTAAAGAAAAGGGTTTTTAAAATATTTTCTTTTTTTAAATGTTATTTTTTTAATTATAAAACATATTTTCCTCAAGAATAGATTTTAAATGATTTCTCAAAAATAATGATTCATCTAATATGACGTCCCATAGTGTTACTAATACCTTACTAGGGATATTATTCCTGGGTTGCATTCATATTCTTTCTATAAATGGTTAATTTTTTAATGGAATGGTTTTTATGAAACTCATTTCATTATCATAGGTTAAATGTTTAAAGAACATGTTTCTCTTTCATAAGATATATGATTATGAGTCCCATTTCTCTTTCATGGGATATAGATTTATGAATCCCAATTCCCTTTGATGGGTTATTAACCTTCTAGACCACTTTATTTTCATGGTTTATGCTTTGATGAAATGATTATGAACCATGTCCCTTTGATACAAGTTTTGACATGACTACAGGTTTGTGATACCAATTTCATTTCATTGGTTGTGATAATTTTTTTGTTATTTTGGTACAAGTAACAA
The DNA here is from genome assembly GCA_963277665.1 of Viscum album. Classification (NCBI taxonomy): domain Eukaryota; kingdom Viridiplantae; phylum Streptophyta; class Magnoliopsida; order Santalales; family Viscaceae; genus Viscum; species Viscum album. The sequence continues at coordinate 1,609,448,970 of OY728155.1, read as the reverse complement.
TGATTCCATTATGAGATAGTTGGTACTAATATACCCCTCCAATAAATTGGTTAAATATTTATATCTTAGTAGATATACATTGTTTTAATGGGAAGTGAACTCGATTTAGTAGAGGACTTTGTCTGTTAAGATGGTATTAGGATTGAACGTTGACTACTAAGATGGTCATGGGAGAGAATTACGACTTAAAAAATTGTTTTGGAAGTGATATGATTCAACTAATATTCCCTTTTATTTAATTCTTTACTCATATGGTAATCATTTATATATTCATATGTTTCTTCATTAAATTGTATGACTTATTCATATGTTATTATTTAGGGAATTATTATCATAATTACCTTATGATTCATGTATTTCGAACCACCAATATTTATTCCAAAATTCAGGTTTATGTTCTTTTATATGCAGGGTAGGATCATATAATGTTATTGTAATCTTATAATACCATTATGATTACGTTATTCTTATACACCTCCCTTATTTAACCTTAATTAGCATATGAGGTCACCCATATCTTATGTTTCTATTCTCTGGGTTATGAAAAATAGTTTTATGTTATTGTACTAATGGGGATGATATTTACGTGAGATTTTGTGTATCCTTCACTATGATTGAATATTATGTTTCAATGATTCTAAATACACAAAAATATTGTCTTCTGTGGGCATGTACTTAGGTATGTTATGAATATTAATCTAATATGATGTAAAATCAATGTATGTTAATCTAGGGTCACTATACATTCAACTATCAGTGAAGATGTAAAGATGTTATTGTGGAGTGACTATATCCTCGTGTGATGATAATAATAACATTTTATGTAAATATATAGTAGAAGAAGAACATGAACATTGGTCCTGTAACCCACCAATGGAGGAACCACATGAGAAAGAAGAATTAATAATAAATAATAAACTATCTCAAAATAAACCATTTATATAATAAAACATCAAAATACATATTTTTAACTAAACATGAATCCAGGTTTAGTCATATAGAACAATTATACAAAATGGTAAAAATGTGGATGACCATCAATATCTATATATATAAAATCATGCTGATATAAAAAAAAGACATGAAAAAAAATTTGGCTGATGTAGGATCCCAAGGTACCTCACCACCCATCCCATGCAAGAGGAACATTGTAATAATATGGTCATGATCTTACTTCCAAACCACCACTTTATCATTAATCAATGAAGTCTACATGAGTCTCGAAGGGCTCATGTGTGGTGTGAGAATGATTGTTAGTAGGTCACCAGCAACATGTTCCTATCTATATTTTTTATATTAAAATAATGCGTACTAAAATAAATAAAGATGAAAATTCACATCATAAAATATAACATACTTTCCGAGTTCTCAATATAAAATAAAAAAAATAACATAATTCATCCCATGTTGGAATAATTATAGTGGGGGATCTTTAGTATAATACCCAATTCATCCCCTGATGAAATAATTATCCTTAGATAACCCAAATGTTTAACCTCTAAAAATTCCACATAAACCTTGTTCCATCAACAATGTAATCAAAATGCAAAATTTTATGCCCAAATAATTTTTCCATGGTCCCTCGTACCACTGCTCGAAATATGACATCATCGTGAATCCCAATGTCCCAAGGAACATCAAAATTTTTTTCCTCAAAATAATAACACCATCAACTCAATAGATGACATTTTTATAAATGGTGATCTCCATCCTCCAAAATAATATTTAAACATGTCCTCAATATATGGTGATCCCCAACCCCAAACTGGTTATCTCAAAAATGTAACCCTATGGATCCTCACCATCCATGTTGTTTTCTATGGAATGCACCCCCACCTCACTAATGGTCAGCACAATCAACAATTGAGTCTAATGGTGGCCTCTACTGAGATGAGTGGTCAACTCCACATCGTCATTTGAGACATGTCTGTGTGTACCCAACTTCTAATGTCGCACTAGCATATATGGGTGAGCTCTAATCACCAAATTAGTTTTCAGCCGCATCATGTGGCACCTCATTCCCCTGTTACCATGTTACTCATCTTAATGGATGTAACTCTGTCCTATCACTTAGATAATTGTTATAATATAAAAACCATGCTACATAAAACCGAAAACAATGTCACCAAACCTATGATTATCATCACTCAAAAATCAAGCCCTTTCCCAACCTGAAGATATCAACACCTAAGTCCAAATGAATAAAATTATTTTAATCCTTGAGCTGAGAACATCATGTTTTCATGTAACTCATAAAAAGATATTTATATATTTGGATAATAAAATTAAATTAATTAATCCACCCTAAATGTCATTCCCAGTAGATCTCATCCCCCCCTAACTGGGAATTACAATTATAAATAGGTTAGGGCATACATTACATCATCCCTCAACCTCATTTAGATAATTTAAGAAATCCATTTCATAATTAGGTATTATCTCAAACAAACAAGAACATTCATAGAGAGATAAACAAAAAAATCATGGATAAATATAAGAACATCCTACCTCTTGTTGGTGTATATACAATTGTCTGATATTATCCTCTAACTCAAACTGATTTGGTAGAAATCATCCATTTAGATGAACATCATAGAAATTGGTTAGATTGGTTCACATAGATTTAGAGAATTATATGGTGAGAAAAAGTAAAATAAAATCATAAGGAATGAATCCCATACCATTATGTTTCTATCACACCTTATAGTGAGAAGATTAGAGTATGTACAAATATAGTGGCTCAATGCCTAATGGGGGGGGAGGAAAATCGGATATCCCCTCTCCGATACACAAAGAAATGAAGGATCAATGAGGAGAATATAATAAATAGGTGAATGTTCATTTTGGACTTTTCAAACATTTAATTGGCCCCACGGTTCACTCTCACTATTTGGATAGCCATGCTCCAATCATGTCGGTAGCTTCGACTGATATGATACTCTCTCACATTGCTGATAGGGGTTGTTCATAGGACCTGAAGCACACATCCCCATGGCCAGAGGCTACAGATTAGAATCTAGGGTGTATGTATTATTGTTTGTAGACTATACCACCTAGTATGAAGTGTCATATGAGTAAAAAATATTCCATATAAACAAAAGGTATCAAATTACAAACACAGTTGTAGAATACATAAATAGAAAAATAAATAATCCAATAAAAGAGATAATGTTATGATATGGTGTCATGTATCTATATTTATTGATAGAAGAAAGACTCAAATAAAGGCAAAAAATTCCCAATTCCCATAACCCATGCTGTCCACACCTCTATACTCTAACCCTTCCAACATGAAAATAATAAAGTACATGGTCCTTTCACTTGTTTAAAAATACATCAACATAGTATTTATAGGTACCAAACAACAACCCGAATACGGAGGGCGTGTGACTAAGTAGGAAAAAACCACCTTGAATAAAAAAACCAGTCTCATAAGAAGTGTATCCCATAAATCAATAAACATGTGTATTAATTACATCAATAATTTATAAAATTAAACAAAAAATACTTTAGCACTATGCAAAAATATGTCGGAGCACATCTTATGACTATATCAGCCACCACCATATATCCATGGTATAAAAAAACATCAGCACCATGCCAAAAAATAATAGATCATGTCTTATGACCATGCCAACCACCACCATATATTCATTTTATAGTCATATCAATCTGGGTCAATTCCCTATAAGAATTACAATATTCTTGTCAAACCCCTATAGGAATTGCATCATTGGAGTTGATAGAGCTAACCCTCTATAAGAATTGTATCATGATACTAGGACGAGAATACTGAATATCAACATTATGGCATATGAGTGTGAAATTACAAGGGTCGAGCCCAATATAAAAAAATTTCATCATGGAACAAAAGTCACATCATACAGTACAATTATTATAATATAACATCATATACCTCAATGGTTAATTATGAAAAATAACATTTTTTCATAGATGAATTCCTATATAAAGCCTAATTTATTTATAGTTATATAAATATGGAATAAGACACAATGTGTGGATTATATATCAATAAATCAAATATGGTTCACTTCATTCTCAAAAAACTATAATCCATTAACTAGTTAAATTATATTCATGGTTTGCTCACCCCATGGGTACCCATAAGTTATGTAAGAATCCAATTAAAATAAAAAGACTTCAAAAAATAATCACATTCCTTATTAACATAATTTGTGTACATTCTACATTATTTTTATCACAGTATTTTATTGATAATAAAATTATCAATCCATGTGGTTAAGAATAGAACCCCATATCTTTAAAATATGATCCAACAAAACATCCAATGAAAAACGAACCAGAGGAAGAAGGTGTGGATGAACTCTGAGATAAAGCTAGACAGAAAAGTAACATGATTAAAACAAAAAATAAAAATTTTCAAAGAAATCACACCAAAACTATTTGAAGTAGAAGATAGAGAAGTATATACCAAATTGAAAAGACATTAAAGGGATTGATCCTGTAAACAAGACGTATGGATGCGATGTTAGAACTCCAAAATCACATAGATTGTTTCCCTTGGTAGGGAGGATAATATCAAAAGTGGAATGAAATGAAATTCATCTGCACATAATTTTTAAAATAGTATTCTAGGGAATTAAATGGTGTATAATATAGTTTGTCACACATTTTCTAAATATTATTTATTGAATACACCAAAAATCATATGACCTCAGATTTATTTTATTGATACATCAAAATAGTTACACAATGTGTAATCTATTTACACGGCGTGTAAATATTATTTAGATGGGTTTTATCCAATTTTACTTCTAAATAACATAAACTACTATTAATGCATCTCAGCATACAAATATCCCATGACACACAATACCAATTTATACTCAGACTTAGTTAATTCAAACATGAATTCATCCCTGAACATTAATTTATTTTCCCCAAAAAGTTATCCATCTACAATCAAGACTCATTCACTAAGGCTCAAACAGAAAAAAAGCGGGCCAGACCATGAAAAATTAGGATCTTACAACCTCCTCAGTATATAACTAATCATCCAAACGAAGCTCCAAGCATCACTCTGAGGTCTGTATGAACAATTTTGGCCATTGTGCTCTCATATTAGACTCCCTTTCCAAGGTATCCTTCCTGAACTCTCCCATGATTCCACTGCAATCAATCCAACATTGTAGTCCAACTTCATATATATTTCTCAATCTAATACAGAACTCATATAGGATGATCCACAATGAATGAATCAACAAAAATAATGATGTCGACTATTTCTGTCACATGGGAAGGGTCTAGATGATATCTCTAAAAGATCGAAACATGGAACACATTATGCATGGAACTGTAGCATTCTTGGATATATAAATAGTATTCCATTTGACCAACCACTATCACTATGACAAATGTATAGCCAATATTCGGCTCTATATTTCCCAAATTTCTATTATGGAATTTCCAAAACATAGGATACAACCAAATAAAAACATGATTAATAACCTAAAATTATAGAGGTCATCTATAATGGTCATGATATCATTTCAAACTACTCTATGTGGTCACCAAATAAATTATGATTAGCTAAACCTACTCATAAGTTTCATAAATTAAACTAATCCCAACAAGTACTGACTCACCTACCTCCATCCAATAAATAAGTGAATGAAATCAAATTACATTAAAATTCAAAAAAAAATCCATTTTTATCAATTCTTGCAATACATTACAATATGTACACTCAAAGAGTGCCATATATTTCTCACATGAACCATAAATATACAAAACAAAATATCATAACATATCCTCTTGTATATGAATAGTCTGATTGGATTACCATTACTATATGGAATATAGTTTGTTTGAAAATTAACCTGAAACCCAAGAGCCTTCTAATGTCCCTACCAGAAAAAGAAAATTGGAATGAGTATCTCTATCAAAAATGATTCTTCTTTGAACACCATGAAATAAAACCACCTAACACATGGAAAGACAACCAAGATCATCAAATGTGAAGCTTTCCACGGTAATAATAATGTGGGATACATTAGTTAGTGGATCCAAATAAACCCATACTTCATTAAAACGAGTATTCATGGGTAATACTATCACAAAATCAAACATGAAATAATCTAATTCCCACTCAGAACTGGTAATGGTTGCAAAATCCTACCTCACATCTGATTCTCAGCTTTCACCCACTGAAATGTGTAGCATCTATCGATGAAGAATTCAACCTCCTTCATCATTAATACCATTGGTATTTTTCTATAGAGATAAAAACACATATTTGTACAAACGTGATTTACCACTCATCTAGAAGCATGAAAAGCCCTTATCATTCCCTTGCATAAGCCTGCAGAAAATCATACTCAGCTAGTGGAAGGAATAGAATATTTACTCTTGAGATACCATGTCCATGGTGTCTCCCCACAATATAATTTTTATATCATAACTAAGCCATTTATATCATACAATTGATCATACATAATCCATACAAAAATCATTGGTATAACTAATATGAATTCTAGAGATAACCATCCTTAAGACTCATGAATATCTATATGCATATCTGCAGAAAGGATCATTTCTTTCCACTCATCAATAGACTCTCATATTCCCTCTTTCTGTGTATTTCATCTCAGAGTTTCAATAATGATGTTTCAATTTTATTGTAAATAATCCAAAAAGAATTAGAATGTATATAAATACATGTCCACCTCCTCCGCTGAAGGTTCACACCTCACTAAAAAAAGATGTATATGATGCACTTATGGTCAATGTATACCAAAAAACCCTCAACCCCAAGATAGTGTCTCCTACATCTGAAGTCATGTACCACTTCTACTATCTTCGGACCATGAGTTGGCTAATTCCACTCAAGAAGTCTTAGCTTCCTGGATCCATAAGCCAAAACATGATCCTATTTCATTAAAAATATTTTGAATCCAAATCCCGATGCATCACAGTACATGGATTATGCTTTACCCAGAATATGTAATGTGACGATTAGTTATATGGTTAGCCTGCCCTTCACCTCCTAGAATGATTTCTCAAAATCATTGGACCAAAAAAACATCACTACGTTATTCTTCATCTCTGGCATTGGTGTTTCTTAATTGGATTAATATCATATAATATTTCATTAATAACCTTTTAAACCATGAAATATCAAAATGTTGATAAATTTCTAGGGATATTCCCAAGATAACACAATAGAATCTTTCTCTAGGTAAACTAATGCTTCTACCTTTTAGATATCATGGCCCAATAAGTGAATTCTATTTATCCAAAAACATCATTTCATTGGGTTTGTAAAAATATAATTCTCTATCAATATACTCAGGATTAATTCATGATGTTTTTCATGATAATATACTAATTCAGAGTACACTATGACATAATCCACAAAAAACAATAATGTGATCCCGAAAAAGAAGAAAGATCATATTCATTAAGGCCATGATTACCTCTATTATGTTAGTCAACCCAAATAGAATAACTAATGACTTGTACAAGTCATATAATGTCCTAAAATTAGTCTGATGTATCTATTCTGGTCTCACCCTTAACAAGTGGTAACTTGATCTTAAATATATCTTGGTGAAGATATCTTCACCTATCAACTAATCTAAATGATCCTCAATGCATTTAGGAGGATACTGGTTCCAAATAAATATCTGGTTCAACCACCGATAATCTAAACACAATAAAAATGGTCAATAAGCCTTCATTGAAAAGAGAACTAGATAACTCCAAAGAGATATAATATGTTATATGAATCCATTAAATTCAAGACCTTCCAATTGAAATTTCATCACATGAATATCCACTAGATCTATTTTGTAAGGAGGTATTGAAATAGGCTCTACTCTCAACACTAACACGATGAAGATGATGATCATTCACTCATGTGGTAAGATATAAAATCTATCAGTAATGTCACCCTAAATATATTAAACCACATGATAAAAATAATCTTCTGGAATATCACAATCATATAGTGCATTTCATGGTATCATTGTCAGGAGAAAAAATAATATACACTAAATAGGTCTCGCATGACCATACTAAAGATCCCACTCACATTGGGGAACATAGATGCATCGTTATGCAGATATATAAGTAAATATTGTCATGTAAAACTCCATGTTAATTTGATATAGAATTAATCAATCCATACCAAGACTTAATTCAAAGCCTGTCAGTTTCTTCACAAATGATTCCCAAAAGAAATGGTATCCAAAAATCTCTTGTGAACATTCCTTGCAATATTTAGTATTCTTTGACAACCCTCCAAATAGAGTGTTGATGGACATTGAACCATCCAAGAATACCACACCCAGGCAGAACCCATTATCATAAAGTTATTATATAAAATGGAATGTGATCCTCCTATATCATTGAAAATACAATCTATGGTATATGATTATATAATTGTACCTCTAAGTGTATATGGTCTTACTTCCATGATAGAAGGAGTAGTCTCTAAAATGTGAATGTAATCTTTCCCTCTCCCAGGGTCTCTAGTATGAATACCCTATGATATTTCCCTTAAATTGTATTTTTTGTCCTGCATCAGAGTACCACACCCCTACCTCATCCTAAAATTCTTGTGGAACTCGAGATACTATCCTATGGAGCGGTAGATGATCCCCATACAAACTCAGTTTCCTATCTTGATTCCCTACCAACAGTCTTATGTGATAAGTTCACAGAAAACCTCTGAAGATGAATGATTCTCCAATAGATATAACTCTCAACTATGGGGTAAGAACATTGTGGGTGCCTCTTGAAAATGATGCCACACTGATAAAACTAGAATGGAACACGTCCTTGAGAGGGTTTTCTTCCACCCTGACATCTCTTCCCACTACAAAAATGATGGAAATGTCCATATCAACGATTCTTTTCACTTAAAAAAATCTCCCAAATTTATTTATTGAAATGCCTAGTTTTTTCTTAGGGCCACTCTTAGATTCCCTTCGTTTTTGAGTGTATATTTTAGTATGTCCTCAGTGCTACATAAAAAGAAAATGTTCACCTATGAAATGATCTCATAGAGAAGACCATCTTAAAAACATCTTTATGTGTTTATTTCATTATCTTAAAAAGATGGGGAAAAGTGTTTTTGGTTAGCGAAACATCTAGAATCTCCCAAAAATGATATACCCTCCTCTGTAAGATGTATGGACTCAAGAGATTTTTCATCCCTCAATTTTTTAGGATAGAGATGTCTTACTAACTTCTTCTCCAAGTCCTCCCCGGAATTCTCAGCCTACTTCCAAGATTCCCCCAAAATATCCCACTTATGCTTGACTGGTCCACGAAGCATATATACAGGAAGATTCACACTATTATTTTTGGTTTTCATAAGATGCATGAATATTTTAAGGAGTAACTAAATCCAGAACTCGACTACTTGGGTTCCCCATTCAACAGTAAACATTATTGAATGTTGTAGCGGAAACTATCTCGTCTTCTCAAATATAAATGGAATGGTATGAACAATATCTCATTCTATGTATCCCATGACAGTCATGATTCTTTTTTGAAGTAAAAAATAAATCAAATACACAAGAAATATAGGAATATATAGGTCTAATGTGTCAGGACTATGATGATTTTCACTCTTTTAATTCTCAAGATGATGATGAATATGATATATTTTCTGTATAATAAAAATGCACACATTTAATAAGTGGCTAGAAATAATTTTAAAATCAAAAATGAGATTAAAAAAGATAAAAACTAACTGATAGAGTCACTAAACATGGATTACAAGTGTTTTAGCTTAACACATAGTCTCATTTAATTTATCTAATAAAACAGATATCTCATATCACAATTCAATAGAAATTTATAGAGAACATGACAAAATATATGTGCCTTTATAATAAATAGTACATTTGATATATCCATATGTGCCTATTAGGATGCAAGTATTATCAAGAAATAGTAACATCATAAAACAATAAAATAACACCAAATTTGAATGAACCATGATGAAATAACAAAAATTCTAACAATAACATATCCCTAGAAAAAATCCCTTCCTTTGAAAGTCATATTTTCCCTTATACATTGATTAGATATCCCCATACACACGCTCATTACAATGTCCTAACACATCTTATTCACCCTCCCACCTTTCCCAAGTAGTAAATTATATGAAAAGAAAACCTACTCCTCTAATACCACTTTATAATATCCCCAGATCTAGAACATTCACATGTGTTCAAAAATGGTTTCCCACAAGTCCTCAAGGGCACATCCTCATGCACTAGAGAATGCTGAATAGCATTGGGGGTGTGAAAATTATCACATGTAGACTATACCCATGGTACGAAGTGTCGTAGATGTTGAAAAAAAAATATAAATAAAATAAAAATAAAAATATATAAATTTTATAATAAAACATTAAAATACAACTTAATAATGTAATAAATAAAAAATGAATAATTTAATGATGTTTTGGAATGTAACTATATTTCACGATAGAAACAATAAATGTAAAAGACTAAAAAACTTAAATAAAAAAATCAAAATTCCCCAATTCAGAACCCAACATCAGTCCCACCTCTAAACTCTATCCCATATAGTAAATAACTAATCAACAGTAAAGTCATTTTCCCTTGTCCAAAACTACATCCATGTAATTTTCATGGCTACAAAATAATTGTCTGAATTGTGTGTTAGTATAAGTCGGTATGATAATACCATCATTCATAAAAAAAGTTAAAAATATGTGTTTTAAAAAAATAGATAATAATCTTTATTCATTAATTCAATAATTAATAAAAAACAACTTCCTTTGTCCCCATGCCAGAACATATTGGAGCATTTCTAATGACTCTTCCAACCCCCACCATATAACCAAGGTAATATAACCAATTTCAGAACCCTATTGTAATATCTTAATAGATTTCTTATTACCATGCTAACCACCACCGTATAAACATGGTATAGTCACCAAAACATTTGTGAAAGTGCAATAAGAAATATAGTATCAAAGTAAAATACATACAATCATTACTACTGGGGAATGGGAATCACCCACTCTATATTATAATTTCATCCTATTATTGTGTCGATACCACTACATAAAATCATTATTGAATATTAGGGTGCATTTTCTTGGGATGATCCCGATATATAATCATTCTATTATGGAACACATTCCATGTAACATAACATTGATATAACAATATCACATCATGTATCTTAAGGGAAAATTATGAAAACTACCATTTATCATTTTTATAAAACATTAAATTTAAATAAATATTGATTAATTGTTATATCAATAAGTATTCATAAAAAATTTAAGGATTCTAAATCCAGTAGTCACCAATGGAATAATATATTTCGAAAGAATCTTTAAGAAATTGGCCTATTAAATAAAATTCATGGTTCGCTCAACCCATGGGTAGCCATGAGACATGAAAGAATCCAATTAGAACCATTTGAATTACAACAATAATCCAACTAATTATACAATTTATTTGGGTACAATATACATTGGAGCTATCAAAATATTGCATAAACATGGAAAATATCAAACCATAGGGTTATTATTTATACCTCATACCATAAACCGAAACCTCAACTAATGTTTATAATAGTAAAATCCCATAACTAATTAGGTTTTCATCCACTCCAAGAGAAATCTATATCAAAACTAATCAATATCATAAAAACCCCCACATGGTCAATGGAATAACACCATAATAGTCAAAAGGGTATAATATTGAAAGTAGAAACATAACCACAAAAGTCATTCTAGGGATTGATCTGGTAAATGGTACTTTCAGAAAGAATGTTGGTACTAAAAAGTCTACAAGAGTATTTACCTAGGTTGAGAGTAGAAGAGATAGAGTTAAATTAAATGAAATGCATCCACACAACATGATGAAAAAAGAAGGTTAGGGAATTACATTGCATGTAATTTGGGTATATGTCGTTTAAGTATTTTTAATGGAATACACATAAAAACCTATATCCAATGATTTATTTATTTAAAACATTCAAACAATTACATGGTATTTAATTGATTTTCATGGTGTTTAAATATTGAAAAGATGGTTTTCCATCCCATTTACCCTTCAATCAACTTGAACTTCCTTTAAAGCATCTCAACATACCATGAACCCATCAAATACATCACCCATTTATACCCGGACTCCATTGATTAAATCAAGTATACACCTCAAAAAATCTAGTACATTTCCCCAAAAAATGGATATCTTTCTCAAAACAATACTCATCCAGTAAGGATCTAATGAGATCCACAATGTTGGAAAAACCAAGAAAAGATTGGATGTTATAGTGTCACACATATTTTCCAATGGTTTACATATAAATATTATCTCGTATAGTTTCCTAACCATGCTGCAACTATGTGACTCACCTCTACTAAATACTATAGTGGTGTCACAATGTCCCTCACACTCTAAAATATGGTTAGGAAAAATGTGCATAGATCACCGATAAGGGTATATAGATTTCCCTAGGATGCTGATCCGTTTATCCAAATCAGGAAAATATATATGTGAAAATAGAAATGTTGTCTCTCTAGATTTTTTTACACTAAAAACACAAAAAAAAAACTGATTAAAAATCCAAGCCACTAATCCAATCTAAGGACATATTCTTGGGTCAGAGAAACTATCATAATTTAGTTCTGATAATCATGAATGATTTTTTCTACCCACAAAACAATGAAAATTAAAACTGGGTGAGGATTTTGACCCTCTCCAAAAATGTGACATTACTTTCTCCCCAACATAACATATATCATTCTCTATTTTTCATTAATTAACCAGTTATATTACCAAACATACCCACCTATTTAATAATAACCCATATTTCCCTGATCAAAATTGACTCATGTAAACTCCCTCAATGAACTCCCCACTTTTGGACTTAGATACCATGGTTACATACTAACCCCAAAACACAGATAAAAAAATGGTCTACTGACCATACATATACTCAATGTCCTCATATGATGCATCATCACACCATCACCTCATTAGGTGCTAACATCACCCCTTTTTCACATTGTACACACATGAAATAAAACATCTCATCACATTCCATCCTCATGACCTTGTCACAGATGGAACATGTGTGGTCCCACATCTCATCATATTCCCCAATAAGTCTTGGTGACATATACCTCAAAATAACTCCAAATTTCATCAATTCATAGATTCCAATGCATTTGGTTCAATCCCCTAAATCATAGTTTCCATCTTATAAATCATGTTGCATCAAAAATCACACACAAACACACACACACACACACACACATATATATATATAACACATTAGAGCTGATTCCAGCCAACTAACAAGGGTCTGGTTGGTCCATATATACATCTTGTTCACCTCATTCTCCAAAAATGGACATTCCCACCCAAGGTAAATTATAAATAAAAAAAGAACCATGACAACTCTAAGGACCTACCTGTTACATTATTCAACTCCATAAACTTCACTATTCATGGAATCTGAACAACATACACCCATCCTAAATCCCGACTACCTGAAGGCTAACCTACCTACGAGGTTGCACCTTCCACTGGTTATCGAACCCATTACTAGGTACCATTGTCTTATCCATGAACCCCATGTGCAACCGAATCTTGGATACCAGATCATGATGACAATCTCAGTCAAATATTATATCCCAGAGTTTCCCCGTGTCCCTGATAACTGACTTCCCAATAAGGATTCCTAATGAACCTCACAAGATGTCTCACCTATCCATATTCATGGGAATCCTTCTATACTAGATCAATATATGTCTTCTCATGTCTCGTTTTTTTATAATAGAAGCATGTCGTCTATAACCCACACTTCAGTGGTATTCTCAAGTCCCTAGACCAACTACCTAACTGTAACTCCTCTCGGCCCCACTTCCAAGAATGTGAATAATCGACACTAACATTTCTTGAAGTGGTTTCCCAAATCTGATAGGACTAATCTGTTAGGATTCCCTTGTACATGATTTCCGGATTCACCACCTCTTAGAATGAGGCCACGATGGATATTCTTACCTACATATTAATCTGATGTTGTAAATCATCCTCAAAGCACCTCCCCCTCGTAGTGTCATCACCCAACATACCAGTTGTGAAAGGAGACAACTCGGTGAATGTCGATGTATAGTCCATGATGGACATGTCCCCATACTTTAGGCTTAGAACTATTGAGTTTTCTCTCCGTACATAATATTTGTTAAAAATTTACTAAATACAATGGTCTAAAAATAATACCAATTCCAAACTTGAATATACCTAAATGAACCTTTATGTCCTACTAGTTCTTGAATAATCTTATGAATATATAAACAGACATATTCACCCACCAACCTGGGGGATCTCAAAATTAAAATAGATTAATTATATTAAATATATCTTGTTACGATCTGACTATGATCCTCCCTCTCCCTGGAATGGAATTGGGTGCTATGATTGGAACTCTCGATTCAGAAATGTCAACAAAGGTACCACTCCCTGAGCTCCACCATCAATTCTATGGATGACACATACTAGAATATCTCAAAGTTATTCATTAAGTTACATCCCAAAATATTGAAAAGAAGACATGTTTCGTGCCTTTATTGATCCATGTACCTGATCTTTTACCACTGTCTCACTCTCTACCTATCCCTCTCGGGCCTCATCATGACCCTCAAGGGTTTTAATCAATTATCACACAAGCATCACAAAATCACCACACTCTAGATTGTCCACTGGATCCTGTTTAGTTGGGATCCTTTTGAATACCCATATTATTGTCATAAAACCATAATGAAAAACATATATAACACAAATATACAAATTAGTAATGTGAAGTGAAATCCCACTACTCTTACTCTCCCCTATCGCAACAATGTCTCTCGACATCCAGCCTCTTAGCCCCATACCTACCCATATTAGTGACATGTATCACTTATATTCTTCTCATAATGGCCCCACACCTAACCAATTCATAGTTATTTATAATGTAACACCCCCAAGATTTCATAGTGTTTTATTCCTTAAAAATAATCTAATAACTTTCACTACACACAACACCAAGTTTAAGCGCACCATAACATACCAAACAAGCCTTTAAAAAGAGGTTATGAATAGTATTAACTAAATTCTAAACTTTATATAATCCTTATAATTTTAGAATCCATATTATGAGTTTCTTAGACATAATGCAAGAACAGATTCATTTTCAGTATTGCACTTTTATCAAATTTTAATAGTGAAACCTTTTTAAATACAATATTTTAAACTTTTTGACTAAATGGGGACATCAAAAAAATTTAAAATGAAACATCCCAAGCTTCCACGGTACGCTTTCCTTTGAATAATATAGTAGCGTGTGTTGTACGCAATTTCGAGTTCTAACACACCACAACCAATCAAACTAGTCATTATGAATAGTAATATCTAACTTTTAAAATTTTAGAAATTTTATCTCTCAAAATGGACTTCATTTTTGGATTCTAAGTATCGAATTTAGCCTAAGGTTAAATTTTGGTAATTTCGGATAACTTTCATATTTTGATGAATAGTGAAAATTACTAAATTTTAATTAAAAACAACTTTTTTAATCAAAATAATTAATAGTGATAAATAATGAATTTGAGTGGTTTTAAAGTATATTTAGAATATATTATTACCATTTAATATAATGTTGGTCATTGGACATAATTTTACAATTAAAACTAACATAAACAAGTGTCAATCTTTTGATAGTTATTATCTCTAAAAAACACGCTTTTTGTTTTGACAACGGGAATTAATTTTAAATTAATTTCTGCCACTTCTGTGTTTTGAATTTATAAAAATGGATTACATATTTGGAATAATTATGTTCAAATTGTGTAAATAGGTATGTTTTATTTTTATACATTTTGAATAATTACTGTGGTAAATATTTTATTTACCATGGTTAAGGGTAAATCTGGTAAATAAGGGTTAACAAATAATATTACAATAATACTAAATTACCCTAAAACGTGTCCTAGACTTATTATTTGATACATGTTCTACCATAGGCATCTTTGGGTTGATTTTGGGACCCAATGGTGCCACTTGGAGGTGATAGGGACACTTTATTTCAATTAAGTTAAAATGAATACAAAAATGACACAACCATATATCATTCAGAAAAACAATTTTTACATAGGGTTATATATGTTGGATTTTAGATTATAAATATTAATTAGAAAGATGAAACGATTTACTACATAATGATATTTTATTTATAATTTTTAGACATTAAATAATAGAATTTAATTATGACACAATGATGATGATTTAATTACTATAATAGTGAAAAATTAAAATAATTGATATTATAAATACCCAAATAAATATAATATGAAACTTTTAATGAATTAAACTAATTTTCTAGGATATTATGCTATATTAGGATTGATTTAATAGACCTTTTTATAAGTAATAAATCTGTTATGAGTTTTAAAAAAATCAACTATTGAATAGTGTCAAAATTGACATAAAAGAGTTCTTAAAACAAATATTATATTATTAATTGATATTAAATTCATAAAAATCTAAGGTTCGGCCAAGAGACTTATATCATGATAGGTGCATCATTAATGGACAACTTGGGGGTCTCTTGGATGTATATTGTAAGTTTATTAACCATATTATATAAAAATATAAAGAGACATTGTAAAAGTGAAACTAATTAACTGAGAGTTAATACTTAAAGATAAGGTTAATATAAGTACCCAAACCTGTATAAATTCTATTGGTTGAGTTTTTTCGACCCATCCCCACCTTAACATTTAAATAATCAACTTTGGTGCCACTAGAAACCGAATATGAATTTATTATAAACTAATATTTCTAGCTTTTCCAAAAGGTGCCCCTCACCCCTCTTATAAAAGGGAACTCCTCCTTCTCATTTCTTCACACCTTCAAAACCGTTTGGTTTGGAAAACCTCTGCCAAAATACTCTCCCAACATCCCTCACTACAACCATGAGGCCTTAGTTTGATCAGAAAGCCAACCTAAGGAGCCCTTTTGATCAAATCAAAAGGAAGAACCCGAAGAAGAGGTAATGATTTCACCACCATTTTCCAAGTTCCTTTCTTCTTCCACTTCTTCTTCCTTTGTTATTAACATTATAAAATAATAACTCTAGTATCATATATATACTTTGATGTTATTATAAATATGGTACAACCATATTCAGTATTCTATCCACCCTTTGAATAACATGTCACCATACGTGCGTACGTACGGCTTACTGTCTCCACGTCGTGGTGTAATTGTTATTCAATATATTATTAATTGGATGGGTATAATAATGATATTTAACTCATGTAAATAATAAATATAACATGTTAATGATTCTGGATATATGATATAACGACCATTTATATATTATTTCAAAAGAATGATATTGTCGCTCGTGCGTACGTACGGACTACCGTCTCCACGAACGTGATGAGATTCATTCTCCATCGTATCCATTCAAGTATAATTATCATTTGATGATTTAAAAATGATGTTTAAGGACTTGATATCATTCTGGATATGAATAATATACAACCTATCCATTACAAACATGGCTTACGTAACAAAACATATAAAATAAAAAAAGTAAGTTAACACCCGAATCAACGATAATACTAAGATATTATTATCAAATCAATATTAAAAGATCATATATGATATCATATTAATGTATATGATTCTTGTATAGTTTAATAACAATTATTTCACCATTATACAGGAGGTTAACCTACCCCAACCAAGGAAAAGTACAAGGTAAGGGGTTTTCATCTCACTCCTTATTCCCGTGAGATTCATGCCATATTGCCACCATCACCTTTTGTGTGGTGTATGTACTACCCATAATTATATTCTTTGTGTAATACACTCTAATTTATGTGTTTTTACATATTAATTGTATGATACCTCTTTAATGGGTTGTATGTTTCATAACTTACCAAATTGGTAAGGGTTATTTCGCAATCTCTTCATTATCCGAGGTTGTTTATACGTAATAATCTACTGGGATCTCTTTATCATCCACATCCATGTTTCTTAATAATATATTTCAAAACATTTTTTCTATTTACAAGAATATGGGTTAAAGTCATTTATACCCTTATGTGTTTCAAAACGAATATTTCCGTCATTTTTCAAACAAGGCACTTTTAACCTTTTCGACAAATTTAAGGTAAGAATGTTTTTTTTAACTTATACGGCGGGTGAGGCTATTTACCGCCGTTATAAAATCGTCAAAGCTTCCCTTACAAGATAATAAGAATATTTAAAAAAAAGTTTTATTTCATTAATATAATACTCTTAAATGATTTCAAAATAGAAAGATATATTTTTCTAAAATAGTCTTGATTTCATCTATGTCAACATCCTTTGATGGATTTAAAGCTTATTTGAAGTTGATTTATTATAATACAAAACATCCATATTTTATTGAAGGTTTTGTGATATTTTTTACTGTGGATTAGTTATTCTTATGTCACTCATTGATTTTTTTAGAGTATTGACATTTCATAAGTTATTTGTAATCTGAATTTTTATGTTATATTTCAACCTTTCATTCAGATGAATGTGGTAGACAAGTATGTTGCGGGTTGGGGACCGGTAAAAGTAAGCCCTCCGGTTTGGACTCCGGTTATTAGAGGAACTCCGGTTTGGTATCCGGTTATTAGAGGAACTCAGGGTTGGTGTCCGGTTATTAGAGGCACTCTGGGTTGTTGTCCGGTTATTAGAGGCACTCCGGGTTGGGTTCCAGTTACAGTTAGCCCCAAGGTCTTGGGATGAGGCCTTGACAAAGAAATTAAAGTTCAGCATTATTCATTCCATAATTATGAAAGTGGTTATTGATTTTTCATGTGATTATTCGATTAGTAGAATATCCATGTGAATAAGTAAATGGAATTATTTCCTTTTGTTTATTCCATACTATGTTGAAAGTTCAGGTTTGAAAGGCTTTTGTTTTAGTTATACATTGTCTTAAATGTTTATTCTTATTTATAGAAGTTTCCGCTATATTATTATCCTTGCTGGGCATTTGAGCTCACCCCTTTTCTATGTTTTATTTTTCCCAGGAAGTGAAGAAGTAAATTATGAATGACCCACAGGGATATTATGTGGGGATATGAGTGTGGATTATGGAGACAATATATTGTCGTAGTAGTTTTTCACTTTATGATGTAATGTAAAACTTATAAATATATCTAGTTTTTCCAAGGCTACTAAACAAATCGGTCTTTCGAGATTTGATCTTTCTTGTGATCATGCCAATGTTATGTAGTAATGCACCGACTCTGGGTAACTAGGGTCAGGGCGTTACAGTTGGTATCAGAGGAAGTTTAGTACAAACCTTGGAAGCTAGATTTAGATAAACTCTGATTAGAGCACATAGATTTAAGATGAATTTCGAGGATTAGTATAGAAGAATTTTCTAGAATTTCGGTATTGTAGAGATTTTGTGAGTTTTCCGAGAAATACATCCCTATCTGGATACGAGCAGGTAGAGGCGGCTCTGGCACAAATGTACCTAGGGGTAAAACCCGAAAACACCGCTTTGAGCTAGACTCGAACGGGAACTGGTGCACGACAACGGGCCTTGCTGCACTCTTGGTTACGACACTCCCAGGGGATATGCTTAGGATAACTCTCATTTATTTACAAATCATTATGAAGGGTTTATGAGTATATACTTCCTCAAATGAGACATTTTTATGATTATGGATTATATCCATAAACTATTTAATTTATGTTATGTGTTTCACAAGTTTGGGATTAGGTATTGTTATTCATAAACTAATCTAGTGTATGCCATTGTTTAGAAATGGAGCCTAGTAGAAGGAATGAGAACTCCAGCAATGCACATGATACAAAGAGAAAGAAGGATCATATATTTCATGGCCTTAAGCCAGAATTTATAAGAGAAATAGTCTCGCATGTATTATCATCATATGATGAAATAATATCATGTGTTGATAAGATAAGTAAAGAGTTTATTGAGTCCTATGGATTTAAAGGGAAGCAAGAGAAGAAAAGGATGGAAGAGAGAAATATGGATAAAGGGAAGAGGAAAAAGATGAATTTTATCATATGTGATAACTGTGGGAAGAAACACCCTGGAACTTTCCTGAACGGAATGGGAGTTTGTTATAAGTTTGGAGGAAAAGGGCACAAAGTATGTGACTCCAAGGGTAAGAAAATGGTTTCAA
Source organism: Viscum album (assembly GCA_963277665.1). Lineage (NCBI taxonomy): Eukaryota > Viridiplantae > Streptophyta > Magnoliopsida > Santalales > Viscaceae > Viscum > Viscum album. Next base: position 1,609,428,734 of record OY728155.1, on the reverse strand, counting down.
CTGTACAATGCTTCATTTCCAAGGAGTTTGGACACTACGTGAACCTATTTCCCAGTCATCAGACTATGCCACAAATGATGCTATTGGATAATAATCAAGTTATGATACTACCACAGATGAAGAGGAATGATTAGAGCTCTTATGTTGATTATGTCATTTGAGTGTTGTATCAACAATGTACTTGTTATAATAATTATGGAGTATATAAGGATTGTACTGCAGTACTGTTTCATTAAGGACTTGAGATTGTGTGGAACAAAGAAAAGTGACTCAATAGCAGGATAAATATTTGGAAAATATATGGTTGAGAGAATGATAAACCATAAAATAGTTCTGATACCGAGGTAGTAATTTTGGAATAATACATGATTGATTTGGATTAATTATATTCGATATTCTTGACTACCTTGAAACTAATTAATTATTTGTATATTCCATCATTGTTGGGGTTTAAAACATTTTTGGATTGAAGGAGTATATCTATTATTCTTTAAGGAATAAGGGATCATGAATGTAATCAATAAGGTTTTATTGTAATTCAGGATGTTGCAGTGTTTTAAAAGAATACATGATGAAGGTATTCATATGCTATTACGGGGTAAAAGGCATCTACATTATGTTTACCTTCCTTATAAATGTTGGACTGTGAGTTTGAACAGAAGTATTTTGGGTAGTTATAGTTTGGATTTTTTTGGATTGCCATAAAATGACAACACGGAGGTCGGGCGGCAACCTGTCGCATCCAGCAAGGCTGCGAGACTTGAACCCGCAACGGAAGGGAGACAAGGGGGTATCACCTACCACTGGCCCACGAGATGTCCTGGATTAAATAGTGCAGTTTTTTTTAAAAAGATCTTGTAGATGAATTATAAATTCACTTATTTTGGAACCCTGTACGAATAGTATAAATAGATTTTTTTTACGTTCTATTATCTTTTAGAGTGAAAGATGAGTTTGTGGTAGAAATTTATTAATGGATAAAAATCTAATTATAAAGTAAGTATATCTCCTTATGATCTTAGCCAATCTCATAAATAAATTCCTCAACATTAATAAAAGGAACTTAGAACAAAAATGTTGTCCTATATGGTACCTTAAATAATCACTAATTTATGGCTTTGGGATTGTTGGCCTTTTCATAGCCATGTTCTCTACCACTCTCCATCAGATAATTGATGGTTAGATTTCTCTTCCATATCCATATTTTCCTACATGAAACCCTAGTATGTGTTATTTTCGGTAATCTTCATACTTTCCACTCTTTATTTTAAATAGAGGCCTCATTAATTCATTTTTTTTCGATGTGGGATTTCAACTAAGATATTTTGAAACGTCAAAAATATGTTATCCCAATACCCTATGTTTTGTTGAACCGATGGTATTTCAAATCATCATAAATTGATGAGTTTAAGGTCCTCAATTTTATACTTGTTTGTGATTGATGACCTCAATCACTACCTATAAATATTTACGTTTTTCTCCAATTATATGTCTCTATTTTCCACCAATGTTCTCCTAATAGAGATCATAATTTGGTGGTGACCCTTTCATTTCACTTTTCCTCATATTAAGACTAAATTTTAGTAAACTAATTTCCGATGTGGGTTTTCCCACAAAGATATTTTCTATTTTCAACCTTTTATTTTCGAAGAACAATTTCAAATTGCGAGAATGCAATTTATTTAAAGAGGGGAGAATGTAACACCCCAAGATTTCATAGTGTGTTATTCCTTCAAAATAATCCAATAACTTTCACTACACGCAACACCAAGTTCAAGCGCACCATAACATACCAAACAAGCTGTTCAAAAGAGGTTATGAATAGTATTAACTAAATTTTAAACTTTATATAATCCTTATAATTTTAGAATCCATATTATGCGTTTCTTAAACATAATGCAAGAACAGATTCATTTTCAGTATTGCAGTTTTATCAACTTTTAATAGTGATACCTTTTTAAATAAAATATTTTAAACTTTTTGACTAAATGGGGACATCAAAAAAATTTAAAATGAAACATCCCAAGCTTCCACGGTACACTTTCCTTTGAATAATACAGTAGTGTGTGTTGTATGCAACTTCGAGTTCTAACACACCACAACCAATCAAACTAGCCGTTATGAATAGTAATACCTACCTATTAAAATTTTAGAAATTTTTTCTCTCAAAATGGACTTCATTTTTTGATTCAGAGTATCGACTTTAGCCTAAGGTGAAATTTTGGTACTTTTCGGATAACTTTCATATTTTGATGAATAGTGAAAATTACTAAATTTTAATTAAAAACAACTTTTTTAATCAAAATAATTAATAGTGATAAATAATGAATTTGAGTGGTTTTAAAGTATATTTATAATATATTATTACCATTTAATATAATTTTGGTCATTGAACATAATTTTACAATTAAACCGAACATAAACAAGTGTCAATCTTTTGATAGTTATTATCTCTTAAAAACACGCTTTTTGTTTTGACAATGAGAATTAATTTTAAATTAATTTCTGCCACTTTTGTGTTTTGAATTTAGAAAAATGGATTCCATATTTGGAATCATTATTTTCAAATTGTGTAAATAGGTAACTTTTATTTTTAGACATTTTGAATAATTACTGCGGTAAATATTTTATTTACCATGGTTAAGGGTGAATCTGGTAAATAAGGGTTAAAAAATAATATTATAATAATACTAAATTACCCTAAAACGTGTCCTAGACTTATTGGTTGATAAATGTTCGACAATAGGCATCTTTGGGTCGATTTTGGGACCCCATGGTGCCACTTGTAGGTGATATGGACACTTTATTTCAATTAAGTTAAAATGAATACAAAAATGACACAAGCATATATCTTTCAGAAACACAATTTTTACATAGGGTTATATAAGTTGTATTTTAGATTATATAATTTCATTAGAAAGATAAAAATATTTCCTACATAATGATATTTTATTTATAATTTTTAGAAATTAAATAATAGAATTTAATTATGAGACAATGATGATGATTTAATTACTATAATAGTGAACAATTAAAATAATTGATATTATAAATACCCAAATAAATATAATATGAAACATTTAATGAATTTAAATAATTTTCTAGGATAATATTCTATATTATGATTGATTTAATTTTCTTTTTTAGAAGTAATCAATCTGTTATGAGTTTTAAAAAAAATCAACTATTGAATAGTGTCAAAAATGACATAAAAGAGTTCTTAAAAAAATATATTATATTATTAATTTATATTAAATTCCTAAAAATATAAGGTTCGGCCAAGAGACTTATATAATGATAGTTTCATCATTAATGGACCACTTGGGGGTCTCTTGGATGTATATAGTTAGTTTATTAACCATATTATATAAAAATACAAAGAGACATTGTAAAAGTGAAACTAATTAACTTAGAGTTAATACTTAAAGATAAGGTTAATATAAGTACCCAAACCTGTCTAAATTCTATTGGATGAGTTGTTTCCGACCCATCCCCACCTTAAATTTTAAATAATCAACTTTGGATCGATTAGGAACCGAATATGAATTTATTATAAAATATTATTTCTAACTTTTCCAAAGGTGCCCCCCACCCATCTTATAAAAGGGAACTCCTCCTTCTCATTTCTTCACACCTTAAAAACCTTTTTGTTTGGAAAAAAACATCCCAAATACTCTCCCAACTTCCCCCACTACAACCTAGAGGCCTTAGTTTGATCAGAAAGCCAACCTAAGGAGCCCTTTTGATCAAATCAAATGGAAGAACCCGAAGAAGAGGTAATGATTTCACCACCCTTTTCCAAGTTCCTTTCTTCTTCCACTTCTTCTTCCTTTGTTATTACCATTATAAAATAATAACTACAGTATCATATATATACTGTGATGTTATTATAAATATGGTACAACCATATTCAGTATTCTATCCACCCTTTGAATAACATGTCACCATACGTGCGTACGTACGGCTTACCCTCTCCACGTCGTGGTGTAATTGTTATTCAATATATTATTATTTGGATGGGTATAATAATGATATGTAACTCATGTAAATAATAAATATAACATGTTAATGATTCTGTATATATGATATAACAACCATTTATATATTATTTCAAAAGAATGATATTGTCGCTCGTGCGTACGTACGGACTACCGTCTCCACGAACGCGATGAGATTCATTCTCCATCGTATCCATTCAAGTATAATTATCATTTGATGATTTAAAAATGATTTTTATGGACTTGATATCATTCTGGATATGAATAATATACAACCTATCCATTACAAACATGGCTTACGTAACAAAACATATAAAATAAAACAAGTAAGTTAACACCCGAAACAACGATAATACTAAGATATTATTATCAAATCAATATTAAAAGATCATATATGATATCATATTAATGTTTATGATTCTTGTATAATTTAATAACAATTATTTCACCATTATACAGGAGGTTAACCTACCCCAACCAAGGAAAAGTACAAGGTAAGGGGTTTTCATCTCACTCCTTATTCCCGTGAGATTCATGCCATATTGCCACCATCACCTTTTGTGTGGTGTATGTACTGCCCATAATTATATTCTTTGTGTAATACACTCTAATTTATGTGTATTTACATATTCATTGTATGATACATCTTTCATGGGTTGTATGTTTCATAAGTTACCAAATTGGTAAGGGTTATTTCGCAATCTCTTCATTATCCGAGGTTGTTTATACGTAATAATCTACTGGGATCTCTTTATCATCCACATCCAAGTTTCTTAATAATGTATTTCAAAACATTTTTACTATTTACAAGAATATGAGTTAAAGTCATTTATACCCTTATTTGTTTCAAAAGGAATCTTTCCGTCATTTTCCAAACAAGGCACTTTTAACCTTTTCGACAAATTTAAGGTAAGAATGTTTTTTTAACTTATACGGTGGGGGTGGCTATTTACCGCCGTTATAAAATCGTCAAAGCTTCCCTTACAAGATAATAAGAATATTTTCAAAAAATTGTTTTATTTCATAAAAATAATACTCTTAAATGATTTCAAAATAGAAAGAGATATTTTTCTAAAATAGTCTTGATTTCATCTATGTCAACATCGTTTGATGGATTTAAAGCTTATTTGAAGTTGATTTATTATAATACAAAACATCCATATTTTATTGAAGGTTTTGAGATATTTCTTACTGTGGATAAGTTATTCTTATGTCACTCATGGTTTTTGTTTAGATTATTGACATTTCATAAGTTATTTGTAATCCGAATGTTTATGTTATATTTCAACCTTTCATTCAGATGAATGTGTTAGACAAGTATGTTCTGGGTTGGGGACCGGTAAAAGTAAGCCCTCCGGTTTGGTCTCTGGTTATTAGAGGAACTCTGGTTTGGTCTCCAGTTATTAGAGGAACTCCGGGTTGGTGTCCGGTTATTAGAGGCACTCCGGGTTGGTGTCCGGTTATTAGAGGCACTCCGGGTTGGGTTCCGGTTACAGTTAGCCCCATGGTCTTGGGACGAGTCCTTGACAAAGAAATTAATGTTCAACATTATGCATTCCATAATTATGAAAGTGGTTATTGATTTTGCATGTGATTATTAGATTAGTAGAATATCCATGTGAATAAGTAAATGGCATTATTTCATTTTGTTTATGCCATATTATATTGAAAGTTCAAGTTTGAAAGGCTTTTGTTTTAGTTATACATTGCCTTAAATGTTTATTCTTATTTATGAATGTTTCCTCTATATTGTTATCCTTACTGGGCATTTGAGCTCACCCCTTTTCAATGTTTTATTTTTCCCTGGAAGTGAAGAAGTAAATTATGAATGACCCGCATGGATATTATGTGGGGATATGAGTGTGGATTATGGAGACAATATGTTGTCGTAGTAGTTTTTCACGTTATGATGTAATGTAAAACTTATAAATATATCTAGTGTTTCCAAGGCTACTAAACCAATCGGTCTTTCGAGATTTCATCTTTCTTGTGATCATGCCAATGTTATGTAATAATGCACCGACTCTGGGTAACTAGGGTCGGGGCGTTACATATAACATATCATTCCTCCAAGATCCAATAAGATCCTGAGAATACATATTCATATCACTTATCACATAGAGATCTCATTAAGCACAATTTTATTGGTTGGTTGAGTAAGATGACACACAATAGAGGTTATGAAAAAATACCACTTACTTTACCATGTAATTTTTTTAACAAACCCTAACCTTATTATCGAAATATATGTCCTTAATTAAAATCAAATTGTAATTATCATTGGCACATGCATGTATATAAATCATTCTATGTTCCAATAAAAAATTGAAAAAAACCCTCCCTATCCATTATAGGATAAGGGTCTATGAATCATCCTTTGTCAATATAATTCTAACTCAACATATCACAAAAGATAAAAACAAAATTCAAGTGCACCACATAGGGAGAACATCATATCTACTAATAGAAGAAAGAAAGAACAACAATTCCAACCATGGATACTAATTCGACCCCTTTTCGTGGGGAAGCATGCACCAAAAAATGAGTTCTAAATATAATTATGGGTACATATTTATTTTAATTATACCATATCCAAAATATTAATTCCCAATAAGTTGTGAAAAAATTCTATTGATACCATTTGTCACACCCCGACCTAGTTTTCCTCACGAACAATTCACGGGGATGAGTTCCACTAGGCCATAAGCGCGCCACCACATACGCCAGAGGCTGAAAACTAGTATTGCGGTTTTTAATAGGTTTTAGAGGGGATATTATACCCTTTAGTGATAATAATGACAATATTGTATGTAAATATATAGTGTAATACAACCATAAACCACAGACTAGTAACCATCCCATGGAGGAAGCCCAAAAGATAGCAGAAGTAATAATAACTAATCAACTAGCTCAAAATAAATAATTTATAGAATAAAACATAACAATATAAAATTTTTAACTATACATGAATATATTTCTAGATATATATAAAAATATTAATGAAAGTTATTCACAGGTTTAACCATCAATATATACTTATAATCATGATGACATAAACAAAAAGCAAGAAATGAAAACTATGGCTGATGCAGGAACCCAATGTCCCTAACCATACCTCCCATGAAAAAAAAATCACAATTAAATCACTATATACCCTATCCTATTCCTAAACATTTTCCTAATAATCATTATATGAGGTCTACATGGGTCCGGAAGGGCCCTAAAAAGTCGTGAGAAACAATATCAGTCAGTCACCACCAATGTCTTCCTATCTGAAATTTTTTATTAAGTGGGTGTATACTAAATTAAATAAAGTAGCACATCCACATAAAATAATATAACATTATTCCCTTGATTTAAATATCCACAAGTATACACTTACCTTATTTTCTAATGTATGAATAATTTTATTTGAGGGGATCATTAGAATAAAGCCCACGGAATCCCATTTTGAAAGAATCCTGATAGGTTACCACTCAAATTCCACCCCTAATACTGCCACTAAAACCTCATCCCACCAACCATGTTATCAAAATCCTAAAAATGAATGAGAAAATATTAAATACATTTTCCCTTAAAGTCCTTCTTGAAATATCCCCTCATCTTGAAGAACAACTTCCAGAGGCATAGTGACACATGTGCTCCAAAATAATAACATTGTCGGATCAATAGTCGATGTCCCAAAGAATGGTGATCTCTAGCCATCCGAATAATCCTATCCCGTGAACTCAATATAATGATACTACCAAACTCTAACTTACGGTCTCAACATCATCAGATTATGGATCCTCACCATCCATTAGGATTTCTATGTCAAGACCCTCCAACACTACTAATAGTCAATTCCATTTTATGTCTAAAATAATGGGGTTCTCTACCCCCATGAGTTGTCAACACCTCCTCCTCTTCTAATTCTTATCTTATTTCACATGACTCCAAAGGGTTCATTGGTCATCATAGGTGAGCATAAATAATGAAATAATTACCTTGGACACATCATATGGCACCCCATTCCCCTATCATAATTTTGGTCAACCTGTTGGTCATCATCATCTCATATCACTCGAATCATGACCATAAACTGATGAACTATTCACCTAGAACTGATGAACATGTCTCCCAACCTCTGATTATCATCACTCAAGAATCTAGGCCCCTCCCAGTACAAAAATCACATCACCTCAGTCCATATGGCCAATGCCATCTCAAATTTATAGTAAAGCCCATTCTATTCTTGTGGAAATAATCACAATATATATATAACTTAAAATTCAATAAATAATCCCACCCAACCTAACCATCACAATTGGATCCAATCCCCCTATCTGAGATTAACAATTATAAATATTTTTGGCCACACACAATGGAATCCCTCAAACACAATTAATTTATTTAATTACAACAATATTATCATCAAGGTATCACATCATCCAGGAAAACATTTCTTATAGATCACCCCCACCCCCAAATAGACTAATTTCATTGAAAGAAAATAACCCCCTACCTTGTAGTGGTAGACGTATTCTTGTATGATATTTGAATCTCACTCAAGCTGATTTGGAAGAAATTAGTGTTTTATATGAAATCCTTAAAAATGGGATAAATTTCAAAACATGGATCTAGGGCATCATATGGTGAGTGGAATGGAAAATAAAATAAGTTAGAGTGAATCAATTACTATTAGAGTTCCAATGCACCCAATGGTGGGAAGATCTATGTTTAGATAAAAGGAATGAATCAATATATTGTGGATGAAGAAAATGGGAGCTCCTCGTTCCTATGAGATAAAAAAGGATTTGGAAGAAAAAGTATTTATGAAATATGTGACATATATATTTTTACTTTCCAAACATTTAATGATTTTCATGGTTAGCTCAAACAGTTTGTCTAACCTTATGCTAACCACGAGATAACCACTTTCCAAAGGGATACCTTGTAGGGTAGTTCTACATGACATTCTAAAACAAATATAAGTTATGTAAATCAACTCTATAAAAAATTAAATAGATGATTCATGGCCATCTACCCCCTATAGAATGAAATTGAAAAAAATATACATAACTCATGGAGGGTTTCATTGTTTCTCCTAAGAGGCCTCCTTGTTTCATAGAAATTTGCGACAATATCTACAGACAAAAAAAAATTGGTTTCTAGGTCATCCACTCATGAAACTCTACCAAAACACTGAGGCACATTCCAAGCCTCTAAAAAAAATTCAAAAAAATGGTATTGGGTACAAAAAACTCTCATAATATAGATTCAATTATCATGAAAATAGTTTTACTAACCACCAATCTCTAAAAAAATTAAAATGGGTGAGGATTTTGACATTCTCCAAAAAGACCTATGATGTTATAGTATGGGCACATATTAATGTGAAATTTTTGACTCAAATATTAATATTTAAATATATATATATTAAAATAAATGAATCTGAACATATATAAAGTAATTTTTTAAATATATATCTATGATTAAATCTAGATTTCAACTAAAAAGTAAATTGTATATTCCTATATACCATACATTTGACACTACATATATTAGAAATCTAGTTATGTTATATGAAACCTTGACCCTAATGTGACCCTAGAAGTTGGTAGTAGGTTGTGTCCCTTACAATCCTTCTATGAAAATATTTTATCTCCTAGACCAATCTCCAAGAGCATGAAGAGTTTCTGAGGTTCTTTAGGAAGGCTCTGTAAATGTTGTTTCTTTATCATTTTAACTATTTTTTATGAGTATTACATAAGGTGTATTCATTGAAATTTTAGTGTCTTTCCATATATAATTCCTCACATAATACCACATGAATGTGATGATGAGATAACCTGAGATTTGGTAGGGCACTATGCAACCTATAATTCCTCATGTGGTGCCACCTGGGAACGTTCAATTAATCACCAACTGGGTAGAAATGCTCAATTTCGGGATAGTTTATACTAGTTCTTGTAGACTCTATATTGAGCTCCCAGACTAGTCCCTAATAAGGGAAGCTGATTTCAAGCATCATCTAACCTTCTTATGGGATGTAAGACCTCAAGATATCAAGTCAGGGATAGAAAACATGGTATTGATCATTCACCATCTTATGATTCATCTAGAAAGGAAGGTCAAGATTTGTACCTACATCCTACAAGACCATGCCAAACAATGGTGGGATTTCATCTCTCATGGTGATCAAGATCAATGTATGGTCTGGGAAGACATCCATATGGCCATGTATGATCACATACATCCATAGATTCTAAGACTTAACTATTCTAGCGAGTTTATACTTCTTCATCATGGTATTTTTTCAAGGTTAGAGTATTTTCCTCACATCAATGAACGTTAATGATGTTCTATAAATTTGGAAAATGAATATTTGATGACTAAGAGATAATTTTCGGATTAGATTATGTATTGTTTCTGGTAACTAGTGAACATATTTTTTTAGAACACCATTATAGAGATATTGAATCGAGCCCTCATTACAGAATGAAACATGAGGGATGTTTGGAGTGAGACCAAGTGTGGTTCATTTCAATGCCATTATGATGGTCCATCAAGAAGATGGAAGAATCTTTTAGAGGGTTCACATGGGGGTCATCACTAATTAGATGAAAAACAATTATAGCCATGTGGTGTTTCGTTATTGCAGTAGCCCATGCTATGGAAATCCCCATTATAGGATGAACCCAGTCAAGGGACAAGAATTCCATATCTTGGTTAACCTTAAGAACTTTTGATCATTATTTTCCACCAATATATAATTAGGGGGATCTATACTGACACATCTTTTTGGTACAATATTATCGACTCCACATGAAGCTAGGAGTTGGTATTCTAATGGCTGATCTGGATGAGGGGGTTTCCATGGTTGAGGTAGTCAGGTATTAGAGGTCCAGCACGAATAGTGTGGACCTACCCATGCTTGTCAAGAAGCATCTATGTGTGGTTGATTGGTATATATCTATGAATTATATCATGCACCTAAGAAGAAGAGTCCAAGGACACTTATGTTTGGTGGTACTATTTGGATAGACTATAATATATTCTCTATCATTTTGATAGGGGTGCATCACAAAATTTTATATTTGTTAATGTTATAGAAATTTTGGGACATTTAATAGAATAATCTAGTGTAGTAATGACTCTTGATACACTACTAATAGTTTTATTACAAGGTATAAATTTGTGTAAGGTGTTCCACGCTGATATTGGTGTGTACTCTTTGTAGTATAAATTTATCTTCCCTAAGATGAATTTTGTCGGAATTATTCTTATTATGGGGTGAATAGTTATTATTGCTCACATGTGGATTTAAATCACTGTTGGGTGTCATTTACATCACCCAAGGGTAGAAAATATCTTCATAAGGGATAATAGGTATAGTCCAGCTATTCAGTATGGACCTGTATATCATGAGATAGGTTGAGTGACATACGAAATGTTAGTATATTCATGATCTTTCAAGGAATACAACCTATAGAATTACCAATTGTTGTGGATCATTTTGGGGACTTATTCTCTAACGATTTATTTGGTTTTCCTTATAAGGGAGAGGTTCATTTCACTAACAAGATAGATCTAGGTGTGGAACTAGTGTCATTTCCTCCCTATATGATGATACTAGTGGAACTCTGAGATTTCAAGAAGAAGCATGAATATCTCTAGGAAAATGGATTTATATTAACCATGACAATCCCTTGGGGATCACCTATTCTTTTCTCCAAGATGGAATATTTTACCCTTAGATCATCGATGAGTGATCCATCTTACAGCGATGAACTGATATCCACATCCTCTTATAAATGATCTCTTCCACAAACTCTAAGGAGAGAAAATTTTCTCTTTTATAAATCTATTGTTAGTCTACCATCAGGTTCATGTGAGGACACCAGACAAACCATATATTTAATTCCATATAAGGTACATCATACATGATTATTTGGTAATTTCATCCATACATATGAATGACCTGGCAGTCTGTATGGCTCTGATGAATCATGTTATCCACATATATCTTGATTCCTTTATGGTTGAATAAATATATGATTTTCAGTTTATTCTTGCACCATAAATGACTATGTCATCTGTCTTGAGATCATGAAAATATCACAAATATTTCACCAACTATATTATAAGCTCAAAAGGCCACATTTTGATCAATAAGGTTAACTTTTTGCGTCATGTCATTTCATAGGTAGGAATTTATATTTACATAAAGAATATGAGAATTAGGGATTTCTAGGAACATCCAAATAATGTATTTGATATCCATGGTTTTATGGGGATTGAATGTTTTTATATGTGATTCATCAATTATTAATAATTCCATGAAGTATATCATATTTTTTGACTAATAATGGAATGAAACTCATTTGTTCTAGATCTTATGAGATTGATTTTTTGGAGTTTAAATAGTGACTGACATCAGTGCATATATTGATTCTACCAGATCAAAAGAGAGGTTATACTATTAAATGAGAGGATTTTGGAATTGGGATGGGTGTAGTTCTAATGGACTATGATCTGTTTGAGTGATAATGGTTCTTCCAGTGGAGGCCTCATGAGTGGAATTACCCTAACCATGAACTCGATCTAGAAATCATGGTCCCTGACTTTCATTGTTGGAGGAATTATCTTTTGAGAGAGTTTAATGTTATTTACATGGATATAGAAATCCTATAATACATCTCCATAGAGCATCAAATAAAACATAGATAGTGTAGGTGGCTAGAAAACATACATTCAATTAACATTGAGATATATTATGCACCCTGTTAGGGAATGGTCTTAGATAATACCATAATCTAATGGAATCAGCCCCAATCTATTTTGGAGGAAAGTAGTGTGTGATTGTTTATGGAATTGTTTTCTGAGATGCACCTCGAGGATCAGAAATAGAATGAGAATCATGTTTTAGGAACTCTACAACTGAAATTAATCCTTTTGGAGTGCTCAAACATGAGGGAACTCTCAGATACCAAGGCCGTCATACTGAGAGAGAGTATATCATGTTATAACCCAAATACTCGATGGTTTTATGATGATAATTAGGCCCTTATATTTATTTTTGTTACTTGGTCCATCAAGCATAACATAATATATTATGTGGGAATTACATAACCCTATTTGGGTAGATCACCCTTCGATTACCAAGATGTACTGAGACATGTGTCGTTAGTATTCGTGTCATGTTTTGAAGAGGTATATTTTTGTTTCATTCACTATGTGCTCCACATGTTTTTTGGTGAAATCTTATACCCATCAACCTCATAGAGTTCTATAACAATTACCCATTCCTAATAGGAAAAATAATGGAATCAGAATAGGTTTCAAGACTAGTTTTTCAGATTCCCTCAAGAAAATAATGCAGTATGGGTGATCATTGATTTTTAAAAAAGGTCACTTCCTACTGATCATAGATACCTTCATAAATAATGAACATGAGGGGTATTACATTTTAGAACTTGTGTGCCTTCATGGTGTTCCCTGATCTATATCTTCAGACCATTAAAACATCTTTACATCACAATTTTTGGTGTGGTTGAAAAAGGAACTAGGTTCAACATTGCTCTTGGGTACTCTCTATCCCCCTAAAACTAAATAGAAATCTAAATGAATGATAAAGGTATTATAGGACATGATCTGTGATTATTTCCATGACATTGGATGTTCATGGGAAAAAGAAATACCTCTTTCTGAGCATACTAACAATAACAGATTCTAATAAAATATTTATACAGCTATTTATAAGGCCCTTTATAGTGGGTTGTTGTGTTCACCTATGTCCTGGTTAGATGAAGATGAGTTAGTGCTACTCGGTAGTTACATCATTAAAGAGATTCTAGATAACATCTAGTAGATTCTGAATTATATCGATATATCTTAGTCCATGTACAAATATTATACCAATCGTTGCCACCAACATTTATAGTTTGAGTCGGCACATTTTTACATTCTATGTGTTACTTCTAGATTGGGTCATAGATGAATTAGAAAATAGGTAATGATATACGCTCAATGATTTGGGTCTTTCAGGATCATGGAAGCAGTCAAGACATTATCTTATCCCCAACTATATCCCCAGAGGTAAATTTTCATTCAAAATGTCTTCCATGTATCATAGATTATTTGGAATCATGCTAAACTATCTCATTATTTTTACCTAGATGATATTGAGATGGGGGTGGATAAATCATTTGATGATCATTTGATATATATTATTGATCAGAGCATTAAGAATCTTAGAGTCAAGTCCATTCAACTGGTTGTCGTTCCATAGAAATAGCGCAGTGTATATGAGGAGACATAGGAAATGGATGTCGATGTATACATGAAGATACCATAAAATTTATCAATGAATGTTTTACCTCCCTTGAAAGAGAGTCTTAGGGATGATTTTTCTTAAGGATGGGATGTTGTAATTTCCCATATTTTCAAATTAGTAAAGATCCTTGATTTGGGGATTAAATACTATTATTTTAGTATTCTATTTTTTTATAATGGATGAGAGGATTTTTGGGAGAGGCTAATACTCATTCAGATCAAATGGATCTATAAAATGGGGTGACAAACCAAGTATCACAGTTAGTTAAAGGGCCATTATTACGAAATATATTGGTATAGGTTAGGCCTCTAAGCGGTGACTCACCCTCCTCTCTTTGATCTAGGGTTTTCCCTCAATATCGATCTAGTGCGGGGAGGATGGAGCACTATCTTCAGCATTTATATGGAAGGTTTATATATCATAGCCTTGCACATCCTTTATCATTTACATATTTTTCTTTCTACCTCATAGGTTTTCATCATTTTAGTTCTTTGTTGTTTTATGTTTGGTGGATGTCATGGCTTATGGTTGTTTTTTATTTCTGGGGTGTCTTTGAAGATAGAATGTATGATGATCATTTCTTGGTGATGACGTCATCAATGTGGCCATAACCTTTTAGCTCACCAGTATTTCTCTCTTCTGATTCCTGTGGGTTTTATCGATTCAACATATGAGGATGGTTCAATATCAACTCAGATCTACTTTGAATCATGCCAAGAGTATCACTTATGGTTCAGATTAACTCAGATCCCCTCAATGGAGATTCTCATTTGGTGTGGTAGTTGGGTCATCCAACCCTATGTGGAATTGGAATGGCTTCACACATCCCATAGCCTCTAGATCACCTGGTTTCTCATATGTGGCTACAGTTTCAAAGGTAGATTTGCGGGAGTTGTCGAGTGGCTTTCTTCTAGTGATGGTTCTGACGACCAGGATGCAGGAAATCTTGGTGATGTTTTTATGAATATTGAATTTCATGAGTACATAAATGATTTTTATGGTGATGTTATTCTAAAATGTGTCATGTGTTCTACAGTTCAATGGACTCTTCAACCAAACCTTCTTCAAGGGTTTTATCTAGTAGAGGTTTAGATGTGGTATATTGCATGATACCATTTCTTAGTGGATTTGGATGTACGAGTGAGAATGGAAATATTCATCAGTAACAGCCTATGAATCTCTGTACGATACATATATTCGAGTAGTGATGAGAAGGTGGAATATGGACTATATAATACTAATGTTGGGGAGGGACTTTTCATTTTAGACATGATATGGGTTGTTTGAGCACTTTGGGCCAATGGGGAATGATTTTTATATGTCTTTAATTTCTTGTTGGATTCCACCTCATCTCATAAATTGGGGTTTATGTTAATAAAAATTTAATTTTATTTCACATGTCACACTTATTGCGTGATTATTGCAAATTGTGTGACTCAACAATGTGGGATACCAAATAGATAAGAAGAAACACCGCACATTTCTAAAACCATGCATGAAGGAATTCATAAACATGCATAATTTTAGAGGTAGTGTGATAGTGTAATTTCACATAGTTTTTGAATAGTTATGAAAATAGTGTACCTTACTAGTGTGGGGTTTCCGCTTAAGTAGTTTGGGGTGAATGATTTGGAAACTATTTTTCCAAACGTGTGGCCAAACCATACGGCCCAATAAGCGAGGGGTAAATTATTTTTTCTCCCCTAAAATATTTTAATTATCTATCCCTTATTTCCCCTCCTCTAGATGATAGATCCCATGCATGAGATCATAATTCATCATCAACATAGGTATTTTGATTCATCCATCACCTGACATCCATTCCCTTCATTGTTATAGTGTTTTGAAAGCATAAGTAATTCTCTACACTATGATTCCTTACATTCCTCATTTCTCTTCTACTCTGTTGTGAAATTTATGTGTGACATCTTCTTCCATGATTTCATAGAATTTGGAAACACCTCCAATATATTTTTCTCTATCTTGATCAATGGTCCATCATTTGATTGGTGCTCTTATACTCACCTATGGTATGTGGTATTGTTAATTCTTATATGATTCATCCCTTTGTTTGTGATGCATCATTGGGACATGCATCCGACACTTTCATGGGCACCTCATGTTTTCCAAATAAAATTTAATTGAATGCTTTTTCATGTCTGGTACAACCCAAGAGAGTGCTGAATCATCCATTTTATTGATCGACTTGACTTTAACATCCCTAATGGGTGATTTTTCCTTGTCGAGGAAATCATGCCTTTAACATTAATTATTTGAACACACATTCAATATGTTTGGTGCAATTAACAAATTACTTAAAATTCATGTAGATAATTAAAATGAATTATAGACCATGACTTAGTCCCTTAACCATGATTCCCTATACTTCTTACTTTATTATTTATTATTCATCATTATTCCAATTCCATGTACCATACTCTATGCATGTTTATTAGTTTCTTCGGAATATTTATCTATTCCATGTTTTGTATGGATTGAAAAAAAAATATTATTCTATCTTGTTTATTATATTATTTTTTAAATTCCTTAATAATGATATGTTATCATGAATGTGATGTCCTACATTCTTACGGGCTGAGAGAGTACATGGGTCCCGATGTAGGGCTATTATTGATGGAATAACTATGTTTGGATTGAATCTATGGGATAGTTAGAGAGAAACCCTTATAAGGAAATGGAAATGGTCTCTTGTGGGATCTTATATACCCATTATTGACATCGAATCCCTAGGGGAGAAACCCTGGATGAGATCTTTCTCAATATGGTTCTACCATTCCTTATGTGATACTATGTCTCCTTTTTGAGATACATGTGATGTTTTTAGTGGTTATGCTTAAAACATACTGAGAGTTACATGAGGGATTCCTTTTATCGGACTCCATGGACGGGCAGATATGTATTCATTATTTTGAGAGTTCCATTATCAACACTTGATATTCCCTTATCGATCTCCTTTTATTGGCCTAGGTTGAAAATTGTTTTTTTGATGTATTATCTGTTTGGATTGTAGGTGATTACTTATTATTAATGGATTATAGTTATTCACTAGTGTCATAGGGGTGAGACAACAAATCCTAATCAAAAACTTGGTGTTGGTCCACATTTGATGAATTACATATGATAACCATGTACACAAATTATTATTTTTTTAAAGAATCTCTATGATCAGATATTGGAATTAGGATGAAGAAGGTGGTGTTAGTATTGTATCCACTGAGGAACATGGCCTAATGTATTTATTTATTTATTTCATTGTAATAAAAATTACTAGAACACTATTCAATTGACATTGTAGGGACTGGAATGATTTAGACACCATTGGAGGAGGGATATTGAGTTCATATCATGCCCTTATTGGCCTTACATTGGTACCCAAGAGGTGTTTATGATTATAGAAATAAATAAAAAGATGTGTTTGGAATATGATTCTTGATTGAACATTCGATGATAGAGTATGTGAGTAGTAGACTGATCCCATACTCATGAATCTAGTAGTAGATTCCTTTTGGCCATTGGTATTTTTAAAACAATGTGGTATATGCATGTATCCCATGTTTCCCATGTAATAATTTTTTATATTTACATGAAATCATGATCATAGTAATTTTTATCTATTTATTATTCATTTTTTCTCTTTTGTTTATTTATCTTGTATGTTATTCATTTTTAAATTCGGATGCTTTCATTCTTATTATTGTTTCCACTTTGGTGGGTTACAAGTCCTTTCCTTAATGTTTATTATTTCTTTGTTTCCTAATAAATATATAAATATATATATATTAATTATTTTGATCCACTCTATTCTATTAGGGAATATCCTACCCCAAGACGCACCCTAGTCCCTCATTACTATTTGGTATCCTCTGGTGTATGGGGAGGTGTTATTGAGAACTTATGTACACCATTTTGGGGTATAATTAATTGGCATTGGGTTTGAGATTCTACACCAAAATATCCTTTCGATCATTCAACTTTTTTTATATTAGATGTAATTATACCATTATATTAATTTTTTATTTTCTATTCTAGAGGGGAAATTTCATTTTTTTTCTTAGTGATTATGGAATTCATGAAAATAAATTGTATTCTTAACATTCATGAAATCCTTATATTATAGTGTTGGCTTGTCACATAATGGTCATATTAAAGGCTGTGAGAGATCAGATAATTTATTCAACCACGATTTTAATTATATCATTGGATTCAATGATTTTCCTTAACATGGTATCCCAATAACTTTGAAATACCCTCAAAATTAATTTCCCAAGGGTTTATATATTAAGTAATTCACCCAGACATATTTTTTGAGTGAATATGTTTGTAAAAAAAATTAAAAATTCATTCAATACTTTTATTTTATATGCATTATAAAAATTTCAGAATATTGTGTATACATATCAACTCTAGTTTCTCAATATTTATTAGTGACTTCATGAGTAACATCATGAAATTTTAAAATTTCATGGGTAATTTTGTAATTACAATAATTATTAAACTAATATATATACTAAACATAATAAAGTTTATTCGTAACATTTTAATAAATTCGTAATAAATTAATACCACCAAAAGTCCATTTTTATCCCAATTCATTTACTAGTTTATAAAAATGAATATAAATTATTGTAACATATTTTCTAATGATTCAATGTAAAGTGAATATTTGATTTTTCTAATAATTACAGTTTTTCTAATAATGATTGGAACATGACCTATTGTGTTTTCTTTGGGATTACCTTGGGTGTGAAAGGTATAGGTCGTCATTTAAATATCGGTGGATGAAGTTGTCGAATTTTATTTAAAAGATAATATGGATAAAATCATATAAAAATATTAAAATTAAATGACTAAAAAATATTTAAAACAAGGTATTATATTATTCTAAATCATGTTCTACATTGATAAAAAAAATTCCTAATAAGGTGGAAAGCGGGTGTAAAATTGTATTTAAAAATTTAAATGAGGAGTAAGATTGAAGCAATAATGGAATTTAGTGAAAAATAAATGTAACCATGATTGAATTGAAAATAATATAGGAATAAAAATTAATATGTTTTTTGGAATTTGAATTAAAAATCATACAAGAAATATTATAAATTAGTTGAGGTATATATTTATATAATTAAATATTTGATGTGATTCCTCAGATGAATGATTAACTAATTGAATAAATGATATTTATTAATAAAAAAATTATGAGTGATTTTAATAAAATAAAATGAAAATAATTTGTAAATGATGCTTAGAAATAGATCATTTATGAGTCCGTACATATCCAACCATAATTTCTAGGGGATTTATGAAATAAATCCCATGACATCAGTAGTTTCCATGATTCCTAAAATTGGAATATTTTTTATGTTAAATTAAGGAATGAATGAAACCCAGAGACCATTTATTTTGATAAGAATATAGAGAGATACATAGTGAAGGTAGAAACACGGTTTTAATGGTTATCCAATATCATGTGAGATAAGAAGAATATGAGAAGTTGTACAAGTCCCAAACACATTGAATCTTATTATATAATATCTCAATAAGAATGATCAATAGGAAAGGGGTGAAATATTGAAATATTTAATAGATAATGATTTAATGTTTCAACACAATTTAGATGTTAATTGAGAGAAAAATAACAACTAGAAGTATTTTCAGATCATTTTCATTCATGGATGATTTAAAAACATCCATAGCCTATATTTATAGGATCCAAGGGATCTGATTATCTTCTAGAATCAAATTGGGATCAATTAAGGTGTTCAAGAAAAATTTATGGAAATCATGAAAATAAAAAATGATCACTTTTTCCATCTTCCCCAATCCAATTTGATTATCACTTTCTACATCCTGTTATCCAATGGGATACCTACATGTTTTTATGTTAATGGAGACAACACCATATCTCTAGTGAGCTCAATATTGTATCTACAATCATTCCATTATCCCTACTATTTTTTTCTATTTCCACAATCTATATAGTT
Organism: Viscum album; assembly: GCA_963277665.1. Taxonomy (NCBI): domain Eukaryota; kingdom Viridiplantae; phylum Streptophyta; class Magnoliopsida; order Santalales; family Viscaceae; genus Viscum; species Viscum album. The sequence continues at coordinate 1,609,408,416 of OY728155.1, read as the reverse complement.
GTACCACAACATCTAGGGGCCTTTGTATTAATCTACCTACTAGCTGTTTTTATTTTACCTAGTGACTGGATCCGACAACTTGAGTGGGATGTCGAACATTAAAACTACAGCTAATTTTATTCCATCATATTTCCAAAATAATTATATAACTAAATTTACTTTTTTAATAATTGAAATTAATTTAATAAAAAGTGTATAATAAATTTGTGAGGGTTTGTGGTTATTAAACGAACATTGAGTATGATGTATAAAAAATACCAAATATCTATGTTATATGGTAAATCTACTAATTGAGGTATCTTACCTCTATAATTTATCTAACATCTAATTCATTAAGGACGTTATACCCATCTTGATTAATGGATGAGGAGGGAACCAACCTCTAGAGGATTTCAATTTGGGCATAGAATAATGTTAGGAAATTTTGTCCACATAATGACATAAAACTCACCAAATCAATGATGATGAAATGCCGTAAATGTTTATATCCCGAAACCACTAAGAGTGGTATCTAAATCTATTAGGACAGAAGAGAATTACCAGAAAATAATTAAACAAGATCCAACATTAAATGATATAATTGAATAACATGCTCCAAAATCAAGAAGATAAATATATATTATATAAGAAATCATAAATATAACGATCATGGTGCAAGGTCAACCTTATATATTATCTATATAATTGCTCAATGAAAAAACATTTCCTGATTCAGATCCAAATACTGAGCCCCATGGTCTTTAACTTTCCTATGGATCTAACCCTTGAGTCATCTACAAATACTGCTACCATATCGTATGTATTTAAATCATATTATGTTTTTGTTTTAGATATTTGAAATAAGAATCGAAGTAATTAATTCAATATTTATGTTGTCAATATGTTGGTTTTGAATGTCTTTGAAGGTGTTTGAAGTTCCCATGTATTTAGATGAGATGTCTTATAGATTTAATGTAAATTGGATGTACTCCATAATGGATGGAAAACACTTAACATAGCTTTATAACCCTCTAATACATAATTAATAGAATTATTTAACATATACTAACATTTCAAAATGAAATTATTATCATCTTGAGATATTAACTCAAGGAATTTTATATCAATATTTTTCAAAACCAAATTTCATGTATCAATATCAATAATCCTATCTCTCGACAGAAAATATTTGAGTTATATTTGATTGCATATAATATATTTTAAAATTCATGAAATATCATGTAAAGAATTATATTCTAATTACATGATTTATTTTTTAATAACTACATAATTTTATATGTAACTACTTATACTTACTTTCTATTGTTATCATGTTTGTTATTAAAAGTTTAGTTGAGTGATTATTTGAATTCAATGGTCATTATATTCTAGAGAATTTAAATTCATATTATCTTACCTAATATTTTGATCTTTGGAAAATGATAAGAATATAAATAATTCAAAAAATATTATATGCATAATTACGTGATAATATATGTTCTTTTCTGAATGAAGTGTGACTTGGAAAGAAATTGATGAAGGTCTTTAACGATTGAGTTGGTTCTATAGTGCCTATTTAAGGGGGGATAGAGAGAGAGGGGATGTTGATGAAACCATTATTATTTTTAATATTTTACTCTCAATGGTGGTGCATTATATTTCTAAATTTGACTCATGTGGTTTTGTGCATGTGATTTTAAGATAATGTGATTTCATCAAACCAAAAACTTTGTAATTTTCTATAAGATAAAGACATATAAGTTGTTACCCAAACATTTTGTTATCATTAATATTATGTGGAACACTTATTTAAGGGATGCATTGGAAAATAATCAAGTGATATGAAAACATGTGTATAAAGGTTAGACCTTATTTTATTTACTCACATGATGATTCTAGTGGGTCGTGAGATCCTAGATTAATTTATGTCACACCTTGGATAATCATTGAGACGTTGACGGTCGAACACTATAAATTATTTTTATTCCATTGTGTAGGTGGTAGTTTTGGTGTGTAAAAAGAAAAAATAATTAAATTATAAAATTTGATGATTTGATTTGAACGAAATTAAAAATAATATGGATAAAAAATACCCAATGACTTTTTAATGATGTCGTAGTGGTTCTTTATGTGAAATCAAATCTACTTTCCATTTTTTTAGTTTTCCAATTTATTTTTTGAAGCCTCTCCTTTATAGAAGATCGTTTCACTACATTTCCATTTATCATATCATGATTTTTCAAATTTATTAAATTGATATGGGATTAATATATTATATGTGAAATATTGTCACCATTGTAAATACAATAAGTTATCATTACATATTTCTATTATTTATGATGTTTTATAAATTATAGTTGATTGATCTATTCCTAGTGATAATGTTTTTCCTTGATAAAAGAAGATAATAGGAAATTTAAAAATTATGGTTGTGATGTGAATGAAATTTTAACTTCTCATACAGAGTATGAAATTATGAAGATTAAATTTCAAAAAATAGAATAATATATCTAGGATAAACGTCATAATGTCCGTAAGGGAATGAATAAATTAAAAAAAAAAGTAAATTTAATTTCTTATGGAATGTTTTTAAATTATGTTTACTATTGATGAAATGAAAATTGAATGTTTATTCACAATGTTTAGTGTATTATTGAAACCTATCAAATGTTATGATGAGATGTCCAAAGATTCTAATATTATTAAAAATATTTCACGTATAGTGCCAGATATGATTGATGTAAAGTATAATATTTGGAAAAAAAATGATCCAGGTGAAATTAAAAATAATTATTTTAATATTATTATATTTTATTATGAAATGTATAAAGAGTATTTGGTTATGAAAAATTTTATGGTTGAAAAATAAGGTACTTTTAAATTGTCAAATTCAATGAAAAACAAGAATGTTTCTTCTTCTGATGATTTAGTTAGTTATCGAAATATATATTTAGATGCAGTTGATATGTTTTATAAAATTACATATCTCATCTCTTAAATAATTATATTAGAAAAGGGAATTTTTAAAGGGATTATAATATGTAAAAGATACAATCATAGAGATTTATGATTCATTTTTATTAGTTTTTTTGAAAATAATGTATATAAAGATATTGATGATCAAGTTGATAGGGTGAGAATATTTTAAAGATTAATTCTTCTATATCATAAAACTTCCAAAATATAATGATTAAGATTCTATAATTGTACAAAAACAAAAAAAAGTCTATTTGTATGTAATATGAAACAAGTGATGAGTATGAATAGGTTGATGTAGAAAATTAATTTGGATAAAATATTATCATTTTAAAAATTGATGATGAGTACCTCACTAGTGATGAAATTTTAAAATATAAAAGTGTATATAAAGAGACTACAATTTTTTTCTTGATAAAGATGGAATTAAGATAATGACTCTCAAAAATATAAAATCATGTAATGGAATGACAAATGATGTCAAGGGATGAACTTTCAAGAAACATTATTGAATATGTTCATGAAGAAGTTGAATCTAAGATGCTGAATGTGAATAAAGATATGAGGAAATTAGAGGAAGATATGAAGATCATGAATAATATGGAATCAAAAAAAGGTTATATAAATTGTTAAGAATCATGTTCATACTCAACAAAAACTGGTCAAAGATAAAGGAGAACTAATCATATTCAGATACATTTTTTGGATCTATATTCATGAGTCGCGTGATTATTCAATGAATAATGAAATGTGATAGTATCGATAAAAAATGTAACGAATATAATTTTTTTTTAAAATATTTATAAATCATCTGAGTAGAGGGATAAAGTAAATATGTTTTATTTTTTGTTGAAATATGGTGATTCAAAATAATCAAGAAATTCAAAGAATCTGGATACAGATTTAAGAATTTTTATAATTGACAATATTGGAAATGATGAGAATAAATCTAATATAAATAATAAGAATTTAAAATTTTTAAAAAGTTAATTATCACAAAAAAGATTTAGTTTTACTTATCACAAAATGCCGGAAAAATGTACATAGTTCTATAAAACATAAATATTTGGTAGTAAAATAAGATTTATACATCTAATGTTGATATTTTGGATTATTTAGGCCTAAATATTTTTTGTTCAATTATAAATATCATTCAATTCATATATGGTTCGGTAAAAAAGGTCTATAAAGGAATCCATCATATCAATGGATGATAATTCATAAATACATTATGTTTTAATGATATAAGACACAAAAGAGGTTTTATTTCCTTAAATAATTTTATAAAATGATTGACCATATGGGTCTCCATGTAAATGAATGTCTCATCCTTCTTAAAAAACAATATAATATGATTTATAACAGTTATAATCAATAAAATATTAACTTTAAAGGGAAATAAAAATTCCATATTATCAAATTAGATCTTAAAGAAACAAAAGAACAATGTCCCTGGGTCTGGGAGAACATATTCTCATATCATATAATAGGATATTTAAAATAACTAAAATAGTTTGATGATACTAAAAAGGAGAAAATGAGTTTTTGAAATTATGGGTCAATAAATTTTCATAGAGCCAATTTAACTATTTTTGGGAAATAAATGTTGGAATAAAAAACAATACATATATTTATAGATTTACAAATAATATTTTGAGTGGTTACCGTAATTTTATTAATGAAAATGGTGTTATTTTTAGAATGTATGTGTTACTAGTTAAGAACCATGAAAATAGAAAAGTGTTAAAAAGGAAAATTATATATATGCAATTTTTTTTCTGCTGTCTGATTCTATAAATATATATTATATCAATATGAAAAAAAATAATAAACTATGGTTTTATGGATTTTATATACCATCCAAAACAATATGAACAAAATCACTTGGGGAGAAAATATTTTTAATGTTATTTTTCATTAAGTGAAATAGATTATATAATCATAAAGTCATGATAGGGGGTGATTATTTACTATTTATACAAGACGATGGAGATTCAATCTAGAAAACCATTAGAAACCTTTCATTTATATTAGTATAAAACTATTAATAATAAATTGATCCTTAAAGATAAGTACATTATTTCTATTATTGATATCTTAACCATCATTACTTGTGTCATGTTTATGAATCACATGTCTGACTCTCTAAAAACATTTAAATGTTTTTAAGGAAGAGTATAAAAGCTGTTTTGATTGTCTCACATGGTGATTTTTACAAATAATTGAACTGAGATTTAAAAGTGGATTGTTAATGTTATCTACAACATCAAATTATTTGTCATGAACTCGGTGGACCATATAGACTACAAAAAATGGTCTAGATGAATGATTTAATATGTTTTTGGTGAATATTTATTGAATAATTATTCTTCAACGTGTTACATCGTCATATTTGTGGAGATATGTTATCTTTACAGCTATTTAAAATCAAATTTTGAGATAATATAGACCTAACTAATATATTTTTCCTAATGAAATATATTATGACAAATATCCGTGTTTAATGTATTGTAGGGTGTATTGTAGCTATTATATCATCAAAATTAATGGTTAAAATATGGAATATTTTTGAGAAGAGGTGTTACTACATTTTATTTAGTTATCCCTAAAATGGAAGACGATATTGCGGTTTTTATCAATAATACTAGAATAATTTATAACATAACTTATTTCAATATTCAATATATTAAACACAATATATTTGATGACAGTGAAGAATTTTCCAAAATTGATGTTGAAGAATCTATTTAAATAGTGTAAGAAATTAAAAATAAAAACTAAAGTGTTGACGATGTAATAGTTGGAGAAGGAGACCCCGCCATTTAAAAGAATGGGGATCAATCATACACATCTCATCCATAACTGAGAAGGGAAATTTTGGATGAAATCTTCATTAGGTGTCATGGACAGTAGGTAAAATCTATAAAAATAATGATTATAGGAACTCACACCTTATTTATTTATCATGTTGAACAAAGAGATGTAATAGATGAAAATAATCATAATTTTTTTAATTTATTAGAATGAATAACTACACCATATTGAGAGGAAGGACACATGGTATTTAGTAACCAATCCTAAAAAAATATTTCAATTTTCAAAATTCATGTGTCCCTTTTCAAAGTCAACTAAAAATGTGAAGTGGAGAAGAATAATGAAAGAATTTTATGTAGAGTTTTTTCTATGGTTTAATGAGGGAGTGTTAATAATTCTGTTTCCACTATTACATGTCATGAAACATTAAAATAATTCATTCAATTATATTATAAAATAAATATAATATATTCTAAATAATTTTCACGCCTTCCTTCATAAAAGGGGAATAGTAAGAGGTGGTTTATTTTGAGAACCCATTTGGTTTCTTCTATGGTAATTATTAGAATTTATTTTACAATTTAAAATAAATATTTGTATGAGTTAAACAAACCCCAATAGCCTTGTTCAATATGATTGATACTTGTTTTTATAATGAAAAATTAATAATTTATAAGTGAATAAAAATATCTACTTCTGGTATGATAGAAATGATTCTATTAATTTTATTATATAAATAGTTGATATAATATTTTCTATAAATGGTTAAAAAAATGTGTGATAACTGTTCAACGTATAATAAGGGGTTATTTTAAATGATCATGAGATACTTTCTTGGATTTGCAATTAACCAGTAGAGAGATCACATTTTATAGTTCTCAAGTGATGAATCATGAGAATCTCTTGTAATGGTTTTGAATAGAAGGATCAAAGATTTTTTCCACACCAATTTTAGTGGGAAGAAATCTTCCATATGATGAAAAATGGAAATATATTAATGATAAAGAAATCAAGATGCTTATTTGAAGCCAGTTATATCTTACATATTAGATATTTTATTTAATATATGATGTCCATATATATTCTAGGTATCAAATCTCACCAATATAGTAATATTTTATTTTAGGAAAATTATTATTCAGTTTATAAAGTGTACAATTGATTATGGGATCAGATATATCAGCAAACAGATGATGGATGTGTTTGATTATGAAAATGAAAATTTGGAAGGATGTGATGATAATAAATGATTGATATCTACTGGAATTTTATTACTTGGTTATAGGAGTGTTATTTATCACACTAGAATGTAGTTATTGGTGATTTTAAATTCTAATTTGTAAGATCATTTGAATACATCACATACCGCAATCAATGGTATATAATCATGCACTAATCAATGGTATATATATTAGTCACCTTCCACATCACCATCCATTGAAAATGACTTGAAAAAGACTTGAAAATTATAAGTGTTCCTTCTACATCACCTTCCATGTGCTAATCAATCGTATATAAATTGGTCATGTAATCATGTTCAACACTCTATAAGAAAAATAAAATGTATTTTAGAAATAATTTTATCAAGTAATACCAAGAGATAATGGAATAGAAGTTGGGATATCATCCAACAAAGGAGCATATTACATATGGGTTTAACAGGCCATTGCTTAAAGAATCATTATAGAACCTCAAGTTACTATTTTGTGTTAATCCTCAGAAATATAAATACTTATGTATTGATTTAAAATATCCTCTCTTATCTTTTAATTGGATATTTTTTCAATGGGTGATGAATTTTACAATATAAAAATATCCATTAATATTGGTTAAATATTTTAAGGGGGAGCATCTATATAGGATGCGTTTTACAAAAGGGGTAATATGAGATTTAAAAATATCTTTACTATTTCAATAGTTTATTGAAAGTGGATATAATAACTTGTTATCATAGGTTACATGAATATATTTGATGTGTCAGTGACAAGATTATGAAGTATTTATTGAAAATTTGTATTAGTGGTTTTAGGAAACATAATGATGATCAATATTTTTATGGAAATAATTGTATTATTATTTATTTTTTTTATTTCCTATAAAATATTTTCCTTTTAGGATTGTAAATATATAGTTTTTATCCATTTATATGATTTTTTATTCTTATATAAATTTATGATCCATTATTTAGAGAAAAAAAATAACCTTGGGGAGCTTGTTCATCCCATGTGGGATGATGTTTTATGATTTTTGTGTTGTTATGCTTGGTTTATTAACTTTTTTTGACAACACATAAATCATATAATTTTTTAATTTTGATGTGTTTTTGTTAATGAAAACAAATTATGAGTATAAATGGAGGTAATGAACCTTCCTTCAACATGGTCAATGTATTATTTGAGATAATTGAGGAAGGATAAACTTGGATTGAAGGGGACTCTAATAAAGAAAAAAAATATAGAAATTTTCATATTGAACATGTGAAATCAGTACATAGTTTGTCATTAATTGATCATATGTTGTTGTGAAGTTTCATTAGAGTTATTATTTGTGTTTATTCAATGATTATCATACAGTAGATCCAAAATTGATCATGTAATATGATTACAGATAATCAGGTTGTTAATCCAATGTAACATAAGATATTCATCCAATGATGATATTATTTTCCCATTAGAGTTAGTCATGTGGTTGATCAATCTATGGTTGTGTTGTAACATCATAATTTTTCAGTTAATCGATAAAAAATTGGTCGAATATTTAATCAATACTTTTCCGAATGGTTGATTCTTACTGTCGTCGATTGACCCTATATATGCGATTTCTCATATAATCAAACAAAACATGGCCAATACAGAAGCTATATCCTAATACATAACATTTCATTCAATGTTAAATCCCCTAGATGTTTCTACGTTTGGCCATTCCCGTTGTTATAATATTTATTCATGAAATTATTGATGAAAAAATTATGTTTCCAGATTAAAATAACTTATGGGAATTTCGTTGTGATGATATTTAGACTATATTTTAGTGATTATATAATCACAAATTCAGAGTATTTAAAATTTATATGGGCAATATAAATATTTTATTTAATGATTAATAATAATCATGATGCTCTTTTGTTTCATGATTCTAGATGGTGTAATGAAGAAGAATGAATTTTGAGATTACTCATGGCTGAAAACGAGGAATCCATTATTTTAATTCATTCATGTATGCATTTATTTTTATAAATAATTACTATAAGAAAATTATAACTGATATAAAATGAATAATATGATAATTATTAATATTATTGAATCTATTAACACTAGTAGCTTCTCTTGTATTGATGAGTAGGAGGCTAAGGTCTGCTGTGAACTTACGAAGCTCATGGTTCTTAGGGACAACATCCAAATAGAATTGTTTAATGTAATGTGGATTATGAATGGAGACATAAATACAAGATTCTTCTATTCTCTTTTAAGATACTAAAATGTCTATATGTCACTGTATTTTTTGAAGGATGGGAACCGTATCCTTCATGACCAACAAAGACTCTCAAACCATATTGTTTCCTTCTACATGAATCTCTTCAATTCTCCTATATGTATTGAGGAATTGGTGGATGGAATTATCCAAAATCTGTCCACTGAATCTCATACCATTCTTCTCACCTATATTCCAATAGATATTGAAACTAGGGATATTGTTCATGTGATTTAAAGGGGATGTTCAATGGGACCAGATTTTTTCACTAACCATATATTCTAATTTAATAGGTATGTCTTCCCCAATGATATTTGTAAATTCTTTAGTAATTTTTCCAATAATGTATCTCACGCTCAAGGCCTAAAATGTCAATTTGTTGCCATAATTTCTAAGGTGGACAATTAAAGTGATATTGGTCAATTCTGAATAGAGGCTATAATTAACTCCATACACAATATCATCACCAAAATTCTAGAAAATTGTCTTGCTCATATTTATGAGAGAATCATATCTTGGAATTAGTTTGGCTATGTCAAATGAAAAAGGATTTAATAATATTTTCCAACTACCTTTAAATGTATAAATCTAATTTAGAAAACTACTAGAGGAGTAAACACTACTCTTAAACTTGATATCAGGAAGTCCTTTGACACCATTGATTAAGGATTTATTGGATGCATCCGATATGAGTTTGGATTTCATATGAGATTCATTAATTGGATTAATAAAGTAATCAACTCTTCCCATATATCCATTATTGTTAATAGATCTCTGATTAGATTCTTCTGGTGCTTTAGAAGAGTGGAAAATGGGAACCCCCTCTCTATTATTATTTTTTCAATCACTAAAGACTATCTTAGATGATATATTTTATATAATTCCATAAAAGGAAAAATCAAAAATATTCCAGCATCCAAAGGTATCTCTGCCACCTCTCACTATCTTTTTGCTGATAAAATTATCCTATTTACTTGGGAGGATCGGAATAAAATTCAAAATATCAAGAAAACCCTTCATCACAATGAAAGTGTTTCTTGATAGGAAGTCAACTTGGGAAAGTCATTTATTTTCTTTAGAAAAAAAATCCTAGCCTCTAGGAAATACCATTTGATGAATGATATTGGCATTAGGGAGGGATCCCTACCATTAAACTATCATGGGTTCTCCATGTTCCTAGGAAGAATTCATTTTTCCTACATTTTGGAATTCGTGATCCATGATAGAATAACCCTCTATGCCTAGAATGGAACGTCTCCCCCAATGGTTGGAAAGATTGGCTTAGTCAAACATGTGATTATCTCAAAAATTGTTTACTTGTTTTTTGTGTACTCATGGCCTTCCTCCACCATTAAAACCATTAACTCTCTTATGAGTAATGTTTTGTGGAGTGGTATTATTCATTAATAGATATTTATTATAGCTCCCTGGAATAAATAATACATTCCGCACACCATGGGAGGACATGGAATTGAAACAATTGATATCTTCAACAAATCTATTCAGGTACAATTCATTTATAGGATATTTCATAACAAATCAACCTTTCTTGAATAATTTAGAGCCAAATTTATTAGAAGACTGGTAGGAGGGAATATAACTTCTATGCAATACTTAGATTCTCTAGGTGTCAAAAAGATTTTCTAGAAGCTCAACATAAAATTTCAGTTGTTCGTAAGTGTGAATTCATCCCATAAATTTTGAATAGAAAACGGGAAAGGATTCCCATTTATTGACATTATTAACACTAAAGACACAGAAGTAGACTACAATTCAACCATCAAAGAACTACATGAGCCGAGTAACTTGTTTCCACCTCATATTTCCAACGTGGTCTCCTCTTATGATTTTCAAAACACATATTGCATTATCATAAGGGAACTGAGTGCTACTAGTATTCTCGATTCCAAGTGATTTTAAAATCATCTCCTACAAGAAAAATTTCCTATAATTGTGAATTTTAACAAAAAATGGCTGTTATCATCACAATTCACTCTTCATTGGCACCTCCATCATAAAAAGATTCATGTGGAAAACAACCTCCAAATAGTTGGATTCTTTATCTACTCTAGGTGTTCCTTGTTTCATCAAAATTGTGTGACATAAATCACCCGGTTCTGTCCAGTAAGACCACTGCCTATATCTGGAATTCAATATTTTTTTTTGAACTCCATCCTCTTTTAGTGTCCAATATAATGGATTTTCTGCATCTAATATCAACAGTTCAACTCTTAGATCCAGTTTTTAACCTCTTCCTAGTTGAATGCGATGAAGTTATCCATATTATGTGGAAGACCTGGAACATGTCTTAACATGAATATGTTTCCTTAAACCACAAAGCTTCAATCTTTGAGATTCCTCTTGAATCTTAAGAGGAAAAGAGTTTACATGAAGAAAATTGTGATAACTCGGTTATCAACAGTACAATTATGAGAAAAACTACACATACATAGTAATTATTTTAAACCCTTAAGTACCATTTAATTATCATTGTTACCTCCATTTGCAGAATGGATAAAATTTATTTTTTACGGTTCCTCAAGAGGGAATCTCGTACCTTCTTTCTTTGTAATATACTTAAGAGAACACAATGGTGACATCCTTAAAGGGGTTCAAGGCTCATGTGAACATGCAACTACTCTTGAAGAAGAAATGATGGGTTTATTAAATGCAGAGGAAGTTTCTCATCAATTAAATATGAATAACATCTGGTTTGAAAGTGACTCATTCACCATTTCCCTGTAGTTATAATGGGTCATATTCGCCTGGCATGGAAACATAAATCTAAATGGATAATGTTTCCTAATACACTTTATTCAATTAATTATAATATATCACACATCTATCGTGAAACCAAAAAACATGCCATTGGATTAAAAATATGGGATCCTATTGAGATACATTCACTCATCATTCTAGTATACCATGTGATATGATTCATATTCTTCAAAGAGATAAATGTTAATTTCCTTCCATTTGACACTAGTAACCATGTTTCTTTTTTCATTATATAATGCCTCACTGCTTTCTCTTTTAAAAACAAGTCAATGTTTTAATGAACTAGAATTATAATATTATGTTGTAATTAAAACATGATTTTTTTCAAGAAATTATCACATTAGTTTTGAAATGTGAAAAACATGAGTTTTTTTAATTCTAAGACATGTGTTTCCAATAGTATTTATCTTCAAATTATAATACCATTTTCATTAAAATTTTGAACATTGTTCTATATATAATTAATATTAAAATATTATTATCATAAATTAAGTGTAAAATTATATTATTATGTTAAATAAAAATGATGTTTCAAGGGTTTTTGGGTATAAAACAACAATGTGATTTATTTGTGCGGTTCTAAATTGTTTGAGAGAGTGATGATAAGTTTCTAAAGAAATAATTATTAAAAGTTTGTATTCACGATCTTGAAATAGTTAGTCTATGGTGGGTTTTCTTTCAATTTTTTTGATTGTTATTTGAGGAGAATTATATTTCAAGTCATCCAAAAATTAGACAATTGTCCATAAAATAAATACATTTCTTTTGTACCGAAATATTTCATTATCATTGTATGTTATGGGATTTAATTATCTGTGGGATACACTGAATCATTTTCAAAAGAAATGAAATTGTTATCTTCAAGGTTATACCACTATCACTGTAATAACATAATGATTCTAGTGGGTAGTGGGATCCTAGAAGAATTAATATCACACAAAATAATTCATTCTCACATTAATATATTAACCTTGTTATGTTTTTTTGTTCCCTTATGTTTTTTTGGAATTTGGGTGTGTATATAGAAAAAATAATTATTTTATAATTGGTGGATATTTTTTTTTCAAAATAAATGATAAATAATATTGTTTACTAATTGATTCCTCTCTCAGTGATCATTCATTGAACGAGTAGAAATTATTAAATAATAAAAAGGATATCAAAAAAATAACACTCAACATCCATAAAAGTTACTATTTCTCGCTAATTTTTATCAGACCTCATGTTTTTTATATGATTTGAATGTTATAGTTGTTGGAGGGACCTTTGAAGGTCATTTTGGATTTCACGGTAGAGGTTGAGACAACATAATATGGGATTTAAGACACTTAGTTCACATTTGGTAGGTATTGGGTACCCAAGGGATCCCCTAGGTAGGGAGATGGTTTTGTGAGAAACATTAGGTGAAATTTTCTCCTATGGTATGTACCCTATTCCCATAAAATACATCATGACTAATAAGAATATAATCACAAGGTACCTACATGTTTTTAAAATTTAATTAAAATTAAAATATAATTACATGTTATATTGATTTTAAATTAATACTCTTTAATTTTGACCAAGGTAGTGGATGTGGGTGTCCCCTTATCCACTTCTCCTTTTTCATCTTCAACTATTGGATAACCTCTCATCTTCATATATTCCATAATATTTTAATCACACATGGTTATTGTTTAAAATTACAGGACTCATCAACCTCCACTATTTCATTTCTATTATAATTTCATTGTATATCGATGGTTATGTATAATTATTCAGTTATTCCCTAAATTTTTATTTTATCCATTTTAATCCAAATATACAGATGGTATTCATCATGTAGGACACAATAAGTCCCAAGTAGGTGGTCCCATAATTTCTGAAGGATATTTTATTATCATTTATGAATAATATATATATATATATATAATAAAACATTTTTTGGACTTTCCTAAAACCAAATTAAATTGGTTTACATGATTTATTTTATTATTACTGGAACCTACTAGGCTATTAGTATCCCATATAAGGTGTTCTATAACACCACTGGGATTAATTTCCATTCATTGTGTGAATTTAAATATGGACCCCTAGATTTAGAACCCGAATGGGGGACTATTTTATTTTGGAATCATCCCTATGATCCAATTGTGGTTCCCTAGTTTGACCCATGATCACATTTTTTTGTTAAATATATCAGGTAGAGTTGAGTGGGCATAGGAATAGTTCATTAAGAGGTCCATTTATTATGAAATCATGACCCCTTACATAGGATTTGTGAAATATAATTCACGTTTCTTTTAAAAACATTAATATATCCATCAAATGTGTTATTTACTAAGAAATTGTAAGGTAATATTAATATGTAATATTAGAAATGTGATATAATGATTACATTAGATAATTAATGTGTGATAGATCATTCACATGATTTATTTGACTATGAAGTATTCATTTACATGAATTTTTAGTAATTGGTATCTCAGTACTAGAAATGTGTGAATTATGTGTTATATAATTATCCCATATTAGTCGGCTTGTGTCTCTTCTAGTTAGAAAAATAAAATATATGATTCAGCATTCACTATAGGGTTTTCGAATTAGTGGTATGTCGACCACTTTAGATTTCATTTTGGTTGGCATTCGTATACAAATAGGGGTTTTCCCAGTGGTGTCTCATCCACTTGAAGACTCATTCTGGTTATATACCATCTTCTCAATACGAGGAATGGATGGTCCACTAACCATATGAGATATGAAACTAGTGGTATATCTTCCACTGATAAGCTAATATTGGTAGTGTATCTTGCAAATATGGTTATGGTATTAGTATTTTATCTTCGAATTGTCGAATATTTTCTATTTTTGTTCCATTTATATAGGAACATGAGACATTGGAATGTCATCCTCAATGAGAGTGATATTTATAGTGTATCATCCACCTCAGTGAGATGTTATGATAATCACCTATGAAATGGTTTCATATTATCCACTTGAGCATGAAATATTGTGTTCCATATATCATAATTTTTGAATTCCATTATTATAATTGATGAAACATTCACCATTGGTATTTATATGGAGGTGAATCATCAAAATAAGTGACATGTACTTGTGAGAGATCATTTCTCCTATTATATATGAGTATGATTTCTAATTCACATTGAATTTTATTAAAGGGGCGATATATTGTTCAACCTCATGGTGTGTATTTATAACATGGGTATATAATCTCATTTTGGCATTGTATGAATCATGTATAGTGATTCATGGTTTGGAAGGATAACTCTCTGATGTCACATGTAATCTATTAGTTATTATTTAGAGTAATAGGGTTTAATATTTGTCATGAACCTATATTTAATAGTTTTTCTAGTTAAACCATTCATGGTCACTTCTGTAGTTGTTCAGCCACCCAACATGGTGACCCTGGTACCCAATAATAACTTATTTTCTACTACCAAGTTAATGAAATGGTAATGTATCATAAGATGTGTCGGTTGGTAGAGTATGGAAAGAGTTTGGAGATAGGTCCATGTTGGGAATCTAGACTCTTTATGGATGGCTCTTTAATTTAATTAATGCTAGATACTTTTAATTTGATATTCCTATGTAGATCCTTAAATTATCATTTGAATTTAATGACATATACAGTAGTTCATTCTAATATATTATGTTATTGATATTTTATTCTTCATGATATTTACCTATCAAAATTATTTTACTAATTATGATTAATAGAATGATTAGTTAATGTTACCTATTTCTATTTTTTTGTTGTTATTTGAACTAGACAGTATATTTTCCCCCAACTTGTAAAAATAAACCATTATTTCTAGCCAGTAGCCTCTTTTATACTTGTTGGTTTGATTGAGGTATGCGAATCTATGGTTTTGTAATGGTGGTGGGGAACTAAATTATTATAAGATCCATTTTATTCTATTTTCTTACTATATGAAATATGATTTAAAATATATATTAGATGACAATGCATGATATGAATATTGTTTTCCAGCATATCTAAAGCACAAATGATTAATGTCAATGTTACGTGAAATGGGACATCTACTAATTTTTATCTTTTACATATTGAAAACTTTTCCAATTGTAATGATTTTTTAGAGTAGTTTATGTGGTTTTACTATTTTACATGTATTAAAAGAGGGAATGTTTCCATGCATAATTCATAGAATGTATGGAAAACCTAAAATTTATATTCCCACATGTGATTTATGATTTGGATAGTATATAGGGTAATATGAATTAAAATGTAAACAATAACCTATATAACGAGTACTTATATAACATGGTGGAACTCTATATGATTGTACCATTATTACATAATATTAAAAGGATATGTTATGACTATTATTTTGATATTTTTAATGATTATTCCTCACTCAAGGGTAGCTTGGTGTGGATAGACCTATGACTTGTTTTTCAGACTTTGGTATTGTATGGTGTTCATTTGGAGTGGAGAAACTTGTTCCTTCAATTTATTAACCAATGTTTTTGTGTTTATACATGGGATTAAATCGAATTATATTTTATTCTCTTATCATTATAGAGAATTACCACATTGGTGACCTCCTGTTGAACACACAGAGGGAGGGGTATCATGCCTAATCAGTATTGGAGCTAGAACCACATTTCACACATGTTTCTATAACTAATTAATATATTAGATGGTGGTTCCCACATATCATGTAGTATATGTGGGATCAATGGTTTTATTGATAATTTCATGTCTAATATATATGTTCTAACTATATCTTCATTCATTATTTTTAGGTATGTATGGATCATAATCCACATATTTCAAGATCATGTTCTTAAATAAGATATTTGACTATCATGAAAACCCATTTAGAGGGGGATAAAGCTACTTACTTATATGAATTGGAGAAATTAAAATCACTTGTGGTATGTACTATTCATGGCATACAATCACATGACACTAACCAAATAAGTAAATTAAAATATCATTCCTTGAGAACCACATCCTAATTACTAGGAGGGTTGAAAATTATAGGGATTCTATAGTTGTTTTATACAGGTTCATGTGAGCGATAAATTATTCTACAATTTTTAATAAACTTATACATATTGTATTAACCTTGGTTAGAGATAAACCTTCTCTGGAATGATAATTTGATGATGGACTGAATTACTCTACACCATATATGGAGAGTATATTAAGGATGGATTCCATTTTTGGGTAATTAATCAATCCTTGGATACTAGGTGATACAATGTGTATAGTAGTTCACATATGTAATATCAGGTTTTTCTGCTAGAATTGTGAGTGGATTTTTGTGATGTTGGAAGTGTATGTTGTAGTATTTTTGATAGGTTGGTGATAGGAAAATCATCTAGGGATGTGGTTCAGAACATTATCTAAAATGATTGTCTACTACCATCTACTATCAATTTATATATTATTGGAATGATTGGAGATAACGTGAAAGATACCAATTGATATCAACTCATGTAGTGTGATAATGTACACATAGAATTTTTAGAGAATCATACCATGGTTGGATGGTGAGAGAAAATCTTGTTATACCAAGGGTTAATCTAATTGTTCATGGGTGTAGTAGAAATTGGGTTTTTAGTTATCCTCCAATTATTTTTTCCATAGTGGAGGTCTAGAAACCATTGGTAAGGGAAAATGACATTATTCGACTGACGTCCCTCATGGGTGTCCATAAATGGGAGATCATGTCTAAAAGAAATAATTAATACATTCTATTAGTAAAACTCATATTATACAGGGTTGGGATTCTACAGTATATGGTTTTAATCTTGTGTAATTGACTTTAAATTGTATTTTTTGTTTGTGTAATTTCCTACTATATAAATTATTATATAAATGATGATTTTTATATTACCATGGTTGTATTTTAATGGGGTGTTATATATTTTTATTCTCATTTAAGGTGTAATTAGGGGGTATCTAAATATTTCAAGAGTACATTGTAGTGATCAATGGATGTATTTTTCTTTAGGAATTCTTCACGTTGGAGATATATATTTTGAACATAATCTTGGGGATGGATAAGTTAACTCATTATAGTGTATACCCCAACTATTATCCCCAATATTTTTCTTTCACATATACATATAGTTATTTTTACACCTATATTATTAGTGGGATATTTTAATTAGCTATATAGGATCTGGTCAACAGAAGCTAGTTGTAGTCACCGCTTAGTTGGTTAGTTTTTAATTTGAGAGATATATAATCACATTAAGTGGTCTTTCAACCAAATATTTTCTATGAAGTTTTATATAAATATTTCACATTTTTAATTGGGAATGTAGTTTATTTTATAGTCAACATTATTTTTGGTATGTGAATCATATATATTATTCCTTATAGGATTGATCATATAGATTTTTTAATGCTAAATTCCAACATGGGAGGGGGGTTATAGTTTAATTGATTTATTCACTCAAGAATATCCCCTTAGGGGGCCCCATATTTATTCATAGTGAATAGGGATGTTAAATTGTGTTACTATATAGATTTAAGATAATTGAGTATGTGATGATCATGAACTGATATATCCTCTCATATATAAAATAATTATTTATATAGTAGTGGATTTATGTATATATACTATCAATTTGAGGTTATGCTATTATTATGTTTTTTGAGGACTTTTCATAAATAATTTATTACTTTTAGGGGATTTTAGTACCTATTTTAGTATTTTATGATTCTATTTAGTGTGAAAAATTCACCATATTTATTTAAATTCATGGTGAATAGATTCCTCAATACCTATTTGGACTCATTAATAGTCATACTCATTGATGGTATACTGTAATGGCACTTATTTATGGAGGATCATGGTTTATGTATATATATTATTTTAATAATGGAATATATTTTTTAGTCCAATCTCTTGGAGTGATAATTATATATTAGTTACATGCATGTCATGGGAAAAATTATATTTGTGGTAGGAATATTAGTGGATCTAGAAAATTTTTGGAAATAATTTATATGGAGTGGCTCCAAAATATCATAAAGATCTATAGTTCACTATTATTTCATGGTTAATACTAAAATATTATTCCGGAATTATTCTTCTATGATGAATATGTGATGTCCGGAACCAAGAAGGGGTGAATCTCCTCTATTTAGATGCATGTGAAAGAGACTTTCAATAAATAAACTGGAGATTAATGTGTCTGTTGATCCTAAACATACCTAATACAAGTAATAAGTTTAAATTGTATTGAATTTATAAGGATTATATACTTAAATAATTTCCAATATAATGTGGAAGAATGGTCGCTTAAGGGTATATGCAGCTAATTCCAAATAAGAGGAACTACCAGATTAGTTATTTAGACCAAGCGATGGTAGTGAATGCAATGAGATGTTCTTTTTACTACATAATACGTGAGAGGTTTATGGTAAAATTTTACTATAAGGGACTCACGTATATAGTTTATCATAGCATCCTAAAACTTCATAAGAATATGTTTTACATGAAACTGTAATTTTTTGATTTCCAGATGGAGTATACACTTTGGAAGGGTTTTATTAGTGTTGAAATACTGAGTATGAATACATAGTCATATGTGGTGTTGGGGTATTATGCTAAGTGGTATTTGATCATATTATTCATTGAGATTCTCAATGACATTAACAAGTATTAGGTTGGGCAATCCCAAGCATCTTGGGAATTAGCATCATCACTCCTTTAATGTGTGAAGGAGAAATAAATATCTAACATTGTTTTCATGTTGATGAGGGATGGTATATATGTTAGGTAACATCAAAATAATTTTCAATTGATTCTTATAATTTACTCATTATATATGGTCATGTGGTTTCCCATAAATCTTTCATGAAGAGTTGGGGAATGATTACCGAGACTCAAGGTGGGGTGCTTAGATGGGGATTATTGATTTTCCCATTAATAGAAAAATATCTTGATAGGGGAGGTTAATTAGGGTATATTTATTTCTCCATATTGAAGTCACTGGGATATTTTTAAATTATTTCATGGGTCACCCCTCAACATTATAAAAAATATAGAGGAATAATGAAAGTAAAAGATCGATGCAAGTAATCATTTGGTCAAATATGTTAAACCAATTTTAAATTATTCTATAAATTATATAGTATAGATGTAACCATAGGTCACCTCTCCATGGATATTTATATAAAAAATATAATAGAGTTTAAAATATACAAAATGAGAGGGTGTTTAATTATTAGTTATACGTTATTAATTATTGTATATCTTAGATTATTGACGAAAAAAACAATTTCATGATATTGCTAAGTATAAGACTCTCCTAATAATATTATTATACCCCATGAAATTGATATCCATTCCATGATCATCATTAGAAAACATCATTTAGTTAGAATATAGTTTTTTATTTTCTTATAATCATCTATTCCAAACCACTTATGGAATTATTTATTATATATTAATTGATCAATAAATGTGTTATACCATACTTTAGATTCTTATACACCGATGAAAAATGGTAACTCCCCAATCACTGAAATTTTGAACTCACACCTAATATAATGCTCAAAAATCATTCATTGTGTGTTTTCTAATAGTCAAAATATAATTTTATCCATGTAGATGATCGCAAAAACATTTAATAATTCCCTTTTTTAATGTAAATATTTTTGATAAACTCAAACATATTGCAATCGCTGATTTTTAAAGTATTGTTAGATCCCAAAATATCAACTATTTAGCCCTTGTATTACCATTTATATTTAAATCTTTAAATTGAACACCTTTATATCATCTACATTGACAATGAAACTATCTAGTTATTGGATTTATACTTCCTCCCCCAATATATTATTTATGTTTAAATATTCAATATTCATCTGATACACTTTAAATATTCTTTTAATTGATATTTCAAAAACCTTTTTCATTTTTTTCTATGAGGAAACATGTGAAAAATTCCCATCAACGTCAATTCCCGCAATTTGGTAATACCTCTTACACATCAGCCATGAATTTTTGGAGTCATTCGTTATCTTCAATGAGTTTATTCTAGAACACCCATTTTATTTCAATGAAACATCAAACAATAATCTATTTAAAAAATTCCACATATTATTCTTCTAATAGTTATAAATATCTTCATTCAAAGCTTGAAAAAAATTATAATCATTAGAATCTTATTTAGAAAACATTATATCCACTAAAGATAATTAATATTATTGTTGTTTAGAGTTCATGATTCTCATTTTCATAAGCCGTTTGTTCACAGATGACATTATTATAAAAAATTTATTTCTTGTTTTTTCTCTTATCTTATAGATATTGGTATAAATAAATTATCATCATCATCAGTGACTGCTTCTATGTTATCATTTACTCGTTATGCTTTCTCAGAGTTTGTCAAATTTTCATCATTATCTTCCAAAAATTACATTATTTTTTATTGAGTCTACTCAATCACCAATATACTGTTATATTAGCATCCTTAAACATTTTCAATCCATTTTTTAAAACTTTTATATGTCTCACTATTTGAAATAATAGACATGAAAAATCCTTTTACCTCCATGGGTCTCAAAATTTTTACATTTTGTCTTTTTAAGAATAAATAACTTAAAATTAAGGACTCAAAAGTGTTTATATATTTTATTATTTCTATACCTAATATAGAAAAATATAATTTAAACTCTCGGTCACAACAAGGATCTCTTAGATATCTAAACTGATTTTATGAACATTTTCTACTAAAACATATCAGGTAGTTTTTTTCCCAATTAGATTCATTCAAGACATTTTTTATGATCATATTTCTCCATCCAACCACACCATTTTTTTGAGTAGTCTCACTACTAGAACAGATCTTTTTTTAAATGATTAGTATGATAGTCCACAACATATAACCTAGTAAACTGAATAACTTTTTTTTCTAAAATATAAGAATCTACTAACCATGAATATTTTCATTCGTACCTAATTTTGATTAATGAAATTGAATACCTCATATGTGTGAGTAACAAAAATATTCCATTATTTTTAATTATATTAGTTAATATAAATAACATGAAATATATTCCCATGAATGTTCAATGGTTATATCGGTCCATACAACTCAACATTTACAATTTTAACTAAGATTTTTTAATTTTTATACATTTAATTATCAACCATCTAAAATATTTTCCATTTTTTGTAGACGCCACACATGTAAGCAAGATCACATGACAATAAATATATATCACAATCCCTTTCATTATTCGACAGGTTTTATAAGGACTATTAGATCATGTAATAAACAAAATTTTTTAATAATATATTTTATTTTCCTCTTCATAGAAAGGACATACCTTATTTTCCACCAATATTATATATATTCCCCATTATGTTATTATTTTTAATCACAATTGAACCATATTTTCTATTGAGAGTATTATTTGTATGGTAAAATTAAATATATGTCATATATGAGACAATTGTATTAGATTCCAAACATTTTGTCCTAGGCATTCAATATCCAATAAATCTTCTCATCTACTATTTTATACCCATATTTTTCTTTCCATTTTTATATAATTTTAAAAATTCATCTTATTCAAACCATATGACACCATTACAATTATTTTGTATTCCTATAACTTGATCATTATTTCTTATCTTGTGGGATGTACATCCACTATCAAGAATCTATATAGAAACATGATCTAATGGTTTTATGTAAATATCTATAAGAAATCCCTTCCAAACTCCTTAAATTTATATCCATGTTTTACAGATTATATCCTTCTTATGACTAGTTTTATTGATCCTCCTTTGAATATGATAGTCCATCATAGTCTTCTAATGTGGAAAATAAATTTTCTATTTTCATCCCTCTTGATGATTCCTTGATATGCTTTATAAGACCATTTTTGGTATTCATAGGAATATTCCTCTACATCATTGATCAAAACTTATTATATTTATAGCCATATTATATTTATTGGGAATAAATCAAAAAAATCATACCTAGAATGTTGAAATATGTTTGGATGCTTTCATTTCTCTAATTTCCTCTTGTATATTTCATCTATAAAGCACACATTTCTAGATTGCTCCATATTTATACAAAAAAACACATTATTATTATATAATCTTATGTGTCCCTATAACTATATTAGTGGGAATTTTTGTTATTGGGATTTTAAAATTCTGAGTCACATCCCAATCAACCATTAACATCAGTCTGGGTTCATATAGAATTGAAATATCAGTTCCTTTTGTAATACATAAAGTCCCATGTAATCTTTTTCATTATGATATATCATTTTATTCTAAAATATATCTTAAAACTACATTGTGAGACCTTAATTATTATCCTTTAATTTCTTTCATTCATTTAACATAATTTTATAATGTCATATATGAAGCCAATAATATCCCCTAAACATATACTTTTTCATCAATATATATAAAATCTTCATTAAAAATGTTGAAACCATTAAAATTTTCTTTCAATATGTTAGTGAAACATCTAATAACATAAGCCTACACGTTTTTAATATGTGTTAACTCGTCTACATTCCATGATCTCTTTGGAATTTTAGATTTTGGAAATTTAATATCATCCTTTATCACTGAATTTTATTCATCAATAGTTGTATATATATTTTGTAATCATGAGAAATTCAATTTAATTTATTCAACTATCATATTTGAAAACTGTTTCATCAACTAAAACATCAAACACTTCATAGATATCAAATCTCTCTTCAACAACAACCTCATCATCATCGTCATACTATTTAATTTATGAACTGTATATAAAAAATATAAAATAATATTTTTTGATATATCTATATTCCTCGATCTATTCAACCCATATTTATTTTAATCTATATTTTTATATTGAAATTGTTATCTTATTTATAATTAAATTGATTTTAGTGCTTATAAAACCAATCACATTAGATAAGGAATAGTTCATGATAGATTCATCATCCTCATCAAAGTATTTAAAATTCATCAAATAATTTTTCTTTGAGGTTTCTAAACCTTCCATATTGAACGAATTTGATTGGAAGTTTCAATTTTAAATTCCTTTTTCATCTTTTGATAATTGGAAAAATTAATTACATGAATTAATCTTCCTCATTCTCTTAATAATCATCTAGGGTGATATTCCCAAATTCCTTCAATAGAACCTCTTAGAGTTATCAAATTCCACCAGATGATCATCATTATTCTTCATCTAAAATTTAATAAGATTATAATGAGTGTTATCCACATATATATATATTTTTTATCAGTATCCATAAGAACATGGAAAATGTTATTAAATATAGGTGTAAATCTTTTAATTATTCACATTTGAGTCATCACATAATCTTTTTTTCTAATTCCATGAATTTCCACAAAAACAAGATTATCTATATAGAATAATTCATATATAATATTATTCATGTGCATCCCCATGTCACCATTCTTATTATTTGTAACGTTCAATTTGTTTTCCCACAACATTAAAAATTATTCATATATTTTATGTAGATTTTGTTACATAGAATGAATGAATTTACATTACCTCTATGTCAACCTATGTTTGAATGGGATTTTAATTTTATATTGAATTTTAACTATACTTTTATTGGAATTTTAATTTTTATAACTATTATTCAAAATGAGGTTCAAATTATTAGAACATATAAAAATAACATCTTTGGAAATTGATTCATATTGGGTGGATGTTCTTAGGTTTTAAGTGAGTGTTATAGATATTTTTTGGATTTTGAGTTACTAAAATGTACAACAGTGGGCCTATCATGATGTAAAAGGTCCTTCCACTATATGAATTGGTTTCATGGGATTGTTTGGGTCATGTAAATGGGATAGCCTCTTTAAAAAGGAACATTTAAAAACATAACAGATTAAACACTCTATTTATTCCATGAAATAGGAGTTTCTGTGTTTCTTAAATATGGTAAAACCCTTTATTTTATAGGGATGTTCAACTATTTCCTTTGGTAAATGGGTTTTCAAGAGAGGAAAATGTTTCATCTCCCATAGCCCCCTTTGAATCGCATTGAATGGGTGTGGATTACGGTGAATTCCACTGATATTAAGAGATATTTACATCAATTCACTTTCATATTCTTTCACAATGGATTTTGGATGATTTTTTTTGGTTTTGGATGAAGAGTAAATCACTAAATCTAAATGACAATCAGTAAGATTAAATATTCATTTATTATTATTAAATGTTTATTTTTACTAATTGTATATTATTTTATGATGGTTTATGAAACATTTAACGTTTGGTTTATTTTTAAAAATAATTCTTCTCTTTGTTATGGGGGTACTGTCTCACCATTGTGTTACCCTCGACCCTCACTGGTTGGTAGGAACATCAAGAATATCGGGAGGAGTTCCTTAGGTGCACTGATGAATCCCCCTATTTAGTCACCATTCAATGGTCTAAAATATGGGTTGGATTGTCAAAAAGTGGTAGTAGTGATCTACATGAATAATTTCAAAGGTTTTTGGAGTTTTTTTATCATACTATCAAGGGAAATGAAAAAGAAAATTGATATAGGAAAGTGTTTAAGAATATGAAGGATATTGGATAGGGTAATCATGAACACCATTTATTTTATGAAATCTAGTTTACCATGGATATGGAATTTATTATTATGGTATCTTTCATAAAATATCATTTAATTTCACTTATTATTATTCATATTGAGTTTTGTATTTATGAAATTTTATGCTTTTGGCTCTGGATTTTTGGAAAGAAGATAATTATTATATTTTTGTTTCATGGACCATCAGATATAGTCAAATGTTAATAATTATTTGTCATAAAAGTTTAATTACTTAACATTCAAATTTTATCAAGCCATTTATATCAATTATAATGTTGTTTATATTATTTAAAGTCACATTAATAAAAATATATGTTGTTTCCCCACGTGACATTGAATTACATTTTAGTCAAATGAACCACAATATATGTTTTGTATTATGAATTGTCTTGGGAATATATTATGGGATTCATGATTATGAATTCCATGTAGTCACTATTGTATAGTATTCACTAATACCCTTATTAGTTGGCACCTGAATTTGATGCCTTATTGACAGAACCCTATTTGGTGATTATGGTACTTCATTCAAAAACAAATAGTTTTGGTTCATTAATGCATCAATAAAAGAATATATGCTGTCTTAAAAATATATATTCTTGGTGGAATAATAGTTAATCAAATAGTATGAATATGGGTAGTTAATAAGGATCATGGAAGGGAGGTGTTGTTATATGTTGATACACTAACAAATTAGAATGTGATCCTTAATGGGATAGCATCCATATATGGAGTCCTCTGGTGGATCCCCCAAAGATAATGATTTTCAAGGGGTAAACCCACATGTAGATTCCATGTGATAATAAATTCTCTACAGGGGTAGTTATTTTTTCATGTGACACTAGTTGTATATATGAGACGGGAGTTTGGGTACATTGAAACATGTGACGTCGAGTGATGTTTGATAGAATAATAGAGAGCATTCCAATGATATTTGGATTATGTGAGATATTGCCTATGGGTTAGGAAATATATCTTTATAATTAATATGTAGATCATCATAGTGGGGAGTCATGTGTTATGGATGATATTTTTTCTTGTATCTGTGGGTAACAAATGATTTGGGTTAACATAGGAATATCAATTCCTTATAGGAAAGAAGCATGGTTAGGTGTATTGGATATGATTATGGATTAGGTGAGGATCTAATATGTATGAGATATAGTAATAGAGATTCATTAGACATAGTGAACATGTATGGAATGGTTGGGTACCATGCCTTGAGGGATCTACCAGGGACATTCTTAGAAATAGAGTTTCCTTAGAAAATTTTATGAGGAAATGACCTCAAATATTGGTTCATTTGTATCTAGGTTTGTTTTCTAGGGATATCGTAGTGTGATATTTAGACCATTTTATTTTAAAATGTTTCACAGTAGTGCAATTTTATTGGGTTAACGGATGATAGTGATTTTTGGAATAACACCCATTTCAGTGGGTGATTGTGTGTCGAACTCCATCATAAGTGAAATTCCTAATTTTAATGTTGAGAAAAATGGGTGCATCTGGATAAATGTTGGAAATTACATAGAGAATAATAAATGGTTTAGGGTTATGATCCTAGTTATGAGGATACACAACTCATTAGATCAAACATAGATTTATTCATCTAGGGTTTGTAAGATATTTCACCCATTTTGATGGGAATAATTCAGGCCAATGTGTGATAAGTATTCATGACCTTGTTGAATTATGGATTGGTGACCGTCAATGTGTCAGATGGGGAATGGTGGTTAGATTCATTTTTATTTAATTTTTGATCTAGTGAGGTGATAAATGATTAATGTCCCTTGAAAGATAGATAAAAGACCTAAAATGTATCTAGTGTAGTGGCATGGTAAATATTAGAGTTAATTATAGGTAGGTAATTTTTTGGATTCATCGAGTTTTTCATTGGGGGAAAAATGCATGTATGATATTAAACCCTATTTAGGATTTTCTTGATGAGTGGTATTGCACTATCTATATAGTGGGGAGTAAAAAATAGGTTGTTAGAGGGCATGCATCCCATTATTGATGAGTTTTTTTAAAAGTAGTTGATAATTTTTTTTTGATACAGTAAGGGTGGAAATTGATGTCGCATGATGATTCTCATAATGGTGTGAGATAGTTATTTCAGGTCATTTAATGTGGTAGTAGATGGAGTATTAGGCATGGAGGCATGGAAATCAAACAATAAGGGCCATTGTCATGTTGAGAATTGACATTTGATGATCGAGGAGGAACATAGATGGCGGTGATATGTGAATCCAAACAATATGACCCCATGATACATACCATATATGATATTCAAATGAATTGTTGGATGGAGTCATTGAATTGGCATTAGAATGGAGGTAATTCATATTTTATTAGAATTTGATTATAAGGGTGAATCATAATTCAATGCATTGTTTATGGGGGTCAACCAATGATTCGTGAAATGGTTTAGTGGGTAAACTAAATTCATAGATTGATTTGAAGGGAAAAATAGTGATTTGTGAAAACCTTATGGGGTTGAAACCATTTCATCTCATGGTTTAAGGACTGAATTTGATTCATAACGTTCTTCCAAGGCGAATCATGTGAATAAACAATGTTTCTATATGATTGATTGTTTAAGGATAGAGACCACATCATGTATAATGTGTTTGGATTGATTTTTGTATTCTGATATTTGGATGAGATGTTTCAATGAAAGTTTAGTGTATGCAATACCAATACATTAGTGATTGATACTACTATAATTTGACATGGGATTATTAATAAGAGGTTTGACACTCTTTTGATTTGTTTTGGAACATATAATTGGAAGTGATGAGATAGAAACCATAATGATCTTCTTGTTTGACCAATGAAGATGGGTTTTGGTAGGAAACACTAATGGTGGGTTGAAATATTAAATAAACTAGACTATAATCATAGAGTCTTATTATGGTAAAACCATGGGTCTAATGATGAGTTTATTCATGATATTATGGAATCACAGATTATATGGGAATGTGTACGTGCTGACTTACTATTTAAATGATGGTTGTGATTTGGTTATTTTGTATTGGATAAGTAGTGTCACTCATGTTTGGAGTCTGGTAGAGAATTACCATTAATTGTAGAAACGTTTAACATGAAAAATTGATCATGGATAGGAGAATTTTTTAGTTTATATTGTTGGTTAAATAGTTGAAAATAGATATCAATCATGAAAATATAAATATTGTAATCATCCATTTTGTATTGGTCTCTTATTCAGCATAGTGAGAGGGTGTACCGATATGATGTATTCACATTTTGTATATTGTTTTTGTGATGTACGTCATAGTAGTGACTTTCCTATAAATTTTTCTTGTGTAATATTTAATTTGGGATTAAATATTTGTTTTATATAATATATTTTAACCGGTATGGTACCAAGAGTGTGTCATAGACCTTACATAGTTGATCAATTGTGATTTCATTACAATGATGTTGACTGGTTATTTTCTATATTTGTTTTCATATTTATGATAAATGTATTAATTATTTATTAGTTATTATTGTAAAGACCCGTAAAATTCATGGAAATTTTTTTCTTAATTTTCTTTATAATTTTAAAAGAGCGCGGTTTCAGACGGCACCTGATTCCGAGGCCCAGAGTGCCCGGAATCAATTTCCGAAGTTTGGCTCGGGTACGTTCAGTGAACGAACGAGCGGGAATTCCTAACTTTTGATCCGGTGCTCAGAATTGAAATCCGAGGGCACCGATGAACTCGCAGCGCCGATATTCGCTTAAAGAGGCCTTTTCGGGAGTTGCGTTTGTTGTGGGTTGAAAGTTAGTTTTGGAGATTAAAATATAAGTAAAATAAAATTTTGTTTGAATTTTATTTTATTCGTGGTGGTTAGACTCTCTCATGGGAAGTTGTTGGTGGGGCCCACAACCACCCAACTTCCCATGTGTGGTTATGAGGGAGGTGGGGCCCACACGAGCCCCCACCTTTTCAAATTCCCTAACCCCTCTAAACCCCCTCTTAATTTATGTGACACTCCCCTACTTTAATTCTTGCCAACTTAACTCTTCTTTTAATTTTTGACAACTCTAGATTTTAATTAATGTGTTGAATTCAACATTTGAATTTTGAAAAGTTGGCAAAGTGAAAATAAAATAAGGTGTAGCTTATTTTATTTTGGGAGTTGCTGTGTTGTGTGGAGATTTGAGAGAAGAAGAGTTCTACACTTTGAAGAACTTCATCTTCCTCCTTAAAGAACGCGAAGAACACCGACACGCCGTTCTATCTTCTCTCCACGTCAAAGAAAGGGAGACACCGCTTCCTCCTCAGTTTTCCTTCGTCGAGTTGAGAAGTTTCGCCAACGACGTATCGCATCGGACGCATCCCTTCGTCAACGGATTTGACGAACGACGACCGCGACGCCCGACCTCCGCGACGTCGTCTTCCGCGGAACATAGACAAATCTTCGAACCTTATACCCGAGGTAGGGGTTGTTGATTTATTTTTGGTTTAATTATTTTATTCTTGATCGTGAATTTAGAAAGTCTAACGAGTGGCTTTGAATTATTTTTAAAGTTGCGTTATTATTTTAACGTGAGGGGGCCGGACCGCACGAACACGGCCGAACCCCCCTCCATCGTTCTTGTTTATTCTTGCGGGTGGCAGCAAAGTGGCGTGGTGCCGTCGTACCACGCGGATAATCGTGCAATTATTTTACGCGGCGCCGTCGCGCCATGCCGAGGAAGAATCTTCAAGAACGCGACGCCGTCGCGCCGCGTTGAAAGGAATCAAGGCACGGCGAAGGGGCGCGATGCCGTCGCACCGCGCCGGACGACGAACACCGCGGACGGTTCCGGGCCGCGGCGGGACAAGGAGACCGCGGCCGGTTCCGGGCCGCGGCGGAAGAGAAGACCGGCTGCCGGGCCGCCGGCGTCGGAAGCCGAAGGGGGGATCGGAATTTCCGGTCCCGTTAGAGAAAACCGGCCGGCCGGATACCATTAAACCGGGGGAATTAATCCCCCTTCCAACTCATAAAACCCCCCCTCTTTATGAGGGGGCGGTTCTTTGAAGGGAGGGGGGCAGCCGGCCCCCCTGGTTCCGCACCAGCAGGCCCCCCACGTGGGGGGGGGGTGCTTTTAAAAAAAACGGTGCGGCATAGCCGCGCCGCCACTTGAAAAGCGGGGGAATTGATCCCCCCGCGCGGCCTCCTCGCGGCGACAAGCCGCCGCGGCCCCCGCGCCGCCGTGCCCCCGCACCGCCGGCCGGCCGTCCGGCCGTCTGGCAGGGCCGCCCCAGGGGGGGGGGGGTCGGGCCTGGTCAGCCCGGACCCGGACCCCCCCGTTTCGAACCAGAATCGATTTTTGGCCCATATCTTGAGCCTCGGACCTCCGAATGACGAACCGTCTGCGGCAACGCGATCCTTGGATCGAGACGGTCGTTTCGTTATATCTCACTCAAGGTTTCGGATTACTTTGAGTTCGGCCGGGTTGGTTCGTTCACGAAACCAACCGGGCCTTCGGAGCGGAAACGCTCATATCTTGAGCTACGAACGTCCGATTGACGCGCCGTCAGTCGCGTTGTGTTCCTCTTAGTGAGACAGATCTTTTGGAATACTCCTTCCGAGGTTTGGACGCAGGTGGAGTACGGTCGGGTTGGTTTTGCCTTAAAAACCAACCGGGCCCCGGAGACGAAAATGCCAACAACTCACAGACCGGGCGTCCGATCGACGCGTCGTCTGTTGCGTTGAGTTCCTGTTGACGATACGGAACTTTTGGATACATCAAATCTGGTCTTCGTGACAGTTGATGTATCAGCCTCTCGGCTCGTGGAGCGGATCCTCCGAACGAGCTTGCTTCGTGCGGGAACCCTAGTGTTGGCTGCGACTGTTACTGTGACTACTACTGCTACTACTGCTACTGTGACTGCGATGACGACAGTACAGAAATCCTGTGTGGATTCGACGACGACGACTACAGCACTCAGCGATCCTACGTGGAACAGTGCTTCCGAACCTGTGTGAGCTGAATCTTCGGTTTACCTTGGGCGGTGGAGCGCTTGGTTGTAGCAGCATATCCTTGGCAGTGGAGCGCTCGGTTGTAGCGGCAGACCTGCGATACTGGAGACGAGCGTACAGAGTACGGAGACCGTGAAACCGGCTGAGACCTGAAGACTGCTTGACCGACTCAACTTGGAGTGAGTCGACTAGCCCAGTGGACGGAGCGCCCGGTATTCGGCGGCAGACCCACGTCGGACGGAGCGCCTGGTAGTTGGCAGCAGACCCGCGGTACTCGACTGGAGGAGTACCTCTGTAGGCTATCTGGGTGAGCGCCCGGTATTTGGCAGCAGACCCTCAGCGGACGGAGCGCCCGGTAGTTGGCAGCAGACCCGCGGTACTCGACAGGAGGAGTACTTCAACAGTCTTAGGTTAGTGAGCAGTACCTCGGAGTCGTGACAGGACCACTGTACACTTCAGAGATGGGACTCTTCAACAGTTACGGTTTCGTTAATGAGAATCCTGGTTGAGCTGAAACCTGTTGTTTTCCTATGTGGATTGTGTTGTGCTATCCTGTGTGGATTACGTTTTTCTTTCCTGTGTGGAATACGTTTACTTTCCTGTGTGGACTGAGTTTTACTTGGGCTCGGAGGTTGGAGCGTATTTGAATTTGATGACTTAGGTATATGTATGGGCATATACCTAAGTAGTGACGGTTGTTACTTCGTGATTGTACCTTTCTTCGTGATTTATCCATTGTGGATTTGAG
Source organism: Viscum album (assembly GCA_963277665.1). Lineage (NCBI taxonomy): Eukaryota > Viridiplantae > Streptophyta > Magnoliopsida > Santalales > Viscaceae > Viscum > Viscum album. Next base: position 1,609,376,077 of record OY728155.1, on the reverse strand, counting down.
AGACCTTCAGGGGTCTCGGGGTCCCTACTGAGTAGCTTATACTCACCCCAGCACGGGCTTTGCCCGCACTACGTTGTGTTGGTTGCAGACGACGGACAACGTTGACCTTAGCTGAGGCTTGCAGAGCGGGACGGTACCCGGAGGTGGACCACTGGGCGGCACGTGCTCGGAGCAGACGGCGAGACCCGTGGAGTAGAGGAGCTATCTGTACCCACCCTACAGGTGGGATTTCCAGTGGACAGCTCGGAGTAGCGGCTTTTACTTTTCAGTTGATGTTTTCCCTTTCGAGTTGTACTTTACTTTCAGTTTGGGTTTGTATTCTGGCCCATTTACTTTTCCGCACTTTCAGTTGTACTCTGCTTTTGTTTAGTGTTTACTTTCCGCTTGCTTACTCTGTGGTGTTTTTTTACCTTACAAAGGCAATGTCTTCCCTTTTTACCGGGATTTACGCCTTGGTGATAGTCGCCAGCCCCTGGTCTATGGAAGGCGGGCTTGGGGTAGTCACGACACGGACCCCGAGGGCGGGTCGTGACAAATTGGTATCAGAGGAGTTCGGTTCTACCGCGAACTCTGATCTTTTCTTTGTGAAGCAATAATGTTTAGCGTATTGAGTGTGGTAATCAGTCCAGGGAGTCCAGTGTTGGTGCGGCGGCCGACGTATCCGTACACCGGGACCCTGACTTCTGATTTCCGACTTAATGTACGAAAACATTGTTTGCGGGTGTGTTTCATGTTTTCTTTGTGATTACTTATATCAGCTCACCAGGTATACTGTTCTAACCGTGGCCCACCTGTTTCCTTTACAGGATGGCCCCACGACGACAGCCAGCTAGGGTTCCGAGAGTCGAGCGAGACGATAGCCCACCGAGCGACGAGGCCTCGGTGCAGGGCCCTTTTCCAGTAGTGGCACCGGCGGTAGCTTTACCCGCCGATCCCCCGATGCTTCCAGCAGCAGCCGCTGACGATGCACGTCGCCTCAGCGCACTGCATGAGTTTCAGCACCAGCGACCGCCCAGGTTTCACGGGGAGACGGATCCCCAGGCAGCAGAGGACTGGCTGGAGGCAGTGGTTCGAGTGTTTAGGCTAGTGAGGACACCAGCAGACCTCATGGTGATCCTCGCTGCGAGCCTACTACACGCAGCAGCAGGACGATGGTGTAGCCTGATGCTCCAGGTGCACGATGAGGCATCTCTACTTTGGACGGACTTTGAGAGCCTCTTCCGCTCGGAGTTCGTCCCAGCCACCCTTCGTGCGGTGCGTATCCAGGAGCTTCTTCAGCTGCGGCAGGGCAGCATGACGGTCGCTCAGTACTCGGTGAGATTTACCGATCTCTCGCGCTACTCGACCGACATGGTACGGGACCCATTCTTCCAGGCCCGGACCTTCGAGCAGGGTTTGAGACACGAGATCAGGGCATCACTGATCTCCCTCAGCATACCGACTCAGACAGGAGTACTGGAGCGGGCCCTTCTGATCGAGAGATTCCTTGCTGAGTCTACACCAGCACAGCGACCCACCGCAGGGCGTCACGTGGCAGAGTCATCTGCAGCAGATAGCCGACGAATGACTCAGGGTTCCAGGCAGACCAGACCTACCAGTGGCCGACTGCACGACTCAGGCTCAGTTGTGCGGGGAAGCCGGGGTGGAGTCAGAGTCAGGCGTGCTGAGAGTGGGCAGTGTTACTCCTGTAGCGGGATTGGTCACATGGCTCGTGACTGTCCGACCCGCCATGCTGATGATCAGCAGTTATGTGAAGAACCTCCCAGGCAGAGGCAGAGGTTCGACCGTGGCGGTCCGCAGGGAGGAGGCGGACGAGGCAGAGGAGCTGGTCGAGCAGCAGGTGGTGGACGACGCTTTGAGGTTCTACCACCACCACCACCAAGAGGTCCACCCCGACCGCAGGGGAGAGCGCAGCTTCAGGCAGCCGAGGCCTTCGATCATGGAGCTCTGGGAGCCGATGGACAGGAGCAGAACTAGTGGATACATCCTTTGTACTTCTGGTTCCTTGTCGCTTTTGTGTAGCGTCTTGTATTATGAGCTGCAATAATAAAAGACGCATACCATTGTGATATTTTCGTTCCTGTCCTCTTTCGTGATGATACTAAGAGGTTCCAGTTTTGGCTGATGACTTGACCCTCACTTGTGATACATCAACTGGATGAGACCCAGTTACCACACACTGATGCCGACAGTGTGAATCAACCCGAGGCGAGAGTAACGGTTGAATCTCTTAGTAGTAGCGTCGAGGCCTTACGACGTCATCCTTGGTATGGATTAGTATCATCCATGTTAGGATTGACTGTTTTAGGCAAAGATTGTGGTTTATCCAGGGGATGGGACCAGATTTCTCTTATCGTCAAAGAAGAAATCTTGCAGCTCTGATGGGACCGGAGATGGTCCAGGCCACGACAGAGAAGGTCCATGTCATCCACGAGCGGATGAGGACAGCTCAGAGCCGGCAGAAGTCTTACGCTGACAGGAGGCGGAGGCCACTGGGGTTCGAGGATGGCGACCACGTCTTCTTACGGGTCTCACCTCGACGTGGTATTCGGAGATTTGGCCAAGGCGGAAAGTTATCTCCGCGCTTCATCGGACCCTTCCAGGTCCTCAACAGGGTTGGTGAGGTGGCTTATCGCCTGGCTCTACCACCTCAGTTGCACCGGGTGCACGACGTCTTCCACGTGTCTCAGCTGAGGAGATACGTGCACGACCCGACGCACATCATTGATCATGGGGTGCCTGACGTTGACGATGGAGCGACTTTTACGGAGGTCCTGGTGGAGATAGAGGATCGACAGGAGCGGGTCCTGCGTGGGCGATCGATTCCTCTTTTGCGCATCATATGGCAGCACGGGAATCTCCAGGAGAGCACATGGGAGCGGGAGGCTCAGATGCGTGCTCAGTACCCTCATTTGTTTCCCTAGTTTTTGATGTATCTTTACGGGGACGTAAAGCCCTGAGGTGGGAGTAATGTAAAGACCCGTAAAATTCAAGGAAATTTTTTTCTTAATTTTCTTTATAATTTTACAAGAGCGCGGTTTCAGATGGCACCTGATTCCGAGGCCCGGAGTGCCCGGAATCAATTTCTGAAGTTTGGCTCGGGTACGTTCAGTGAACGAACGAGCGGGAATTCCTAACTTTTGATCCGGTGCTCGGAATTGAAATCTGAGGGCACCGATGAACTCGCAGCGCCGATATTCGCTTAAAGAGACCTTTTCGGGAGTTGCGTTTGTTGCGGGTTGAAAGTTAGTTTTGGAGATTAAAAGATAAGTAAAATAAAATTTTGTTTGAATTTTATTTTATTCGTGGTGGTTAGACTCTCTCATGGGAAGTTGTTGGTGGGGCCCACAACCACCCAACTTCCCATGTGTGGTTATGAGGGAGGTGGGGCCCACACGAGCCCCCACCTTTTCAAATTCCCTAACCCCTCTAAACCCCCTCTTAATTTATGTGACACTCCCCTACTTTAATTCTTGCCAACTTAACTCTTCTTTTAATTTTTGACAACTCTAGATTTTAATTAATGTGTTGAATTCAAATTTTGAATTTTGAAAAGTTGGCAAAGTGAAAATAAAATAAGGTGTAGCTTATTTTATTTTGGGAGTTGCTGTGTTGTGTGGAGATTTGAGAGAAGAAGAGTTCTACACTTTGAAGAACTTCATCTTCCTCCTTGAAGAACGCGAAGAACACCGACACGTCGTTCTATCTTCTCTCCACGTCAAAGAAAGGGAGACATCGCTTCCTCCTCGGTTTTCCTTCGTCGACTTGAGAAGTTTCGCCAACGACGTATCACATCGGACGCATCCCTTCGTCAACGGATTTGACGAACGACGACCGCGACGCCCGACCTCCGCGACGTCGTCTTCCGCGGAACGTAGACAAATCTTCGAACCTTATACCCGAGGTAGGGGTTGTTGATTTATTTTTGGTTTAATTATTTTATTCTTGATCGTGAATTTAGTAAGTCTAACGAGTGGCTTTGAATTATTTTTAAAGTTGCGTTATTATTTTAACGTGAGGGGGCTGGACCGCACGAACACGGCCGAACCCCCCTCCATCGTTCTTGTTTATTCTTGAGGGTGGAAGCAAAGTGGCGTGGTGCCGTCGCACCATGCGGATAATCGTGCAATTATTTTACGCGGCGCCGTCGCACCACGCCGAGGAAGAATCTTCAAGAACGCGATGCCGTCGCGCCGCGTTGAAAGGAATCAAGGCACGACGAAGGGGCGCGATGCCGTCGCACCGCGCCGGACGACGAACACCGCGGCCGGTTCCGGGCCGCGGCGGGACGAGGAGACCGCGGCCGGTTCCGGGCCGCAGCGGAAGAGAAGACCGGCGGCCGGGCCGCCGGCGTCGGAAGCCGAAGGGGGGACCGGAATTTCCGGTCCCGTTAGAGAAAACCGGCCGGCCAGCTGGCCGGCCGGATACCATTAAACCGGGGGAATTAATCCCCCGGCCAACTCGTAAAAACCCCCCTCTTTATGAGGGGGGCGGTTCTTTGAAGGGAGGGGGGTAGCCGGCCCCCCCGGTACTGCACCACCAGGCCCCCCACGTGGGGGGGCGCTTTTAAAAAAAACGGCGCGGCATAGCCGCGCCGCCAATTGAAAAGCGGGGGAATTGATCCCCCCGCGCGGCCGCCTCGCGGCGACAAGCCGCCGCGGCCCCCGCGCCGCCGCCGCGCCGCCGCACCACCGGCCGGCCATCCGGCCGGGCCGCCCCAGGGGGGGGGGGGGTCGGGCCGGGTCGGCCCGGACCCGGACCCCCCCGTTTCGAACCAGAATCGGTTTTTGGCCCATATCTTGAGCCTCGGACCTCCGAATGACGAACCGTCTGCGGCAACACGATCCTTGAATCGAGACGGTCGTTTCAGTATATCGCACTCAAGGATTCGGATTACTTTGAGTTCGGCCGGGTTGGTTCGTTCACGAAACCAACCGGGCCTTCGGAGCGGAAACACTCATATCTTGAGCTACGAACGTCCGATTGACGCGCCGTCAGTCGCGTTGTGTTCCTCTTAGTGAGACAGATCTTTTGGAATACTCCGCCCGAGGTTTGGACGCAGGTGGAGTACGATCGGGTTGGTTTTTCCTTAAAATCCAACCGGGCCCCGGAGACGAAAATGCCAATAACTTACAGACCGGGCGTCCGATCGACGCGTCGTCTGTTGCGTTGAGTTCCTGTTGACGATACGGAACTTTTGGATACATCAACTCTGGTCTTCGTGACAGTTGATGTATCAGCCTCTCGGCTCGTGGAGCGGACCCTCCGAACGAGCTTGCTGCGTGTGGGAACCCTAGTGTTGGCTGCGACTGTTACTGTGACTACTACTGCTACTACTGCTACTGTGACTGCGACGACAACAGTACAGAAATCCTGTGTGGATTCGACGACGACGACTACAGCACTCAGCGATCCTACGTGGAACAATGCTTCCGAACCTGTGTGAGCTGAATCTTCTGTTTACCTTGGGCGGTGGAGCGCTTGGTTGTAGCAGCATATCCTTGGCAGTGGAGCGCTCGGTTCTAGCGGCAGACCTGCGATACTGGAGACGAGCGTACAGAGTACGGAGACCGTGAAACCGGCTGAGACCTGAAGACTGCTCGACTGACTCAACTTTGAGTGAGTCGGCTAGCCCAGTGGACGGAGCGCCCGGTATTCGGCGGCAGACCCGCGGCGGACGGAGCGCCTGGTAGTTGGCAGCAGACCCGCGGTACTCGACTGGAGGAGTACCTCTGTAGGCTATCTGGGTGAGCGCCCGGTATTTGGCAGCAGACCCTCAGCGGACGGAGCGCCCGGTAGTTGGCAGCAGACCCGCGGTACTCGACAGGAGGAGTACTTCAGCAGTCTTAGGTTAGTGAGCAGTACCTCGGAGTCGTGACAGGACCACTGTACACTTCAGAGATGGGACTCTTCAACAGTTACGGTTTCGTTAATGAAAATCCTGGTTGAGCTGAAACCTGTTGTTTTCCTATGTGGATTGTGTTGTGCTATCCTGTGTGGATTACGTTTTGCTTTCCTGTGTGGAATACGTTTACTTTCCTGTGTGGACTGAGTTGTACTTGGGCTCGGAGGTTGGAGCGTATTTGAATTTGATGACTTAGGTATATGTATGGGCATATACCTAAGCAGTGACGGTTGTTACTTCGTGATTGTACCTTTCTTCGTGATTTATCCATTGTGGATTTGAGAGACCTTCAGGGGTCTCGGGGTCCCTACTGAGTAGCTTATACTCACCCCTGCACGGGCTTTGCCCGCACTACGTTGTGTTGGTTGCAGACGACGGACAGCGTTGACCTTAGCTGAGGCTTGCAGAGCGGGACGGTACCCGGAGGTGGACCACTGGGCGGGACGTGCTCGGAGCAGACGGTGAGACCCGTGGAGCAGAGGAGCTATCTGTACCCACCCTACAGGTGGTATTTCCAGTGGACAGCTCGGAGTAGCGGCTTTTACTTTTCAGTTGCTGTTTTCCCTTTCGAGTTTTACTTTACTTTCAGTTTGGGTTTGTATTCTGGCCCATTTAATTTTCCGCACTTTCAGTTGTACTCTTCTTTTGTTTAGTGTTTACTTTCCGCTTGCTTACTCTGTGGTGTTTGTTTACCTTACAAAGGCAATGCCTTCCCTTTTTACCGGGATTTACGCCTTGGTGCTAGTCGCCAGCCCCTGGCCTATGGAAGGCGGGCTTGGGGTAGTCACGGCACGGACCCCGAGGGCGGGTCGTGACAATTATAGTTATTATATATTGTTTTTAGATTTAGATATTCATAGTGATATATGGTGGCCGAATGGACATGGAGAAACATGTGTGATAGTTGTTGGACTATACTTAAAAAGGTGATGGATTATGATTGAGGATTGTGTTATAACATATAAATGACCTATGTTGTTAGGATTATTTTTTTCATGGAATCTAGTATGTTGTCTTCCAAAAAAGTCTAATAAAAATTTCATAAAAAAATAAATTTTCCATTAAAATAGATTTTATGGAATTAGACATAGTGATAAGGCCTATGTTGGACATTTATACATTGGATATTTTTCTTTGATTGCTAATTGGTGGTGCATTGATTATTTCTGTGTACAGAAGATACATGGAAACATTTAGCAATTTAATTAGTTTATATAGTAATTGGGGGTATTTATGTAGGTTCTTCATTAACCTTACAATTAAAGGATGATATGGGATGAGAATGACTGGACCTTGTAGGACTTAGCAGACCCTTGGAATGCATCAGAATGTTTTTTCTATTGAAATTACTGTTGGGAGATAATTCATCCCTTGTGACATTGGATTGTTAGAGTGGGTTGTTATTTTTTATTTTTATGATAATTCATGTGCTCATACTGGACATGGGATGAATTGGGTTTTGACAATGGATTTTCATATTCTCCCTTAAGAGACTTTCCTAAGAGGCTAATGTCGCCTCAATGGAAATTTGATGATGTCCAAGTATGTTAACTCCTCTAAGTGATGGTTGATTAACCAAAATAGTGGAGTGAAATTGAAGGATCCTTATGATGTTTCCTAGATATGATGATACAAATAGGACTCTAGTTGTTTCCCAGTGACATGTTGTCTTTTTTAAGTGGTTCTTCCTTAGAAATTTGTACATATGATTATGAGTTTTACAATTGAACATGAATTGATGATTTGAGTCTGTTGTGGCTATGATAAATATGGTTAATGCAAAAAGGTGTCTGAACATGTTTATGATATTAGTATAAAAAAATTAAAAACCCTAGTGTGATACAATACATGGGATTTCATGGCTAGAATGTTTCACCAATTTTAGTTACATGTTATGCATGGAATGAAAAGGAAATCGAGCATGAAATATAAAAACATTATGTTGTGGAATATTTCATAGTTCCATCCCCATAATAATATATAGTTATTTATGATATCATTGATTATATAGTCCTATCCCCTAAGAATTAGTGATGTTGCCTTATGACCATAGAACATGAAGGATTAAATATTGGGTTTTTGAAATGATTCTTGGTGTCTATGGAATTCACAATAATATCTCATGGTGTTTTTAAATGATTATATTTGACTATATGTCACTAATGATTACCTATATGGTAACATGATGAAATATGACATCTATAGAGTTATCAAGATTACCTCATAGGGTTTAGTGATGAAAACTAGTGAATATGGAAGCTCCTGTTTACCTCTTCATGTTCAATGATGACGCCTAATGACATTATAAAACTCCTAATTACCTCAAGGTGATCAGTGATGATGTTTAATGAATATTAAATGATCTTGGTTGCCATTGATAGTTCTGTATTAATTCTTAATATATATGGAATTCTCAATATTAACACAGGGTGTTCAAAATTTATGCTCGAAGATTATAAAATGCTTGGTATTAACCCATAGGGTTCAATGATGACACATGATGTATTCTAAACACTCTAGATTGTCTATTAGTTTTATACAATGGTGTTTTATTACTATTAAAATCATAAGATAACCTTCTAGGAATTGTCATAAAGATAATACAATAGTAATGTATTTGATTCTTTAAAGGATCCAAAATTTAAACCTACTGGTATGTAGACATTTGGAATGATATTGGAGGTAATTATTATTTGAAATTCTTCAAGGACACTCTAGACATAGCTAAATAATGTTTTGGACAATCTTGGGTGTTTTACATGACCCAATGATTGACTGGGTTTATTAATTAATTCTTACACAATTAAACTCATTAATAAACAAATTGTATCACATATAAAAATTTATTTTAAGTGTTATGTATGAGACCGTGATGGTGGTTTAATACATTTTTTTATTCACTCCATGATCTGGTGAAAATGACACTTGAGTAGACTAGATGAACTCATTGATTGTGTTTTCATGTTGGTAACAGTCTAAATGTAGTTTTATTGTTCATTGTAGGTTACATGGGTTTAGAGACACATATATAGAGATGTGAGGGGACATAAATACCACCACTTTCTGATGTATTTTATCCTACTATTTATTTTGTGTGTGTGGTAAACCTTTTACGTTAACGGTGAATTTATATAACTATCAGTAAGATTCAACAATAATTTATTATTATTGACAGTTAATGTTCACTAGTACTACATAATCTAATGATAGTTCATTTGGGGATAATGTTTTTTTAATTATTATATTCAATTTAAAAATTTATAGTTGAAATAGTCTCTAAATTGTACAACTATAAAGTTGTGATGACAATTAGTACCATCTTTAAAACATATAAGTGCTTTTAGTTTGTATTTATGACTCTCCTAGATCAAGAATTTCTTTGCGTAAGGATCCTAGGGGGAACTAAAACAACAGTGTTGGGTATATATTATTGTATAGGTCTCCCCCTAAAGAATTTATCCATCTTCCACCATAATCAAGCTATTTATTATCTTCTTCTGACTGATTTATAGTATCCATATTTCATGAAATATCTAGTATAGTAGTTTTGTACACATTTATTCATAAGGATCATAACCATTTTTTAATATAATTCTTATATAGATGATTTTTTTCCATTAATAATAGAATTTATTTATAGTTACCATATTTCATAGCTACCACTTATCAAATATTTCCACAAACATGAAACATTATATTTCGTACCAATTATTTTCCCCATGAAAGGTAAAAAAATATGATGATGTATCATGTTTTATCAATTATATCTCATTACACTCACCAGTAATTTTGATTCTCTATTTTTATGAATACTTCACTTCAAAATAACAGACATTAAGTAATAAACACCTAATATATGGAATTACCTATTTCACCTATAGTGTAACACCATGACCCCAGTTACCTAGAGTCGGTGCATTATTACATTACATTAGAAACATCACATGGAAATCATGTCTCGAAATACCGATAAGTTTAGAATTAATAGAAACAAGATTCATACATTAGTTCATCTTACAACTTGAAAAGAAATACAACCCGAATTTATTCCATTGGAAACATCCAAGCCTCCTATATAATGCCTGAAAGTCACTCATAACTAACTTCTTCATATCTTGGGAAAATGAAACATAAGAAAGGGGTGAGCTCAAATGCTCAGTAAGGGTAAGCAATACACCAGAAGATAACATAAATATTAAGCATGGTGAATAATTGAAACCACATGCCTTTACCAAAAATAAACATGAATTCTTTTATGTCAAGAATATGAGCTGAGTAAATAATGCCATAATAAAACATAATCATTGGTATTCTACTATTCGAATGACCACATGAACTATCAATATTATTTTCATAATGAGGGAATGTATAATGTCGGACATTCTGAAACATTTTGTCATAGCCTCGGCCAAAACCATAAATCAAATTGTGAAAGGGTCTCTTCCAATTCAACATATAGTTGTCTCATTAGACCTACCGATGCATCTAGAATCTATAGTGGGCTGCACCCGTCTCATAATAAGTCCAATACATTCCTCATATGAAAATGTTTAAACATATCATAAACATTCATATTAAAACTAGAATATGAAATGTCAATAATTTTTCCATAAACCATGAATGGTATACAAATAACACATCCACAGTCAAACATATAACAAAACCTTCAATACAATATAGACATTTTGTATCATAATAAATCAACATCAAATAATCATAAAATCCATCAATGGATATAGACATAGATTAAATCAAACCCCTTTTTAGAGAGATATATCTTTCTATTTTGAAATTATTTAAGAGTAACATAATTATAAAATTAAGAATTAACATTGAAAAAAATTCTTTTATGCTTTTATGGAATGCTTCGAAGATTTTATAATGGTGGAAAATAGCCGCACCCGCCGTATAAGTTAAAAAAAATACATTCTTACCTTAATTCTGTCGAAATGGTTAAAAAGGACCATGCTTGGAAAAAGACAGGAAGATTACTTTAGAAACATCTTATAAAATGTCAAAAAAGGGTATAAATGACTTTAACCCATATTATGTAAAATAGTAAGAATGTTTTGAAATACATTTTTAAGAAACATGGATGTGTATGATAAAGAGGTCCTAGTGGATAATCACATATAAACAATCTCGGATAATGAAGTGATTGTGAAATAAACCCTTACCTTGTACTTTTCCTTGGTTTAGGGTAGTTAAAACTATTTTATAAAGGTGAAATAATTGTTATAAAATTATACAAGAATTGTATACATTAATATGATATCATATATGATCTTTTATCATTGCATTGTTAATAATAACTTAGTATCATCGCCGTTTCGAGTGTTAACTTGCTCGTTTTCTTTTATATGTTTTGTTAAATAAGTTGTGTTTGTTATGGATAGGTTGTATCTTATTCATATACATAATGATATCATGTCTTTAAACATTATTTTTAATCTTCAAATGAGAATTTGACATGAATTGATATGATGGGGAATGAATCTCATCGCGTTCGTGGAGATGGTAGTCTGTACGTACGCACGAGCGACAATATCAATATTTTGATATTAAAATAATATATAATTGGATGTTATATCATATATACAGAATATTTATCATGTTATATTTATTATTTACATCAATTACACATCATTATCATTCCCATCCAAATAATAATGTTTTGAATAACAATTACACCACGACGTGGAGACGATAAGTCGTACGTATGAACGTATGGTGACATGTCATTCAAAGGATGGATAAAATACTAAATATGGTTGTACCATATTTATAATAACACCATAGTATATAGTAGATACTAGAGTTATTATTTTATAAAGGAAATATCAAATAAACAAGAAGTTGAAGAATAAATGAACTACAAAATGGCTGGTGAAAACATTATCTCGTCTTTAGGTTCTTCCTTTTGATTTGATCAAAAGTGATCCATAGATTAGATTTATGACTAAAGTAAGGTCTCTATGATGAAGGTAGGATATTTTATAGAGTATTTGGGGAGATTTTGGCCGAGCCAAAAGGCTTTTAATGTGTGAATTAGAGAGAAGGGGGAGCACCCTTTTATAAGAGGGGTGAGGGGGTCCTTAGGAAAATCTAGAAATATTATTTTATAATAAATTCATATTCGGTTTCTAATGGCTAAAAGTGGATTATTTAAATTTTAAGGTGGTTATAGGTCGAAAATAACTCAATAAATAGGTTTTAGATAGTCTTGGGTCACTATATTAACTTTATCTTTTTGATTTAACTCTTAGTTATATAGTTTGACATTTACCATGTCTCTTTGAATTTTTATATTATATAGTCAATAAACTTATTATAAACATCCAAGAGACCTCCAAGTGGTCCATTAATAATACAACTATCATTATATATTTTGTTTTTCCTAACATTATATTTTTAGGAATAGAATATCAATTAATAATATAATATTTGTTTTAAAAACTCATTTATGTCAATTTAGACAATATTTAATAATTGATTTTTGTTAAAGTCATAAAAACTTTATTAATTCAAAAAATAATAATTTAAGCAATCATAACATGTTATAGTAACCAATAAAATTCTTGTATGACATAAAAACTTTCAAATTATATTTATTTTAACTTTTATAATACTACTTTTTTGATTCATTCAATATTAAGGAAAATACTGCATCATTATTGTGTAATTAATAACTTTAATTTTTCAATGTCTAAAAATTATAAATAAAATTCCATTACATTGGAAATCTTATTAGATTTCTAATGAATATTCGTAGTCTAAAAATAATATATATAACCCTATATAAAAAAATTGGATAAAATATATATGCTTTTGTCATTTTTGTATTTACTTTAACTTAATTAATATAAAGTATCATTATCACTTACAAGTTTAACAATGGGGTCCCAAAATAGACCGAAATAAGCCCATGGTCGGACATGTTTAAAAAAATAAGGTTATTATAAGATTTAGGGTAATTTATTATTATTATAATATTATTGTTTTACCATTATTTACCGGATTTGACCTTTAACAATAGAAAATAAAATATTTTCCGAAGTAATTATTAAAAATGTATAAAAATAGAAGTTACATATTTAAAAACTTTAGACCTACTAATTCTAAATATAGAATCCATTTTTCTAAATTAAAAACACATAAGTGCCATAAATTAATTTAAAATTAACTACAGCTGTCAAAAAAAAGTGTGTTTGTAAGAAATAATAACTATCAAAAGATTGACACTTGTTTATGTCCATTTTAAATGTGAAATTACGTTCAATGACCAACATTGTATTAAGTGGAAATAATATATTCTAAATATACTTCAAAACCACTCAAATTCATAATTTATCACTATTAATTGTTTCTATTAAAAAAGTTATTTTTAATTAGAATTTAGTGATCTTCACTATTCATCAAAAATTTAAAGTTTTCAGAAAAATACCCAAAATTCACCCTAAGCTAATTTCGATATTCTGAATCCAATAATGAAGTCCATTTTGAAAAATAAAATTTTCAAAATTTAAAAAAGTGGGTATTACTATTCATAACGGCTAGTTTGATTGGTTGTGGTGTGTGTTAGAACTCAAAGTTGCGTACAACACACACTATTGTATTATTCAAAGAGAAACGTATCGTGGAAGAGTGGGGTGTTACATTATTCCCTCCTTAAAATAATTTCATCCTTGAAATTTCTAGAATACTACCGCATGAAAAGACTTGGGAGGTTCTTCATTATATGTTCCTCAGGTTCCCACGTTGCCTCTTCCATCTTATGGTCTCCCCATAGAAATTTTACTAGATGAGTCGTCCAGTTTCTCAGCACTTGTTCTCCCATATCAAAAATCATGATAGGTTTTTCGCAATAAGACATATCGACATCCAGTTATAATTCCTCAATGGTGCGTACATGCGTTGGTTCAGGCTTGTATTTTCTCAATAGTGATACGTGGAACACATCGTGATCTTGGGAGAGACTTGACGACATTATCAAATGGTAAGCTTCAGCCCCAATTCAATCTAGAATTTTGAATGGTCTGATGTACCTGGGACTCAATTATCCCTTCTTACCGAAACGTAAAACACACTTCCATGGTGATACCTTCATGAAAACATGATCTCCTACCTAAAATTCTAAATCCTTCATTTAGTTATCGGCATATCTCTTATCTCTAATTTAAACTGCTTTGATGTGGTTTTGGATTACCTTCACCTTTTCCATCGTTTCCTCCACCAGTTCTGGGCCTACAAGTTTTCTTTCACCAACATCATCCCAACATGTTGGTGTGTTAAATATATTTCTGTATAACGCTTCATATGGTGCCATATGAATTCTTAAATGGAAGTTATTGTAATAGTAAAATTATACCAAAGGTAAATATTGATCCCACAAACCCAGAAAGTCAAGTGAGTAGGATCTCAAAATGTATTCTAAGGTATGAATAGTTTGTTCTGATTGTCCATCTGTTTGAGGGTGGTGGGCAGTGCTCAAAAGAAGTTCAATATCCAAGGTCTTCTGAATACTTTTCCAGAATCATGATGTAAAACGGGGATCACGATCCGAAATAATTGATAGGGGTACTCCATGAAGTCTTATAGCTTCATTAATATATAGTCTTGTTAGACATTCTAGTGGTAGATCATCTCTTATAGCAAGAAAATGTGCTGACTTGGTAATACGATCAACAATGACCCATATTTCATCATTCCTTCTAAGATTCATTGGTAGTCACATGACTATGTCCGTCGTAATATTCTCCAATTTCCACTCCAGTGTGAGACGAGGTTTCATGACTCCTCCAGGCTGTTGACTTCCAGCTTTAACTTGTTGACAAACCATACATCTTGACACAAAATCAGAAATCTCCCTCTTCATGTTTTCCCACCAAAAATGTTCCTTCAAATCTCTATACATTTTGGTGCTCCCAAGGTGTATAGAGAAATTTGAACTATAGGCATCATACAACAATTCTCTTTTTAGATCATGTATATCGGGAACACAAAGTCTCTTACCAAATTTCAAAATTCCATCTTCATACACAATATAACTAAATCTCACATCATTCAAAGCTTTAATCATCTTTTTAAACTCTTCATCATCAGTCTGAGAACTCTTTATCCTTTCTAGTAAAGATGGTTTGGCAATCATTTGAAAAAGTATTGATGTTTCACCTTCTTTGTTGATTTCCATATCCATATTTACTAGATCCATGTATACAAGATCCTTTTCAACTCTCATCTTGTTCAAAACTATATTATCCTTTCTACTCAAAGCATCTTCCATCTTATTTTCTGTCCCCGTTTGGTAGTGTATCGTTCCATAATAATCCTTGAGTAGTTCAATCCATCTCCTTTACCACATGTTGATTTCTTTCTGTGAGAAAATATACTTCAAACTCTTGGGATCAGTATAAATCTCACATTTTTCACCATAGATACAATGTCATCATATCATCAAAGCAAATATTACAGCAACTAACTGCAGATCATGAGTAGGATAGTTTTCTCATGAATTTTCTGCAGTCTTGATGCATAGGTAATAACTCTATCATTCTGCATAAGGACAAAACCAAGTCCTTTCTTCGATGCATCACTATAAATAACAAAACCGTCATTTCTCGATGGTAGAGTAAACATAGGAATATTGACTAATATTCTCTTCTGTTCTTCAAAACATTATTCACACTCTTTAGTCCAAAAAATTTTAACTCATTTATGTGTGAGCTATGTTAATGGGTTAGCCAATTGGGAAAAATTCTAGACGAAACGTCGATAATAACATGTTAAACCAATAAAACTGCATACCTCAGTTATAATCATTGGTGCTGGACACTCATGGATTGCTATTGTCATAGAATGATCAATAGAGATTCCATATTTAGAGACAACATGGCCACGAAATGAAATCTTCCGATGCCAGAATTCACACTTGCTAAACTTCCCATATAATTCATGTCTTCTCAGAGTCTTCAGGATAATGCGTGAGTGATTTTAATGATCTTCGTAGCTTTTGGAATATACCCTGATATCATCAATCAATACCACCATAAAAAATTCTAGATATTTCTTGAAAACACTATTCATTAGATCCATGAATACATAAGGTGCATCAGTCAATCCAAAAGGCATTACTGTAAACTCGCAATGCCCGTACCTGGTTTGAAATGCTTTCTTCGGAATGTCTTCCTTCTTCACACACAACTGATGGTATCCAGATCGAAGGTCAATCTTGGAAAATTATTGAGATCCATGAAGTTGGTCAAATAAATCATCAATGCGAGGTAGGAGATACTTGTTCTTTATTGTTATAGAATTAATTTCCCTGTAGTCAATACATAACCTCATAGATCCATATTTCTTCCTAACACAAAGTACAAGAGCTCCCCATGGAGAAACACAAGGGAAAATAAATACCTTATTACTCAAATCCTCTAATTGTTTATTTAGTTCAACTAATTTCACAGTTTCCATTCTATAAGGGGTCTTCGATATAGGGCTTGAACCAGGAACAAAATCAATGGAAAACTCAATTTCTTGTTCTAGAGGATGTCCATGTAAATCTTCCGGAAACACATCTACATATTCTTTCAAAATAGGTAAATCCTCTATTTGAACATTCCTTTCCTCACTCATAGTTATTTCATTCTCTACCTCCCTAATAATTGAATTTAGTTGATCTATTGGGGGTGGATCTGGATAAGAATCAGGTGGTGACAATTCTTCTCTAAAGATAAGTTGTTATTAATCATCATCATCAAAAATCATAACCTCCTTCTTCTTACAATAAATATTCGCATCAGGGTCCAAAATACAATCCAAAATGAGGATTATATCAAATTGAATCATGGGTATGATGATGAGATCAGAAAATAAAGATCATTTATATTCCCTAATGGGAACGGATCCACAGAACTTTATAGCCTTGATACTTCCCTTAGGGGTTTTAACTAAAAACTCCCTTGTTAAATCAAATTGGAAGTATCTATTTTTCTATGAAAACTAGGAAGATATGAAACAATGCGATAATACAGAATCAAATTAATCTTTTTCTAATCTTTAGGAAACCATTAAATTACATGCCACCACGTCTTTTGTGGCTTCAACCTCAGAAGTAGTGATTGCATATGATTAGCATTGATCCCTTGGCCTTTTTGGAGGTATGTTTCCCTGAAGCTTAGGAAATTTATTTTAATAATATCCCATCTCTCTGCAATTGTTGGATTGAACATTGGTATCATATTTCTTTCCTTTACAATCACCAGTTAGATGACCTTTCTATCCACATTTGTAGCTTACTCCTTTTCCTTTTAGACAGGCACCAGGGTGCTTCCTTCCGAAATTATCACAGTGTGTAAATTCAATTCTTTCCTTTTCCCTGATTCCTTATTTCCATTCCCAGAGTGTTCAGTAGATCTCTTCTTCTCTTGTTGTGATTTAAAGTCCTAAGACTTAGAGAATTCCTTTTTTGTCTTGATAGCACCTTAGAAATTATCTTCATATGATGAGAAGGATTGTGATACTAATGATCGATGGAAAAATGGTTTTAACCCATCAAAGAACCAATAAATATTACTTCTTAGGTTACATATAAAATCTGAAGCATACCTCACCAACCTTGTAAAGTTAGCCTCATACATTGAGACATTCTCATCCTCCTTTTTCCTCAGACTCATAAATTTTATTTCCATATCCGCTCGATGGTCACGAGGAAATTATTTTTCTATGAAAATATCTTTTACTCCCTTCATTCCATATTTTATATTTCATCATCTTACTTTGTGTTTTGAATCAATGACCACCATTGATCAGCATCTCCAGTGAGGCGGTAAACTGCCATGATAACTTTTTCCCATTCACAACTCCCCAAGGAATAGAATATTTTCTCTAAGGTGTTTATCCATTGCTCAGCCACTAATGGATTTGTACTCCCATTTAATGTCGGTGGTTGTTGCCTCATTAAGAGAGCTAACACTGATCCTCCACCCTATGGATCAGGGTGCTCAATATGGGTAAGGTAATTATTCATAACCTATGTTAGTTGTCCTAGTATAGTGATTAGCTAATCACCACCAGTTGCAAAACCATCTCCACTATAATTATCTATAATAGAAGGGAAATCACTACATGGAGTGTGTGCATTGATATGGTTTACATTCCTTCCACTAGGATCCATTTCAAAACAATGGTATAAACTAGATCAGTTTATGAATTAAAATACATAATTCCATACTTGTAAAACACTTAAGATAAATTGAAATTTTTATGGATATAATCCATAATAAAAAACATGTTTTTTAGAAGTATATACTCATAAACCCTTCATAATTGTTTGTAACAAAAATGTGAATTATCTTAAGCATATCCCCTAAGAGTTTCATAACCAAGAGTGCAGTAAGTCATGTTGTCGTGCACCAGTTCCCGTTCGAGTCTAGCTCAAAGTGGTGTTTTTGGGTTTTACCACAAGGTACATATGTTCCAGAGCCACCTATACCTGCTCATATCCAGACATGTATGTATTTCTCAGAAAACTAACAAAAACTCTACAATACCAAAATTTTTACGAAGTTCTTCTTTACTAATCAAAAAAGTCTATCTTAGGGTTATGTGCTTTAATCAGAGTTTATCTAAATCTAGTATCCATGGATTGTACTAAATTTCCTCTGATACCAACTGTAACGCCCTGACCCCAATTACCCAGAGTTAGTGCATTATTACATAACATTGGCATGATCAGATGGAAATAATGTCTCGACAGACCGATCAGTTTAGTATTATTGGAAACAAGATTCATACATAAGTTCAACTTTACCACTTTAAAATAAATAAAACAAAAATTTATTCCATTGGAAAAATCTAAGACTCTTAAATAATGCTTGCAAGTCACTCATAACTAACTTCATCATATCCTGGGAAAATGAAACATAAGAAAGGGGTCAGCTCAAATGCTCAGTAAGGGTAAGCAGTACAGTAGAAGATAACATAAATATTAAGCATGGTGAATAATTGAAACCACATGCCTTTACCAAAAATAAACGTGAATTATTTTATGGTAATAATATGAGCTGAGTAAATAATGCCATAATAAAACATAATCATTGGTATTCTACTAGTCTAATGACCACATTACCATCAATATTATTTTCATAATGAGAGAATGTATAATGCTAGACATTCTGAAACATTTTTTCATGGCCTCGACCAAGACGTCCAAAAATGATTAAGGCCTCGGCCAAAACCATAAATCAAATTGGGGATGGTCCTCGGCCAATTCCATGTCTAGTTGTCTCATGTGATCTACTGATGCATCGAGGAGCTATAGCAGGCTCCACCAGTCACTTAATAAGTACAATACATTCCTTATATGAAAAGGTTTAAACATATCATAAACATTCGTATTAAAACTAGCATACGAAATGTAAATACTTTAACCATAAACCATGAATGGTATAAAAATAGCACATCCATGGTCAAAAATATCACAAAACCTTCAATACAATATGGAAGTTTTGTATCATAATAAATCAACTTCAAATAAACATAAAATCCATCAAAGGATGTTGACATAGATGAAATCAAAACCTTTTCAGAGAAATATCACTCTCAATTTTGAAATCATTTAATTGTCACATAATTATAAAATAAAACAATTACTAGAAAATATTCTTATAAGATTTTAAGGGATGATTCCATATTTTACCTTAATTCTGTCGAAAAGGTTAAAAATGACCTTGTTTGGAAAACGACGGAAATATTCCTTTATAAACTTCTTATAAAAATTCAAACAAGGTTATTAATGTATTAACCCATATTATGTAAAATATCAAGAATGTTTTGAAATACAATTTTAAGAAACTTGCACATGGATGATAAAGAGGTCCCGGTAGATAATTACGTTTAACCAACCTCGGATTATGAAGAGATTGTGAAATAAACCCTTACCTTGTACTTTTCCTTGGTTGAGGGTAGGATAACCTCCTCTATAATGGTGAAATAATTGTTATTAAATTATACAAGAATCTTATAAATTAATATGATATCATATATGATCTTTTAACATTGATTTGTTAATAATATCATAGTATTATCGTCGTTTTGGGTGTTAACTTACTTGTTTTATTTAATATGTTTTGTTACATAATCCGTGTTTGTTATAGATAGGTTGTATCTTATTAATATCCAGAATGATATCAAGTCCATAAAAATTATTTTTAATCGTCAAATGAGAATTATACTTGCATGGATACGATGAGGAATGAATCTCATCACGTTCGTGGAGACGGTAGTCCGTACAAACGCACGAGCGACAATATCATTCGTTTGATATAAAAATAATATATAATTGGATGGTATATCATATATAAAAAATCTTTCTCATTTTATATTTATTATTTACATCAATTACACATCATTATCATACCCATCCAAATAATAATGTTTTGAATAACAATTACACCACGACATGGAGACGATTTGTCGTACGCACGCACGTATGGTCACATGTCATTCAAAGGATTGATAGAATACTGAATATGGTTGTACCATATTTATAATAACATCATTGTAAATATAAGATACTGGTTTTATTATTTTAGAAAGGAAATAACAAATAAAGATGAAGTTGAAGAAGAAAGGAACTTGAAAAGGGGTGGTGAAAACATTACCTCTACTTAGGGTTCATCCTTTTGATTTGATCAAAAGGGATCCACAAGTTGGATTTATGACTAAATTAATGCCTCTAGGATGAAGGGAGGATAGTTTAGAGGGAAATTGGGTAGTGTTTGGCCGAGCCAAAAGGTTTTATCGTGTAAATTAGAGGGAAGGGGAAGTAACCTTTTATATGAGGGGTTAGGGGAACCTTAGGAAAAGATTGAAATATTATTTTATAATAAATTTATATTCAGTTTTCAATGGATAAAAAGTATAATATTTAACGGTTAAGGTGAGGATAGGTAGAAAACCACTCAACTAATAAGTTTTAGATAGGATTGGGTCATTATATTAACTGTATATTTTTTATTTAACTCTTTGTTAAATAGTTTGATATTTACCATGTATCTTTGTATTTTTATATTATATAGTCAATAAACATACTATAAACATCCATGATACCCCCAAGTGGTCTATTACTAATACAGTAAAAATTATATAAGTCCTTTGGTCGAACCTTATATTTTTTGGAATAGAATATCAATTAATTATATAATATGTGTTTTAAAAACTCATTTAAGTCAATTTTGACAATATCAAATCATTGATATTTTTTAAAGTCTTAAAAACGTTATTAATAAAAAAAATTCATTTAATCAATCCTAACATGTCATATTAACCAATAAAATTCGTTGATGTCATCAAAAATTTCAATTTATATTTCTTTTAACTTTTATAATACTATTTATTTGATTCCTTAATTAATAAGGAAAATACGGCATCATTATTGTGTCATAAATAAATTTAATTATTCAATGTATAAAAATTATAAATATCCTACAAATATGTAGGAAATATTTTTAGATTTATAATGAATTTTTATAGTCGAATATATAACATATATAACCATATGTAAAAATTGTTTTTCTAAAAGATATTTTATTATATCATTTTTGTATTTACTTTAACTTAATTAATATAAAGTGTCATTATCATTTACAAGTGGATCAATGGGTTCCCAAAATAGACCCAAAGATGCACATGGTCGGAAATGTATCAACCAATTTGGTTAGGAAATGTTTTATGGTAATTTATTATTATTAAATATTATTTTTTACCCTTATTTACCGGATTTGCCATTTAACCATGGTAAATAAAATATTTGCCGAACTAATTATTCAAAATGTATAAAAATAAAAGTTACCTATTTACACAATTTGGACCTCCTGATTATAAATAAGGAAACCATTTTTATATATTCAAATCAAAGAAGTGGCCGAAATTAATTTAAAATTAATTCCTGCTGTCAAAACAAAAAGGGTGTTTTTAAGAAATAATAACTATCAAAAGATTGACACTTGCTTATTTCCGGTTTAAATGTGAAATTACGTCCAATGACCTACATTTTATTAAGAGGTAATAATATATTCTAAATATACATTAAAACTATTCAAATTCATAATTTACCACTGTTAATTATTTCGATTTAAAAAGTTGTTTTTAATTAAAATTTATTGATTTGCACTATTCATTAAAAATTGAATGTTTTCAGAAAAATACCAAAAATTCAGCCTAAGATATTTTTAATATTATGAATCCAAAAATTAAAACCATTTAGAGATATAAAATTTATAAAATTTAAAAAAGTGGGTATTAATATTCATAACTTCTAGTTTGATTGGTTGTGGTGTTTGTTAGAACTCGAAGTTGCATACCACACACGCTACTGTATTATTCAAAGAGAAGCATACCATGGAAGCTTGGGGTGTTACATATAGTGGAATAATCAGTGGAATTTAAAATGGTGAGGAATCGATGTTCTAGAATAATCTAAGGACTTTTTGCGTAAACTTTTTATTGTGGACTCACTATCTCTCATAGTTCACTACAAATAGAATTTTTACAACTCGTTTTTATATCAATAAAATTCCCATATTACTTACTAGTACAAGTTAGAATCACTATAAATCCTAGTTCACTATCTAATAATTTATTGAAAGATCACTACTACTAATATTTATGTATATTTGATATTTCTCTTGTAGAGAATTTTGAGGATTTAAATAACAATTTATTAAAAAAAATTAGTGTTTCATGAATATATTCATTAATCTAATTGAAAAAAATTAATTTACTAATGCTTTTTTTAAATTCACTTTAGGTTTATATAAATCCTTTTCATGTATCCCATACTCACGCAACTCAGTTATTGTGCATGAATGATGTTATCACATTCCAAAAAACACTTTTTAATATAACACAACATCCTTTCCATGTGAAAATGATGATCATTAAAAATGTATTCATAAAAAGAATATGTTCAAGTATGTAATATTTAAGAAAATTTCAATGTGATTTCCTATAATCTTCTTCTATAATTCAACATAAATATAGATTAGATGTTTATATATAGTTAATAAAATCCATTTGAAAAAATTCCTCACACCTCCAAAAAATATCACATTTTTATGATACTCCTAAAAAATTACATTTTTAAAACAAATTTGTGGAAATAAAATTCCATAAGTCTGCCTAAAATTGTTGGCAATCCTTTATTTACATCAAAACTAATGTGAAACCATGTAGCTAACTTTTCACAAATATTAACTTGTGTAAAAAACAACCTTTAATTCATTTTTTAGAAAATCCCAAATCCCATCAATCTCTTACAAAATAACACTTCCTTAAATTCTTGAAGGGAATCATAATCATTAAACATTTTGACTATATTTTATAATAAAAATAACCATAAAACTATATTAATTAACCTTTATAGATTTATTCCCAAACTTATAAATAGGTATTCTGAAATTATGAGATAGTATTGGTCTCCCACGATAATTAATGACATAATAGGTCTTCTTTCAGGAAATTATACCTTCCAGTAAAGGATAAGTATCAGAAACTAATAAATACTATTCTTTCACAAATTTTTCATGAGTAGAAGAGGGATTTAGAGACGGTACACTTTTTAATAGGTATATTGGGGACATATTTTGGTGGTGAATTTGTGTGGTTTATCACCAACTGATTAATGAAGTCACACATTAATTACTGATTTGTCATCCCTTTTTTGATGTGAAGGATAAGATACATGGAAATAAGACATCCTACCATAATGAGGTTCCAAGGATCATTTCATCAGATTCTGAATCTTTTTTTACCTCATTCTTCTTAAAAGGGTTATATAGGTCCCTTCTTATTCAGCTACAATTGATAATTATCAATCATTCTAATGCCAATGAACACTCTGAGCATACCATCTGGGTCTGGGAGGACCGGATTATGGTCCATATAATTGATTTTGTTAGTATATGGGAGGATCATATTGAACTCAAAAATTTAGCATAATGTAATAATTGTCCTTCATCAACTTATATGTTTCTATTTGAGGAATTATATGATAAATTGTGTTAATCATTTTAGTTTTAGATATAGGCCGCTAATTTAGTTTGTTATTAGGAAATGTCTCGTTTAAGAAAAAACAATTATATCCAACTAATTATATAATGGTTAGGAATCACATAAATTATTAATAGATCATATTATCATTGGAAACATTTTCGTCTAGATTTTGTTGTTATTGGTTCAGTATTTCATTAGTTTTCACATTGGTTCGAACACATGCATATTCTAAAGTAGGTGTAGTGTACACCCATGATTGCATGGTTATTTGATATTTTCAAGAGTATTTGTTCTATGGAATATAATTTAATATATATATATAATGTTTTTGTTGTAAATTATTCTATATATTTTTGTTTTGGAAATACTATTCGACACCTTCCAATGTGATCAACGTCAATGAGGATTAGTGAGTGTTGTGAATATCATTTAAGGAGAGACCAATTCATATAGATAATTAGTTAATCAAAAATATTTAATTGAATGAGTCACTAGTGGTAAATATGTGTTGGTACCATGAGAATATCTAGGAGGATACATAGGAGTGGGAGTTACATATTCTAGTGTAATGGATGGATATTTTTACTAATATGGTTTTATGTAACATGATGGTGTTGGTCAATGATGAGATGTTATATTGTGGGAAGGTTATAACACAATACATACATATGAGGTATGATTTTAGTCTATTTATGAGAAATAGTTGTGTCTTATTCTTTTTGTGTGTTATTGGTAATGGAAGGGCCCAAAAGAGCACTCATGTGGGTGGTTGATTGTGTGATGGACATTGGTTGGATAGTGCCACCAGGGAAGGTATCCAGTGCTTCTTGGGTATCTAGTGACTATCTAGGATGTAACCACTAGGTAATATATAATTTTTATTTAAATTTAAATTATCAATTAATTAATTCAATGCCACATTCCTTATCTTTTTTTGTCTCTCAGTATCAACCATGTATTGATCATTTTCCTTCCCTTTAACATCTTCTCTATATTTAACCACTAGTTCAACTTTTTTCTCATCAATTTCTTGAGGTTTTCATCCTAGGAAGTAAATAATATTAATTATTTTACTCCTATTTCTCTTATTCTCAATTTTTATCTTTATTTATTTATATGTTGATTGTTATACTTAATTCTCGTGATTTATTCTATAATAATAAATTCAATAAATTTAATAGAGAATAAAACAATTTCCATTAATGAGAAAGACCATATGAGTCAAAGGTAAGTGTTCTCCTTATGTTTCTAGTAGTGTTTTCTTATTGTGCATGGATCATATTAAATATAGGAAACTCAACCTTTTTGTTTATGAACTAAAACTAAATTAATTTGGTTTATTTTTTTCACTAGAGTACTATTCAAATAGAATAGATCTTCAATGTATTAATTATGGTACTCATTGACAGTAAATCAGAATGATTTCTATAATATATGTGAACTTTTTTATTGAATATTGTTATTTAGGAAAAAATGAAGGCTTATGAGTGGGAATTTATTCTAGGAGCCTAGTTTCGAGTGCTTGTGAAATACATGGGGATGATTCCATATTTGATGATCTGAGATATATTTTATTTTTCTTGTGAATATAGAATTTAGAGGGTATATAATAATGATATCATGACCTATGTCTTGAGTTTTTTTATAAATCATTCATTTAGTTAATAAAAAATTTAATCTATCATTAACTAATATTATTTCCAAAAAAATAATATTTATATAATTCATATTTAATAATTTCTTTTTGATATTATAAAAAAATACTCCTCCTAAATTATAATACAATTTTTTATAAATATGATTACTATAGATACTTTTGTAACATGAATTTCTAGTTTGTTGAATAAAAATTATGAACGGGTTATAAATTTTTGGTATGCCAACCATCCTTTAAATGGTTATGGTGTATTTTATTATTGGGACACCAAATATAGTGATGAATCATTAACCAAGTTGTGTTGACAAAAGTAATATATTCAATTCATAATATTTAATTATGGTGGAGAATAATCTACAAATGAGACTTGTCTTATTGGTTCCAAATATACATGGTGAATCATTCAAATGGTAGACCAATACTCAAGACATGATACCTGGGGTGTAGTGAATAATTTAGATTTGACCTGGGTGGTAAATCATCTTTATATAGGACAATATTTATAGTGAATAAAAAATCTATGGATAATTTATTGGTGTTGTATCATCCACCTAGAAATATTATTTTAGGGGTGTATTGTACTTGTGGGAACATTAAATGGCTGTATATCATAAACATTGACAGTGATATTAGTGGAATATCGTCCACTTATATGGGATTTTATGGACATATCAAATCCATTAAAGTTACAAAATAGATACATATCATTCACTTATGAATTTAAATTTTTCTATTTCATCTCACTAAATTTTATTGATTCCCTATTCACCAATGATGACATGTTCATCTTTGATTTTGTAATTAAGATAGATAATTAATATTGAAAACTTATTATGAATATATCACATTCAAAATTTGATTTTTTGTTATGATTTATAATTAAATTTTACTTGTGAATGAGTTTTGATATATCATTCATCTTCAAGGTATGTGTTTGGATAATGGTTAGATTTTACCACTCATGTACTTCGTGAACTATGTATTTACACCACTTGTTTAGTGCGAAAACCCCATTGTGTGATAAGTTATTTATTTATTACAGATCCCCTTAATTAAAATTCATAACATTCATGAACCTATATTTAACATACTTTCTAGATATTTCATTGGTGGTGGAAAACTTATTTTTACTCACACTCTTTTGGGATTCCCTCATACCTGAGTAGGTTGTATGTTTCATGACCCAGCTAAGAGAAATGTTCATGTTGAATTGGATAGATAAACTTGTGAGGGTTAGTATGAGTTGGGAAATATATTGGGGATGAGACAAGATAAAAGTTGTGAATATATCCTCACATTTTCAAATTTTATAACTTATTTATATGATTTTACCATGAGGTATTCTTATACATTCATGTGAATTCTATAACTTGTAAAATAGTTCAGTTTTATTGGGAAATTCATTGGTATTTACTAAACCCAAAAATATAGCTATGATAACAATTGTATTACTACTACTTATTATGTTTTCTTATTTATTCTATTAATTATATTTTGTTTATGGTTATTCATACAAGATGATACAGTCTCCCCAAGAGTTCTATATGTTGACCATGGTTACTTGTTAGTAGAATCTTTATTACATGGAGACACAATTGAGGCATGTGGAACTCTTATTTGTTCATGGTAGAGGAAAACAAGGATTATAATATCAAGATACTCATAAGCATCATGAATTTATACAATCATATTTTCATGGTCAATGATCATGATGTCAACCAATATAGATAAGTACATCATTGATTTTTTTGATTACTTATTTGAATGATTAAAATTTAATGAAAAATAAATAATAATAAAATAGGAGGAATTTAATATTTTATGGATATTATTAAAATGGAGAATGTTATAAAAGTGTTTTTTGCTGCTAATGCGTCTATATGAAATAATATAGAATTTGAGACATCTAATGAGTAGCAAATGATACAACATGAATAATGAGTTCCATACAGTCCATAGTAAAATTGTGTAGTATAGGGGAGGAAAATTATTTTATTGGATGCAAGGAGAACCATGAATAAAGATAATTGAACATAATCGTTTTTAGACAAGTCACTTCACCACTATCTATATCCTCTGTCAGAGAAAACATTATCCCAATTTTCTGAACACCGCATTGAGATATTGGTTTGGATAGAATCCAAACATGAATAGATTAAAAGTGTCTAATAATAATTGAGACATTAATATATAAAAAATATATTTAGTAAAATATTATAGATAAGTAAATATAGGTATATTTCATAGATACAGACTCAGTGGTGGGAGTTAACAGCGTTACAATTATTATTTAAGTTAAATCCTTATAAAAATGATGTTATTATCATATATGGTCATGTGTCTTTATTAAGATGATCAAAAAATGTCCCTAGATTCCCCTGAACTCATTGATGGACCCGATTCTCCCTAAGTAACAAAGGATTTTCCCGATACCAAGGGGCAGGAAACACGTTCCTGGGTGTCAGGTTAATTAATTTTTGAAATGTTTCACATAAATCATAGATAAAGATAGTGGAATAAACCAATTCAAGAGCTATAATAAATAAACATAAAAAATGGTCATAGCCAACATTAATGAACCAAAAAATCTTTATATAGTATAATATCCTCTAAAACAAAAAGTGATGTAGACATGTAGAGAAGATTAAAACTGATCAAAATTATAACAATAACAAACGAAGTCCAACTAAGCCAAAACCATCTAATAGGAACCACTTATTTCACACCACATCCCAATTCACCCCACATTGGTCATGACATACAAGAAGGATCTAATTGAAAAAGGGGAACATGAAATATATAGGCTTGATCTCAAAATCCCTGTAGATCCCAATAAACCACCGAAACTATGAAATATGTTTCATATGAAAATTCATCAGCACTGGTTTGATAATAAACAAAAAATAAATATTTTCACGCATTAAAAATTATTGAAATAAAACAATTATATAATCTAATATCAATATATTTCAAAAGAAATTTCCAAAACATAAGTCACATGTTTTGAAAACAAAGCTAGTAGCCCAATTGAATTATGAAATGTGCACAACATTTTCTGTTCATAAAAACAACAAAATTGTTTTCAATAAATAAAAATGATCACATTAAAACATTTCTACCAAATTAATCTATGTCAAAATTCACATTTTTAAATCTAAAACAAGAACTCACACCAGAGAATTCCATTTAAATATGTTTTTCAAATACATTAAAACACATCATTCCAAAGAAAACAATTCAAAACACAACCACGAGTCAAGAATAACAATGAAGGCATCATACATGTTTCAAGGAATACGTATAATTATATACAAGTAATGTTCCAGAGTAATGAAATTTGGGTAAATTATAAAAAAATAATTAGCTCAGGATCCCTTCAATCTATAACTATAAATCAAATGAACTGTTTCATGGTATCTAACTGTAGTCCTAACATGGTATTTCTTATACTCATTTAATGCATAAACCTATTGGAATATGTTAAATCCCAAAATAACACCTCTTACTACACTACAACCTTCCTCATCAGAATTCCCCACCTCATCTAAAAATATGTCACTTTATAGGGTACATTAGTACATTGTAGTTATTTTGTGCAATAAATATATATGATCCAACATAGCTACTAGGTTCCCATAACCAAAGTATGTGAGGTGTAGTATGAAAAATCCATGTCAATAATAGAAGGAGTAACCATAACTACCCTCACCACTAACACCAATATGATAAATATCCCCAAAATATTTAACATGCACTCATTGAAGAAACAAGAACATTCTCACACAAGGGGAGAAAACTATTATCACAAAGTGATATCAACCCACACAAGGGGGTATACATGAAAGGGGAAATCAAGAAGATTCTTCAACAACCGTCTTCTAAAAACCGATGATCCAAAAGAAACATTAATAGTTTAAATGGATTAGAATTCTTAGACCTTTATCAATGAATAAAATACACCCACAGACACTATGTGGAAAATTATGTAAATCACACATGAATTATATCAATTCAAATTTCATAATTATGCAATGTATCTATTCTTGAAAATAAAAAACATAGCCAAAGGCATTCATTTCCATCACACATTTCATAAAACACCACTTAAAAACAATTTATGAGGTCCAAATAAATCTTCCATTTCTTTCAAAATATTGAAATGCTACCCCACATCAAGGGTGTTCCTCTTTGAAACCCAAAATATGGTCCAAATGACAACAATTTCCATTAAACCATTTAAAATAATCCACCATGGAATTTCCTGAGGGTTATAAAGAACTCACATTTCAAATCACCATTTGAAATCCACAAGAAACCCCATTTTAAACAGATTTTTAGTTAATGACCTCAATTCAAAACCAAATTCCCTTTCAATCCATTATTTTAAATTATATAAAACCATCCTAGTTCAAACCCCATTTAGTAACATGAATAAAATTTAAATGATCCCCATGAGTATTTTGATAAATTATAGAATTCTAAAACATTACGTTTCAAACATCGAAACATTGAATTTACATAGAGAACAAACTATTCAAATCTCAAATCACAATGAATTTGTTTTATATTAGTGTGGTTATATCACCTATATTTATACATTTATAAAATAGGAATTTAAAATCCACAAGATCATTAGAATTCCAAAATGATGCAATTTCACTGAAACACCAACCCCAAATAAATGATAAACAATATTAAATCTCTAAAAAATGTAACCTCCAATTTTGACCAAACCCACATGAATAGTAGTGGTGTATACAACCCATAGACACCAAAAACTTCAGAATATGTGCACATAGTTCTCTAAAATCAAACCACATGATACCTACAGTTCATGGGGAAAACTAAAACCATGATGGGGTGAGGGATAAGAGATGAATATGGAAATAGATGAAGAATCACCACAAAATAACTTGGAAAATTCCAAATTAATGTCAAGAATCCCTGGTGTAGGAGTTTAAACTACTTGAATATCCCCAAAGTTGGTTGAAGGAAGTGAAGAAAAAAAATTAGGTTAAAACACATTAACAATATAAAGGGATGTTTTTGGAAAACCAAAAAAATAAGCAATTGGGTAGGGAACATGGTTTGGTTTTATGGTTTTCCAAATCATGAAATATATGTATGCTTTCCAAATCCTAGGCCATGGACCCCCTCATAGGGTTATCCATAAGAAAAACATGGTTTTGAAAATTATTATAAAATTGTACAACTTGGAACTATCATAAACTATATATCCTAGTGTTTTCTTGTCACCTGATTTCATTAATCCATCATATGATGCTCACCAGAAACCAAACACACTAAGGACCCCCACACATATTTGCCTAGGGACTATTGGATTTTGACCAAACTATGCACATCCTGTGATGGCCACCCTTTTTCATTTTATGATGCATTAAAAATGATCACCATGAAAATAGTTAGAATGGTTTCCCTCTATCCAACCTCTCTAATAGTGTAGAAAAGGAAAACCTCAACACTTCTCAATGTTCCAAGACATGACCCTTGGAAAATGAAAATGGAACATCCAATTATCAAATGTACAATAAAACAACAACTACATGACATGGGGGTTTTACATACTCCCCACTATTCCAATTTCAACCCTATAAAGTCCACGATCAAATTGAATGTCAATGAAAATGATATATCCTAAAAGGTAAATAACCATCTATCAACTCAATGAGGTTTAATAATGTATCCAATAATATATATTCTCAATACAATCAAAATAATGAAAAATAATATACCAAGTTTCTCTATACACAACCAAAACAAATGAAAAACATGTGAAGTCCGACGAGACATAATAGACCTATCATGGTATACCCACTATTTAGAATCACAAAAATATAGTATCCCCGCTATTTAGATTTAATATATCATTATAGTAGAAAGAAATAATTATAAATAATGAACCCCCAAAACAACCAAAAAACTAGTAGAGGAGGACACTCTCACCCATATGTGAAATCAAACCAAACAGATGTAAAAAATAATCACTATAACTTCAATAGAATGATAGTAGCACTCACCCTAGGTTAGGATATTCTTGGACATCCAAAGGTAACACATTATATCACCTTCACATGTTTCATCCAGCAAAAGGCACACAGTCAAAACCTGTTAGTATCACACACATAACATGTTTATCATACACCCTTTTAACTTCTTCATACACCCATGTCATCTCTCAACTCCCAACAATGATCACCTAAAGGATCAACCAAATTGATGGTCAAGACCAAAACAATTTAGCATGGTTTGTATGACAAAGTAGGCTCTTTAAATTACATTCACATCCCTACCAAAAAACATCCATGTGGATGAGATATGGGGATGAATTATATAATAAAAAACAATCCAAAACCATGGCTTTGAATTATCCGTAAAAAAATCAGAAAGGGAACCATCCAAAAATCACATCCCAAATGGGAAAACACACACTAAATCTAACCAAAACAGTTAATTATCTAATAAAAATGTACGACCATAAATCAACACATCCCACCTTAAAATTATCAACCATAACACTTTTCCAGAAACAGATCTCAAAAGACATAAGAAGATGAACAAAATTCCACCATTGATGAAAAAATATAGGAGACTCAATAAGTTTATATGTTTCACACAACCTCATGAAAGAACAATTGAATGAACACCATTGTAATAAAATCACATAAACCCTCACCAAAAAAGGAGGGACCATCAAATTCCACCAACTCAACTAAATCTGAATGACAATCTCACAATAGTCCTCACTTGAGAATCCTCAAGTGTCCCAAGAGAATTAAGGATCACCTAAATCTCTTCCAATAACCAATTTTCATTAATGCTCTCATTAGGTTCATCAACAACTACTAAATATAGAGTTTATCTTGGAAAAAGAATAATATAATCATTATCAACCATTCTGGTGTTGAATGGTAAAAAATACATGATATTAGTAATTTTTTTCCCAAAATTTTAACCAGATGATTCACCCCTAAGTTAGGAATCATGGTCCCCACATGTTTCCCTCAACTGAGGCACACCGGAATCACATTGAAAAAAATATTATTTTGGAAACCACCATTTCACAATGAAATTTTGAAAACACCTTCCACAAATGTGTTCCTTCGAAAAAAAGGCAACATAGTCATTAAAAACAACCATGGTGGAACACTAGAATATCCAAGACAAAGAAAGACCCAAAATTCTGTTCAAATTCCCATTTCAGTTTTAAACCAAGAAACCTAAATTATTAACGAAAAAAATTTCAATTTTCCATATATATTTCCAAACTTGTTTAAAAAAAACATATTCCTTTTTGATACATATCATTTTCTGAATAACCTAAATTGAAACATCAAATTCACCAACATTTCACACAAAAAAGTTTGAAAATAAACTCCTACATAAAATATATTTTTTATTCTCTAAAATATGGTTTTAAAATAATCAATGTTCATGAAATGTTGTAAACAAGAATCCCAGTATTGGTCAAAAGAATAACATCCCCAAAAAGGTAAACATAACCCTCCTCATTACACCACCAACATGTGACACCCACTCTTGGACAAATCAAGAATCAAGTGCTTTCCAATAAGGTTTTTGGAAAAAATAGGGTAATGAATTCACTAACATCCATATTTTTTATGACATGGTTTCATCCATGAAAAACACTAATTAGAGATGGTTGTATTGACCACACTATCACCACACGGTTTCCTAGGTCATTTTAGCCAACTATACAACTAGAGCTGCCTCACACTTCAACCTAAAACGATAATTTCATCCCCAATATCACCTAAAAAATCATAGGGGATCTAATAAGCCTAAATTACATCACATAAACACATCATAAACAACTGAAATCATACATTACATCAAAATTGAAAACTCAAAATCCCCTCAAAGCTTGAGGGTATGGACATGAAAGATCTAGAAAGATGCAACCCAACCATACCTCTTATAATCCAACAATATTAACCTCCCTTTTAATAGGATATAAACAAATAACAAGGGAATATGATTATGATTATTTTTCTAAAAAAGGAAAAGACAATGATCTAAAACATCTTTTTCATGAACTAGACTACTCTATAATTGGTCCTGGCACCTGAACAGTTTTCCCACAATGCCTAAAGGGAATTCTTGATCACCATTGGATGGGAACATATTCCTGGTAACCACATGAATATTTAATTTGGAAATTATTCTCCCAAATTATTTATAATAGTAGCATAATGAATAAGACTCATGATCCAGATTAAATATTCATTCGTAAATTTCTACAACCAACAACCATTATTTGACCAATTTTCATATTCAATGTCAATATAAAAAAAGATATATTGACAGAAATAGTATATAAAAATGACTGAAAATTATAAAAATAAACATCATGATATAATCTTGAACATTCTTCAAAACACCTCCAATTTCACACCACCACCGAACTCACTATACGTTAGTCATAATAAATAGAAATAATCTAACTAAGAAATTCATACTAGAAATATATTACCATGACCTAAAAAAGAATCGTGGTCACCAAAACCAAAAAAAACTATACAGTGTGATTCATGACGAAATTCAACAATGTGTTATTGAATATAAAGTATATGATATTCTTTACTTATATATAACATTATAAAATTCTAATAATTCAACAATACACTTTCAAAATATTTATCATTTTATATATAAAACATTACTCACATGTTCTAAGGATAAATCTATTGGCCTATTAAATTTCGAAAATTGTACACACCGTTAACATTTCCTAAAAATATACCACTTGTTTTGTTTAAATGAGAATTGTCATATTAAAACATTTCGTTGGTTAATTCCATATCAAAATATCCATTTTTATATTAACCAAAATAATTCTCATAAGACCCTTTAATTTAAAAACATTTTCCTAATATAATGGAAAATCACCATCCCAAAGGAATGAACCAAAAAAACACATGGGTCAAGAAAATAAAATCAAGTACCACAAACATCACAAGGAATACCTCAAATTATGTTCATGGATTGATCCATATTAATTATACCACAGAAAATGATATAAATTGCACCATATAAAACACCCCTCAATCTATAAATACTCTTGAAATCAAATTTTTCATAGAACTTAACCACAGTCCTAACAAGATGCATCCTAAATACGCTAAATAGACATATCCTTCAGCTTATGTGGTGTCACATAACAACCCACTAGCCTAGCCTGAAAACTACCTCATCTAAAGGGAACACCACCATACTTGATTTAAAACAATGATATATGAGAGTTCCTAATCCCCTTCGACTAGAAACAAGTTTAGGGGATTCATAAGAATACCATTGGTAATGGTTTTCCCCAAATTACAGATAATGATAATCATCAAAAAAATCCATGATCCAGAATCAATAAACATTATAAACATGAAAAAACCAACTACATTATTCAAAAAATATCCATATACAAGATCAAAATTCATAATTAATGAAATATAAATAGTCATAGTAGATACAAACTATGAAAAAAATAAAAAATAGACTTACTCAATCCAAGCCAAACCATTTCCATGGAACCTCTAGATATGAACCACCACCCAAATCCCTCCACATTGGACATAATGAATAAGAATGATTTAAAGAAGAACATTGGATCTGAAACATATAGGAATGTGCTAAAAATAATATTATGTAACCACATCCTTTCAAAATTATAAAATATTCTTCATAAGACTCTTCATTAATTATATTTTTTAAATAAAAATGTATTTTTTTTATTTCGACATATATCTTTCTGGAAATAAAATAATTACAAAAACAAATTACAGAAGATAATTTCAAATTATTTCCAATTTTTTACAAAACCAGACACAAATGATTTGAAATAAAATTTAGTGGCCTAATACATTTTTAAACAATGAACACTAATAACATTTATTTAAAACTACCCACTAGAATTATTTAAATGAAAATGGTCACATTTAAATAGTTCATTAGATGAAGCCATCTGAAAAAATAAATTAAATAACACACTAGATAGTCTCACACAATATATTTTCATTTCAAAATGATTTTCCAAATAATTGAAAACTCACATTTCCAAGGAAACTTAACCAACACACTCAAATAGGTCAAACAAAACAAATCAATCACCACACCCATCAGAATTCATACATCAAAGGATATCAAAGGATGGATAAATAATAATGTAATATGTGTAAATTATATAGAAATCACTAGATCATCCCCCTCCTCAATCTGAAACACACGAGAAATAAAATTGGTATTGGCTATACCCTTGGTCCAAACATGAGACATCTTGGGATTTCTTAATTGAAAAACATTCCAGTCAATGTTACATACCAAAACATCCCACCTGACATGCCTATATCCTTCCTTATCAGAATTTATCACAGATATTTCCCTATTTCATAGTAGAGGGGACACTAGTAGTGGGTGGATACCTTGTGCTTCCAAAACCTATAAAACTACTAATCTAGTAGGTTCCCCTGACCAAAAGAAGTTATTTAAAGTAAAAATGATCCATGCATAACACACATGGAATAATAATTACATTCCTCACCCATAACAAATAAATTAAAAATATATCCAAAATACAAAACACTAACTCATTTAATAAACAAGAACATTCCAACATAAGGGGAGAAAAGAAGCACCTCATTGTTTTCTCATCTAATAGAAGGGGGTATACTAAAAAGTGTAATCAAGTGGTGCCATACAAAACACCCATCTAAAAAATGTTCTAATTATGTATCTAATAATAAAACATTTTTTGGGATTTTAATAACTTCCACATTCCATTAAATATATTCCCAATCTATATTTTAAAAATTATAGAAAATAGACAATGATTTAATACATTTCAAATCCATCCATACCCTATGGATATCTTCTTTGAAAATTAAAAACATGTATAAGGGACATTAATTCTATCCCACATTCCATAAAACAGCAGTTAGAAAAATTTAATCAGTTCAAAAAATAAAACATTTCTTTTAAAACATTTCCAATTTAAACATGAATAATGTACTTCATCTTTAAAACCCAAAATAACACCAAAATTCTAAACATTTCCATAAAACATTTAAAATAGTACGTTGTGGAAATTCACAAGGGGTAAACCACACACACATTTCAAATCATGATTGAAATCAACAAGGGAACCCCATTTTCATGAAATTTTGTGTCCATCACCTTAATTAAAAACCAATTCATCTTTAAATGATTTTTTCTCATATTGAAAAACCAAAACTGGTCAAAACCCATTTCATTTCATGAAATACATTTTAAAGATCCACGTGGTCATGTCATGAAATCTTAACATTATAAAAATTACATTTCAAACATGGAAATATTGATTTTCCATAGAAAACTAACTAATTCCAGCTCAAATCAATAAGAATCTGTTTTAAATCACTATGTATATTCAAAGTATATTTATATTTTAATAAAATAGTAATTTATAAGGAACAAGAAAATTAGAATTCATATATGAACAAATTTCATAGTAACACATATGAAAAATAGATAAGAAACCTGAAGAAATTACATGAAATATGTCAACTCTAATGGTTAACACACCTATAATAATTACAATGGTGTACAAAAACTTTAAAAACCAAAAACAAATAATAATGTGTATATATAAAATACTAAAATCAAACCATATGAATCTTATGGTTCACTGGGGAATGAAAACTCATGAAAAGAGAGAGGTAGGGGAAATAAAAGGGACATAGAAAAAGAATCACATCATAATATCATGGAAATTGATAACATATGATCAAGAATCCAAGGTGGAAGAGGTGGACAAATCAAAGACTCCCCAATATTGTCATCCAACATGAAGGGTAATAATATGGTGTCTAACCTTTTATAAATCAAAAGGGTATTTCATGAATAATTCTAAAAAAATTAACACCTATACTGGGTGCATGGGTTGGACTTAAAGTTTTCAAAACCATATATCGACCGTGCACTGGCCCCTGCCAAGCCACCCCCTCAAACTGTTTTCCCTAGGCACTGCATGGTTGAGAAAACCATTCTCAAATTGAACCAATCATCTCTATAAAAATAAATAGATCATAATTATCATTAATTCATAGTTTCATAAACCATGAATGGGTTGTGCACCCCAACCCAGAAAAAAAAACACCCAGTATGGTTTCTCATAGAGGTGACATGGTTTGGACTAAACGATGCACAACCCAATCTGAAAAAATATGCATAGTTAAAAATAAAACAAAAAATTAAACTCCTAAAATAAGTCCACATGGGTTCTATCTAACTTTTAACACTTACCATTCATAGTAATCAAACCTCTATATTTTCTATGTTCCAATATGGATGTCCATCAGAATGCAACTTGGACAACAACATATCAAAATAACACCAAATAACAACATTGTGACATGGTTGGTGCCACAAATATCATTTATAATATATTATAAGAACTAATAATCTCAATGGTTTTGTGATGTAAAATATCAGAATAATTCATTTTATTCTATGATTTTTCATTATTTCTGTATCTAAAACGATATTTTTATGTATGATGATGGTTCAAGAAATGGTGGATCTATGTCATATTGATATAGAAAACATGTGGAGTATAAAAATATTATTGATTATAGAAAAGGCTCTAAAACAATAATAAAATATTAAAATTCATGTCATACATTCGTGATTTTACAAGTTGTATAAATTAGTGTTTATGATTCATTAAAAAAATTATTAGATCACGATGATGGAGGATGAGATTAAACAAATTAACAATAGTGAAACATTTGAGTAGGTATCGGTTTAGAAATACAATAAACCAATTGAGATAAATTTTTTTTTAGAAAATCAACAACATGAGAGATGTTTCTAAGATCACGTATCATATTTTTATAAACTGTACTCTCAAAATATGAAAAAAAATTGATGAGACATTTTTTTTGACATAATTCTTGAAATTATTTCAAATAAATTTATTTTTTTGAAAATAGTTTAGATATTATTATTTTTTCTATGAAACACATTTTGGAAGTTTATATTAAACAACATAAATTATTTATTATTGATAATGATGTCTCTTGAGTGTTCAAGAAAAATAATGCTCATTTATTCTTCAAACATTTCCCCTACTATTATACCCTATGTTAGTAGGTAGTCTAAATAATTTGAATTTCCTTTAAAAAAATATGTACATCTGTTTTAATGATACATATGATAAAAACTCACACTAATCATGATTGTGTATATTAATGAAATTAATTCTTCCATTAAAGGACTAATTATGAGTATTTTTCCTTGTAAATAGAATGTATTTCCAAAAAGGAACTAATTAATGGATTTATTTTATTTTGAATTTATTTTAGTTCTTAACAAATAGGATTTTATTTTTCTCTCAAAATAGTTTTAATCTTTTTATTCCATGGAGATTTATAAATTGGTAGACATAATAGATATTAATTCCTTTCTTACACATGAAAAAATTTGTCCTTGGATTTAAAAGGAATTCTTGTTGATCGAAATGATTTTCAAAGGATTTTAATAATCCTGCACTAATTTAATTTTTCAATACTAGATATTTTTTTCATTACCCTCGATACTAGATTCCAATGAAAAATAACTTATTTGTATCATATAATTACTAATCATATCGTCAATTATATCAAATGAAAAAATTTGTTTTTCATTGAAGTATGTCAAATATACATTATTATATAGTTATTATTTATTATGTTTAATGGGATGGATACATTTGTGTCCATATTTATACTTATATTATGGCATTCCTCACTGAAGGAAGCTATTTTCGAGGAACTCCATGAATTACAATTAAACCACATTTTGAAAAAAGTGTTGAGTATGTTTCAACATCAAATTCCATAAACTAAATGGTTTAGATGAATTATTAACTTGAATAAATTAGGTTGTTAATACATTATATAATTATTATTGTGTGTTAGTGTAGAGTCCAATTTTTTACATTGTAAAGATTTTAAATTTTAATACATATATTTCTATATACAACCACTATGACAATATACTCTTATGATGACTGGAATGATCAGAATTAATTTCATACAAATATTAATAATATTTTATATTAAGGTCACCCATTTTCATAATGATAATTTGATAAATCATAAAAGGTATATAAGATAAAAAATCGGGACCATGTTTTAGTTGGAACACAAAGATTACCATATAGTCAACATGAAATTGGTCTTCACAGTGTTTTCATACATCTTCATCATTGGCAGTGCATTCAGTTGGTTAATAAATTGATTTTATTTATTTAACATAATTTAAATACATATATAATTACTACTATGGTAAATCCTCTCGGGTGAGTCACATATACCATAAGAGATTATAGATCATTCTTCCTCCATCCATTGGAAAATTTTATTCAAACGATGACATATCTCCAAATCAAATGAAATCGAAGAAAATTGAATACAATGACTTTTTTTCATCGGTGAGCATGTAATTCTATGAATAAAATGATCCAATATTAAGGTAGGATATATAAAATTATTGATTCCTCCCTTTTTATCTAATTTATTGATTATGATCTTCCCTTCTATGATCTATATTGACTTCTGAATTTTTAAGGTGTCAATGTGTTGAAAATAAATTGAGTATTCTTTCATTTATAACACAAAAAAATTTACATTCATTATCATTGGACAAGGACACATGGAATCCATCGATAAAACATTTTTATTATTCATTTAGCATCTCGTATGATTCTTGTTCATCATTTTGGACTCTGGTTTGATGATGTGATATTTTTAAGCAGGACTAAGCACGATCGAACAAATGTATTCGTAATGAATCCGCGGGAAATGAGGGTATTAGTGATCAAGGATGGATCGTGGGTTGAATAATGGATAACAATCTCTTTTTATCCTGTATTTGAGATTCAATTCTGATTTGACTAATTTGGGATGATGTAGGTTTATTCACCTATGAGTGATTCAATAGAGTCATTTTTTCCCCTGGATGGAAAAACCACAAATTCGGACTAGATCCACCCTTTTCAGGTTGTTTAGAAGAAAGATCTGTAGTGGAGAAGCCAAATTTTAGTCACGGATTTTATTTCTAATGATACATGGAAAACATGGCAACATATCATGTATCATGATGAAATCATGGAATGAATCCCCTATATTGTGGTGGCTAGTGTTTTGGAAAATTATATTGATTTCATGATTTATAGCCCTCCTACACGTCATATACCTATATCCTAGTTGGATGAGTCAGGTTAAGGAACACAATGGTAGGAACCGGTGTCGATATAAATTGGTAGGTGCAAGCCTTTTACCAAATTACATGGACATGACTCAGTTCACACCATGTAATGATGAATACAAACCAAGGATGGGTACACTTACATGGACAAGGAGCAAGGGTAAGACCATGAGTGGCTTGGAAATGCTATGTATACCATCTAAACATTGGGTATCCATATATAGGAAGAGAACCATGTTCCTATTGAGAAAAAATAATTTGATGTAGTTGGTACACACATCATGTGGGCCCCCTCCCATGTTGTGTACCCATTGGATCCATTTTAGCTAACATAAATCTCCCTTATACACATCATATAGACATGGATTTTGTCTAGTGGGTATCTTATCCAGAGTGTTTTTTCTGGTAAATCATAATGGTCCCATCTATTTTCTAATTTAGGATATTGTTTGATATATTTCTGGAATGAGGATTATTTAGACGGAACGTGACGAGAATAGTGATGCAGAAGAGGATCCCCAAAGGACCTATTGAGTGGAACCCCACATTACCATCTGTGCATGACTACTACATTATGATTGGAACCCTCTATCGAATATGTTTTGGTTGTTCATGAAAACATAGTGGAAACCCCTAAAAATCTATGTTCGTTACCTAGACCTATATAGTAGACCCCCCACCCATCAGTTTGTGTTTGAGTCCTATATCTACTAAGTGGAACCCAGCATCATATTGGAAGGGATTTCTCATGAAACCATAGTGGAACCCCCCCTGAAATAACAAGGAATGGGTCATCGACCTATATAGTGGAACCTATACATGTACTAATTTAGGGGACCCCATCCCCCTAATACACTTGTGAATGATACCTCTAATTGGATACATTTCCCCCTCAGGTGTGTAGAAGAGTGGGGTTGCATGAGCCTCTACATGGTCATTTTGGATAGACACGTGAGATGTTAGGGATCACTGATAGACTCATGGAATTTTTGGTGACTCTTTTCTTGGGATGTGTTGTGATATGAAGATCCCCTTCTATATTTTTTGTGATTATTTTGTTTGAGAATATATATATATATATATATATATCAATGAATTTGGAATCTGTTACTCTATTCTCATGGGTTTCATAGTAGAATGGGGTATTCCACCTACTCACCATTTTGAGAGCCTTGTGGATGGATGAGTTTATTATCAAAATTTTAGTGGAAAATACATGTTGTGTATTCCACCTATAGATCATGTTTATCCACTTGTTTGGGGATGATATTACACTCTTGGGTTGGATTGATTTTTTCATTGTTTCTTTTTCTCTACCAAATTTATTTCCATTCATATTATGTATCTTACTGCTTCTCCATTCACCATTTGGAGAATCCAACAGGGTAAGTAAATACTCACCCTATAATGGGCTTTAACCACATGTTTAATTCCTGATGAAAATTACAAATATGTTGGCAGTGAATTTATAGGATCATAGCGATAGTGGGTGATTTGTACCACGAATGCTTGTCACAACTTGTAGATTAGAAGGGGGACTCAATCAGTGTTTTATTTTCAATTTTTTTTCTTGTTCTGGAATCATTCTGATTGGGTTTTTATTTTCCCACTTTTCTTTTTTAATTTTCACTATTCTAATCTTGTACATCAATGGGGTTTTGGGGGAATGGGTTTATAGTATAGATGTTGAATATTCTTATAATTATACTTATATAATTATTCATTGAGATGGTTGGTTGATAACATCTAGGTACACTAATCTAAGGCCTCTCATTTAGGTTATGCCTTTTTCCACATTTCACAACCCCCTGTCCTTTGGAGGTGGGATTGGGGTAGTTATAGATTGAGCCCAGGTTACAGTTGGGTCATGAAGGATTGTTATCATATTAGTTCATTCCATTGGACATTTTTTGGTGTAGTCTCATTACTTGGATTTTTTTGGGATTTATGGAAACAATATCAATGTTATTAAAGTGTATCTCCTAGGAAAGGGAACACTGTGATTGTATGGTTGGGTAACATAACCATTCCCCAC
The DNA here is from genome assembly GCA_963277665.1 of Viscum album. Taxonomy (NCBI): domain Eukaryota; kingdom Viridiplantae; phylum Streptophyta; class Magnoliopsida; order Santalales; family Viscaceae; genus Viscum; species Viscum album. The sequence goes on along the minus strand of OY728155.1, from coordinate 1,609,333,174 downwards.
AACCTTCATTGCATGATTTGAAACATGATATACCGATAACATAGTTTTAGGGATTATTGGTACATGCATTATAAATGATTGACTCTTTGACTTTCCTTCTTGAAAATCTCCATCATATATATATATATATATATTCATCTAACCATGGTACATCTTGATTAAATTATCACGATGCTTCAGTGATACTTTCCAACCAGGATTCGAGTTCTAGTTCGTTATGACAATTCGATGAGTGATGAGGCCTCAGTTCATAGTATATCTCTATCACCTTATTTATCGTGGTTCATAGGTAGTATCTCCCCAACTATTGACAATCAGGTCATATACACATTTTAGGATGAGAATTATTTCAGATTTATGGCAATCCCCAAGTTCTAGCACTAGAGGTCGCTGAAGTTCCACGTTGAGATTGATCACCATGTCTTCAAGCTTATCCAGACATCAGCAGATTACGTGGTTATCTGGGAAGATGTCCTTCTCCATAGAGCAGCTTAGAATTGGTAGATTCGTGTTTACTTGATGCGTTTTGAGTCGAAACTCACATGTCCTGACATCCAACATATCATTCTTGAGGAGTACTACCTCTCCTATTCTGGATGAATTTAAAATCATGATCTTCTGTAGCCAAATTAGAGAGGGATGATGGTGGTTGAGTATGATGCGAGATTTACATACCATATGTGGCACACTATTAACACAATTAAGGATGGATAATTATGATAATATATGTTTGAGTAGGGAATCGTTAGAACGGTCTATTCTATTATAGTTCCCTTTTTCATCCACACCTATATCGGGGTGTTGGAGTGGGAACTAGTGATTGGGGTATAAATTGAATATGGATACTGGGAAGCTAGATTTGGATCTGAATGACACAGGGTTGAGTCATGTTAAGAAGCTAGAAGGAACTAGTCTCTTGGATCTCGGTGTAAGAGACCTCCCAGTGATGAGACTCTGGAATGTGGTTGTTCGACCTAGGGAAAAAAGGATGACAAAGATAAATCAGTGAGGGTAAGTCATATGATTACTATGGTTGATGTCACATAGTGTGTGATTTCCTGACAAAACGTATAGAGGCATATAGGTAGTTAGCTGATAGACTTGAATAATAGAGGCAACACCGTGATCGGGGATCTCCAAAGAGAGGGCAGGGAGGGCTCAATGGAGATTGAGTTGGTGGATGATCAGGAGGATCTATGGGTGGTTGATGAATCTAGGATATCTTTCACCACTATGATTATGCTTCCCAACCAAGGAACATGGAGTTTTCTTTTGAGGTTGCGGACAACTACCGTCTATGGAGACTTATGACCTTGTGGTGTATGGGATAATATGATGTGTGATGTGGGTACTTCCCACTCATTCCTTAGTATTAGTATACATGGGTTCCATCCATTCCTCCATCCCTATAATCCTTGTGTGAGATCTAGATTCCACATTTGAGCCTTTATCCTAGAAGATTCAACTTGTGGTTCTTATAGGGAACTCTTATTTCTTATCGTTTATCGGTCTATTGTGCTAGATATTGATTCATATGGAGTGGTTCATGTGAGAAATTTTATTCATCTTGATATAAGTCTATGATGTCATCATTGGTATGGATTGGTTTTCCGTGGTATGATCCTATATTGGCTATTACCAAAAATGTGTCAGAAAAATTCACACTGATGAGATGGGGTTATCCTTATTAATTGAGAGATATGTCATGGATGGACAATTAGGTGCTACGATTAGGAGTCGATAAATCATCACCCATCTGTTGGAGAGTGTAAACCTTTATTCATCATGCTCTCCATGAATCTAGATTACATTAGATGTGGATGATAAATATGGATGTATTCCACCAGGACATTTTTGTACTAAATCCAAGGAAGGATATAGGGTTTTACGTTGAATTATATCCAATGAATATTGTGATATCTTATGAGTAATATTAGATGGAGCCTACTATGCTTCGAGATCTATGGTTGAAGTAATAGGACATCCAATAGAAGGTTTTTAATAGGGAATGTTTCTCCCTTAAGGAAGAATGATTTTTTTAGTAAAAGTATGGATGGGAGAATATGCCATTGTGTCGATTATTATCACCTGAAGTAGGGGACAATAAAGAAAAAGTTACCATTTCAATGTAATGATGGCAACCTTGACCAGGTATGAGGCGTGAGATGGTTCTCAATGATCAATCTCATGTCTAGTTACCACTACTTGAGGGTTCGTGAGGCCGATATACTCAATGTAGAATTCTGATGTCTCTATAGATAATATTATTTCATGGTGATATCTAATGGTGTGATAAATTCCCCTGTCATGTTTATGGCTTTGATGAACTTCGTCTTCCAGCCATATTTGGAGTACTTTGTGGTTTTTTTTAATTGATAACACACTCATATACTCTACGTTATATGAGGAATACATAGATCACTTGTTTATGAAAATATATTTTCATTAGATCACCATCTTTATGGTAAAATATCAAATATACTATTTTGTATTCATGAGGTCATATTTAGGGTCATTTCATTTCTGAGGAGGGTTTATACAAGTAAAGATATATGATCGATGCACTATTTCTTGTGATCCACCAAAGAGCTTGTTAGAAGTGTGGAATTTTGATGGCTTTGTAGGATACAACCAAATATTATTTATGTAATTATCCAATATTACAACACCTCGGACCCCTCCGATATGAAAATGGTATCATTTTTTCTAGAATGAGTTGTGATAGATGTCCCTTGAGGAGTTCATGTTGATGCTGATGATTGATCCAATTTTGAATCTATTGTAGGAGTTCGTGGATTATGTAGTGTATTGAAATGACTCAAGAGTTAGACCAGGCTTCATGTAGATACTATGGTAGGCAGTTAGTGCATATAGGTCGAGATAGTTGAGAGGCCATGAGAAAAACTACACGACTCATATCTTATATCTGTAAAATGTAGAATTCTATTTGTGGATGTGGATATGCATTCTTCTCAAAGAGAACTTCACATTTCACTCAGACTATTAGTGACTTAGGAACATCTTTACAGAGGGATACATCAACCTAAGATATCATAACTAGATAAATTTCTTACAGGACAATGAATTTGATATAGTATATACTCTGGGGAAGGGTAACATGTTAGAATATTCCCTTAGTAGGAAGTCATAGGATTGATTAATGAAATAAGATCTAGATCATTTGGATTCGTTGTAGATGACCCATGTGGATCAAGAAGGTGTACCTCTCCTTCAGTTGATGGTGTTGACTCCTCTAGTACTTCATGTTACGATAGAGTTCTAGTTGGGAGACAATAACTATTAGGTACTTCAAGACAAAATATTGATAATAGATTCACCCAATATATATTCTGTAAGGGTTAATCACGTCATCATTTTCCAAGGATAGGTGTTGATATTGGGAGTTATATAGGAGGATGTTATGTGAATGTTCATTACATAACCATTGGTTGTACATCCTGATGTGGGTATGATGTACATGGACATTCAGATGAATTTTTGTTCATCCTTAATGAAATTTAGTGTGGCAGATTTCATCTCTTAGCGACTCACCTATTAGAAAGTGATGTTTGATCAAGAGGTTCTGGTTGGATTGTTTTTGCTCCTTTAGATCTCGAACTAAATTTGGGAGAAAATATAAAAATACATTATAATATAGATTTCGTAGATAGTGAGGGGACCAAATTCTATTTAGTTGATAGTATACCAAATAATAAATATGGTACAATTCCTTTCTATCATAGAGTATAGTTCAGTGGAGAGTTTTGGGTAGGCATACATTTGAGAATTTTATCAACATCATGGGGTTCCCTCAACTATAGTCTCTAGTCATGATTCCTATTTTATATCATGTCTATGGAGAGGCCTGCATGAGTCATTCAAGACCCATTTGTGGATGTATATAGCCTTTCACCCACATAAATATGGGAAAAACATATCACCAACCTTGTGTTGTACAATTGGATGAGGGCATGCATATTGAAATTGAGCCATATCTTAGAGGATCAATTCCACTTGGTAGAGTTTTCCTAAAACATTAGCTACCACTATACTATCAGTATGAATTTGTTTTGGATATATAAGGGAGACCAATTAGTTTTCCCTTCGGCTAGACAGAAATCGGTGAGACGTCTCTTGTGGGTCTATAGTTGGTGAAAGCAATGGTGGAGAAGGTTCATGTCATCTTTGAGTATATGAGGAGGTCACATAGAAGAATAGAATATTACACAAATAGGCATTTTAGTCCCATGGAGTTCGACCAGGAAGAGAATGATTACCTGACTTTCTCCCCATGATGAGGATTTTAGAAATTTTGTTGAAGATGAATGTTTGACACATGGTTCTTCGGACCGTTTAAGATCATCAAGATGGATGGTAAGGTTGGTTACTACCTTGCTCTATCCAAATAGATGGAACAGGTAAAAGATGTCTTCTATGTGTCATAGCTGATAAGATATGTGCATAAACCTATACACGTCATAAATATGTGAGATATAGATATAGAGGAAGAAGAAACATTTGTGGATCATCTATTGGAAATCAAGGATTAACAAGAGAGGACCCCTCTTTGATAGAACATCTACTTGGTATGTGTGTTGTGGCTACATGGGAAAATGAAAGATAGCACCTAAGAGTGGGAGTGCCAGATGTCGGCTCATCATCCCATGATTTGTTTTAGTTTTTACATTTAGTGAAGAAATAAGATAATTAATTAGATTCCCATTTTTTCCCTTGTGATAGTTTGAAATATTAATACATATATTAAAAGAGGCTGGTGCTGAGAAGATATACAATTATGAGGCCTGACAGTCCTAGAAATTATTTAATAAACCTATATAATATATTTTATATTAAACATGAATAGTTTCTTAAAAATGGGATAACTCTTTAATAGAAAATTAAATCATAAATCTGAGACAATGATTGAGTTTGAAAATCAATGATTACTCAATGTGTGACCGGAAATAGCTAAGTGCAAGGAATTCAGATATATAAACCATTAGCGGTTAATTCATTTGGTTAATTAATTAATTTTAAAAAAATTATAACATTTGTAAGATCAAAAAACTAGAAAATCCTACAACATTAGTTCCAAAAATAATGGTAGATTCCAATGAAATCTTCCACCTTTAATTAGGGAATTGAAATTAGGTGGCGATGAATCTATTGATCGAAGAAGGTTAAAGTTTAGAAACCACAAAGACTCCCTTCAATCATTAGAAATCATGTTATTAAATGAAAAACTATCCAATATCCATATAGGATTCATCAAATTGATTATTACTACCTGTTTGATTAAATTCATTGAGACAGATCATCCCTTTTATGATCTTCTCCAATTACTAAACTTTACATACACCCAAGCATCGACATTAATTTGATTATAATTTTGTTTCTAACCGTAGATATACCTATTAATGATATTTGGAAATGAAAGCTTTGAAAAGATCAATAAAACTATAATATAATGTGTTTCCCCCACAATTACTTCACTTTTATCATCATTGGACACCGAGGTTGTCATTTGACATTTCTGGGTGGGAGCGAGCCAGATCAGACCCCCAGTTTCAAAACAGTTTCATGTTTGATGAAGGAATTTGCGATCATTGATGGATTTGGGTTTAAATCATAGATAATGGTTGTTGTTTCTCATCGATACTAACCCCTGAACAATCAAGGTATAAAATCATTATTCATCCTACTAAATAATATATGTCAATACTTACATAATTATAGAGACGTACCATAGGAACATTTTTTATTATAATTACATTGTAATGGTTGTGAAACCTCAATTAATAGATTATTATTATACCAAAAATTGTCGGAACCGATATTCTCAATAGATTCAAAATATGTATTGAATATTAGGGTAATTATTGATTATATATTGATAAACAACACAAAGACCCATATTCAACATAATTGGTGATGCTACACTAAGAATATTTGGAGTGGATAAATAAGTTATAGAGGATCATTTATTCACTATATATTAGTATAAATTATAGTAATTTTTAATGATCCATGAATTTTTTGTGATTTTTAATTTATTCTCTTCCATGATAAATCGGGTTTTTGGTTCGTTTTAATGGGGGATTTCATACCTAGAGATTGGTTTACACGTTTTACTTTATTTTTCTCATTTGTTTGATATAATGCCACATGATTTTACAATTTAATTTTTCCCACTATTTTGATAGACTGTTCCACGCACAATAATTAACCAAAACAATCTAATATGAATTATATATCAAATCATTAACAATAATAAAAATGATAGTATATAAAAAGATATAAGAAAATTCGAAATATGAAAAATTTAATTAGAAACACTTAATGATTTAAAAAGGAATCTTTTTATAAAATTTGTTTTACTGTGTATATTATATTAGTTATTTAAAACATATATTTTTAAAGTTTATAATATTAATTTTAAAAAATCATTTTTAATTTGAATGTTGATATGAGGAAAAAAATTTCTTATATTTTTCCACAATAATTTATGTTTAGGTGATTAGTGAAAATATACCCTTTTTTATATTACTTAAAAATAATATATTGAATTTAAAAGACCCATGTCTAATTTTTTGGAATCATAAGTAATTTTTTGATCAAAAAAATATTTTTATTCACATATAAAGAAATAAAATTTTTATAACATAATGAAATTTAATATAAAAAATGGATTTCATATTTCTGATCAATATTTTCATATTAGTTTTCAAAATGATATTCTTTTTTGTGGATAAAATGAGATACACTAACTAAATTTAATGACCATGATAATAGTAAAATGGTTGTTTTCAATAAATGGTTTTATTAATGACGTTTAATTAATATCAAAAAATTTTAAATTTGTCATTTTTAAATAATTAATATAAAATTATAAATAAACACCTACATGACCATATTGATAATCATTTAATTGGTAATAAATTTTAAATATTATTAACAAAACATGGTTTCTAAAACATCATATTTCTAAAAAATACACTTTTTATATAATAAATTTTTATAATTAAATGGTTTCTTTATATAATTTTAATATTTAAAAAGACTACATAGAGACCAAATTTAGGTTCACCGTATGAAAAAAAATCAACAAGAATTATTTAATATTTTTATTAAAACATAATTTACTTTGTTAAAAACTAGTTACTAGAGTAAAAAATAAAAAAGGGAAAGTAAAAAATATAATAGTAAATGACATAGTCTTGTTTAAAACATTTTTATGAATGTTTGTTAAGGAATTGTAGACCCATTATCACCAAAAAATAAATTATTTATTAAATTTTGATTATTTTTTTCAATGAATATTTAATGTTATCATTGAACATAAAATTGTATTCACAAATGTTCTATTTTTATATATTATAAAAGGGGATCACATGAACCATATAAATATTATACATTACATTCAAAATATAATTGAAAACCAACCCAATATTCATATAATAAGAGTAATATTTATTTCCATATCCCATTATTCTATAGAAGTAATAATAGTTGTTTCAATTATGCAGAAATCATCAAGAGTAAGTTAAAGGTCTCGATTTAAATAATACTCCTTATTTATTATTAATATTTCTCTTAAAAACTACCTTAATAATAGTTACATAATAACCTAAGTATCTTTTTCATGCCTAATGTTATTATATTAATCCAAAAAACATTATTTATTCATTCCCATAATTTTATAAAAACAAAAGACTGTAGATCGTGCATTGCGCAGACTACTTCCTCCACGAATCGACCTCTCTTGGTTTTCACCACCAACAAACTTTTCTTGTTGTTAGTATGTAATTAAACATTACATTTTAAATATTTAATATTACTAGAAAAACAAAGATAAATATTATAGTCCATCATCATTTAATTTTATTTGCTGTGAAATGAAAATTTTAATCATGAATTGTTTTTGATACCGTCTCTATGAAGAATTTTTTTCATTTTATATTATAATTGTCAATATTTATTACACAAATAAAATCTGATGTAAAATTTTAAAAATATGTAAGTAATATCACTATTATTCTATTATAATTATAGTTTTTCAATATAAACATTTTTCTAAGCATAAACACCAATCAAATTATTGTGTGCTGAAGTTTTGGAAAATGAAATCACCTACTAGAACAGTGTTATAAATCTATATCATAAAATACTATGGGAAGTTAAAACATAATACTATTATAATTTTAAATTAAATCATGTTTTCTTATTTTTTATGGTTTATATTTTGTTTTTATCTTATTATAACAACATCATATTCGATCGCTAAAATTATTAAAATAATCCAACAATAATTTCTCTTTTATGAACAAATATAAAAATAGTATTTCGTAATTAAATATATTATGATTTTAAATAGTACCTATTAAATTTTATGTAGATTAATGGTTTTTATATGAAGGTATCGAATAAACATAATTTTATTATTCAAGAAGATATGTGCATTATTTGAATGAATTAGGAACAATTTATGAGTTTCTTTTTATATTTTTCAAATCCATGGGACATGATTGATTTTTTCTACCATTTTTTTTGATAATAATGTGTATAAAATTAACATTTAAATGTTATATAATGAATAATATTTTTTTATTCCCTTTTATGTTCAATATTAATTTTCAATATAATTGATTTTTTTAAAATATTACTAAAAATGTAAGGGTTTTTTAAATAAATTTTAATTTCATGAAACATACATCTTACAGTACATTTATTTATTTAGAATGAGGTTTATACTAACCCTTTAATATTTTTATTATGAAACACTAATTTTTTATTTTATTTAGTATTTCCTTTAAAATTGTATAATTCTAGGTCTTCTCATTCAGATTATTAAATATCATAACGGTTTTGTTTACACTAAATTTCCCAATGCATTGGATCACAGTCCATCCTAATTTAATATATTTTTAAATGATTATTTGGTCATACAATTGAGCCTTTTTATACATTATTTCTTATTATTACCATTGTAAATTACATCTATTCATCTGTAATATTGTCTTTAAACAATTTTTTCAGAAATAATAGTATTACATTCTTAAAAATAACTATAATTATTACTAAGTATAATTTTCTTCAATTTCCATATTTTTCTTCTCACTGGTGTTTTAATTTATTTTTAGAAACTAAAATATGGTATAATTTTTTTGACCCTTTTACATATCAGAACATTTCAATTTGAAGTTTTTTTACCAATTTTTGATGTGGTTTTTCAATAATTTGGTTTCAAAATATAACTTTTTTAACGTATCGTGGATATATTTCTTGTATTTCAATCCATGTTATCTCAATAAAATTGTTTTATGTGTTTTGAGACATTATTTTTTGAGTTTTATTAATTGTTAATATTTTAATATATCTTAAATATTTTCATTACAACATTATTTAAAAATACTTTTCATATTAAATTGGTGATGTTATCCCATCTAAATTACATATTATAATTTTCAAAAAAATAATATTTTTAAAAATATCAGAAAAAATGATTTAACATTCATTTTAATATTCAATACCATGTTTCATATTTTCAAAACATAGATAATTTTACCATTATTCAATAAATTTTATTTTAAATGGGTTTCATGAATGATTGTTCATTTTCATTATGATTTTATTTATAAAATTCTATTGTTCCATTAATATTATAATATATTTATATGTTAGTTATTTAAAAAAAATTAAAAATTATGAACATTAAATATAAATAAGATAAATGATATATCATATCCTTTGTCGTTATTATTCATCTTTAGTGTATATCCGTAATTTTTCTTCCAATGAATTTCTTCATTAAATACCCTATTTTTTAACTTTGTTAATTAAATAATAATCACCTAGATTTCAGAAATAGATTGATTTAAAAAGTATTTACATAACATAATATCATTTATTTATACATTATAAATACATTATGTTTATTATCTTTATTGAAGATCATTAATCTATAAGTTTACTGTCTATCATTGGATGGCCATTTAATTTCTATGGGTCTATCATGAAAATATTATTTACTGAATTGTGAATGATTTATTAATGATATTACATTTGAAAAGGATATGAAACCCATATTATATTAAATGGCCTTTTATAATTTGATGAGTGAAATACTTTTTCATTCAATGGATTTGCTGTGAAATGATGAATGAATTGTTTCATTTGGAACATGTTAGAATAGATGAATGATTGGTGGGATCATATATCACCCTAAAATGCATTGGTTAAAATATTAAATTTAATGATATATTTAAATGGGTTTATAATTATGATTTTCATAAGTGTTGGTGCAGGTTTTTGGCTCATGAATGTGATGTATATACGGGTACAACTATATTTTCTCGCTTTCATGGGTTCATTTGTGTGACTCATAAAGGTTATGTTTCCATATAATAAATTTTATTACATGATATTATGTGAATTATAATGATTATATTGTGATCGAAACCCCCAGAGGTAAAAAAGCAGTAGTGTTTAGGCCTCTTGTAAGGATATATTATTTTATTTTAAAGAAAAGGTGGCTGGCAGCTTGGATTTCACTCCTACTTCCTCAAAGAAAATGATAAGGAATAACTATTCTAACACACCTCACATTGTGTCTACCCGGTCCACTTCTAAGATGTTAGAAGAGTTAAATTATAATATTATTATGATACTAAATCAAGGGATGTACCAATATGAGTGCGAAAAAGCTAAAGATTTTGATAATTGGAATGACATGACATATTATAATCTATAACTCCTTGCTTGATGGATGAGGGAAAGTCCCTTTGTTTGACATTTTCCATCTCCCCTATACATTTTCATTTATTTATAATAAATATCCAGAGGCTTATCTTCTGGATGGAGTTTTGGTAATGATTATATTATCCTCTTATAGATCATGTTTATTGATTCATGTTTCAACACACTCATGATTCTTTTTTATGTTATGTCATGTTGTATCCCATGACTCATGTTTTTTATCTACTATTATTGGGTATTATTATCCTATGAATCATAACTACACACATGTACTAATCTTATTCACACATAGGATCTTGTAATGTTTTTTTATATATTTACCCTTACTAAGAATATGATATCGCTAATGTACACATTTTTTCATGAAAAATGTCAAAACATTTTATTATTGTTTTTAACTGTTTCTAATGAATATTCTAATGTAATTCAATATTTTACTAAATTTTGATAAATTTTAATTTATGAGTTGAAGTAGATAAAAATGAATAAAATTATGAAATTAATTTTTAACGTCTACATATGAATTTTATTGTGGAATTACATTACGCATTTAATTTTTTCTATCCCCAACTATCAAGACCTCAACGCAGTGGGGACAAAATCCCTAAATCCATCACAATATGTTCTAACTGGATATGAATCCCATCTTGGAGAGACTTGTGAGTTGTGGTTCAGTGAGTAGTTCATTCATAGAGTATCTCTCATATCATATGGGGCAAGTCCCATTTGGGTTGGGCATGTTATTGTGGCCCATATGGGTGTGTTTGTGAGTGTATGTGGTCACTAATACCCTACTTCAATAGTGTTATAGTGGATGGGTTCAATGTGATTTTTATTATTAAAGAGATAAAATGGGATCAACATCGATATGGGAAAATTTACATGGATTTATTATTCCTCATATGAAAAACACCACTATTAAGCACCAACGTTGTAGACCTCATGCTCACACTCAACCTCACAACCTCCTCTGCACCTCGATACCATTAAAACAAATCCCATTTCATAATATATCATCAAGATTATTTAATGGGATGATTAGTCTCCTACAATGAATCATCAGCAAAGCATGGGATCACCATGGATTTTTGATTGAAGCATAGGCTATATCAGTGACACGTATTTTGGACGACTACAAATCCATGTAATGAATAAATATCCATCTAACCACAATAACGGTCTGATGACACTAATTAGAGCTACAAATCCATTTCAACCAAATTATTTTTTAGAATCTATTTTTGGGAAAATTTAGAAGGTATTTTGTGACATTATGATAATCATATTTTGTGGAGAGAGAAGATATGGTAGTGTAGAGGGTTTTATGAAAAATATTGTACCTAAGAAAAACATTGTATTATATACAATGTACTGTGGAAGAGGTCATATTGGAATTAGAATGATTTAGAAAAATGATAAATTATATTTCATGGATAACTAGAAAAGAATTATCCATATAAAAAACATTAAATTAGTGGATACTAAACCATATAGTTTTTCTCCATTTCAGGGACACAATAAATAGAAGTACCTCAAGATTGATGAAATAAAGGGGAATAGATGTTATCCTCGTGGAGGAGTTGGATACCCGAAAAACCATGAATTTATATGTATATAGAGAATGGGATATTCTACAATGTTCATTCCCACAACATAGTATGAGTCTACAGAGAAATATTTAAAATAGCTATTATCCATGAAATGATATCCAAATATTAAGAAACAGAAACTTTGACTATGGTGATACTGAATATTCATTAAATTAATACAAAACGGATTACACCCTCTATTGATTTTATTGGTGGATGTATTTAAAATGATCGATCTGGGGATTTTATGACATGGTTTTTTATCTTCTATGTTCCCATAGTTTTCTAATATTATATATTTTTATTATTATTTCATAAATTTAATTTATGAATATTTGAGTTATTAATTTTTATGATCCATTCTTTTTCTCATTTTCTCATTTTCTTTCTTCATTCATATTCTCTCTTTATAATGCTACTATTTTTTCCTCTTACACATGATAATGATAGACTAATTAGAGGTATTTCCTTAGGGGGGATCAATGTTCCAAATTTCTAATGATAAATTCTTAAACCGCTTCAATTTATAAATAATGAATGAGAGTTATATTTATAGTTTTGGAAATTATAATGAAATAGTTATTTTTAGAATAACACATTTGATTTATATTAATAATTATGAATAATATATTGTTTTAATGTTAAAGGGGACATTTTTTTTGGATATCATACTTGACACACAACAATGGTCTTCTTCGAAATCATGCATTTCACACAACGTTGAGTTATACTAAAAAATATTACAAAAATATTATTATTATTTTAAATGGAAGATAATTAAAAGACGTTGGAATGGTGGGAATGATTAATATCAACAAAATTTTGAAATTTGGTTTACACATCTGTGAATTATGATTCATTGATTTCCAAATTTCATAGAAATTGAAATAAATACCAATTAACAATAAAGGATGTGTTTTTATGAAAACCCTTTTAAACGAGAATAATTATGTATACATACCACTTGTTATAGATTTTTATTTAATAAAAAATAAAAAATATATATTCAATGTAATGTTCTTAATTCATCTTATATGTTTTCTATATATGATATATGAATAAGTTAATTTTTTAGATAAAAGTAGTATTTTACTAAAAATGATTTTTTACATCCTTTTGATGGTGAACCCCTTTAAAATATAGTTTATTCAACTATTATATATTATAATTAAAAAATTGAACATTTTATTTAGAAGTTGGATATCAAAATTTACATTGGGTGAATTTTTCGTATTTTTCAGATAAAGTACATTTTTTAACGAATAGTAAAAAATAATACATTTTAAGTCAAAATTGTCTTATCATATGATTTATTTATATGGTTATATTATATTTTTTATTTTATTAATGTGTAATTAGATTATATTTGTACCATTTAATCCAATGTTCGTAATTGGATGTAATTTCACTCTGAAATTGGATTTAAAAAAATTTCAATCTTTTGTAGCTTTTACTTCTTAAAAACACGCCTTCTGGTTTGACAATGAGAATTTATTTTAAATTAATTACAGTAGTATCAGTATTTTCAATTTGGAAGAGTGGATTATATATTTTGAATCATGAGGTCCAAATTGTGTACATAGTTACCTTTAATTTTTTGACATTATGAATTTTAACTTTAGTAAATATTTTATTAACAATAGTTAAAAGGTAAATTCGGTAAATAAGGTTAAATAATAATATTATAATAATATAAACTACCCTAACATGTGTCATAATCCTGTTGGATGAAAAATGTTAGACCATGGGCATCCTTGAATCTATTTTAGTACCCCATGGAGCCACTTATGTGTGAAAATAAAATTTAATCACTTTTAATTTAATGTCAAGGAAAATATAATCTAAACAAGTATCTTTTTGTAAAAAACAGTTTATATGGGATTATATAAGTTATATTTAAAAAATAATTATTTATTATAAATATAAAAATATTTCCTACATCATGTTATTTTATTAATAATTTTTAGATATTAAATAAATAAACTTAATTATAGCATAATGATGATGAAGTGATTGCTGCATTAATAAAATATATTAATAAATGATATTATAAATGTTAAAAAATATAATTTGTTTATTTTGATTTCAACCATAAATTTTTTTGATGATAGTTACATGTTATATTTTCATTAATTATGTTTTTTTAATCAATCTAGTTGTTATGGTTTTTTTTAAAAGAGCAGGTATGAATAGTGTCAAAATTGATATAATTATTTTGTTAAAATCTAAAGTATTTTATGTAACGCCCCGACCCCAGTTACCCAGAGTCGGTGCATTATTACATAACATTGGCATGATCATAAGAAAGATCAAATCTCGAAAGACCGATTGGTTTAGTAGCCTTGGAAAATGCCAGATATATTCATAAGTTTTACATTACATTATAAAATGAAAAACTACTACAACAACATAATGTCTCAATAGACCACACTATTATCCCCTCATAAAATCCCTGCAGGTCATTCATAACTTACTTCTTCACATCCTGGGAAAAATAAAACATAAAAAAGGGGTGAGCTCAAATGCCCAGTAAGGATAACAATATAGCGGAAAGAACAAACATTTAAGGCAATGTATAACTAAAACAAAAGCCTTTTAAATATGAACTTTCAACATGGTATGGCATAAATAAAATGAAATAATTCCATTTAATTATTCACATGGATATTCTACTAATCGAATAATCACATGCAAAAATCAATAACCACTTTCATAATGTTGGAATGCATAATGCCAGACTATCATAACCACATAGCCAAGGCCTCGTGCCAAGACTACAAATAATATTTTGTCAAGGCCTTGTTCCAAGACACTAGTTTGTCTCATGAGACCTACCGATGCATCGAGTAGCTATAGCGGGCTCCACCCGTCACTTATTAAGTCCAATGCATTCCCATATGAAAAGGTTTAAACATAACATAAACATTCGTATTAAAACTAGCATACGAAATGTCAATAATTTCACCATAAACTATGAATGGTATAAAAATAGCACATCCACAGTCAAACATATCACAAAACCTTCAATACAATATAGAAGTTTTGTATCATAATAAATCAACTTCAAATAATCTTAAAATCCATCAAAGGATGTTGACATAGATGAAATCAAAATTATTTTTAAAGAAGTATCTCCTTTTATTTTGAAATCATTTAAGATCCATATAAAATAAAACATTTTCTTTGAAAATATTCTTATAAGCTTGTATGGAATGCTTCGACGATTTTATAACGGCGGAAAATAACCGCACCCGCCGTATAAGTTAAAAAAAACATTCTTACCTCAATTCTGTCGAAAAGGTTAAAAAGGACCTTGTTTTGAAAACGACGGAAAGATTCCTTTATAAACCTCTTATAAAAATTCAAACAATGGTATAAATGACTTAAACCCATATTCTTGTAAATAGTAAAAATGTTTTGAAATACATTTTTAAGAAACATGGATGTGGATGATAAAGAGATCCCAGTAGATTATTACGTATAAACAACCTCGGATAATGAAGAGATTGTGAAATAACCCTTACCTTGTACTTTTCCTTGGTTGGGGTAGGTTAACCTCCTGTATAATAGTGAAATAATTGTTACTAAATTATACAAGAATCATATACATTAATATGATATCATATATGATCTTTTAATATTGATTTGATAATAATATCTTAGTATTATCGCTGTTTCGGGTGTGAACTTACTTGTTTGCTTTTGTATGTTTTGTTACGTAAGACATGTTTGTAAAGGATAAGTTGTATATTATTCAAATCCAGAATGGTATCAAGTCCTTAAACATCATTTTTAAATCATCAACTGATAATTATACTTGAATGGATACGATGGAAAATGAATCTCATCGCGTTCGTGGAGACGGTAGTCCGTACGTACGCACGAACGCTACTTCCATTTAATTTTTATTTTAAAAGAATCGAATACAAAAGATACATAGGTATATTACTATTCCAGTATAATATAATATTTTATATATGATACTTAAGTTCATTAACACCATCCTTTATACGTTCCATGTGTGGTATGAACGAGTCATATCATTTTAAGGGGGCGGTAGTCCGCACTTCATCAAATGAAATTATCGTATGTATATACAACATGAAACGAATAATGGTATGAAATAAAATGGAATTACAGAAGCTTATATATAAAATATATATCATTAACATCATATTTAATTATAGTTCCATCATAATGGCCACCATGAGAGGCGGTAAGATGTATTTGAACAATCATCGTTTCGTGAGGCGTTAGTTTGCCATCCACAGAAACATTATGTTCATCATCCATTAGATGGAGTTGTGTGTATGTGTAGTTTGAATCCTTCTTATAACAACATCCTAGTATATTTAGGATACTGGTGTTGTTACAAAAGAAAGGAAATAAAAAGAGTTTTGGGGTTGAAGAAGCAAAATAAATGAAAATAATTTAAGAGAAATCGTTACCTTTAATTTAGGTAACTCACTTTGGTTGGAACCAAAGGACTTGTTGAAATGCTTTCTGCCTAATGGGAAGCTTCAAGGAGGAGGAGAGGGATGTGGGGAGCTTAGTTGAGCAGAGTTTGGACGAGCCAAGTGGCTTGAGAGGTGTGAGGAATGAGTAGAAGTGGTCTCCTTTTATAAGGGGGAGGAGGGGCTCTTTAGGAAAGAGTGAAAGTATTACTTTATAATATAATTATATTCGGTTTATAATGGTCCAAAAATCATTGAGGTCGAAGATAAGATGACTCATATTCTAAATAACATCAACCAATAATAATTGGACAGGTTGTAGATAATATTTTAATCATTATAATCTTATTTATTTAAATGATTTATTAATGAGGTAAACATTGCATCATTATTGTGTCATTAATAATTTAAATTATTTGATGTCTAAAAATTATAAATAAAATATCATTATGTAGGAAATCTTTTTAGCTTTCTAATGAATATTTATAATAGAAAATTCAACATGTATAACCCTATGTAAAAATTGTTCTTCTAAAAGATGTAAGCTTATGCCATTTTTATTTTTATTTTAACTTTATTAATATAATGTGTCCCTACCACATACAAGTGGATCCAAGGGGTCCCCAAATTGACCCAAGGATGCCCATGGTCGGGTATGTGTCCACCAATAATGTTATGACACGTTTTAGGGTAATTTTGTATTATTATAATATTATTTTTTAACCCTTATTTACCGGATTTACCCTTTAACCATGGTAAATAAAATATTTACCACAGTAACTATTCAAAATGTCTAAAAATAAAAGTTACCTATTTACACAATTTGAACATCCTGATTCCAAATATGGAATTCATTTTCCTAAATACAAAACACAGAAGTGGCAGAAATTAATTTAAAATTAATTCCCGCTGTCAAAACAAAAAGCGTGTTTTTAAGAGGTAATAACTATCAAAAGATTGACACTTGTTTATGTTCGGTTTAATTGTAAAATTATGTCCAATGACCAACATTATATTAAATGGTAAAAATATATTCTAAATATACTTTAAAACCACTCAAATTCACAATTTATCACTATTAATTATTTTGATTAAAAAAGTTGTTTTTAATTAAAATTTAGTAATTTTCACTATTCATCAAAATATAAAAGTTATCCGAAAAGTACCAAAATTTCACCCTAGGATAATTTTGATATTCCGAATCTAAAAATGAAGTCCATTTTGAAATATAAAATATATATGATTTCAAAAATTAGGTATTACTATTCACAACGGCTAGTTTAATTAGTTGTGGTGTGTGTTAGAACTCGAGGTTGCGTACAACACACGCTATCGCATTATTCGAAGGGAAACGTACCGTAGAAGCTTGGGGTGTTACATTCTCCCCTCCTTCAAATAATTGCGTCCTCGCAATTTCTAGGGTATTACTGCATAAAAAGACTCGGGTGGTTTTTCATCATAAGTTCCTCGGGTTCCCACGTTGCCTCTTCCATCTTATGATTTCTCCACAAAACTTTTACCAGACGCGTCGTCCGGTTTCTCAGTACTTGTTCTCTCGTATCAAGAATCTTGACGGGCTCTTCGCAATAAGACAGATCGGGTTCCAGTTCTAATTCCTCATAGGTGAGTACATGCGTTGGGTCAGGCATGTATTTTCTCAACAGAGATACGTGGAACACATCGTGAACTTTGGAGAGACTTGGCGGCATTGCCAATCGGTAAGCTACAGCCCCAATTCGTTCTAGAATTTCGAAAGGTCCGATGTACCTGGGACTCAATTTACCTTTCTTACCAAAACGTATGACTCCCTTCCATGGAGATACCTTTAGGAAAACATGATCACCGACTTGAAATTCCAAATCCTTCCTTCGATTATCGGCATAGCTCTTCTGCCTACTTTGAGCTGCTTTGATGTGATTTTGGATTACTTTCACCTTTTCCACCGTTTCCTCCACCAGTTCTGGGCCTACAAGTTTTCTTTCACCAACGTCATCCCAACAGGTTGGTGTACGACATCTCTTTCCGTATAACGCTTCATATGGTGCCATCTGAATACTCTAATGGAAGCTATTGTTATAGGAAAATTCTACCAGAGGTAAATATTGATCCCACATACCCTAAAAGTCAAGTGAGCAAGATCTCAACATGTCTTCTATGGTTTGAATAGTCCGTTCTGATTGTCCGTCTGTCTGAGGGTGGTAAGCAGTGCTCAAATGAAGTTCAGTATCTAGGGATTTCTGAAGACTTTTCCAAAATCTTGAAGTAAAACGGGGGTCACGATCAGAAACAATCGATAGGGGTACTCCATGAAGTCTCACAACTTCATTAATATATAGTCTTGCTAGACGTTCCAGGGGTAGATCTTCTCTTATAGCAAGAAAATGTGCTGACTTGGTAAGACGATCAACAATAACCCATATTGCATCGTTCCTTCTAGGAGTCTTTGGTAGCCCCATGACAAAGTCCATTGTAATATTGTCCCATTTCCACTCCGGTATGGGAAGAGGTTGCATGACTCCTCCAGGCTGTTGCCTTCCAGCTTTCACTTGTTGACAAACCATACATCTTGACACAAAATCAGCAATTTCCCTCTTCATGTTGTCCCACCAAAAATGTTCCTTCAAATCTCTATACATTTTGGTGCTCCCAGGGTGTATAGAGAAATTGGAACTATGAGCATCATCCAGCAATTCCCTTTTTAGATCAGGTATATTGGGAACACAAAGTCTCTTCCCGAATTTTAAAATTCCACCTTCATACGCAAAGTCTCTCAATCTCCCATCATTCACAGCTTTAATCTTCTTTTGGAATTCTTCATCATCAGTCTGAGAACTCTTAATCCTTTCTAGTAAAGATGGTTTGGCAACCATTTGAAAAAGCATTGATGTTTCACCTTCCCTGGTTATTCCCATGTCCATCTTCACTAGCTCCATGAAAATTGGATCCCTTTCAATTCTCATATTGTTCAAAACTCCATGGTCTTTTCTACTCAAAGCATCTGCCACCTTTTTTTCCTTCCCTGGGTGGTAGTGTATCGTACAATCATAATCCTTGAGTAATTCAAGCCATCTCCTTTGCCTCATGCTGAGTTCTTTTTGTGAGAAAATATACTTCAAACTCTTGTGATCAGTATAAATCTCACATTTTTCACCATAGAGGTAGTGACTTCATATTTTCAAAGCAAATATCACTGCTTCTAACTCGAGATCATGAGTAGGATAGTTTTGTTCATGAATTTTCAACTGTCGTGATGCATAGGCAATAACTCTATCATTCTGCATAAGGACACAGCCAAGTCCTTTCTTTGATGCATCACTATAAATAACGAACCCATCATTCCCCGATGGTAGAGTCAATATAGGATCATTGACTAATCTTCTCTTCAGTTCTTCGAAACATTCTTCACACTCTTTTGTCCAAACAAATTTAACCCCTTTACGTGTGAGCTTCGTTAATGGTTTAGCCAATCGGGCAAAATTCTGGACGAAACGTCGATAATAACCTGCCAAACAATAAAACTACGTACCTCAGTTATAATCGTAGGTGCTGGCCATTCTTGGTTTGCCTTGGTCTTAGAAGGATCAACAGAGATTCCATCTTTAGAGACAATATGGCCAAGAAAAGAAATCTCCTGAAGCTAGAATTCGCACTTGCTAAACTTCCCATATAATTCATGCCTCCTCAGAGTCTTCAAGATAATGCGCAAGTGATTTTCATGATCTTCGTAGGTTTTGGAGTATACCAAGATATCATCAATAAATACCACCACAAATTCATCGAGATACTCCTTGAAAACTCTATTCATCAGATCCATGAACACAGAGGGTGCATTAGTCAATCCAAACGGCATTATAGTAAACTCGTAATGCCCGTACCTGGTTCGAAATGCTGTCTTCGGAATGTCTTCCTTCTTCACACACAACTGATGGTATCCAGATCGAAGGTCAATCTTTGAAAAGTATTGAGCTCCATGTAGTTGGTCAAATAAATCATCAATACGAGGTAGGGGATACTTGTTCTTTATTGTTATAGCATTGATCTCCCTGTAGTCGATACATAACCTCATAGATCCATCTTTCTTTTTAACAAAAAGAACAGGGGCTCCCCATGGAGAAACACTAGGACGAATAAATCCCTTATTACTCAATTCCTCTAGTTGTTTCATTAGTTCGACTAACTCTACAGTGGCCATTCTATAAGGGGTCTTCGATATAGGCCTTGATCCAGGAATCAAATCAATAGAAAACTCAACTTCTCGTTCTGGAGGATGTCCAGGTAAATCTTCCGGAAATACATCTACAAATTCTTTCACAACAGGTACATCCTCTATTTGAACATTCCTTTCCTCACCGACAGTTATTTCATTCTCTTCCTCCCCAATAATTGAATTAAGTTGAGCTGTTGGGGGTGGATCTAAATAAGAATTAGGTGGTGACGTTTCTGCTCTAAAAATAAGGTGCTCCTTATCATTATCATCAAGAATCGTAACCTCTTTCTTCTTACAATAAATCTTCGCATCATAGTCCGAAAGCCAGTCCATACCGAGGATTATATCAAACTCAATCATAGGTATGACGATGAAATCAGCAGATAAAGAAAATTTATGTGCTCTAATGGGGACTGATTCACAAAACTTTGTTGCAACGATAATTCCCTTAGGAGTTTTAACAGACAACTCCCTTATTAAATCAAATTGGAAATATCTAATTTTCTTAGCAAACTGGGAAGATATGAAACAATGCGATGATCCAGAATCAAATAATGCATTTGCTAAACTTGAGGAAACCATTAAATTACCTGCCACCACGTCTTTCGGAGCTTCTACCTCAGCAGTAGTGATAGCATAAGCCTGGCCTTGATCCCTTGGCCTTTTCTGAGGTAAGTTCTCCTGACGCTTAGGGCATGCATTTGCATAATGCCCCATCTCCCTGCAATTGTAGCACTGAACGTTGGTAGCTTCCTTCTTCCCCTTGCAATCATGAGCTTGGTGGCCTTTTTCACCACACTTGTAACAGACTCCCATTCCCTTCAAGCAAGTACCAGGATGTTTCTTCCCGCATTTACCACAAGATGGATATTCAACCTTTACCTTCTTCCCCTTATTTCCATTCCCAGATTGATCAGCAGGTCTCTTCTTCTCTTGATTTGCTTTAAAGTCATAAGACTTAGAGAATTCCTTTTCGGTCTTGAAAGCACATGAGACAATGTCTTCGTACGATGAAAAGGATTGTGAGACTAATGCTCGACGGAGAAATGGTTTTAACCCATCAAAGAAACGATCAATCTTACTTCTTGGGTTGCGAATATAATCTCCAGCATACCTCGCTAACCTTGTAATGTTAGCCTCATACTTTGTGACATTATCATCCTCCTTTTGTCTCAGACTCAGAAATTGCCTTTCCATATCTGCTCGATGGTCGCGAGGAAAGTATTTTTCTAAAAACAGATCTTTGAACTCCCTCCATTCCATGTTTGATACTTCATCATCTTCCTTCATGTTTTGAATCAATGACCACCATTGATCAGCATCTCCAGTGAGGCGGTAAACTGCCATGGTAACTTTTTCCCTTTCACTACTCCCCAAAGCCTGAAATATTTTCTCTAGGGAAAATATCCATTGCTCAGCTACTAAGGGATTTGTACTCCCATTGAACGTTGGTGGTTGTTGTCTCATGAATCGATCTAACATTGATCCTCCACGCTGCGGATCAGGGTGCTCCATACGGGTAAGGTTATTATTCATAACCTGAGTAAGTTGTCCCAGTATGGTGATTAGCTGATCAGCACCAGTTGCATCACTAGCCCCACTATAATTATCTTGAGCAGGAGGTCAATCCCTACATGGGGTGCGTGCATTGATACGGTTTCCATTTCTTCCACTAGGCGCCATTTCTAAACAATGGCATAAACTAGATCAGTTTATAAATCAAAATACATAATCTCATACTTATAAAACACTTAGCATAAATTGAACTATTTATGGATATAATCCATAATCATAAAAATGTTTTCTTTGAGGAAGTATATACTCATAAACCCTTCATAATGATTTGTAAAGACAGTGAGAGTTATCCTAAGCATATCCCCCGGGAGTGTCGTAACCAAGAGTGCAGCAAGGCCCGTTGTCGTGCACCAGTTCCCGTTCGAGTCTAGCTCAAAGCGGTGTTTTCGGGTTTTACCCCTAGGTACATATGTGCCAGAGCCGCCTCTACCTGGTCGTATCCAGACAGGGATGTATTGCTCGGAAAACTCACAAAGTCCCTACAATACCAAAATTCTAGGAAGTTCTTCTATACTATTCCTCAAAGTTCATCTTAGGTCTATGTGCTCTAATCAGAGTTTATCTAAATCTAGCTTCCAAGG
The DNA here is from genome assembly GCA_963277665.1 of Viscum album. NCBI lineage: Eukaryota > Viridiplantae > Streptophyta > Magnoliopsida > Santalales > Viscaceae > Viscum > Viscum album. Next base: position 1,609,310,013 of record OY728155.1, on the reverse strand, counting down.
TTTGTACTAAACTTCCTCTGATACCAACTGTAACGCCCCGACCCCAGTTACCCAGAGTCGGTGCATTATTACATAACATTGGCATGATCATAAGAAAGATCAAATCTCGAAAGACCGATTGGTTTAGTAGCCTTGGAAAATGCCAGATATATTCATAAGTTTTACATTACATTATAAAATGAAAAACTACTACAACAACATAATGTCTCAATAGACCACACTATTATCCCCTCATAAAATCCCTGCAGGTCATTCATAACTTACTTCTTCACATCCTGGGAAAAATAAAACATAAAAAAGGGGTGAGCTCAAATGCCCAGTAAGGATAACAATATAGCGGAAAGAATAAACATTTAAGGCAATGTATAACTAAAACAAAAGCCTTTTAAATATGAACTTTCAACATGGTATGGCATAAATAAAATGAAATAATGCCATTTAATTATTCACATGGATATTCTACTAATCGAATAATCACATGCAAAAATCAATAACCACTTTCATAATGTTGGAATGCATAATGCCAGACTATCAAAACCACATAGCCAAGGCCTCGTGCCAAGACTACAAATAAGATTTTGTCAAGGCCTTGTGCCAAGACACTAGTTTGTCTCATGAGACCCACCGATGCATCGAGGAGCTATAGCGGGCTCCACCCGTCACTTATTAAGTCCAATGCATTCCCATATGAAAAGGTTTAAACATAACATAAACATTCGTATTAAAACTAGCATACGAAATGTCAATAATTTCACCATAAACTATGAATGGTATAAAAATAGCACATCCACAGTCAAACATATCACAAAACCTTCAATACAATATAGAAGTTTTGTATCATAATAAATCAACTTCAAATAATCTTAAAATCCATCAAAGGATGTTGACATAGATGAGATCAAAATTATTTTTAAAGAAGTATCTCCTTTTATTTTGAAATCATTTAAGATCCATATAAAATAAAACATTTTCTTTGAAAATATTCTTATAAGCTTGTATGGAAAGCTTCGACGATTTTATAACGGCGGAAAATAACCGCACCCGCCGTATAAGTTAAAAAAAACATTCTTACCTCAATTCTGTCGAAAAGGTTAAAAAGGACCTTGTTTTGAAAACGACGGAAAGATTCCTTTATAAACCTCTTATAAAAAGTCAAACAAGGGTATAAATGACTTAAACCCATATTCTTGTAAATAGTAAAAATGTTTTGAAATACATTTTTAAGAAACATGGATGTGGATGATAAAGAGATCCCAGTAGATTATTACGTATAAACAACCTCGGATAATGAAGAGATTGTGAAATAACCCTTACCTTGTACTTTTCCTTGGTTGGGGTAGGTTAACCTCCTGTATAATAGTGAAATAATTGTTACTAAATTATACAAGAATCATATACATTAATATGATATCATATATGATCTTTTAATATTGATTTGATAATAATATCTTAGTATTATCGCTGTTTCGGGTGTGAACTTACTTGTTTGCTTTTGTATGTTTTGTTACGTAAGACATGTTTGTAAAGGATAAGTTGTATATTATTCAAATCCAGAATGGTATCAAGTCCTTAAACATCATTTTTAAATCATCAAATGATAATTATACTTGAATGGATACGATGGAAAATGAATCTCATCGCGTTCGTGGAGACGGTAGTCCGTACGTACGCACGAACGCTACTTCCATTTAATTTTTATTTTAAAAGAATCGAATACAAATGATACATAGGTATATTACTATTCCAGTATAATATAATATTATATATATGTTACTTAAGTTCATTAACACCATCCTTTATACGTTCCATGTGTGGTATGAACGAGTCATATCATTTTAAGGGGGCGGTAGTCCGCACTTCATCAAATGAAATTATCGTATGTATATACAACATGAAACGAATAATGGTATGAAATAAAATGGAATTACAGAAGCTTATATATAAAATATATATCATTAACATCATATTTAATTACAGTTCCATCATAATGGCCACCATGAGAGGCGGTAAGATGTATTTGAACAATCATCGTTTCGTGAGGCGTTAGTTTGCCATCCACAGAAACATTATGTTCATCATCCATTAGATGGAGTTGTGTGTATGTGTAGTTTGAATCCTTCTTATAACAACATCCTAGTATATTGAGGATACTGGTGTTGTTACAAAGGAAAGGAAATAAAAAGAGTTTGGGGGTTGAAAAAGCAAAATAAATGAAAATAATTTAAGAGAAATCGTTACCTTTAATTTAGGTAACTCACTTTGGTTGGAACCAAAGGACTTGTTGAAATGCTTTCTGCCTAAGGGGAAGCTTCAAGGAGGAGGAGAGGGATGTGGGGAGCTTAGTTGGGCAGAGTTTGGACGAGCCAAGTGGCTTGAGAGGTGTGAGGAATGAGTAGAAGTGGTCTTCTTTTATAAGGGGGAGGAGGGGCTCTTTAGGAAAGAGTGAAAGTATTACTTTATAATATAATTATATTCGGTTTATAATGGTCCAAAAATCATTGAGGTCGAAGATAAGATGACTCATATTCTAAATAACATCAACCAATAAGAATTGGACAGGTTTTAGATAATATTTTAATCATTATAATCTTATTTATTTAAATGATTTATTAATGAGGTAAACATTGCATCATTATTGTCTCATTAATAATTTAAATTATTTGATGTCTAAAAATTATAAATAAAATATCATTATGTAGGAAATATTTTTATCTTTCTAATGAATATTTATAATCGAAAATTCAACATGTATAACCCTATGTAAAAATTGTTCTTCTAAAAGATGTAAGCTTATGCCATTTTTATTTTTATTTTAACTTTATTAATATAATGTGTCCCTACCACATACAAGTGGATCCAAGGGGTCCCCAAATTGACCCAAGGATGCCCATGGTCGGGTATGTGTCCACCAATAATGTTATGACACGTTTTAGGGTAATTTTGTATTATTATAATATTATTTTTTAACCCTTATTTACCGGATTTACCCTTTAACCATGGTAAATAAAATATTTACCACAGTAACTATTCAAAATGTCTAAAAATAAAAGTTACCTATTTACACAATTTGAACATCCTGATTCCAAATATGGAATTCATTTTCCTAAATTCAAAACACAGAAGTGGCAGAAATTAATTTAAAATTAATTCCCGCTGTCAAAACAAAAAGCGTGTTTTTAAGAGGTAATAACTATCAAAAGATTGACACTTGTTTATGTTCGGTTTAATTGTAAAATTATGTCCAATGACCAACATTATATTAAATGGTAAAAATATATTCTAAATATACTTTAAAACCACTCAAATTCACAATTTATCACTATTAATTATTTTGATTAAAAAAGTTGTTTTTAATTAAAATTTAGTAATTTTCACTATTCATCAAAATATAAAAGTTATCCGAAAAGTACCAAAATTTCACCCTAGGATAATTTTGATATTCCGAATCTAAAAATGAAGTCCATTTTGAAATATAAAATATATATTATTTCAAAAAGTAGGTATTACTATTCACAACGGCTAGTTTAATTAGTTGTGGTGTGTGTTAGAACTCGAGGTTGCGTACAACACACGCTATCGCATTATTCGAAGGGAAACGTACCGTAGAAGCTTGGGGTGTTACATTTTATTAAATATTATAAAATTACAGAAAAAAATAAATGAGTTGACCAAATAGTTATCCTAAATCTATTTTTTTATTTACTCTTTAATTGGGTATTTTTCATGTTTTGGTATCAATTTGGATTCTCAATGTGTTAAATGCTTGATAAAACGGTAAGAGTAAAAAAGGGTTAAATAAAAAAGATATTCATTAAAAAATATCAATAAAAAGTCCAATTTTTATATGATTATTTTATTTAGACTTATATTCATCTTATATGAGAATGTATCATGTTTTTTTCTTTTTGAAACCGAAAATAATTTTATAATAAAATAATACTATCCAGCTTTCCTAAAGATCCCCTCCTCCCTCTTATAGAATGAAACAACCATGAACCCATTACATACAGAAATAAATCCCTTTGTATCATTCAAAATCTTCTCTAATAAGCACCCCACATCCTATTATTACTTATATAATATTTCCCCAAGGCATAAGGCAATTCTATAAATCATTTCGGCTCAAATCAATGAGAGTTACACATTTTAATTGGTAGCATCTTCCCTAAGATACATTTCCATTGATCTAAAATTTCACTATTTGTTCTATTTTTTCTTTGATTACATAAAAACTGTAGTATCCTCAATATACTTGGTTTTTTATGATAAGTATTCATACTACACTTACACACACCTCCAACTAATGGGTATTAAACATACTATTTTTGTGGACGACAAACTACTACCTCACAAAACGATTATTGTTCAATTATATCCTACCACCTCTCATGGGGGGGGAATTATGATGGAAATGTATTTATATTTGATATATATTATATTTATATTTTCTCTATGTTCCTGTATATTTCATTTATATCATACCTTTATAGTTTCTATAATGGGTAAATACGATAATTTCATTTGAGGAAGTGTGGACTACGGCCCCCTCAAAGTGATATGACTCTTTAATGCCATAAATGGACCATATAAAAGTAAGTGTTAATGAACTTATGTAACACATATAAACTGTTATATTATACTGAAATAATAATATCCATATGAATCATTCAGTTTTCATTCTATTAAATTTGAAAAATAAATGAATGTAGTGGTCATGCGTACGTACGATATACCGTATCCATTAACGGTGTTTTATATTTCTTATATCAAAATGTTATGGACTATTTTAAAACATATATACTCTATATATATGATATTTAAATCATGAATACAATTCTAGAGATATTGTAAGTTTGATAACATGGACAATTTGTAATTATAACAGGTTCGTTTTATACTAAAGTACTGAACATCGATAAAAAGACAGATATGAAATTGAATAATTATATGATTATTATAGAGGGTTAATAGGTGATATACAAATAATAATTAACTTGGAAAAGGTTTTGAAGAAAGTATAATTAAATTAATTTTATGATTCATGGAGATAAAGAGTGAACAAGACAAGTTGGACACAAGGAAAGGGAACCATTCACCCTCCTATTTTAATCAAAGAATTATTTTATGTTATGCCTTTTAATTTCAATTTTCCTATATTGGGATATATTATTATATATCCTTATTGATTTAAATTTTATGTCCAAGTGATGAGAGTCCATTTTCTCTCTCATCAACTCATTTTCTGAATTTTTAAGTGACGCCGTTAGGCTACCATGTTTTTGTAAGGGAAATTCATAACCCAATTTTCATTCATTCAGTAGATCTTATACATTGTGTTTATGTCGTGCTATGATCATGTGAGAAATGAATTTTGATATCATGTCTTGTATTTATACTTTATGTATGTGTACTCATAGTGAATAGACATAATTGATATATTTTATATACAAAATTATCTTTGTAAGGGATTTTGTCTCAATCACCTTTCATTGAGAAATATTTTGATAATATACACCTCCTTCTTTTATAAGGTGTATAATAAACCTCTTTCACTTTTATTTTCATTTACTTGGAATCGTTTTTTTACGATTCATTTTACTAAATTAGAAAAGGAATTTTTTAAATGTATTCGTTGACAATGAACTCTCCACCACCATACTCTTTATTTGGCTTCCTCAATAATCGTTAATGTTTTTAGTAAGAAAAAAATAAATCTCGTATTACTTTTATGAGTGTTTTGGTAATTAAATTGGTTTTGGAAATGGATTGAGTATTTCAATATATTGAAATTAATTCTGGTGATTGAAAATGAAATTTTATTAGTGAAATGTTGATATTTTCAATATTTTGTGTGTTTTGATTATATAATGGTACTTGGACATTTGACAGGTGGTTATGTGATAAACCAAATGACAGGTGGTTCTGTGATATAACAAGGATGAGTGGTTACATTATAACCTCCAATGCATGGGAATGGAATTCGACCATATGGTTAGTCCATTTAAGTATACTTATATCCCAAGTTTACTTTATATGTTATATGGTTCATTCTATGGTATGGTGGTAATATTATGGTTAAAAAAAGGGTATGTAATGAGATTATATTCAATAAAGTGTTTTTAACACTTCTGTAAGGTTAAAGTATTACTTTATATAATGTATTTATGGTTTTCATGTTATTTAAATATTAAAAGTATTCTTTATTTATATATCCCTTACATAAATTTTAATATTCATCCCATGCTTATAAATTTTTTTCACTAGACATAAACAACAATAGAGTCAAGGATGGGATCATGGAAGATTCATGATATCTAAAACATGGAACTACACATGTTTCTTTTTTAATATTTTTTTGTTTTATGAAAAAAATCTGCATTGAGTAGAAATGTCTACATGTAATATAATAGTTGTTATCTATATGTTATGAACTAATTATTTAAATATATAAATCTAAAAATATCCTCAATTTTAATTATTAACATAAATCGAGATTATGCATTGTTTAGGGATAGGAACTTATAGATTTTATCAGAGGTCCATTTAGATAACATTAGAGGTTAGGGTGTTATTTAAGCATAAGTGATATAACCAAAATGGTTAGAATATTATAAAGATTCATATTTATTTTAGATAAATTTAATGTGTTTAATATAACATGAATATGAATATATTAGTATTTAACCTTCTCATAAGATATTATATTATGGTTTTACTAATATACTCACACTGGACTTTTTTGTTTTTGTAAATAGCTGATCTAGCAGGCACCAAGGTAAAAAATGGATGAGAAAAAATATATATACAGTTTTTGGAATAAGAAATAGAATGAAATGGGAGATGCAATGAGAACTCTTGTGGTTATTCTCGTCCAGCTATTTGGTGTCATGATTGACCACCTAATACATGGTGATTTTTATAAGGCATTGTATATGTGAGAAACAAATCCCTATAGATGTTCATGTAATAATCATAAATGTAAGTATATTTAAACAATTATGTGTCATGGATGTGGAATGAAACACATAGTAAAATGCTTCAAAGGGATGGAAAAATATTATATATGTGTTAATGAAGGTTATAAATCACGAACCTTACATTGAAAAAGTAAGCGTCTAGTTTAATCCATGAAAGGAAATGAAGTTCTTCTTGAGGGATCAATTGAATGTTTTAGATGTGGTGAGCATGGTCATCATACAAATATGTGTCCTATAAAGAAGGTTTAGGAATGGGATCATTTGGACCGTAAAAATATATGTTTACCAATACCTAATTCCATTCTAATTGAGGATGAGGAAACTAATAATGACCAATGAAAGGTATGTATTATTTCATAGCTGATGGTTTTATATTATTGAATCCTAGGATATGATTAATGATTTTGTTTTTATGAATTATGTATTATAGAATATGTTGGAAAATAATGGTTAATGGGTCATAAAAATCATTAAATTAGTAATAATTCTTCATATAAGGGAATCATGATTTATGGTACATTTTAGGATGAAGAAATTCATAAAATTATTAAGGAACTTTTGATGATTGGATTACTTTAGAATAATTTTTCTAATATCTGTAACTCTAATATTTGATATGTGAAAATGTTACTCAAGGAAGAATTAATTTGTCTTCTGTGGACAAAATGGATAACCTTTGGGGTTCATATGATTTGTTATTTTTTAGGAAGTTACTGGTTATTACGTTTTATGACGAAAATGTGAGCTATGAGATAACATTTGTGGTTAAAAAATGTTATGGTTATTTTTTGAAGAATTTATCTCAGTTTCGGTAATTTTATAAAATTATATAGTTTTTGATAAATTAAAACACACAATCCTTGTGAAAACCCATCACATTAGATAAAGCTGTGAGAATCAAAACCACAACCAATGTGTGATTGGTATTTATCTCCTACCACTAGATTACGTAATGTCCCTAGTTTGTATAACTTATTCTTTTTTAATTATATGATTTTATTGATCAAGAATTTGTTGATTTTGGGAAATTATTTTTTATCAAATATATATCCTTAGTATAGGAAAATGATTTGGGGATTGACTGATAAATATTATTTTGGAAGAAGTTTGCTCCTTTGGGAACATTATATGCTTAAGAAAACTAGAATACTATGTGATCACATTTGTGGAGTAATGGATGAAATATTATTTTGAAAGAATATATGTTTAATTGTGAAAATATGGCTATTTTGGTTATTTATGGAAATAATTAACCTATCATAGAGCACATGTGATTAGGTTAATTACATTACAGTATGATACTTTAATAGTACTCGATGTTATTTGGAGATAAATGTTAGAATTTATTATGGAGTACTATGTGATCAAATCCTTTTGAAATTTTGGGTTTCAATATTAGCTAGATTATATTTATGAAATTTAAGGAAAATTGTATATTGAATGGTCTTTGATGAACTTTGTGTACTATTTATTTAATTTTGTAGATTAAGAGTGGTATTTCTTTTCATAAAGTATTATACAATTAGGTATTATCTCATCTTGTACTAACCATTTTGGATTCAGTTAATGTCTAAAAAATTGAAAATAAATAGTTCATCTATTGTGGATTATGTGATTATATAGATGTTCATTCTAGTGATTTTCATGTGACCAATTCATCTTGAATACTCATCACTTAGAGAAAAGATGATTTTGAGGTTGAAATTTAGAAAGGAATGAAAGTCTACATGAAAAGTAAGTATGTTTCCTAATATAATTAGTCATGATCATAAATAAATTCCTCAAACTTATGAAAAGTATATTAAGACAAAAATAATTGTTTTTTTACTTTTCAAAGTGTGAAATCACAAACTGTTTAAGCCATCACAAGTTTGGGGTTTTTTGGGGGTTAACTTTCTATTGATCATGTTTTCTGTCACACTTTATCAGTACTTGATGATTTGTTTCTCCTCCATATCCATGTTTTCCAACATATAATCCTAGTATGTGTTATCTCGGGTGACCATTTAACTTATCTTTATTTATTTTAAAGTGATTGTTTTATTAAATCATTGTTTATGTGGGACTTTCAATGATCTTTTCGACCCTAATTTTAAAATTGTGAGGATGCAATTTCAAATGGGGGTGAAGGATGTAACAACCTAGGTATTTATAGAATAATAATTTTTATTTCTTTTAATACATATGACTAAGATATTAGTTTTATGTTATAAGGGATTCTTCTTATGATTGCGTACTCGACAAGCAACAACGGGCTTCTCCGAAATCTTACGTTGCACACTACATTAAGTTATACTAAAAAATAATACAATAATATTATTATTATTTTAAATGGTAGATAACGACTAACCGTTGGAATGGAGTTAATGAATAGTATCAACTAAATTTTGGAATATAGTTTACACATAATTAAATGATGATTCATTGATTATCAAATTTATTAGAAATGAAAATTAAAACCTATTGAATATAATTGATGTGTTTTTATGAAAACCTTTTTAAAAGAGAGTAATTTTATTTCCCTATCACTCATTATAGATTTATATTTAATGAATCCTAGAATATATATATTCAATTTAATGTTTTAATGTCATATTATATGTTTTCTAGATAGATATAAGAATAAATTCAATTTTTTTCCAAATAAAAGAAGTATTTTTCAAAAAATGCAGTTTCACAATATTTTAATGGAAAACACATTTTAAATCTAGTTTTTGTCACTTTTAAATGTTACATTTTAAAAAATGAAATTCATATTTATAAGTGGGACATCAAAATTTAGTTTGGAAATTTTTTTTGTTTTTTTATGATTAAGATCACTTTTTAATGAATAGTGAAAATTGCTGCATTTTATGTCAAAATTGTATTTTCATTTGATTAATTTACATGGTTAGATTATCATTTAATTTTGATTTTAAGATAATTTAAATTCATTCATTACCATTTAATCCATTTTTTCATTTGGATTAATTTATCTTTGAAATTGGACATATAAAATTATCAATCTTTTGATAGTTTTTACTTCTTAAAACACTATATTTGGATTGACAATGAGAATAAATTTAAAATTAATTAATTAAACATATATGTTTTGAACATGGAAATATTGATTCTATATTTCTAATTAGGAGTTTTAAATAGTCTAAATAGGAACCTTTTATTTTTAAACATTATGAATAGTAACATCAGTAATAGTTTTATTTATCATGATTAAAGGGTAAATTTGGTAAATAAGGGTAAGAAATAAAAATATAATAATATAAAACTACCCTAAAATGTGTTCTATTTATATTTTTACGATACATTTATGACCATGGGAATCCCTGGGTTGATTTTAAGACCCCATGGATCCACTTGTGTTTGAACATTATATTTAATTACTTCTAATTTAATGTTAAGGAAAATATAACCAAAACATGTATCTTTTAGTAAACCAATTTTTATATGGGTTTATATAAGTTATATTTTAGACTATAAATATATATTAGAATGCTTAAAATATTTCCAAAATCATGGTTAATTATTTATACTTTTTATATATTAAATAAATAAATTTAGTTATGACATAATGATGATGTAGTGATTGCTTTATTGATAAAGGATTCAAATAAATGATATTATAAATGATAAATTAAAATTAATTTTGTTATCCTGATTTCTTTCATCAATTTTATGGATTGAAGATACATTTTTTCTTTGTATTAATGAAGTTTTATCGTATCAATCAAGTTATTATGGATTTTTTTAAACAAATTAGGATATGAATATTGTCAAAATTGACATAATTCATATTTTAAAATATAGAATATTTTATTAAATATAATAAAAATCAAATAAAAATCAAATATTCATAAAAATAGTTATCATAAGTCTAAAATTTTATTATTTACTGTTTAATTGGATATTTTCATGTTGTGGTAACTATTTGGATTCTAAAAGTTTTAAATTCTTGATTAAATGGTAAGACAAAAATGGGTTACATAAAAGTAATTAAAAAAATTTCCAAAACATGTCCAATTCTAATTGGATGATCTTATTTCGAATTATATTCATCTTATATACAAATTTAATGATTTTTTACCTTTTGAAACTGAAAATTTTTTTATAATAACATAATAATTTATGTCCAAGTGATGAGAGCCTATTTTCTCTCTCATCAACTCATTTTCATAATTTTTAAGTGATGTCGTTTGGCTGCAGAATTTTTATATCGTAACTTCTTAACCCATTTTATATTACTTTGTCTGATCTATTATATCTTATTTATGTCATCCTATGATAATGTGATAAATGAATTTTGATATATTATCTTGTATTTATTCTTTCTTTATGTGAACTTATTGTAAATACACATAATTAATCTATTTAATTTACAAAATTTTCTTACAAAGGGACTTCATCTCAACCTCATTTCAATGAGGTATATTTTTATAATATACACCTCAATATTTAATATGTTTTATAATAAACCCCTTTGATTTTTGTTATCATTCAAAGGGAATATTTTTTCTATGATTAGTTTTATTAAGGAAAAAATGAATGTATTTAAGGTATGCAGAGATAATGACCTCTCTAATACTTTAATCGTTATTTGGATTAATTTATAATACTTACTTTTTATAAAGGAAAAAAAGAAACCCCTTATTCCATTTTGGAGTGTTTTTTTGTTCATATGGTTTTTGGAATGGATTGAGTATTTCAATATCCTGAAATTATTTCATGTGATTTCAAATGAAATATTATCAGTGAAATGTTGAATTGTGTAGTATTATATGTGTTATGGTTACATATGGTATATTGACATTTAAAGGGTGGTTATGTGATAAAACAAATAACGGGTGGTTCTTTGATAATCAAATGATAGGAGGTAACGTTATAACCTCCAATGAAATGGGTATGGAAGTCGGAAGTACAAATATTACATTTAGTGATATGTGTGGCAGTCAACCATATGGTTATTCCATTTATGTATGTTTATGTACCAAGTTTCCCTTATATGTTATATGTTTTATTCTATGGGATTGTGTTAATATTTTGGTTACAAAAAGGGTATGAAAATAGATTAATTTTAGTGAAGTGTTTTTACTTTTTCATAAAGGTGAAAATTATTACATCATAATAAAGTATTCATAGTTTTCATGTTATTTAAAAACTAACAGTTTTCATTCATTATGTATCCCTTACTGATCTGTTTATTCTCATCCCATTTTTTAAAAAAATTTCACATTACATAAATATGAATAATCTCATGGATTTGATCAAGGAAAATTCATTATGCCTAAAACATGGAACTAGACATGTTTATTTTTGTAAGAGTTTTGGTTTTATGAAAAAATGAGTAGTGAGTAGAAGTGTCTACATAAAATATTCTGGTCTTTATATATATGTTATGAACTAATTCTATTAATCACTAAACCTAAAAATATCCTTAATGTGTATTATAAAAATAATTCAAGATTATGTAATGTTTGAGGTTGGGTCCTTATAAAGATTGTCTTCCAGGACATGAATATTGAATTTACATCTATTAATTTCAATATATATTTTCCCACATTAAAATTTAATAATATCTCTTTATATGATAGAGTTAATCTGTTAAATGTATGAGAATATTTATTATATATTTTGGCCCCAGAATATGTCAAACACTTGATTGATGTGTGTCATAAACCTTGACTGAATAAGGAGGTCGAATTTAGTTTACCCAAGAATTCTATATTATACAACCAATCAATAATATGATAATAGTTCAATAATGATATTTCAAAATTAAACTATCAAACTGAATTTAAATCAAATAATAATAATAAATAAGGAATAAAAAAAATATTTAATCCATGTTGTTTTTTACCAACCCATTTTGTTTTCATACTGGGAAGATTTTCATTCTCATTCATCATTCATTTATCTTTTCATTATTTTGAAAAGATTAACAATAAAATAAATTAATTAAAAATAGAGAGTGATTAAATTATAAGCCCATTAACATAGATGAACCTTGTGGGCTAGTGTATATAACTTTTAAAAATATATTTTATAGATTATTCTGAACCCTATGATCAGGGTGTATCGAAACAAGGCACCACATTTAGAGATATTGATTGTTTTTAATTTACTTTTTTAATTAGTTTTAAATGAATTTTCATTGTTCTCATTAAAAGTACTAAAAAATATTTTTCCATGATGTCACTGAACTATTATCACTATTTCTAGGAAGATTATTGATTATTTCAAACTCAGGAATATAATGTAGTTATTATTGATTTAAAAATTTTGTTATAATCGATTAAAGAAATGATGGAGTATGTGATGAGCCAAATAAAAAAATATCTAATCATAATCTCATGAAACCTAAAACTAAACTAGATTGTGATCCTAATATTGTGTTAGAATAAATTTCCCCACTCATTTTTAAGTCTATTGAAATGGGTTGGTAAAAGAGAAAATATCAGAAGATCATGTCCACTAATCTAAATTACGGATAGTGGATATTAGTGATGAAATCAAGACTGCTGGTTTAAAGAAGGTATATCAAGTAAATTTGGAAAACATTTGAAGTGAATGGGAAATAACAGAAATGAAACAAAATATCGTTTTCAATAATAAATAAAAATACAAACCATATTATATTGGTTTTACATTTGAAGAATAATATACCACAAAAATAGTTGAATATAATGAATGGAAAGAATAGTTTTTCTACTAGACTCTATCTAGTGATAAAGAACTCCAATATTTTAATTATACTATAATAGATGTTAATGTTGCACCAATTTAGTGATATTATCCTTTAATGGTATTTATATCATATAATTTAGTTAAAGATGATTTTAGTATCTCTCCCAAATATTTTTTTATAGATTTGGATAACAAATATTTTTTCTTAGTGGAAGATGAAGAATTATAAACTTCACCATCCAGGTAAAACATAGAGCTTCCAACACATATAGACCTTGGATAAGAGGACATACATGATGAGATCAATGTATATATTCATGATAAACCATAATCCCAAGATAAAAATAGAAAAGGGGAAAAAATTTCATGTAGTTATTCAATTATAAATTTTATTAAAAATAGACAACACTCTTCCATTCCTTTTGATTATTCAATTGACCAATCATACCTTGAGAAATAACTAGACTGTAAAGAAGAGTAATCACTTGTAGAGACCACTTAATTCTTAGATCTATAGTTCATCATTCCCATAATATTACTTCTATACATTTTTTCAAGGGGAAAATTTGGTTTACTCTCTCCACAGAGCCCTCCTGAACAGTAAAGAAGAACTATAAACTAGAAAAATGAGTATGTAGTGGTTAAAATCCAAGAAGATACAAACTCTATTAGATTATGTGTAACATCTCGGATCCGGGTGCCACACAACAGGTGCCCCAAACCGGGTTGGTCACATAACATCAAGCACATTTCCCCAAACGCCAGAGGCTGTCGACAAGAAATGAGGGCCAATGACTGATAGCGGGGAAACTATGCCCTCATTCAGAAATGTGTAGTGCAGCGGAATAAAATATATAAACATACAAAAATAGAAGCAATGGAAAATATAAACCAGAAATAGACAACATAAATAAAAGATAACTAGAATTCATATAGATATCATGATGCAACATGTCACTAATTCTAAGAAAGCATCCAAAGCAGAAAAATTAAATTTAATAAAATACATCATAGGGTAAAAGTACAAAAAAATTAAAACTACCACCGATAAACATGAACGTAGAAGCATCGCTAGCCGTAGATCGGTCGCATGCCCTACTACTCTTATACAACAATCATGTACATGTGTAGGGAACCTTTCCCTTATCGACACCTACAACAATATAATTTGTTTGGGCCTAAGACATGACCCAAATAGGGTGTGAGAAATAAATCCCACTAGGAAAATAGAAAAGGCCCGTGCCCAAATTATAGTGAAAATGATCAATAGAAGTATGCATTAAAAATATGTAGTAAACTAGGCAGTACTCAAACATAAAAATCTCTACTAGTTATATTACCATCTTTTAAAATTATATATCAATTCCAAGATTGTTCTTTAGCTTGGAAGGTACAACATAAGAAATCACCATACTAAATATTCAATTTAAAAGTTGTCCTTAGTCATGAAAATATTTACCCTCAGGAAAACAGAATCGAAACCCGCATGTTACTTCCCACAGGCATAACGAATATTTCCCATAGGCATACAAGATATTGCCCATAGGCATTGATGTTACTAACCTTATACAAAATAAATGTCTTCCTCAGGCTAAAAAAACTACCCCTAGGCATTCTGTATGAAAACCAAGTAACTGGGCTGAGCCCAATGGACAAAAAAGCAATTAATATATGTTTCCTCTCAAGAAAAATCAAATCATGCTATAATGACGGCATGTCCACATGTATCCTGGACAAATGGATAAACAATGGAATGCACCTATGGGGTGTTCCTAGATCAATGAAATTATCCCAAATAGCAGTTTATATTTATTCATTAGATCACCTATGCAGTTCTAGGTATCTCAATAGTAAAGGTCTCAACCACACGACACCCCGAACATGGGTGTGTGGCACAATGGTACACGAAATCAACTTGACAGTTGTAATTAAACACAAGATAGCCTACCTCAATCTCCTCTGATCGATATATGTGAATGGAACCTCATTAAACAACCAAGAATGGTGTACATCTACGATAAATGATTTCCCATTCCAAACCAAATAACATCCCTTAGGGAAATAATTGGAAGGAAACTTTCAAGAAGAGGGAAGTCCTTACCCGCGTGGTTCAAACGTGATCGACGGAGGAAGAATCCATTTCTGGCATGTGATCAGGAGTTCCATTAGGATTTTTCCTCCTCTCCCGGTGATCCAAGTGAACCCACTACCTCTTTTGTCGAATGAAGAGGCTATTTCATTTTTATAATGAAAAAACATAACTACACGGCATGTACTATCAAGTACACGTTGTGTACTATTTTTTAACTGTTCCTCTTGCGGCTACTTTCCATCGCCCCCTGTTCATCTACCACCTGATTACATGGAGTGTATTACTAAGTACATGACGTGTAGTTAGTTATTATATTATGAACTTCTGACAAGTCTACATGCCCTGTGTTCTCGTCCCACAAGGTATAATTACACGGCATGTATATGAAAGTGCACGACGTGTAGTTTATTTTTATCGACAAACCTACTCTCCCTATATTCGTATCCCACATAGCTTAAGTACACAGTATGTGTACCCATAAATTTGGGATTTATCCAACATTTCCTTTGTTTCCTCAAAAAACAATTAAAGGAATATGAAAAGAAGAAACTCATACCTCAAGAATAAGAACCGTGTTCTTTCATTATGGATGTAAACTGTTACCTCCCTTCTAAAGGAATTAAAAATATATGTCCCAATTAGTTTAGAAAAATAGAACTTCTCATTATATTATATTTATAAAAAAAATTAATTTCATTTATATGATTTATTTTGGGATGCAACCAAATCCCTTGTGATATTTATCTTTAATGAAAAAGTTCCAAATGATTAAATGATTGATTCTATAATTAGTCCATGATAGTAGAAGGAATATCACTAATATATTATATGGGTACCACTAAATTATTCTTCAGAAAATGGTCCCCATTTTTACATTTATCCTTTCATTTAAAATATATTTTTTAAACTCTATTTTAAAATGAAAATATTTTTTTAGATGAAAACCAAAAATTTTATGCCACACTTAGGATCCCTATGATATCTTTTTTTCAATGATAATGATATTTAATGAGTAACATTAATAATTTCATAATTATTGTTATGTATCGATATTAATTTGACTAAAAATTATTTGAGGGTATTATTTTATTCTTGGAAGTGAAATGTCCCTCCAATTTTAGCATACATTGAGTATATAAATTCATGTGAATAGATATTATTTTATTAGTCGTTCCATAAGCTATTTTACCATAATTATATTATTAAATAATTAATAGGTTTTCATGATTAAATACATTTTATATTATCTTGAACATGTTTCATGAGTTCTCTACATTCAATTTAACTTCTAGAATTTTCAGAGGAATATTTCATGTCTGTGACTACACAAAAATATAATAAAAATGCTTGAAGAGTTTTTATTGATAATTCATTATTCATGAGACCACATTTTATATTTATCTTTATTTATCCTATTGATATTATTAATTAACATTTTTGGAATGTCGACATTTCACCCCATTTATATCCATTCATACAATATTATAAGTAATTTTCATAATATTTAAACGTTGATTTGCAAGAGTGAGGTAATTAATGTTGGAAGGATACACTACATTATATGTAAATGATGTGGGAAATACATTGGTTATTGAAAAATTATGTTTATTTAATCATTTTACATTATTTTTCTATCTTGTTGTGAATAAAATAAAAAAGATTGTATTTTTCATTAGTAAAATTAACGAATAGCCATTTCGAAAAAATTATTTTTTCGTATGTCGTAATGTGGTGGATGTCAGGTTTGTTCCAAACATAATTTTTTAAAAAGAAAAAAAATGTTAGAAATTTAGTTTGAATGTAAAAAATTTAAGAAGGTGAAGTTCATTCATTATGCATTCATTATTCATGACCCTTTGAGATTTGAATGGTGTGTTAAAATTTTTATAGTATTTCTATTGTGTTATTTAGTTTTGATATAAGACATTATACATTAGAGATAAACATAAACATTGAAAAATAACTTTTTTACATCAACTCCTACCAACAATAAACCTCATGATCATTATTGCCTCAAATCTAATGTCCATATCATTTTTGTAATTTTATTATTTAAAATGTGGGGAATGTTATTCCATTAATATCCTAGTTTATGGTTCATGTATTCAATGTAATTGAATAACTCTAGTTTGATTTTTTATTGAGTGATAATAGAAAAACATTTATAGTGAGGTAGATCATAAATTGGCATGTGTGATAATAATAATTTGAAAAACCTGAATTGATTAAAGTATCACTTCAACCATTTTAAAATTATAAAAGTAAAATTCATTTATTGATATAGAATTTAATTAAAATAATCTTAAATTATCATTTTATGTGGAATGTGGAAATTATCTTTATCATTTATAATAATTCAATTTTATTTTGTAAATTTTTCTATATTGGAAACATGGTGATTCCCTTTAATTTAAAAATGAGATTCAATGATTGAGGAAAAGCATAGCTCTTTTGTGGGGGTATTTGGTGAATTTAATTTTTCATGTAAATTATTAAACATTCCCATATGATATAAATAGTTTATTATAATTATTCCCATATAATTCATTATTTTAAAAAATGTGTGAAATTATAATTGGACAGTTGATATAGATAAAAATGGATAAAAATACAGAAATTTGAGTGTAATGTCTAATTATGAATTTATTCGGGGAATTCTACTAAGTGCATAATGTTTCCACAAGAACAAATATACTATCGAATATTCCACTACAAAATGGTATTGCAAACTATATGTGTAGACCAATATGTGTTAAAATGTCAAAATCCTCTAATAGAGAGCCTACCATGTGATGGATAGGAGGGAAGGATAAGAAAATATTATTAGAAGGGTTTGAACCCAAAATATATATATATTATAACATAATTTGGTAACATATTTAAATGGTAAAAAATATTAATATATATCTATTATGATGGATTAGGTGATTCTCAATGTCATACATAAGGGAGTGTGGTTGATATGTTAATAGAAATTAAATCATGTTACTCTAAACTATTTTAATTATACTGTGCTATTTATCTTTAATATTATTATACATTCCAAAGTTTATAATGATTTTGTGAAACATATAAGTATTTTTCATCAATATTTTTCTTCAATGTTTTTTAAATATATATTATATATAATCAATAAACATGAATAGTTATTTGACGACAACTTTATATTTTTTGGGATAACATTATAAGAAAGGATGACTAAGGTATTTATAACTCTTATGATTAATATATATATATATATATGACTTTGAGATAATGAAGGGTATATTAACTTTTAACTGGACCTACTATGAACTCTCATGTACAAGACCTGGTCCCAGTAAAGAGGCCTCACCTGCTTCCAACCACCACAATGGTGATCGACATGGCCTACCATATAAAGCCTCATAAGGTGCCATCTCAATAGTTTCTTGAAAACTATTCTTGCAGTCAAACTCGACCAGGGGTATGCCCTTCTCCCAAGAGTTTCCGAAGTCCAAGATGCATGTGTGAAGCATGTCCTCTAGCGCCTGTATCATTAGATCTTATTAGCCATCGGTCTGAGAGAGGTATGTTGTGCTCAGAAGCATCTGTGTACCCAATGCCCTCTAAAAACTCTGCCTGAAACAAGACATAAAATTGGTGTCCCTGTCTGAAATGATAGAATGTGGGACCCCATGAAGACGTACTACCTCCCGTATATACAACTTCATGAGCTCGTCAACACTGAAGGTCTCCTTGATCAAAAAAAGTGAGCTACCATCGTAAGTCTATCCACAACAACCCACACGTCATCATTGCCTTGAGGTGACCTCAGCAACCCAGTCACGATGTCCATCGTGACATCATCCCATTTCCACTCCAAAATAGGTAATTGTTGCAATAGTTCGGCTAGCCACTGATGCTCTGCCTTCACCTGCTGACTGGTGGAACATCTCGTAACAAATCCAGCTACCTCTCTTTTCATACCCATCCACCAATACTAATGTCACAAGTCATAGAACATTTTGGAAACCCCAGGATTCACTTCCTAAGATGAAGCATGAAATTACAACATCAACACCTCGTGTATATCCCCTGGAACCCACACTCGTCCATGAATACGCAGTACCTCGTCATCACCTCTCGTCCTACTAGGAGGAGGGTCCTCACTTGCCACCGACTCCCAAAGAACAAGGCCTTCTGAATCAAATAGTTGAATCATCCTCAATCTATCCAAGAGGATAAAAGTCATAGGTAAGGATGAACGATCAGTTTTCCACTGACCATCGTGCACCTAAAAATGTATCTTAGAGAACATATCCATAATCTATCTCTCACCACTGGCCTCCTGCACTGCCTATATTTGAGTTCTCCAACTTAATGCAACAGCTACTGCATTACCCTTACCAAGTGTATAGGCAAGATCAAAGTCAAAGGACTGAAGGTATTCAACCCACCTTCGTTGTCCCAAATTCATGTCATGTTTGGTAAAGTTTTATTTAAGACTTTTGTGGTCTGTAAACACCACAACATGTTATCCTAAGAGATAATGTCTCCAACATCATAATGCATGCACCACTGCAGCCAACTCAAGATCATGCTTTATGTAATTACTTTCATGTGGCTTCAACTGCCAAGACCCATACGTAACTACTCGATCGCCCTGCATCAACACTGCTCTCAGCCCAATACATGATGCTTCACAGTAAACTATATATCTCTTCCCTTGGTATGGAAGTATCAGGACTGGTGCTGATGTAAAACTTCCCTTCAACTCTTGAAAGGCTATCTGGCATGCTTCTGACCAAACTAACATCATACCCTTCTCAGTCAAACCCATCAACGACGCTTCTAAGTGGTTGGAGTCCTGTATAAAGCGCCATTAGTAAACAGCCAGCCCCAAGAAACTCTGTATTTCAAACACTTTATTTGGATGCTCCTAGGAAACTACTGTTTTCGCTTTCTCTAGGTCTACTAAAACTCCTGCCTCTGAGATAATAAGACACATGAAGTTAATTTGGTCCATCCAAATGTGGCATTTTGAGAGATTAGCATATAAATAATTCTCATTCATTATAATCAGTACGATCTCAATATGGGTGGAATTTTCGTGCTGAGTTGAGAGTACACCAAGATATTTTCCATGAATACTACCACCAAATAATCCAGATATGGGTAGAAAACATGATTCATGAGAGCCATGAAAACTGATGGTGCGTTTGCGAGTCCAAACGGCATGACCAGGTACTCTTATAGACCATATATGCTCTGAATGTTTGTAAGAGGTATGTGTGATGGTCTAACATGCAACTAATGATATCTGGATCTCATGTAAATCTTCGAGAACACTCGTGCTCCTCAAAATTGATCACTTGAGTGAGAGTTAAATTTCAAATTAATTTTTTTGTAATTAAATGAATTTAATTCCTAAAAATAGATTCATTTTTATTAATCATCATTTATATAAATTTAAAACATTTTAAACATAATTTTTTACCATAATTAATAGTGAATAAATTATAAACAAATTCATGTGATTTTATAGAATTTTTTTAACCGGTCGATAAACTAAGAATATAAAATTTTAAAATAACATAAAACTTATAAATGGAATATTTTATATCCATATTTCAACCTTATAACCTATAAGGTTTGATAGTAGAAATTTTTAGGGCCCTTTGATATATGAAAAACATGTGTAGTCGTTATTCTTTAAAAAACATTTATGAGTGTCCTCTCCACCACTTATAAAATTCCTCTCCCTAATTTCAGGTATTTACATATCTCATGAACCATGGACCTACAAAACCCTAAATAAATGAATCCAAATCAACCTAAGACACATTATTGAGCTCTTTTTCTTCCCAAAAGACAAACCCAATAGTCCTTAAGAAGGGATTTGAATAAGGTTTTTATATGAGAAGGTAAATGTCTTTATGAAACTCATTCATTTTATTTTGTCTTTTTCCACAATTAGTTATTTCTTTTAAATTTCATCACAATAAAAAGTTTATATTACATATTAAAAGGATTTTTTTGTAATAATATTTTTCATTCACCTCCTCCATTAAATGGGAAATGAAATTTTCCATTGTGTGTACAACATAATACTTCCTTGTGAACCGATTAAACTCATCATCTTTCCAAAAATACCATGATTTTATAAAATAATAAATTTAATTACGAAATCATAATGTTTTAAAAAGGAATTTTTATATAAAATTCTTTTTCCTTTATATTTAATTTTTTATTTAAAATCTAAATTATTAATTTATATAATTATAAATTCAAAAAATATATAATCAATTTTAATTACTCAGTTCAATGTTAGCTTAGGAATACGGTTTGATATTTTTCTAAAACCATTTATTATGATGTGAATACATAAAAATATATTGATTTGAATAATAATATAATTTTTATGACATCAGAGTTTTTAAAAACATTTTCTAGAAAAATATATCTTTAAAAATTAAAACAATTCATTTAAAAATAAGATATTAATTTTAAAAAACCCATGTTTAATTCTTTGGAAACCTAGATAAATATTTTCCAAAAAAAAACTATCTTTATTCACTCATACTGAAAATTAGTAAACATCACTTATAGAAAATAAATCTAAAAGATTGGATTTATTATTTAAGATAAAAATTTATATAAAAATTTATTAATTCAATTTATTTAATAGCACAACAAGGGGATTACAAAGATTAATGTTTTTAACCATGTAATGGAGAAACACTTATTTTCAAAGAATTATTTTATTGATGTTGTGTAATTTTTATCTGACCAATTAATTTTATCTATTTTATATATTGAATATAATATAATTTAAAAAAAAATAATAATTAAATTTATTGAAAATAAGATTATAATAAATGATAAATAATATATAAAACACTTCAATAGAAAAACCTCATTTTTTAATAAAAATAGTTTTTATATAGATGAATTGATTTAATTTTAAACATAATTTTCCTTTATTGGATCATATTATTGAACTAAATAGAAACTAAATTTTTCTGAATGACACCCAATTTTTTTAATGATTTTTAACTTAATTTTTTTAAAAAATATATCTTACTTTTTTAAATACTAGTTACCTCGAAAAAATATATATATACAAATATATAAAATAAATAAAATCAATAATGTTTAAAACATGTGTAGAAATAAAAGGTTTTTTACTTATATAACCATTGACAACCTACATTATATTATTTCAAACTCATAGATTCATTGAACATATGATATTTTAATGATATCAATGAATCTTAAATGGTATGAACCAATGTCCCCTTTAAATCAATTATAAATGGGGATCACTTCCACCCTCTAAATCCTTTAATTTTATTTTAAAATATCACTAAAAAGGTACCCAATTATCCTCAAAAATATTTCAATTTAATTTTATAAATATTCTAGTAGTTAAATGTTAGTCAAGATTCTTAAATGCTATGGATTTCATTAAGAGGAAGTTTGAGGTATCAATGTAAGTGTTAATTTCCCATTAAATTTTATTCTTTTAATGTATCTTACATACCTACATAATCCATAGTTATATTATTTTCACAATATAATTAGTATACTTGAGTATTTTTATATTAATATAACAAAAGTTATTTATTCCTTTATATCCACTTATAAAAGGAAAAAAACATCAACTATGTTTTTGGAGACTACTGCCTCCATGAAGCGACATCTTCTCTTTTCACCCAATCATCTTTTAATATGTTATAATGATGAAATATAATAATAATTTTCAAAAATAAAATTTAATTATAAATTTTAATATAAAAAATATAATCCAACTTATTTCATGTCATTATTTGGGAAATTAAAATATTAACCATGTGTTGTGCGGACTACAACCAGCATGATGTATTGTTTTTTATTTTTTATCATGATTTTAATTATTTATAAAAAACATAAAATATTTTTATGAAAAATTAAATAATATCATTCTAAATTTTTATACTAATAATATGTCTAAATTTAAAATTTATTACCGATACTGACACATAGAGTTATGGAACATTCATGTTTGGGTGGGACGAACAACTGACGTGAAAAATGCTATAAAACCATATCTGGGTGAATATGTAAACATAATTACTAATACTATAATAATATAATAAGAAAATTATAATTTATTTATAGTAATATTAAGGTTATATTAATTATTTACCAATTAATCAAAATATAATAGTAGGTTTCTAAAATTACTGTAATAAGCAGACACCGATTTAATTTTCACACAAACATAAAAAAATATTAAATATAAAAGAATTATAATATATGGTCCATATTATCCTAAATATATATTAATAAGGTCACTATTTTAATATTTAATAAACATATTATGATTATTTATTATTTTAGGCACATGCACATAAAAAATCAGGAATAATGAATGGGTTTATTTATCTCGTTTTAAAATCGTTTAGACATGCATGCTTTTTTGAACCACATTATCTTAATATGGGGTATATAGTTAGAAATTGGAATTTTTATCATGAATTCTAAATTACTAATGGTATTTTATGTTCAATTTAATTACATCTATATAAATTTATTTTTTATTTAAATTATACTCAAGTATTAATGGTTTCATAACACAAATATAATTTTTTAAGACATACATCTTATTATACACCTTGTTTTCATTAAAATAGTTTATCTTCTACACCATTATTGTTTTTAACATTATACATTAATTATTCAAGTAATTTAATGTTTCATTTGAAATTATATATTTCCATGGGTTCTCATTCAAAATTTTATAGTGTTTTAAGGGTTTTGTTGACTAATTTTCTAATACACTAAGTCATAGTTTTTCTTACAGGATTATACATTGAAGAATTATTTTATTCTTATATTAACCAATTTTATATGGAATATATTATTTTTAGTGGGAAATTTACATATCATCATAAATATACACTTCTTTGATAAAAAAATATAAAATTATAGTATAACATTTGTATGAATATCTCCCATTCCAAATAATGAATATTTTCTTCCATGCCAATATTTTCCTGTACAACAATTATTTCCTCTATCTTTGTAAAATAAAATATGGATTAGTTCATGTGGTGCACTTAATTTTAATCTCAAATTATGAATTGAAATGGGTTAACCAATTAATGATGTGGTTTCCAATAATGGTCTTTCATAATATTAACATTTTTTACATATCAAACTTATAATTCTTATATTAAACTCTACATTTTCACTAAAAAATTATTAATTTTTTGAGACTCCATTGATTGAGATTTATTATAAATTATTTTTTTATATATAGATCAATATATTTTTTCAAAAAATTTGAAAATGAATTTTTTAAAGTATTCAATGATTGTTTTTATTCTATATTCCTCATAAAAAATGAAAAGAAACATAATTTTAAAACATTTTCAAAAGAATTTATTTACAATAATTTTAAATATATTTCCACATGTTTTTATGGATTTAAAATGTAAACTATTTTACAATTATTATATGAAATTTATTTGATAATAATTTCCCCGGAAATGGGTCATTTTTATACTGATTTTAAATTAAAAATTCTTCTCTTATACTAAAATTAGTCTTCATCATCTAGTTGATTATTTACATATGTTTTAATGAAATAGATACATTTAATATTTATATAAAAATTGATTGATCACAACTCAATATTTTTTATTTTATTTTAGCATATAAATCCAATTTTTCATCTAATTCCTTTCCCCTATGAATAATTTATTTTTTATTACTTATAATATTTTTTACCTGGATTTCATGCAACAATTGATATAGATAAATATTTACATAACCATATAACCAATTATCCATATGGGTTAATAACTATATCATTTGTTATAATTGTTGAAGGGTATCTGTATATGTAATGAATACATATGAATGATTTCTTTCTGTGATTACATATAAAAGAGATATAAACCTCACTTTAGATTCATTTGTCTATATCATGTGATCAATTAAATCCATGTTCACTCTATGGATTATTTGTGAAATTAATAATGATTTATTTCAACTGTAAGATGTATGTAATGATGAATGATGGGAGGGGCCATTTATCACACTCCAATGAACTAGATAAAAGTTACAATCTAATGATTTATGTATATGAAGGAAAAATATGGCTCTTAACAATCACGGTTTCATGAATGGGACTCATAATGGTGAGGACAGTTGGATTAATATAATTTTTTCTCCAAAGAATGAATGTAAGTGTGGGAATACTAAATATTATTCTTCTAAATGATCATGTTTTCCCCAAATTCTTATGCTTATTATTAAATATTTTTTAGAAACTCATTTTTTTTGCGGACTCATGTTTCCATGATCTCATTTTTTTACTTCCTATGTTATTCCATAGTATATTAAATGACTCATGTTTTATTATATCATTTTTTTAGAATTTTTTTTTATATTCATATGATCATCTTATCATAATATATTTATTGAGTATTAACCCAAATTATACATAAAAATAGACGTTACTTATTTTAAAATTTTAATCATTAACTGAATGAAATATATAGAAGTTTTCATTTGAATGGGGTATAATGGATGGTCCAACATCTTGAGATTGAGCAGCTTGAGCTCAAGTAAAAGTAGATATAGGTAGGAAATCACCATTTAGATAAGAAGAGTGATCAAATAACTAAGGGTTATTTCTACAAGAGTATTCATTAAGAGATAAATGACTATGTCAACTCTCACTCTCTTTAAGAGTGACATGATATACTTCTTTATAATTTTCTATGGAAAGAACTTTGATTCTGTAAAAATAATGATAAATAGGATTCTCTTGAGAATGATTTTCAATCATTTCTCAAGGATAGGAAGATGAATAAATTATATTCAAAATAACATTAGATGTTTTTGTACTTTCTAGGATATCTGAAATAGGAGTAGATGGATTCTTAGGCACGTCATATTCTTCTTCCCTTGAGATATCTGTAATATTTTTTAATTCTGGATTTTGATAGTTACTATAATAATCTTCATTGTCATAATAAAAACCATTATCATACATATCCGACTCTATATAATTTTTTTCATTATTTATTCAATCTTTATCATTAAAATTTAAAAAGTAAGATAAAATCATATCATATAATGGTTCATTGGGAGGTTATTCGTCAATTGACCATGAGGAATCAATGAATAGAGATCTCACGATCTCAAACATAGGCTTAACATCCATTATTGGATCCATATCATTATAACATTCTAAATAATTTAAATTTTTTCCAAAAAATATAGATCTTGTAACTCTCCTTCTCATAATTTAATTCTCATTCTATATTTTCATGAAACACAAGATCATAATTCTCTTAAGCAGTTTCAAAAGAAGTCCCAAGAATCATGGGAACTTCACGGGGAGATGATACCTATTCACTTATAGGTTCTCTCTCATATAGAACAACATGAATAAGAGATACAACAATTATCAACTCAAAATATCTTCTATAATACTCATCCATATCCATATGAGCTTGATATTTATAATCATCCAAGAATTAGTGAAATAAAAAAATATCATCCCATTCCAAACATGTATCAATGAAATCTATTTTATTAAAATAATGTGTGATTGGATTTAATTTTTCATGAATTATCCCATCATTAGTTATCCATATACTTATCCAAGGATTCCATATAATAATAATCCATTTGTAAGTGGTTTGATTCAAGGACACATGGATAAATTGTTATTTCAAATCTCATATGGACCTGTACTTTATAGTTAAGAAAAAATTTAAAAAAATAGGTATATAAGGTTTTTTATTATTAATTATGTTTTTGTTATCTTTTCCATTTTTTATATAAATAATGATCACAAATTATCTGAATAACTTGAGCCGTTATGTATGAGAAAAAATCTTCATAATATTCAATGTTAACACCTCTCTTCCTTTGGATGATTGTTTGATAGATAAGTTTCAAAAACAGTGTACATTGTTCAAGAAGGTAATATTAAACTTGTATCTGGTTGTTTTTTTCTAATAGTATCTATTCAATCGAATTTCTAATTTCAAAATGGGGATGGATCATAGGGTAAAATCTCTCATTTTTTTTAAACATGACAATATGTGGGACCGTAATAAAATCATCTAAAATAGTCATTTTGAACTCAAACTCTAGAATATTTATATCTATCCAAATCAAATTATTATGATCTCCCATAACAAATACATTATTTAGATAAAAAACATATACCATGAATGATTAAAATTAGTGATTTTC
Source organism: Viscum album (assembly GCA_963277665.1). Classification (NCBI taxonomy): domain Eukaryota; kingdom Viridiplantae; phylum Streptophyta; class Magnoliopsida; order Santalales; family Viscaceae; genus Viscum; species Viscum album. The sequence goes on along the minus strand of OY728155.1, from coordinate 1,609,282,044 downwards.
ATCCTAGGACCAATTCAAACAGTTCTAATGAAGAATTGTTCTCAATACCATGGAATGAATTTTTCAAAACTACTCAACATAAAATCATCATTTATAAACTACTACATGAGAAAGGATATGTATCTTGTAATTCTATGGGGGGGGGGTTTCTCAAATATTCCATTACATTTTTGGATGATTCAGTGAAATTATCATTAGTATATCTCTTTATTTGAACTTATAGTACAAGTATTTAGGACATGAAAATCTAGGTACTCAATGAAAGGTTCAACAAATAGGTCTCCCAAAGAGGGGTTGGATTGGGTTAGAAGGTAGCATAATGATTATGATTCCTACTAGACATTTCAATCATTTTAATATTTTTTATATAGTAATAAATATGAAATAATAATAAGTATTTAATATAATATAAAAACCTATATGACATATTTTAATATAATTAATCTATAAGGATCAATCTATATAATAAAAAAATTATAAATATCAATAATAATTCTATAATATTGATTATAAATAATATAATAATATCTGAAAATGCATTTCAGATAGAATTAGTCACATTTAGTTCATGTTAAATATATTTCATTCTCTCATAATTCTATGTATTTTTTATAATATAATAAATATGAATCATTGTGATAATGAATTCTGGTTTGATATCATCCATTGGAAAATAATCTCTGAAAATGTTTTTCCCAATGTGAATTTTTTTCCCAGGAATGGGATAAATGATTTTTATAAATGTTTATATAACTTTTTTCTCTCAATTTATAGGGTAATTTATTTATAGACATTAGTAGTTAAAAATGTGTGATTCATCTATAGAATCAATGCACATGCTGGTGTGTACTTAGCTTTAGTAGTATATAATTTAATAGAATTATATTTTTCACTGCTCCATGAATCTAAAGACATTCCCAAAGGATGACATGATCATCAGGTGTTATTTATATCTTACATACAACCACCTAATAAATCACATATATAACTAACTAATTTAATTACATGTCCTTTATAGAAAAAAATGTAAAAAAAGCTTCATTATTGAAGTATTTAAAAAAAATTAATAACATTCATATGATATTATTTAGGGTTTTTTTTGAAACTGTGAAAAAATTCCCACACTAATCATAATATTATGCCGACTAAAAGTTATATATAATAAACATCCAATAAGAATTCTATTAGTATATTTATCTACTAACTTTATAGTTTCCTCAATTCATATATTATATATTGTACTAATGAGAGTATGACTTCATTTTTCATCAATGAAAAAACATTTTAATAGAACATTTGTGTAATTTATTTGAATTAAAACAATAATTTTTGTCCAAATTTTTGAAATCCATGAATTTATTTTTACTCACCCATTAATCATTTCTCAAATTCATTTGGAATCATTTTTTAAAAATTAATACACAATGAGATTTTGGTGATCTAAATATAATATCATCGGTTTATATTTGATCTAGTAAAACATACTTCATGATTCATTTAATAAATAAGGTAGGGTCAAAACACATTTTGTAAAACCATTTTAAATTACCAAAGTGTAGATCTTATCAAACTAATCTCTATGAGCAATTTTTATACTATAAAAATAATTTTTTAATTTATAATATTGATTTTAAAATTGATGGTCTAGAAATCCAAGAGATAATTTTCCAAATTTTTCATCAATAATATATCCATTTATAAATACACAATTAACATGCATTTCATTTTGATATATCCATTTTTTGAAGTATTATTTTCAAATTTTAGATAATAATAATCAGCACACGATTTTAGGACGGTAATCATACTATTTTTTAACCCATCCATATATAAATCACTAGAAATAGGGACAGATTTGGAGTTACAAATTTGATAATGTCTAATAATTTTTTCTCTTTTAATTCCACCAAAAGTAACATCCCTATCACCCACCTTTATAATGTTTTTAATGATATAATATTATACATACATATGTATCTATCGTCCATTATACAGATGCGATATATTTTTGTTGGATTTATTTAATAATTTCTCTTAAAATTAATTAATTACACATAGATTTGGGTACCAAAATATGTTTTCATACAAACAAATAAGAAATAAAATATTTTAGTATAAAAATTATATTTAAAGTCATATTATTAATATGTATATTAGTTTAATAGTTAAATATAACATCTTTTCTATAATTCATTGAAAGATTTCCCAAACTATTAGTAATTATAGAACCTAAATCTATTTTTATATAAATTTGAAGAAAATAGTTTTTTATTATTTTGTTTTTTTCTTGGTAAATAAAAAAACAAAAACTTGATTTAGGAATATCCTGACTTCCTAGAAAAATTTAAGAAAATTTCATCTAGAAAACAATCATTGTCCATTTTTTTTCTATTTTTAGTATAACATTATATCATAATAATTATCATTAGTTTCTATTTCAATGAAAATATAATAATTTTATATTGCACATAACACATAGACCCTTTTCTAATTTTTTTATTTTTCTTTTTCCTCATTCATGGAATTATTAATGATTACACAATATTATATTAATTTCTCATTAGAAATTTCAGAATTATTACATATATGAGATGAAATAGATTCTACCTGAAGGGAAGTACCCTTAAAGCATATATTTCATTTTTTTTATTCATGTCTTCATATTTTGTATCTATGTCACTGGAAAAATCAATATACTCCCACCAAGTAGCATTCAATTCCCTTTGTAATATTTTCCCGTTATATATATATATATATATATATATATATATTAGTATTTGAGCATTATATAGTCATCATATATGTTTTTTTATTTTTCACACAATTTATGTGATCTCATTAGACGCGTCATCTATTTTTCATTATATCAACCAATCACCTTTCAATCGATATTTTATTGTATAGTTATACTTCATAAAAATTTATTTCGTTTTTAGAACCTAGTGAACCTTATGGTAGTATGAGCCATTTTGGTATCACATTCATTATTATCTTTATCTCCTCTTGTATTGTCATCTTTAATAACTTTTTTATTTTGGTGGTCAAACATTAAATGTAATATATTTCTTCGTTGGTTCAACATTCTACCTATTATCCTTTATCAATTTATTGTAAATCATTATCACCCCAATTAATTATTTTACCATAAATTTTTTAATTTTCTATTAATCTCTTATAGTAATAGTATTACCTATCAATTTATCATGTTGGACTTTTTAGTTTCTCATAAGTTTAGATTTTTCATTCATCCATTTTCAAGAGTGTTCATATTGATTATGATCTAATTGAACCCTAAGATACATACTGGATATAAATTAATTATTATTTATTTTTTAAGTGTTGTTCTTAAGAATATATGAATTTAATCAATTTTCATTCACATTGATGTTCCTTTATAAGATACAGAGTTTGTAACCTATATATCATAAGATATTCCACATGAAGATATTCATTAAATCTATCTTGCCAGAAATCATAAAATAAATCATTCATAGCTTTCCAATTTTTATCATAAGAATATTTAATTGTATCATTCCATTATTTTATAACTATTTCATGTTTCTTAAATTTATACTTAATATATCAACAAATATTGAAAAACACTATCTCAAGATGAATTTTCTTTTTGATATTTCAATTAGAGTAATTTTTCCTATCAAAATATTAAGGTATATTTGTTTCATACCTTCATACATAGCTTCCATAAGATCTGATTAGAACATAAAAATGTATTGTTGGTAAAATAATTTGATCTAAATAAAATGTATAAGGGAAATAAAAACATTTTATTTCAAATTTTAGTTAGAGTGGAAAACTCAATAATGTGGTTATTATTTTTTCCAATTAAAAATTATATTTAAATAACATTTAAAAAACATTTTACCTGAATTTTTGAAATCAATACCATTTAACAAAAAATTTAGAATTATAAAATTTGATCTGTTGTAATCCTTCCTAGAAGATCGATCAAAACTAAATTAAAATATGATTAAATCTCTATAAAATATATAACATGTTTATTAACATTAAACACAATCAATATAACAGAAATTGAATTTAATAATAAATTTATTTTTTTGTTATATATTTTATAAAATTAAAAATATATATTTTTAATTATAATTTAATAAATAATAATAATAAAACAAAATTTAAGTAATATTGGATGTTTAGTCTCAAGAAAAGTACAAGTTATTTTCACCAATAAATCACCCATTTCCGAGTAGATGATTTTAAATAAACTGATCCACATACACTATTGGAGATTTCAAAATAGTACAAGTGATTTTGTTGGAAACAAAACACCTCTTCCACTATTCTATATGGGAGTATAAATAGATAAAAACAACAAATATGTAGTATAGGATGCACAACATCATCCACAGTTATTCATTTTAGAACAAATTTTGTAATAAGGTGGAGTCTAAAAATCTCTATTAATACATATGATTGGGTGCTGATTGATATACAAGATACACTACAAAATACTCAAAATTAAAATAAAATAGCTTAAGTGAAAGGAAATAAATTAATGAAGTAATGTACGTTGATCATTTGTTATGTGGGAGATTCTACATGTATCAATGTCATCATTATATTTTTAATTTATTCATAAGGAAATAAAGTTCATATTTTTTGTATTTTTGATGTTCATTTGAGAATAGTGACTCATAGACATTCAAAACAGATCATAGGATCATCGTTTTAAATTTGTGTAAAAATTGAATATATCAATGTGCATCTTAATCACAGAGTTTTTATTTTATTATATTAAAGGTATAATATTTAATTGTACATATCCATTTAAAAAAATCATTTAACATCATCATACATTAGATGTGAATCTAGTATTTTAATATTCTTCTAGTAGGCTTTTATTTATACATATAATATTGGTTAGATTGATATATCTAAAATTTTAAAAATATAATACTTACCTTTAGATATGATTGTTTTTAAATTTATGACATCAAAATCAATGGTCTCATAAATGCATTTTCAAATCAATGATAGAATGTATGTTTAATACCTTAAACATACATCCAGAAATTTTATCTTATAATCAATAAAATTATACTTATATTCAACCACCATTCACTTGTTTTTGACTGATACATTTTCAAATTGATAATAATTACCATTATTTTGTTATTAGTTCATGCGTTCAACTTTTGAGTTCATATTTTACAAATGGTTACTATCATTTGGCCTTACAGTGACATTTTTTATAGTGTAGTCTCTCTAATTGGTCATATTATTGATCCAAGTGTTTTTAATGAGACATTTATGGTTAATTAGTTAGGCGGGTGGTCAATCCATTCCTTTTTGAAATAATATTGACTGTAGCGATCACATAAATAGTATATGTGGTCACAATATACTTTGTATTATGGTATACTGAGTTATTTTTCATTCTTTTTCCATGGTCAATACGATGTTGATACAGTTGGTGAATGTGTTGTGTGGCTAATTCTATACATAGATAAATTTTTATTATTCTATAAAATGTAATATCATTCACAAAATATAAAATATATTATATTTAACATAACAATGATTTGTTATTATAAAAATGAGGATTTATTGGACTAAACTGATATTCACTACTAAATCAAGATTCATGAAGGGGATAATATTCCTTGGGATCATCTTCCCATTCATTATAAATATCATAACCTTCTACCACGGAGAAATTTAATGGAATTCCTTCTCACTAAAAAAAAATTATGGATCACATTTATGATTATCAGTATAGCTTTTATATAGATTTTAATCTTCCATGATGTTCTATTTATGGGATATCCTATTCATTTACATTTCCCTCAACTATCTTATGTTTAAATATCTTTTATTCTCTATCATTATCCCAACATGTGATAATTGTTTACTTATCTCAATATAGGGATACATTAGAAGAAATCTAAATTCTCATGTAAAATGTATTATTGTAAAAAAAATTACAAGAGGGAGATATTGTTCCCAACCACATTTTTTATATATCGAAAATTATATTTTCATATTCTTCAAACTTTTATGGGTTCTCCCAAACTGACCATCTGTATATTGATGATAAGAAGTGCTAAAACACAACTCGTTATTACAAATCTTACTGATCACATCTCTTGAACATTGAGGTAAAACTCATATCTCGATCAGATACAATAAAATATTATTCTCTATGATACCTTACCAATTTCATAATTTATATCTAGGAAAGGTGATCAAGTTTGAAATCATCTCCAATTGTAATGAAATGAGATGACATTATATGGAAATCGACATCGACCAAAATAACCATATATCGTTTACATATCTTGGGAGTCCAATGATGAAATACATTATGGTGATTTCCTATTTATATACTGATATGGGTAATGGTTTTAACATCTCCATGGATTTATGACACACATACAATATTTTTCCATATTAAGGGATGAGATACATACTCTACTGTAACCCCTTTCATGTTATCCCACTTTAAAGAATCCATAAGGTATCTGCACATATTCTTACATCTAGGATGAATATAAAAGGATGTTCTATGAGCTTCATCCAATATATCCTTCTTCAATTCTATTAAAAAAGGTACACTAACTCTATTCTATAACAGTATTATTTTAACACAATGCATGATAAAATCAGAATCATTTATCACATTCTTTAGGAGATCTAAATCTACCTTTTAGTCCTCTATAATTGTCACAATGATTGATGGTTTAACCATCATTTATGAAAGAAAGTTTTTATTCCCATCCCTTCAGAATTCCATGTTATTTATTTTGAATTTCCAAAATATTTGATATTTTTTGATAAATATAAAAAATAATCTTGAAATAACCATTTCACTAAAATAATAAACAACCTTATTTAATTTCTAAGGGTGGTAATGTATTGATTTATCATAGTCATTAATCAACTCCAACCATATTCTCTATGGAATAATAAATTATATCAAGGTTAATATATGCTATAAACATTAATGATTAGTATATATGTTATTCTATTATCTAGAAATATAATACGTTTATATATTTATTGAATTAATTACCAAAAAAATATATGTCATGGTTTGGGTAAATATATATCTGAAAATTTATTTAATGAAATTCATATGTCATTACCATGTTATTCTATAGAAGTGCAAATCAAAATACCTTTGTAGATGTTTTAACGTATATCAAACCCATTTTCCACTATAGGGGTTCTAGAGTGAAAGTAAACTGAATGAAATTATCCCAATCTCCTTGAAATTTGCATCAAAGTATTCTATATAATGAATCTTGACTCACATCCATACTGACATTGTGAGTTTATTACATAGCTATGAAAAATTATTCAAAAATATTCGATAATATCCATACAATCCATGAAACTATATATCTAAATCATAGTGGTTACTATCAACCAATGTTAAATGACTTCCATCTTAGAAGGATTTACTTATATACCCTCAATTTTGATCAAATTTACAAGACTAATGCTTTATGTAACCGAATAGATACATTCAAATATTATCATATAGTATCTACTTCCAAAGGATCCACAGTAAAATTCGAAAATGTTTTGTACGATCTTCCTTTATCTTGGATAATATAAAAGTATATTTTATAATGAATACCAAAAATTGAATAAGGTAATACCAAAATAATGTATTCATTAAATTGAACAATACATCAGAGGAATTTTTATGTTCAAATACTATCACTATAAATCCATTTTGTTAATACATCATACGAAATCATTCATAGATATGTATTCACTTCCCACCCTTATTTGATATTGTCTAGAAAAATAATAAAAGTATTACACTTATTAAAATTGATCAATAAATATTCCATATAAGGTAGTTCATAATTATTATTGATCATGATAGTTGTATATTATTTAAAACAATAAATAATGATATTGAGTCATATTTATTATTAAAAATTAATAGGTTCACTGCCATGGTGATGCACATATCCTAATGAATCCATTGTCATGATACTCTGTGAGTTGCTTCTTTTATTCATGTAACTCTATCATCTCTATTCTATACAGTGTATTGGAAGTAGGTGTATCAACAAGAATGAGTTCTATAAAAAAACCCAACATCTATATTTAGAGGAAGACAAGGACACTATTATGGTATGCAATTAGCATACTCCCACACAATATTAATATATTGAATGTTGATTTCCCTAGTCACTAGAGGTAAATACCCCTTTTGGAATAAGAATAATGACCAAAAAGTGGAATTAATTACATTTATAAGTTCATATTCATCTTCAAACTGATAAATGACTATAAGATGATTTGAAAGGTCAAATTCAACTTCATTATTCTAGAATATAATTTTGATGCTATGTGGAGAGTGTTATTCAATGATTAATACCACATAAGATTATAGTAATGGAAGAATAATAAGATATTTATAAGGAATAATTATATAATCATTAATAATAAATATATAACATTGGATTTGGGTATAATTTTTCATTAACCATCATGATACACTTTAATGATTTGCATAGCATAGAACCACCCCCATTCTGGGAGTTATCCAATGGATTAGGGAAATTACATGGATAATTCTTATGTTTTCTATACATTGGTCATTTAACTATAACTGCTACATTCAGATGTATTTTCTTTCCCAAAATTTTGCACCACACTTCCTGTTAAAAGTATTTATTTTAGGCCCTTATTTTCAAAAAATAATATGTAAAGACATAATCCCTTGTTGCCGATAGTCTATGGTTATATTATTTTATAGGAACTAGATATAAGTAGTCATATCTTAATGGAAGGAATAATTAAGTTGTATTGAAGAACATTGTATAACCATTATTCCCATTTTATATTCTTAATAAAAAGAAAAACATAATGATATTTAATATTCTACGACCATAATTTAATTCAATGATTCCTTCTTCATATCCTAGGGAAAGGAAATAAAATTATGGTGAGGTAATATTCTCAGAAATAGTTACATTCATTTTATTTTATCAAGAGTAACTGACACACGCCTATCGTAGGGTGTGGAAAAAGAAAATTATTTTCCTAAGCCATGATAGTGGCAGACCAAGGTCATCCCACTTGAGGTGCATTGTAATTAGCTCAATCAGTTGTTCTAGTCTAAATATCTTAATTCATTTATTTCTTTCAATAATTATTGTAAAGTTTTTTTTAGGATTTAATATAACATTAAAATAAAATAATTAAATGAAAATATTAAATATAAATGTAGATGGAGATGAAAAAAGAATGAAATTATAGAAGAATGTTCTTTGTCCTAGGGTTAGACATCCAGGGTTTTTCATTATTTATTTACTATTGAAGTTAAATTTGATAATTATTTCTATGAATCCTTATTAATGAAGTACTTTTCATTAATTTAATGAGTTTGGGATTTTAGCATGCCTCTAGCATACCGAACCACACCTTCTCCAATAGTCAAATAAGAGATCACCTCGATCGAGAATGTTATTCCTAAAATACCTGCTCCACCATAAGCTATTTAATTCCTTATGAAACCCCCAAATTCACCGTATGAATGGTTTTTCGATGAAAAGGGAGTGAAAGATTAAAATAAAGGAAAAGAAATTAATTTTGGAAATATTGTTGTGGCGGATGACTGCCACACCCTGCTATATTCCTACCTCCACCACAAATATATTTATAATTTTTTTAATTAAATAACAATAATAAATAACACCTTGAATCCACCCCTAAGGCCTAGATTTAGGGTATTCATTTTCCATTGCAAAGTGAGAATATATCACGATCGAAATGGGGGGAGAGAGAAGGATAATTTGAGCTTCAAGATAAAGAAAGATGGAAGAAGAAATATGAATAAAATTAATAAAAAATTATTACCTTACATGTAAAATAAAACAAAAAAAATAAAATAAAGAAATAAAATTCTTATATTCCTCTAGGCCACCTCTCCTTGGTGCCCCATATTGTGTGGGGATATGAAAGAATGATTTCAGAGGTGGGAGTGACTATCCATTTATACAAATAATTTCCCCCCAAAAAGTGGGAATGTATAATCCTCAATTAATGATACAATCACGAATTGATCCTTTAATAAATGTTTTTTACAATTTCCATGGAAATGCACCCTCAATTTTAGTGGATTTGGACACTTTTTGAGGGAGTTATGTCCTTTTTACTCCATGAATTTATTCTGTCCTGACAGACTCTATACATTTAACATATCATGTTTTAATAACCATGGAAAATTTCTCTTCATGAATTTATGCATTCATGAATCTTTATTATAATTTTATTTTGTAAACTCCCTCCATATTTTTGTGTAATTGGGAACCTTTTATAAGAGTTATTAATTTTGTATTGGCAGTTTGTTTTTATGGATCAAATTTCTGGGAAGATTCATTCAATTGAGTTCATTCCAAATCTAGATTATTGGATTCCAGTTATCAACTATGTTAATGGGTGAACAATAAATTGATACCCCTTTTATATCCAGCATGAATCAACATAATTGTAGTTGTGTAGGTCGAGATTTTCTTTCATCAATATATTGGGGTCCACGTTGTATGCCTGAAAAATTCATTAATTTTATTGATTTTTTAATTCCTCTAGATGCTTGGATCCCCCCGATTCAAAAGGAGAAAGGCGAAATAATTTAATCAATGATTCAAAAAAAAGAATAATTCAATTTGGAACTGTTTTAAAAAAAATAACATATACCCTTGAAGTAAAAAACTGTCAAAAATATAGAATTAAACATTTTTCACAAATTTTCTCATTACACATCATAAATCCAAAATTGATCAATAAAAGTTCAATTGATAATTTTTTATCATCAAAACAATTGAAAGTCATACTAAAATGTGGAAAATATTTTATCTTCCACTAAATAGGGATAAATAAACATATAAATTTAAATAACTAATTTTTTCATTTAATCAATAGCATGGTCATAATGAATAATACAAAAGGAATAAATTAGGATCAAATAATACACTATGAAAGGTCATATAAGCTTCAAAATTAAGAATGTATTTCCTAAAAATTCAAATATATACAATGAAATAAGTAATTTATTTTGTAATAATGGAATACATAATATTGGGCCTCATTGACACACATTTAAGGCCTTGTAACAAGGCATCATTCTTAAACATGTATGGAAATGCTAAATACCCATAATATTTTGTCTCATGAGTTGCAGAGATTCATATAAGGTTATCTATAAATATTCCCCACTAATAACTAAATATTTCATGTACCTTAATTATATTAATAAAATAATACAACATAATCATCATGCTATAACAATAAAAATACTACATATATAAAGAACTAGCATATGGAATATCCATACATTCCCAAGTCAAACTGGTTATAATATATATAGGGAAATTATTTGGATTTTTTAATTAAAAAAATTTCAATTTAACATATTTGAACAAAGTGGTTGTTATTTATAATGAATTCAAATGACATAAAATTTTCATTCAAATCAATCTTGAGGAAAATAACCATTTACTTTGAAAATAATTTTTTTTTAAAATCTATAATACTATGAAACATATTTTTTTTAAAAGAACCATGGTTAAAAATATTTTATTCATCAAAGTATTGCTTTTTCATTATATTTGTAAATTTTTTCCATATCGAGTAAGTAAAAACAAGGAATTCTTTTATATTTTTGGGAAAAAGAAAAACTATAACACCTTCAAAAAATGGAAACAAAATTAGTTTGATTTTTTTTATTGAAATTGAAAAATTAGAAAGTATGATTTTAAAAAATTATATTATAATATGAAAAAAACGTTAATACCTTTTATGTAAAAATTCGTTATGAAATAAATATTTTCTCAGCTGAAAGAAAGAAAAATATCAGTTTTCCTTAAAAATATTTTTTTAGTATCTTTGATACTATTGTGTAGATAGTGAAATGAAATAACATAAATTCTAAACATAACAATAGGATATGATAATAGGTTTCATATAAGATATAAGGATTATACAAATCCCCAACTATAAACTAAAACATAAAGAGTGGAAAATAATGACAAGATTGTGAAATAAACCATTACCTCAAGCCGGAAGTGTTTCAAAAGAAATATAAACTCTTATATAAATAATTTAAATTCCTTATAATTATATAAAAAATTATTTAAAAACTTATAATAATACATATGATAAACATTAAACATTAAAACACCCAATTATTAATAATTCATTTAAATTCATTGTTCCCTGGATTTAATCGTTTCTTTTTTCATGGAAGTTTTGGTTTGGTTGTTATGATCCTTTTATTTTGATCATTTTTGAATAATATAATGAATTATATATATTAAATAATTGTCATATATATTAATTATATTCATATTTATAATTATTCATGATATTTAGAGAATAAATAAATACATTTCACTGGTCATGGAAATGGTAGGCCGTAGGTACACATGAACGTTGTCTCAACTTTTTAATAGATGAAACTAATAATTTAAAAACTAACTCGACATTCAAAATAATTATTTTATATTAGATGATATATATATTCATTAAATAAATCTATATTTCCATCCATGTAATGTGTAAATGAAAAAACAATCCCACTACTTCATGGAGGTTGTAGTCCACACGCACACATGAGCGATGTTATCATTTTAAAAAAATGATGGAAATATAAGTATATATATGATATATTATTTTTATAGAAACATATTTGTTTCATAAATATCATATTTATTATTTACTTCTATCTTTATTAGCATCCAATTAAAATGGTTGTGACAAACAAATTACACCGCTACCTGGAGACTGTAAATTTAACGTACCCAAAATGATATTTTTACTTTTCGTGGGATATAAATGATGTGGAAAATTAATTTCCGTTAATTATAATAACAATTTTTTATATTAGTTATTATTTATTTATTATTTTATGATGGTTATATTATATTTTGAGTATATAGATAAAGAAATAAACTTCAAAAAGTCGGTAAATACTATTTCTTCTTCATTGGTAGTCTTCCCATAGATCCCTTATTAATGGCCCTTGAAATTATATTGTTGAATTGAAACACCAAAAATTAATTTCCATATATGTTTACAGGATGCTTTTTTATATTTTTAGCTACCTTGGTTTCTCATTACGTTTTAAAGAAAAGGCAAAGGGGGTTTCCTTTTACAATTGAAGGGTAGTACACTCTTGGAACTAAAAACAATTATTACAATAACATAAATTAATTTTAAAGTAAAATGAATAAATTTTGATATATTTATAATATAAAATATTTTTTAGTCAAAATGCTTTATTAAAATAATTTTTTTTTCAACTTTTGGATATTATTCTGTCATTATCTTTTAGTAGTAACCACTATTGTACCTTTTTAAAATTAGAATTAGAAGAATGTTTTTTAATATTTAAGGGTATAAAAAGTTACTATAAAGGAAAATTATCCCATAAATGTACCATGGATTATATTTCAAATAGTGACACATTTAATTGGTTGAATATATTCTTTTTATTAATTTTATATAATTTAATAACAAATATTTATTATACTATATTACTAATTACATTTTTTGAAGTACATGACATATTATAATATAATGTATCTGACTCATGTTAAATGTTAAAAAATATATTAGATTAGTTTACAAGGATTATAAGCTCAAAATTGAATGATTAAATCAAAATTATATAATTCTATATCTTATTTTAAACCAAATATTTTGGTTTAACCCCTTTTATAATCCTTTTTTAACCATAACTGTGGTAAGTATTATTTCAATATTAATAGGTTATAGTTTTATAGATAATCTAATAATTAGCTCAAAAATATCCATTTTATATAAATTTTTACTATTTCACATATTAATTATCCTATTTCTAAATTTTTATGATTTTTATGTTGTTTTTAAAATATAATTAATATCATTTTTAGGATATTCATTTAATACAACTTTAAATATGTCAATAAAAATAATGAATAAAAATAGAAACATTTCACATGTCATTTATATGTTAAATATTTTAAAAAAATCTTTGTGGTACTATAATTCATCCAAACAATATTAATTTAGAGTTTTTTGACACATTTACATTAGTTTTCTACTACTTTCACAAATACTTTGAATATTTTTTGTAAGAATTTGAAGTAATTATTTCATTACTAAAATTAAAAAATAAATTAATATAATAAAATTAGTTAATTCATATTTAAAATTAATATTTATAAAAGAAAAGTTCCTCCTTTTTTTCTTATATAAATGGTCATTGATATTAATGTTATTAGAGTGACCTATTGAATTTTATTTACATAAAATAATATAATTGTCATAATAAAGGAAAAATGGCACCAAAATACAATATATTAAAATTTGGTGGGTATCATTTCTAATTGTTCTAAAATATTAAAATTAAAGTATGATTGGTTGATTTTAATAAATTAATTCATTGGTTTAACCTTATTTCACTCATTATAGCCTTACTAACGTGACAACTATTTGCCACTATAACAATTAATAGAGAGCATAAATAAAAGTGAACTGTTTAAAACATTTGGAACTTCTAATTTCAATTTTTTTTATTAATTTTTTAATATTCAATTTCTAAAAGTTGAAAATACTAATTATTAATAAAATTTCATAAAACGTAAGGAAAAATAGTTTTTAGAAACATGGGTTTTTTTCACAAAAAATAACTTTTATAAAAATCATGTATATTTATGATTCAAATGTAAATAAATATATCAAATATATCATAAGTCACTTTAATAAAAAAATCCAATATATAATCGGATTTTCAAAATACATTATTTTATGAATATAAATGCATGTATTTGAAAAATCAGTATTTCTTCCATTCACTAAAAAATTAAACATTTCAATAAATATACCAAAATTTAACCACAAGTTAATTTTGATATTTTAATTTCAAAATAAAATTTACAGAATTAAATTTCTAAAATATGATGAAATATATTATAATTTAATTTTAATAAATCCAATGAAATCATTTTTAAGAAAAATTTACATTTCTAGAATAAACAACATCACTAAAAATTATGTTTTTATTTCATAATAATTAGTCAATGAATTTTTATTACGTAAAAAAATTATACAAATATTTCATAATTTGGTTACTCATATTCATAACAACAAATTTAATGGCCAGGTTACATTAAATTAATTATATTTTTTTTAATATATCTCAATTCTATTAATGATCAGTTTTTCATATTAAGACAGCCATAAAGCTTACTTTTTATATAAACTAATATGGGTTAGTGTTACTTTGTCTTACACCAATTTTTATAAATTGTTTCAAAAAAACATATCATATTCATCAATGGTTCTATACTTGAAAATACCTTTATTGAAACCCCACATTGTAAAGAGGGATAAAAAAACCTCTTATAAAAACAAGATGTGGTAAGGAGAATGTTTATCTAAAATAACACTTATTTCAGGTCTTAAACAAGTAGAAAATTGGTTGTATGTTAAAATTTATAGATATAATAGAGAACTTCTATCCAATGACTAATTAGGAGTGATAAAGAATATGGTCTTGAAAATTTTAACAACTATAAAATTGTAAATCAATGAGTAGTGAAAATGATTATTTACTCATCAAAAATGAATGTGATAGAATAAAATTATTTTTAAGGATCCATTTCATATAGATTATGAATTTATTTACCATCTACTCTAATAATATAAGTAAATATACTTACATGATAATTAAAATTTCTTCTTTTAATTAATATCCATGATGATATAATATGTTTCTACAAATGGTGAGTATTTTAGATAGTCTCTTCACGTCTAAAGCACAAAAATAAACTTATAATAAATCACATTATCAAAAAAGTATTATATTCTCTTTCTATTAACATTAAATATAATAATAATAAAATGGTAACCAAAATGTATGATAATATCCAAAATTATAAACCATTTTATAAATAAATATTACATTAATATTCAAAACTAAACAATAAAATCAAAGGTTTAACATATACAATTCCATAGAATTATATCCCATATAAACTTGATAACAACAACATTAATGAATGTTTTACCCTAAATGTTTTTCTTATATCATTTTTCATTGATCTCCAAAAAACATAATATCGTTATTCCTAAATAATTATTTATGTAAAACCTACTGGTTATATATACCACAACAAAATATTATCTCCAAAATTAACATTAAACTCTTAAAAATAAAAACAAATAAATATTGAATCATGTAATATACTTCCTAAAATAAATATATTCTTTATAAATCAAGTCAGTTAGGTAAAAATATTTCACATTAACTAGGACATCATTTTTGTCAGTTTTAAGCACTGTAAATTTGTTTTCACACAGTTGTGGGTTCAAGCCCTCTGACCATGATGTATGTGACAGGTTGTCAACTAGCCTATAGTATGTCCTTTTTATAAAAAAATATTAATATAATTACTACAATTATCAAAACAATGTGATATATATCTCAAATAAATGATAAAAAAATCACTTTTAACCACCATGGATTCCAATATAAAATATCTGTTTTCAAAAAATAAAAAAATCATAATTTATCAATATTAACTTAACATAAATGATCATAATAACTCAAAATGTAATCAATAATGTTACATTTATTTCCATAGAATATAAAATAATTTTTCCTTAATTAAAATTATCACTACAATATATCCTAATCTAATGGGTTGTATTCAATAAATGCCTCTAAAAGTTTCATTTTTCTTGATGAACCCCTATCAATAAAAACCTAAAAGGGTTATTTATTCTATTAAACATACTGTCAAACATGTACTCATCAACCCAAAAAAACAATAGATTTATCCTTTATGACTATGGAATATTATAGGTTTTCATAGTTTCTATCCCCTTATTATGTGTAATGCTCCATTGTGAAAATTTGTATTAACCCATGCATAACCCCAAGGAGTCCCAAACTAGGTTCATAGTAAATTAAAACTCACCATGTACCATAATAATAGTAATGAAATACTTAGATAACTCCTTTTGAGGATATTGTTAGAGATGGTGTCCTAGAACCAAATGTTCGTACTTTGATTACATGAATATTTAATGTATTTTAATATTAACCATCTTAATAAATAATTTTCATTGTTATTCATCACTATAATTTTATAATGTCCAATAGTATTTTTCACATTAATAAAGTCCTAGTAGTTCACTGATATGATGAGAAACATGATGTTTTATAAAAATATTCTTATATATAGTTCTATGATTGGATGATATAATATTATGGTACATAAAGTATACAGACCATCATGTGATAGTACTCATTAGAAGATGAGATTTCCTCCCATGAATTTCACACTTGGTAATCTCTGTGATTGGAGATTATGAGAACTGACCGGCTAGTAAGAATTCTGCAGGTTTTGGTGTCATTGAATATTCCCATATGTGAGCTTGTGTAATGGTCCTTATAAATTTAGATTATCATTAATATGTGTCATGAATTGAACACATATATTGTTTGAGAAAAACTATCACAACATTTGTTGTTGGGAAGTAGGGTACATTGGGTGAATCATGAATGACATGTTATTAATGGATAAGTCAATGAAGGTTTAGTCCATTAAATTTAGGGATGTTTATATCTCATCCCTCTAATCGAAAAAAGAACTATTTAACATAAATCCATGGCCATGGTTAACATCGAGTTTTTTTAGGTATTCAAAGAATGGTGTATCAAACATATAAGTTAATGATAATATCATGAAACCTACTAGATGATATATTCATACAATGGGACTATATAACACAATGATGGTTCATATTTGGATGTCATCATTGTAACTTTATGTTCTTTCTCTTGGTTTACTTGACCAGTTCATTTATATTAATATTTGACTTTACGTAAGCCCGCCTAATTCCAATGATAAAGGATCCTAGAGGGTGACACACTAAGTGTTTCTGGTGGTCTCGACTAAATTCTATTTTAATTTAATTACTGGAATACATATTATACTCAACACTAAGGAATAATTTTATTCATGTTTGAATTATTTCCTAAAATAAATAAATATTTAATCACAAGATTTTAAATAAAATATATTTATTTATATTATAGAACATTTAATAAATATTTATATTCTAATTTTTGAATAAAAATAATTTTTTATGATAACAAAATATTTTATTTTGGTGGTCAATAAATGTAATTAGAGTTCAAATGGACCAAGACTCTATCCATTGATAAAATAATTATTTAAAAGTCGATAAAAAATGGTTATCTAGTTGGCACAAGAAGTAATAATAGTACTTTTATCATTATGTGGAATAGGATTTCAATTATGGATTCATGTTTTTCGAGTTGGCGAACGACAATTAATATTGTTATTATTGTTATTTTGAGTCATGGGTTTTATCTAATAATTAGAATTGAATTTAATTGTTATTTTGAAAATAAATATTATAATTGAAACCCCATGTTGATTAATAGGTTGTAACGTCTACTATTCCAAACCCCAATGAATTGTGAATTTATGAGCCGAACATTTTCTCTCTAGACTCTTCTCATCTCTCCATGTCAAGAATGAGATATTTTATTAATGTCTAATGAATGAGAAATCAATAATGATCAAAGCAAGACATTCGCTTCACCGTGCCAGCACTCAAAGAATCAGTGGCATTGTTCAGAGAACATTGGAAAACATGTGGATCACCACTAGAGGGAATATAATTTGGATCCTCGTGAGTGAAAAATTACAATCCGGATGGTTCATTCTGAATGATCAACGATCATAAATGAAGAAAGTACCCAAAATCTAGGAATTTAACTTCTTCACATGTTAAATAAATTAATTATAAACATGATGTGTAGGATCCTCACTCAAGGTTTCGGTTTTTTCATTCATTGTCTAAATTATTGACTTAAATATTTAGATACCATAATTCATCATCGTATTGATCACGGATTGGTCATTGATTAAGGAAAAAGAACTGTTGGGCCCCACCCAATGTGGCTCTTCTGTTGCGCCAAGATCCTACAATTGGTATCATGGAAGGATCGTCATCATTAGTAATTATTTAAATAATTATTTAATGATTTACATTTTAAGAATTTATATTGTCAATTCAGGTTTTATCGTTCTTGTAATTTTACTGTATTGATATGTTATTCATAATTTATTTTATCATTGATCTAATAGAAATGAATAATTTTTTGATTAAAATTAAATAGAGGATCTCATTAGGAGGAGCCAATGATTTAGTCCAGGTTACATGATAGTACATATAGTGTATTTGAAGTTACATTCCATGTAATATGGCATACATACCATGTAATAAAGATTACACACTGTGTGGTGGTGTTTAGTACGTTCCATGTAGTCATAACTACATTCCATTTACATTAACAAATTACTCAGAATTAAAATATTAATGCTTGTGTAAATTTTATAATTCCATATCATGTAGATTCGAATGAGTTTTCATCATGTTACCATAACGGTTATGGATAAGAATCATAGGAAAATTCAAAAAAAGTATTATTATTAAATGATTGATTAATTAAAGATAATAATTACTTGATTAAGGTGTGATTTATCTTAATAATATTGATTAAATAATTGAATTCATTTTTCATTAAAATTTTAATTAATTGCATGAATATGAATGATCATAAGCTAGACCATACCTTTTTATGTGATTGGTTTCATTTTAATTTGTTTTAAATTAAATTATTGGAATTCATTCCATATCTCCTCGTTAATATTTAGGGCATGTGTTCCCATGGTTCCCATTTTGTATACCCATTTTTTACCCATCAATTGCTTGTGAGCTACAAATCATATATAAGGGATGGAGCTCCCAATTTTGTGGAGGCATTTCATGTAAAGATTCAAGGTGAAACCAATCCAAGATTATACATAGGTGGACTGGGGGAAATATTTATACAAGAACCATAAATGGTTCAGGGTATTTCTCCACTAGGTCAGTAGTTATTTAATCAACATCCAAATAAAAAAACATTATAATATATCATGATCATGCCCTTTACATTTTTTTATTTGTTTCAGTTCAATGGTTTTTTCATTATTGATGTGTTTTCATGACTACATAATTAATGAATTAACAAGCCTGCATGATAGAACTACAATACACCAGTATTATGAGTAAATATTATCAAGAAATGGTGAATCACTTATTTTAGTTCCATATAATATAAACATGTATGTTATAATGATATTAACGAAGTTTATGCAAAAGTGATAAAAATCCCTCAATGAAATATTAATTCATATTAATCCTTCCCTTACATGATTAAGGGAAATACTCAAAAACAATATTTTTTTGATGAGCCCATGTTGGGAAACATACATTTATATAATAATCTATTATTTATGATTTTGGTTTACTTAATGATTTTACATCAAGAAGATTATCCCTTGCTAGACATTGTGTAAATTTAAAGGAAAGTGATGATGAAATCCAAGTTAGGATTTTATGATTGGGGAGTCTACTCAACGGAATAAGGAGATGAAAGCATGTAGTTTGCGACAACCTACCTACTAAATACCATCATATAGCTTAACCAACCCATATTGGGGTTATTTGTAGGGGAATATGGATCGTTTCCACCAGAATGTCCTAAAAACATGATATTTTGAGTTCAATGCTGAGGGATATTGAGCATTGATATAATGGGGGAGTCTTAATAAAATTAATTTATTTTTTCTCATAAAATTTAATAAATAATTTACTAATAATATGATAATTTAATTTTATAATAAAAATTACTAGACCATTAACCAACCTAACACTGTGATCAATACATGATACAGAAACATCCTCTCCAGATGCCACTTATAGTAATGGTTTAGATGCAATCTGGTTACTCTACACCATGAACGTAAATCTTAGATTCTAGAGTCCTCACTCCCTAATCCACCATACCATGAGATGAGTGATGAAGAGTTCATGGTGTATGAGAAACATATTAACAACACTGTAAGCTTTTAATGTTTGATGTTATCATAAATGTCTCATGAACTCAAGAAGTCTCATCAATGATGGATTCCTATAGCCTGATTGATCTCTTACATGGTATTTTATAAGAGAGAGGAAGATAGTAATGGTTTTAGACCTCCAAGACACTCTTTCATAGTATTCTTTGCTGTGGGTTCAGTATATGGGTCTCATGTAGTCAATCTCATTGGCTAAATTGAGCACCTGGAGGTTCTAGGATTAAGAATCTCTAAATAACGGGGTACCAAAATCATTCTCACATCACTCCCTCGTCATTTATTTAGTTTTTTTTTCTGAATTTCAATATAAACAACATTGATACATCTCTACCAGATCTTCTTATCCTCATTCTCCAAGTGAAAAATGGTGTGAAGAGTGAAAATGATTTTTTACATATAGTGAATAAGAGGAAACAAAATGAGAAGAGTTTTAAGAAAATTGATTCTTCACACCCTTCCAATAAAATGAACATCAATTGTATAGAAGTTAATAAGAAGATGTTTGCTTCGCATGTTGAAATAAGGGCCACTAGAAGAAAAAATTCTCCCACCTAATGAACTAAGGGGATTCTTCAAGTGCGTTTGTTATCGGGTTATATTTTTCTATTTCTACAAATAGGGTATTATATATAATCTACGGTTCTCAAATATGTATCCAAATGTAGGAACCAAAAAGATTCAAGTAAAACTGACTATGCAGAGGTAGATCTATGAGTTTCCAATAGAGCTACAGTTTTTGATGTAGCTATCATGGACTACCACCTCACGATGCTGACTGGGATGAGCTTGGTATTAAAATAATGTTATTATATGCCCTCTATAACTGAAAATATAATTTTTTTGTCCATACTATAAAGATATGGATTTATTTTGATTTTTAGAAATGAATGTTGCAGCCTTTATGAAGATATCATTTGTTTTAGTGAGGCACAGTTATCTAATGGTCGTTATGTGTTGTATTACAAAAACTATGTAATGGGAATTGATAATGAAGCTATTTCACCTGACTCATACCATACCCATATTTGGTATGAACATCTAGGTCATATAAATTAAAAAAACTTAACAATGTTACATTAATAAGGATATTTATATTCAATTGAACAAAAAACACTTGGTGTATGTCACACATGTTTACAATGAGAATGAAAAAAGAACCATTTAGTAGGAATTGTGAAATGTACAACAAGATTCTTGAGTTAGTTAATATTGATATGTGTGGACCATTGAATGTTTATTAAAGGGATGTGTACTCATACTTCATGACTTTTACTGATTGTGTTAGTATATATCGTTATATGTAAATAATTTTGTATAAGATGAATTCTTTGGATACGTTCCATGAATAAAAGAATGAATTTGCGAACCATCATTGTATGAATATTAAGGAACTCCACTCAGAATGAGGTGTATAATATCATAATCCATATTTCATTGATTACTTATGAGATTTTGGGATCCTATTCAAACTAAATCCTCCTTACAATCCCTAGTGGAATGGTGTAAGTGAAAGAAGGAACCAGACCTTGTTGGACAGGGAAATATCGATGATGATTCATGAAATTCTTCTATTATCCTTTTGAGGATATTAATTTTAAATGGTGGAAAACATAGCAAACCAGGTACCAACTTAATCCATAAATGGTATTCCATATGATCTTTGGAGTGGATGAAAATCCATGTTATTGAATTTATATGTGGGGGGTAGCAAAGTGTTTTTTAAGGCCACTTCATTTAAAAAACTCACACCCCAAGACAGAAAGTGTACCATTAAATTATACCCCATGGAAACAAGGGAATGTTATGCATACGAACACTAAAAAAGATTTATAATGGAATGAGAGGTCATATTCCATGAGTGGGATAACATCTCTAAGAGTGATAGTGGGAGAATGATAAACTTCAATGAAGTCGAGGATCAAGGTACACAAGAATTTGTACAGGAGAAGATTCCATAAATCGTTATGGAAGAAAGAACTATTCCTAGGACACCAGTACTAAATAAGAGTATGAGAGAGGTTAGAGAATCAGAATGGTAAGATTTTCTCATTACTGAGGATGATGACTCATTATTAATTTAAAATAATGATCCTATAACCTTCAAGGAAGTAGAAAGTGGCACAGAAGTTTCCTTGTGTCAATAAGCCATGAATTCTAAAATGCATTCCATGTACCAATACCATGTTTGGATTTTGGTTGATCCTCACGAAGATGTAAATACATTAGGTTTCAAGTAGGTATTCCAGAAAAAAATTGGACATGGAAGTATAAGTCAATACTAATATGTCAGAACTGGTTTCAAATGTTTTAAATTATTCCAAGGCATTCATTACAATGAAAACTTTTCACCAGTTGAAATACTAAAATCGATTATAATGATATTGGAAATTTCATATTACCATGACTGTAATATTTCTTAAATATATGTCAAACCTACCCTCTATAATGGGATCCTTAAGGAAGATGTTTATATGACACTACTATAAGGTTTTGTGACTCTAAATGGATTCAATAATCTATGCATGTTGAAAAATTTTATTCTTAGACTAAAATAAGAATACAGGTCATGAACCTTTTGTTTTAATAAATACATTATGGAATTTGGTTTTATGATGAACAAATGTGAGCCTTGTTCCTACAAATAGTTTCGTGAGACTGCATTCATTTTCCTAATAGTATATATTGATGACATATTACTTATTTGAAATGAAATACCAGTCTATCAGTCTATTCATGAATGGTTGAATAAATTATTCTCCTTGCAGGTATTGGGTAAGGTATCATATATTCTAGGGGTCAAAATTTAATGTGCTAGATTAAATAGATTACCATGCCAATGTCAATGTACATACATTGATAGGATTCTGATGAGATTCAATGTTATCCAATTCAAGAGTGGATTGTTTCCAACTTCACATATAATTCATCTATACAAGAAAATGTGTCCCCAGACACGTGGGGAATGAAAGTGAATGGAATTGATTACATAAACATCAATGATTTGGTCAGTCATGTATGTTATGATATGTACTAGGCTATATGTCGCATATGCATTGAGTGTGGTAAAAAGATATCAAGCTGATACACGTGCCCGCTTTTAGGTTGCAGTTTAAACTATCCTTAAGTATTTATGGAATACTAATAATATGTTTCTTGTTTATAGAGGATATGAGGAACTACTCATCATAGGATATGTAGATGATAGCTCTAGACTATTTAGGATGATAGGAAGTCGCAAATGGGATACAACATTACTTATAATGGAGGTGTTGTAAGCAGAAAGGGATCAAATCAATGTATGTTCATAGATTATATAATAGATTTTGAGTCTATTATATCTTTTTAGGTAGCTAAAGAAGTACATTGGATGCAGAACTTCGTCCGTGAACTGGATGTGGTTCCCAGCATAAAATTTCTGATCACACTCTATTATGATAATATTGTAGTTATCTCTCTCAAAAAAGAGCTATGTCACATCGGTGGATGAAGAACATACTTCAGAAGTATCATCTCCTGAGAGTTTTTTCATAGAGAGTTGATGTTTCATTGAGTAGTATTTCCAAGGGAGACAATGTGGTGGAACACTTCACTAAAAACATAGCTCATCTAGATCATGATCACCGTCTGAGTTCTAGAGAACTGAATGTAATAGGCAGTTGGATCTTGTCCAAGTTGGATTTTGTTAGAGTTGGTGTCCTAGAACCAACTATATGTACTTTGATTAAATGAATATTTAATGTATTTAAATATTAATCATCTTATTACATATTTTAGATTTTTTTGCAATACAATAATGTAATAATTTCCATGAATATTTTTCGCATTAATAAGTTCATAGTTGTTCTTTGATATGATGAGAAACTTTAAGTGCTATGACAGTATTCTTAAATATAGTTTTGTGGTTGGATAAAATATTGTGATGGGACACATTGTATACAGATCTTTAGGTGTGAGTACTCATAAGAAGATGATACTTATTCTCATGAATTTTTCCCATGGTAATATATAAGATGGTAGATTATGAGAAAAAACCCCACCAATAGGAATTTTTCATGTTTTGGTGTCATCAAATTTTATTATCTATGAGAGTGTATAATGATCCTTAGACTTTAAGATAATCATTAAAACATGACATCACTAGTGTCCGTATATTATATAACCAAAATTAGCATACCTTATATTTTTAGGATGTTGGGTATGTTGGGTACATCACAAATGACATGTTATTAAGGGATAATTAGATTAAGGATTTTTCCCTTCCATATATGGAAGATGACGTCTTAGCCCTTTAATTAAAATAAAAATGTCAGCCAAAATTCTCTGGACATGCTGTAACGATGAGATTATTTCATATAGTTGAAGAATGACATATCATGCATATAGGTTAATGGAACTATCATGAATCCTTTTGGATGTGATATTGAGATAAAGAGATTAAATTAACTAGTGTGTATTTTTCGGTGGATGTCGTAATTGTGAATTTAATTTCTTTTTCATGGGGGGTTTGACTCATTACTACACATTAATCTTAGACGATATGAAATCCCTCCTAATCCTAATGAGAAAAAATCTCAGTGGCTTACACATTAAGTATTTCTAGATGTCTCAATTATATACTATTTGAATTTAATTAGTGGAACAAATATTATTCTCAATACCATGGAATAGTTGTATTCAAGTTAAAATGATCGCTTAAATAAAATAAAAAATTATTCACCGTATTGTGAAAATATATATTTATTTATACTAGTAAAAATTTAATAAATATTTATTTACATGTTTGTAAAGAAAAATATTTATTTAAGTGAGTAAAAGATATTATTCAAGTGTTCAATTAATAGAAGAGGAGTTAAAATGGACAATGATCATGTCCATTGATAAATTAATTATTTACAAGTCGGAAAATAATTCTTATAAAATTTGTGGAATAAATAATTATAATAATATTGTTATCATTATTTTTCATGGTATTTCATTTATTTTTCTGTTTTTCGAAATTTTGCGCACTGCAAATAATAGTGACATTATTGTTATTATGTATAATTTTTTTTCACTAATTGTTATAATTGCATTTAGTTTTTTTAATAAAATATTATAACTCAATATTAATTTCATTTAATATAAATGTATATCAATTATTCCCAAACCTGCTGAATTGAGAAATAATGAGCAAAAAAATTTCTATCTTGACTCCACTCATATCACCCCATCATGAATGAAAAATTTCTTCAAGACCGGATAATGATAGATCAATAATGATTGATTGAAGACATTCACTTCACCACACTAGATCAAGAAGAATGAGTGGCATTGATCAGAGACCACTGGATAATGTGTGGATCATCACTAGAGGGATTCTACATTAGAACCCCTTGAGTGAAATGGAGACAACCCATAAGGATCATTCTGGGTGATCAATGATCATCAATGAAAATAATACCAAAGACCCAGGTATTTAATTTCCCCATGAATTAATTAAATTAATTATAAACATGTACTGAAAGATCCTCTCACATGGTTTTGGAATATTTATATCATCATCTAAACCATTTAATTAAATCCTTGGATTCTATAATTCATCATCGTATTGATCTTGGACTAGTCATTGATTATGGGAGAATAAAACATGGGTCCCACCGAATTCCGCGATTCTGCTACACCCAGATCCTGCATATATTTCCCCTAGACGACTTTATTCACGAACCATGTCTAAATGATGTGTCGATACATGGATTTATAATGAGGAAAATAGCATAATACCAACCTTAACATAACATTATGATGATATTCAATACTTATACTTATCCCCAATGTGTTTCATATAGTCATATTCTCTAATCTATAATTTCCTAATTTTAGTTCCCAAGGTTTCTACTGAAACATATATCATACCAATGATTAATACCCCAACACTAGTTACCATTAGTTTTTGGGTACTTTTTTACATTTGAACTAGATACAAGGGATCTCATCACAAATTAAGGAATATTTTGGTATTTTTGAAGAACCAGATATAAAAATTATTCTCATTTATCATTGGTAATAAAATATTAGTCATTGTGAATTTAAAAATGTTTCCATCGCTAAACTCATTAAAATAATAATGCTTCATATCTTGGGGAAAGGAAACAAAATAAGTGAGTTCATATATTCTCTATAAGTGTTATATAAAATGAAATATATCATGATATTAATTAATAATATATATGTAATGTTAAATAACTAAAAGTACTTAACATTTAATTATTAACATCTCTATAAAAAATAATAAGGAAGGAATAATTGATGATTAAATAATTCATTATAAATAATCAGTTAAGGTTGAATATTTTCATACATAACTATTAAAATAATCACACAGACATAAATATCTTATTTCATAAAGGTGGAATGCATACTATCAGACATCATAAACCTTTTATCATGGCCTTAGGCTAAGACATCATATATAAAAAATTATAGTGTACACCAAATTCAAAACTAATTTTCCTCATGAGACCTATTGATGATCAATTAGATATCTATGACTGAGCCCCAAATTTCATTAAATACTACCAATTCATTCATCATATCAATAAACAATACAACATCATCAACATTCCATAATAATAAAAACTATTTGTATAGGTAGCACTAGCATTTCAATTTTCTATACTTTACAAGATAAAACTTAGAGTAAAACATCTATATGAACAATGAGGATAGTATAATTTTAAATATCCACATTGAATCATAAGTAAAATATTTTTTTTATTATATATAACATAAAATTTTCCTTCAGAACGTTCATGATGAAAATAACCATTTCCCAATGAAAATAACTTTTAATGAAATTCCAAAATTTTAGGAAAAAAATTTTACATAGAAGGATCCATGAAATATAGTACAATAAGATTCAAATCATTTATATTTCCTGATGGTGGAAAATTTCATTCATTTTAAGGATGTTATAATAGAGATTCCATTCACATTTTCTGCAAAAATTAAAACATTACCTTATTCAAAAAATAATAAGATCACCACTTTAAATAAATTATTGAAATACAAACATGCGTATAAATTCCATATAAAAATCATAGTATAATATTAAAAACATTAATGAAAATAGTTTTACAAAAATAAAGACACTGATGAAAATTATTCTAAAATAAATAAAACTATGTTAGTTTTTCTTAAAACATTATTTCATTATCCTGAGTACATAAGAGAGTATTGTGAAAGGAAAACCGCTAATTTCATTAAATAACTATAGAAAAATAAAATATATTTGGTTTAAGACATAAATTTTTAAAATTTTCCCCAATGAATACTTAAATATAATTAATCTAGAATGATGATGATATTGTGAAATATACAATCACCTCAATCTTGATTTACTTTGAAATAGATATAAAATATTGTATAATAAATTTTAATTTATTATAATTGATTTCTATTGTCATTTACATACTTATAGTATCATATACAATCCACTTATGACATTTCAACATCAATTTCATAATAATTCCATTTCAAGTGTTACCTATTTCATTTTTCGTGGTAGTATTAGTTCTATTGTTCGAATCCTTGTATTTTGATCACAGTTTTATGGATTCTTGAATAATAATAATTATATGAATGAATTTTTTTTTTCAATATATATATTTATATTTAATTATCCAATAAACACAGAGATAAAAATTTGAATTACAACATTCACAGATACATTAGACTATACATATGCATGAACAATTTTTTTACTTTTTATCGAATGGAATCAGAGAACGATTAATAAAATTTCATTATTAAAAATTATTATAATATAAAATAATATATATATATATATATATTATTTAAATGTATTTTATTAACATTAATTTTAAGAAAAAATGATACATGGAACACATTACCTAATAGAGGTGGTATTCCTCACATACTCATGAGTGAATTCATCGCTTCCCAATAGAGGGAAAGGTAAGAATATAGATGATAAATTAGATATACATAAAAGTTATATTATATATATATATATATCATATATACTCTATTTTTCATCATTACAACCATCCTATTAAAAAGGTGATGAAAACGAATTACATCGCAACATGGATATGGTAAGAAATATGTATGTATGAGTGATGTTTTCCCATTATATATCATGGAAGGTGGTGGAAATGGTTCCCCCATAGTCCTAATAAAACATCAATATATTTTGGTTATTGAAGATATTATTTTATTATGGGTCAAATATATTTATAGAAAATAGAATTAGATGAAAACAAGAAATAGTCAGTAAAGATGATTACCTCTTCTTTAGTAAACATCATTTAGATCAATTTTAATGGCCCTTGGAATGGTATTTTATGAATAAAAGACCAATGAATCATTTATAGGTATGTTTAAAAGTGAATCAGGTAGGGTTATTTTAATATATGTTTTTCAATAAGGTGTAAATAAAAGAGATAATGGCTGTCCTTTTATTTGTGAAGGGAGGGGGACTTTTGAAATCACATAAATATTAAATTAATATAAATTATTTTTCACTGATAACTCATTAAAACTGATATATTTAAAATATATTATTATTATTATTAGTAAAAATAATCTAATCCAATATAATTATGACATTTCTGGTTATTTATTCAACCTTTTCTCTTAGTTTTAGTCCCTAAAAAACCTTTTGAAAATTATCAGCATATCAATATTTTTCACTCTTTAGGGGCCAAAAATGTTAAAATAAATAGAAAGTGTATCCATAAATGGATTGTTGTTGATATTTTTTATTATATACTAGTTATATTTAAAAATTAATTACTTTTTGGAATTTATATCAGTATAAAAAATATATTTAATTATAAAATGTCATTATTGTATTTTTGTAAATACCAAAAATATTATAATATTGTATATGTGTAGCTGATGTAAAACGGTTCTAAACTGAAATTTCATAGTAAAAAAATGTATCTTGTAATGGTGTAATCATCTAATCAAATTTAAATAGTTTTAGATACTATTTTAAAACTTATTGTTTTGTTTAAACCCTTAGTAATCCAATTTTATCCGTAATCATTGTATTGAATGTTTTCAATATTAAAGGGTTATAATTTTACTCAACATGTGAAAATGGATCATATATGACCTAGGGATGAATTTTTCGACCACTTTTCATCATAATTTCGATCGTACATGATTTCTAGGATTTTAAAATATTTAATATTATATTATTTAAAATAAGATATAAATTATACCATTTTTACACAATTCTATTAATTAGAATATAATGTCATAAATACAAATATGTAATAAAAAGAAAAAAAAATTAAACTTTCTAAACATGTTATATTTATTTATAAAAATTATAGGGACAATAATTAAATTACAGAGTATTAATTTTAATACATTTAAAACTATTTAAAATATTTTTCAAATACTTAATAAAACAGAATGTCGGTGTTGCATAAGCCTTTATTATAATTATTTCATTATTAAAAATTAAAAGTAAAATTCATATGATCAAAATAATTAATTCATATTAAAAATACACTTTTATAATATAACATATCTTTGTTTTATCATTGTATAATTTTTTTTGATATTAAATTTAATAGAGTGACATTCTATATTTTCGTAACATAAATAACAGAAATGATATTATCCATGAAAAATGTAAAAAATCATATATTAAATTTTTTAATTTATATTTTTTAATTTATCACATTCAATGAAATTAAAGAAAACATTGGTCTTGGGTCTTGAAATTTCTACACATGAGAAGAAGAAAATCCTTTCTGAATTAGAAACGGTATAAATTTACCAATAAGAAAATTAAAGAATGTTGTTCAATGGGATATCCATGAGGGAAGAATTGATCATGTGAAGTAAAAAATAACATTGTGGACCACCACTCTATATGGTATTCCACCACTTCTTAATGTTCCCCACAAATGAAAGACATCACAGGAAAAGGTGGTACCATTAATGCTTGCAGATGGAAAAAGTTGATTTCATGGTTGAGCGTTGATTTCTACCCCATGAATAGGAATCCTCCATGAACAAAATAATTCAGGGGATGGGGTAGCACTACAGAATACCCTAAATTAAACATTTTTTTTGGGATAGGCCATGATTTCCACTATTGAATGATTTCCCCCAAGAAAGAAATTGTGTGCGGGTTAAGGAGTCCTCTTATGTTGTAGTAAAATAATACTTATAGCCCATTGGGGATGATCGGTCATGCCATACATGGTCCCTCCATTCCCCTATAAAATAACCCCATGGGGGACTGAAAAAATTAAATGAAACATTGAATAATGCATTAGGGAAAAGTATATATATTGAGAGGAAATCTCAAATGAGATCCAAATCCATTATATTTATTTTTTCAGTGGGTAGAAAACCCACTATATAGAACTAAATGTGAAATAAAACAACCTATTATTGTGAGTGATTTCAACACCCATGGTAGACACCCTTACACATAGCATAAATGGATGACCCCATTTTCGACCATCACCAGCCTAGTAAAATATTATGTTGGAAATAAATACGTCCTATGTAGAAAAATGTTGGGTGGGAGGAACATGGAATAGTGCATAAAAAGCTACATAAGAAGAAACCTACTTTTAGTAGAATCACACAATGCAATAAGATCCCGATTTATCATAGAACCATGATACACAGACAGTTCCCGCACCTGTATAAAAACATACCACGCTTAGGGAACCCCTTCCCGTAAAAGAATATGCTTCCCAAAAAGGGCCCTCCTAGAATTTTATATTATCCATCTCCCATAAATCAGTTTCATTGTCTCATTAAGCTCTATATTGGCCCCTCTACAAACCGGTCTAATAGTATCAGGGAAAGGTCTCATCCAAATCCAGTTGATAGATATGATCCAATAATCAAGCACATTTATGTAACCTCTTGAGTCAACATTCTTGTGGTAATATGAGACACGTGTGTAACCTCCCCAACAAGGTATACCCTGAGAATTTATTCAGTTCTATATTCAAATTTTAATGAGGGCACAAACCATGGGATTATCACATGAACCTCCACGTTCTAGGGATTGATGGGAACCAATTGCATTTTCCTTCGATGAGGCCATGTTCCAAACAATTCGTTCTTCCATACGGACCAGCAGGGCATCCCTCCTAGAGTAGGCCCCATTCTGTTTTTCTAGGAGGATTTTCTCTTAATCCACATAAACTTATCCCTATGATATATCAGGTTATATTCCTATATGTGACTATCCCAATTATAAATTTTAAGAGCATATTGGCGTACTCAACGCCATATCCCTCTCCCATTGGTCTCCATTATCTCATCCACGAGAGGATATAGTGGGTCATTTGAACTTAAGATCTACACATTCCTCTTTTTAATCACTTTGACCATGAATCATGTGGTCATTGAGGTTATTTGTAATCATGACATATACACAATCTAAAAAAATCTAGTTGGCCACTTCCATCCATAATCCCCAATCACATGCTCCAGGGGCCTTCTCCATAAATGTAAGACCCATAATTAATTCTAATGGGTAGATTCAATGCATAATTGCCAACATAATGGGATTCCATCAAATTATAATCCCCAATCCAATAATTTCACCTCAAATTCGACTCCTCCATATCTATAAGCACTGAAAATTCTGATCTATGTGGGCATTGATTCCCAAAAAATTGGATACATGGGAAGACCACAAGGTCCAAACCCATCACCCAAATTAATTATATTGACCTCCGGGACACATTCCAGGTAGGGTATTATCCCCCTAAGATACCAAATCTCTTCAGGGAACATCAGGCTTTCTTGGTACAATTCCCACACCAAACAATGACAAGGAAGATTCGGGCTAGAGTTCCTTACCATGTGATGTTAAACAACCTAGTTTGGTCCTCATCACATGAATTTAAAAAGAGATATGTCATGTTATGTGGAACTAAACTTGGTGGGTTCTGATTCATCCCATTAGGATATATAATAATCCCATATTATGGTCTCAATACAAATCTATTTCTATATAAAAAACTCTGAAGTGCCTCAACACGTGGAATAAAACTTGCATCATCCAAATGAATGACCAAAAAATATAAGATCCCAATACAAAAAAGGCTCCATTGATAAGAACCTAATATACATACAGATCCCTCAATTAGTAGAGAACATCAGATACATACTGATGATTCTGACAACCTTTATGTTTGTATATGATCATTTCCTCATGGGGACTTGTGTATGTATTATTGGGAATGAACAAAGGATTTGAGGACTTATCATCAATATATAAGGGAGTTCTAGAATAAGAAATAGTTCCCCACAGATGGGTGGGATCATCCCAACTTCCCATCCTCTCATCCAAGTTGATTTTAATTGTATCATTTCCCAACATACCCTGTGAATGCCTTCCAATAGAGGGTAGGTAAATGAGTCTTCATGGATATGAGAGTTTTTGGGAATTTATGGCTCCAAAAATAGAACATGTTGGATACTATTTAATGATGTTATACATTATGTCAGTAATTTCACACAATTAAACACTTGTAATCAACCATTGGATGGCATGAATATTTTATCAAAAAAAATGGTGAACTCGACAAGAATCTGTAACCAAGGTGGTCATGTTACCCCACATTAGGAATCATCGTATCTAAAAGGGAATGGAGAAAAATTGAGACTATCAATAAAGCATGTGGTAATGAGATTATAAATTTATGAGGTTTTTTAATGTATTATTTAGATGTATTTAATTTCCTCTTCACCAGAACACACTTCTATTTAATGGCATTTAACGAGTTCTCATAGACATGCTCATCATCCACTAAACCTGTTGGGTCCTTAACCATACATAGGAATCCATCACCCACCAAGAATCTTCAACACTTTCGTTTGAGTGAATTGGATTGGGAGTAACATTGAAATGATATTCTCCCCACCCTAAAGGCTACCCGACAAGCCCTCTTGTCCATGAAGCCTCACCCCGCATCCACTTAGTGATGGTTTCCATTACAGAACTAGACCACCCAGGATTCCAACTCAAAAAAATTCAGTAGCCTTTCCCCAGAATGTGATAAATAATTTTCTACCTTAATTTTGGGAGTATTATGAAGTGGGTACTAGTGTTATCATCCAATTAGCATAGGCGTCCAGTCCAAGGGACCCTTTTTATAATCTTCACTGTACATATTGTACAAATTAGTATCCTCACCATGCCAAGGATGTTGGTCAATGGTCTCCAGCAAAATTCAAACAATCCCAGGTCCCAATGATGGCTTATGGAGAGATACATTCAAATAATCATGAATAATCCATCATCTTCAATCTTGTTGGAGTATCCCACCATGTAAATATGGGTGTAATCCTTGAACATGTTCATATTTTTGTTAACCCACATTAAGCATGTCAATCAAATATGAGGGAAGATTATAGACAGCCATTAATCCTTTTTAATGCTCCTAAAGACAACTATGAAAACATAGAGTAAAATGAGAAGATGAATATCCATTCTCAAAAATATGAAGAACGTTAGTAATATATTCTAGACAACTATAAGATTATTAAATTTGAAGGAGAGGAATATCATGAACTTCATTCCAATATGATTGAAAATTAATAAGAATAAAATCTCTTCATTCCAATTTGAATCTTACTATTGAAAGTATGATGTCAAAAAATACAAGATGATAAAAATTATTTGGGATAAATTTAAATATCATCAATCAAATAAGGTAAAAAACTATCATCATATGGAAATACCTACTCATTCACATTAAAACTGTCATGAATGATGGGTGAAGCAGATGTAAATTCATATAGATTCATATCAAACTCTTCAATCAAATATGGAAAAAAATAGTAAAAGAAAATAATTTCCCACTAATATGAAGCTTTATAAGAAAATATGGATGCATCCAAATACCATTAGATTAAATTTATTATGGATGTAAACTAATTCTGGCAGTTAATTACAATAAAAATTGGACAACATAGTTGACATATCTCAGCTACAAATCAGGAATGAATAAATATTACTTTCTTACACATGAATGGTCATATATTCTCATTTACACCAAGTACTTATCCCAAAAAAATAGAAATGAGGGAATATTATATATCAATCCCTAAACATATCCTAAATACTTTCTAATATGAATTTAATTTTTGCGGTGATGGCAAGGATTCGGGCCCCAAACCCCACATCCTCAAGTGGGGTGACTCATCCAGACAATGGGATAGTCACATAGGATCTTTCATCCATCCTTTCTCCCATCCAGTAGGGTCTCTTATAATATTTCATGATAAATGGAAAATTGTATTGGTCATAAATACCCATTCAATCTAGAGGACATCGGGCCACTTTAGTGGTCTCTCTAGGTAAGGCATATATCCCTTCCAATATTCTCGAATCTTATCAAAATATCCTATAAGAACTATGGTAGAATCATAAACATAAACCCATATAAGTGGTCTACCACCGACAAAAATGTCCGATAGTTTCCCACAAGCTAGTGTGTAAAAATAAATTGTGCTAAAGGTATATAGAAAATAAAGAGTATACTCGTGAGTCTACTGTACTAGAATCTTTCATTCATGATTAAATAAAATATTTGTCATTGGTGGATCAAGATCCATATGATCCAATGCCAAATTATGGGAGTTGATGTTGTAGGTGCGAAGGTCCTCCCTAATACATTATTTTTAACATCTCTAGAGTTCTTCCCTAGAGTACTTATAGTGATGGATTCCTTTATAGAGACCAATTTATTGATCAGAAGATCTAATCTACTAATGAGAATAATAATATCCCTACTAGTGACCATAAGATCAAATAGAAAGATTTTTTTATCCTTATTGTCATCCACCCTGAAATCTCTCTCCATGGTATATATTGCATAATTTCTATCTATTGTCTAACATCACATAATAATGGTAGTCCTCACCATGATGTCATTTTTTGTGAAGGTCCTATCTATAGTGACATCTTATTTCCGTAATAAGCTCATCCCCTTGATTCCATATACCCTAAAGTAAGACTTCATGTCTATTGTGAAGGTCCTCCCCATAGTAAGACTTCATTTCTATTGGAAGGTCCTCTCGTTTCCTAGTCAAATCTATGAAATCCATTACATTGATCTACTTTGATGGATGGGGAATACTATTAGAAACCCTATCAATGAAAATATACATACATTCTCGACGAAGAGATGGTCTGGAACAATGCACATCCTACAAGTCACCACTGGACTATCCACATACCATTGAGACACCTACTCTCCCCACTACTTAAGAAAAAATAATCATTAAGTGCCCGTGTTGTGAAGATAATGTAGAGGAGTTTATAGAAGAAGGAAAAGTATATATTCCCTGTAAGAAAAAAATTGTATATGGTTGACATACCCATTATGTTTTGTACCTCATATACATCTCAATTAGACATTCCAAATGCATTGTCAAGGTAATTCACACACAACATCTAGTTGAATCTCCATAAAAATATCAATCTCCTAAAAGCAATTATTTAGTCTTATTATGGGTATGTAGACCATGTAAAAATATTGGGACATATTCATCGAAAAACTGAAATGGAATCCATTATATCAATGAGGTGACCTATATCAGGGAAGCGGTAGAATGATCATCAATCGTTACTGTTTAATGTGTTTCATATATTGTGTCAAGATGTTTTGGACACCCCAAGTCAAGTTCATTTTAGGGGATGGGAGAACATGGGACATTACATTTACCCTTAATTCCATATTTTGAAGAACCCACTTGAAGGGACACATGGTATTGTAATTATCCATGGTAATTGTTAAGAAACCCCTATGATTCAGAAATAACGTGCACTTAACAAGAACCAACCATGAGTAATTATAAAGGGTATCGATCTCGATGAATGTAATCCAATGTAAAACTTCTAAACCTCTCAACTAATAACAATCAAAATGATTCCATCTTACGGGAAACGAATAATCAAGAGCGCTTAATGTCCTCTAAACAAACTCTTCATGTGTAGAATTGGTATTATATCCAACTCATGCTCAAAGAGGGATGTGTAAGATCAAGAGAGCGATAACAACAGCAGCAGAAACCACCAAAAAAATTGATCAACCATAGCCTATGGTTCTATGGTAAATTTTAATTGAAAAATACTCCAAATAACAAAAAATACAGACCATGGAATGAAAACTATTTTATAGGGTAATCCCTAGACCGTAGGGCTATGGGAATTTTTACCTCAACCACCCCCTTAATAAAAATTATCATTTTCCTATAAAAGGGATTACAATAATAAGTAGTGTATCCCAGTATCCCAAACCCCATCATGTAACCCATTTCCCTTGGATGGGAGGTGTACAACATGGCTTCAAACAGTCTCTCTCATAGTTACTCTTCCCCAAGATGCCTAAATAGCATCTTGATAAGGAAGGGAGAGGTCTATAAATCAATGAAATGACCCTCTCATAACTAAGAATCTAGTGTGATTCCAACAACTCATTACGCATCAGTGAACATTAAGAACACAAATCCTATAGATGACACTAAAAAAATTAAAATACTAAAAATAAAAGAGAGGATGATTCCACAAGGAATTTGGGCCCTAGTGAGAATGAATGTACGTGTACCGGGAAACATAATATCTCCTTAAATTTTGGTTCATCCTCAATCAATCACACACTTAATCCACATTGAATCTCTTACAAGAACGTAGAAAATATTGTAAATGGCATACATCCCCCTCCCAATGAGGATGAGATTTCTACACTGAAAGAAATATTTGATCACCATTAAGAAGAAATAAATGATTTTAGATGACTGAATGTTGATTTTTTATGAGGAAGCATTCTTATAAATAATCTCCGCAGGCAGATCCTCAACATAAACTTCAGTAGGTGTACCTCATCCAAAATGATTCATCCTGGAAATAGATTCAAGACTAGTACATCTACCCAACTAGAATCCTGGGCCATCAGTTTACCTATACTCTGTTATGGATGGATATCATGATATCCCGTCATTATGAAGATAACTTGACTAGGATGACAAAAATCATCAATAGATGACTCTGATGTGATATCATTCTCTAATATTGGAAGAACAGTCATGTAAGATCCCATCAGTTTATGCTTTTATGTAAGATTTCATTCAAAAAAACACTCATCAATGGCTTATCAACACCATAGATTTATTGGATGCTCAATTGTAAGTAATGGATTATTGGTGCACACAAGTTCAGCCATATTAGAATCCTTACCCCGAATAGGGGAGAAACACACCACCACCATAAAAAATTCCGAGCCATACATTTTGGGTATAAAATGTATCATTTTACCTATGATAAAAGTTGACACACTACACGTATAGGTATAATATCATGATGGGAACCCCATAGTGGCGGGATGTAGTAAAACTCACTTGATTCATGTAAAAAATTACAAGGGCTAGCCATCGTATAGAATAACAGTTTGCCAGCCCATTTGATAATTGGATGGAAGGCTCTATATTGGAAATTTAACTATTATTTCATCTCAACAATAAAAAATATGAAAATTATTGACCTCTTGAACTATAAATTGTGAGAAAATGAGAGATTTCCTTGTTTTGTTTACAGATGAAAAGGGCTAACCTATTGACCAAACAGATCGCTTCATGAGGAGGATATTTTCACTCTCTGCAATGATAAACTTCATAGTGAGATATGAAAACTGCTCATCAGTGTGAAATATACAAGCGGGTTTCGAAATTTATTCATCATTACCCAAAAAAATGAATACTCACTTCAATGGACTAATATCAAGTCATGGGTAAATCTACAAGTCTTGAAGAAGAGTGAATGATAGGAGGTGGAAGCATTAGTCACACTTAAACCAGCCACCATGCTTGATCAAGCATCAAATCATGTAACATATTGTTTAACAACCCTAGAGAATCAATAGAAACACCATCCTCAAAATAACTAGTTGAGGGAACCAAGCTATAATCATTTTCAGGTGATATTAAATATAGTTTACTAGTTCCAAGATGATGAAGATCATTATTATTTTATAGCCACTATTGAAAATGATTTACTCCTCTTACCAAAACCTAAAAACCCTAAGAAGGTAGTTCTCAATGACCAGTTGTGTTATTGATTATTTTACTACATTTTGGGACACACTATTCCTGAATTAATCATTTTCCAATACCCATTACAAAAATTTGTATAATCTAGGTAGGTGAATTTAGAAAGGCTGCTAGTACATGTGGAATTTTTTCACCACAACCCCCAAGGACGGAGGAGAGTGGAAAGAAGTTGTTAGTAGAAGGGCTCAGAATTTTTATATTTGGATGATATAATTTTTGATCAATTAAAATTCTGGTATAATCCATGAATATTTGAAACAACAAACTATTCCTTAACCTACATCCACTACATCAAATCTAACTACATTGGCCCACTAGCCGCCAATGTCCTGCATTGAAAACAAATTCTGGTCGAAGAGGAATGGAGAAAGTATCAGATAAAGAACCTATATCAAATCCAATGTTAGATATGAATCATATATGGTGTGCCTTAATATTTGAAACAATTGGCATCAAACCACCATTCGGCACCACCTAATATGGTCAGTCAAAAAAATACATCATTGGATGGAGAGTTGATCTTGGGTTACATTAATTTCATTCACATAATATAACCCCTCCCCAATAAAGAGTATGAATTTCACCCACAGATCCCCACATCTGATTGGGTAACCATAGTAAGAGCCCATAGGATCCACATATATTGAGGAAGGTACAACCATGGAAGAATATAGACATCTAGTACACTCCTTCTTGAATAGTAGATATTTTAGAAACTCAATGAAGAGACCTTCAACATGTCAATAATGCGTAGAAAATTCCTCCTATGGTTAGAAAAAATAATCCTGAACCTATCACTCTAGAATATCAATAAGAGTATGAATAGTTGTCAGATCATTATCATTGGGTAGGAACACCTTCATGACCCAACCGATTGAGGATAGGTGTGCCTTCAAATCCTACCTCGAAGGCTGGTCCATCTATATCAAATAGTTAATCCCCTAAAGAACCTATGAAAGACAATCCCTATCCAAGTATTTGTAGCTGTTTCGAATAGATGTATGAAATCATTAAATAGTTATCCGTTGAACCTACCAATCTATCGATCTAGGATGCCCTGAATTTGTAAAAAGATCCCGAAGGACCACTCATAGATACTTTTCTCATCCCCCAAGATTTTGATGTCACAGTTGTTTCTAGTAAAGTCTATGAG
Source organism: Viscum album (assembly GCA_963277665.1). Classification (NCBI taxonomy): domain Eukaryota; kingdom Viridiplantae; phylum Streptophyta; class Magnoliopsida; order Santalales; family Viscaceae; genus Viscum; species Viscum album. The sequence continues at coordinate 1,609,241,799 of OY728155.1, read as the reverse complement.
GTAGAGGCCAATCTTGTAGAATTTAATTTTGTTAACTCCTTCACTAATCAAGGTAACGATTTTGTAATACAGGGAAACCTCAGGCCCATTTATGTGCCATTATGATAAATGGTATTCGTGTCCAAAAAAGTGTTCGTTGATAATGGCTTCCTAATTTACCTTATTCCATTATGAACGCATCATGGTCTAGGCTATAATGAAGAAAAACTAGTTCTTTCACCCATAATATTTCAAAAATATCCAGTTTATATAATTTTTTACTATTTAACATTTTAATTATCATATTTCTAAATTTTTATGATTTTTATGTTGTTTTATAAAATATAGTTAATATCATTTTTAGGATATTCATTAAATACAACTTTAAATATAGAAATTAAAATAATGAATAAAAATAGAAACATTTCACATGTCGTTATTATTTTAAATATTTTTAAAAAAAATTTGTGGTACTATAATTCATCCAAACAATATTAATTTAGAGTTTTTTGATACAGATAAATTATTTTTCTACTACTTTCACAAATACATTTAACATTTTTTGTAAGCATTTGAAGTAATTATTTCATCAATAAAATTAAAAAATAATTTAATATGATTAAATTAGTTAATTCATATTTCTAATAAATATTTATAAACGAAAATATCCTCCCTTTTTTCTTATATAAATGGTCATTGATATTAATGTTATGAGAGTGACCTATTGAATTTTATTTACATAAAATAATATAAATGTCATAATCAAGGAAAAATGGCACCAAAATACAATATATTAAAATTTGGAAGGAATTTTTTCGAATTGTTCTAAAATAATGAAATTAAGCTATGTTTGGTTGATTTTGATAACTTAATTCATTGTTTTAATCTTATTTCACTCATTATACCCCTACCAATGTGACACTTATTTTCCACTATAACTATTAATAGAGACTATAAATAAAAGGGAACTATTTAAAAAATTTGGAACTCCTGATTCCAATTTTTTTGTTAATTTTTTAATATTCAATCTCTAAATGTTTAAAATGATAATTATTAATAAAATTTCATAAAAGGTAATGAAAATTAGTTTTTAGAAAAAGGGTGTTTTCACAAAAAAATAACTTTTATTAAAATCTTATATATTTCTGATTCAAATGTAAATAAATATATCAAATGTATCATAAGTCAATTTAATAAAATAATCCAATATATAATCGTATTTTCAAAATACATTATTTTATGAAAATAAATGGATGTAATTGAAAAATTGGTATTTTTCCATTCATTACAAAATTAATCCTTTCAAAAAATATACCAAAATTTAACCACAAGATAATTTTGATATTTAAATTTCAACAAAAACTTAAATTTAAAAAATAAAATTTCTAAAATATGATGAAATATATTATAATTTAATTTCAATAAATCCACTGAAATCATTTTTATGAAAAATTTATATTTTTTGAATAAACAACATCACTATAAATTTTGTTTTTATTCCATACTAATTAATCAATAAATTTTTATTAGATAATAAAATTATACATATATTTCATAATTTGGTTACTCATATTCGTAACAACAGATTCAATGGATAGGTCACATTTAATTAATTATATTTTTTTAATATATCCCAATTCTCTTTAAGATTAGTGTTTCATATTAAGACGACCATAAAGCTTATTATTTATATAATCTAATTTGGGTGGGTGTAACATTCTCTTACCCCGATTTTTATAAATTGTTTAAAAACAACAACTCATATTCGCCAATGGTTAAATACTTGAAAATAACTTTATTGAAACCCAACATTGTAAAGAGGGATAACAAAACCCTCTTAAAAACTAGATGTGCGAAGGAGAATGTTTATCTAAAATATCACCTATTTTAGATCCTAAAAAGTCGAAAATTGGTGCTATGTTAAAAAATATACATATAGGAGAAAACTTCCATCCAATGACTAATTAAGAGTGATAAAGAACATGGCCTTGAAAATTTTAACGACTATAAAATTTTAAATCATTGAGTAGTGAAATTTTTTATTTTCTCATCGACAATGAATGTGATATAATAACATTTTTTGTAAGTATCCTTTTCATATAGATTACAAATTTATTTACCATCTAGACTAATAATATAAGTAAATAAACATACATGATAATAAAAATTTCCTTATTTAATTAATATCCATGATAATATAATATGTTTCTATAAATGGTGAGTATTTTAGAAAGACTCTTCCCGTCTAAAGCATAAAAATATACTTATAATAAATCACATAATCAAAAGAGTATTATATTCTCTTTCTATTAACATTAAATATAATAAGAATAATTAAATGGTAACCAAAATGTATGATAGTATCCAAAATTTATAAACCACTGTATAAATAAATAATACATTAATATTCAAAACTAAACAATAAAACTAAAGGTTTAACATATATAATTCCATATAATTATATACCATATAAACTCGATAACATCAACATTAAAGAATGTTTTCCGCTAAATGTTTTTCTTGTATCATTATTCAATGATCTCCAAAAAAATAATAGTATTTGTCCTAAATAATTATTTATCTAAAACCTAATGGTTATATATACCTCAACAAAAATATTATCTCAAAAATTATCATTAAACTATTCAAAATAAAAAATAATAAATATTGAATCATGTAATATACTTCCTAAAATAAACATATTCTTTATAAATCAAGTAATTTTTGTAAAAATATTTCATATTAACCAAGACATCATGTTTGTCAGTTCTATGCACTGTAAATGTGTTTCCACAAAGTTGTGAGTTCAAGCCCTCTAAGCATGATGTATGTGATAGGCTGTTGACCAGCCTATATTATTTTCTTTTTTATAAAACTATATTTATATAATTGCTATATTTTTCAAAACAATATGATAAATATCTCAAAACTAAAACTGATCAGCAATCACTTTTAACCACAATGGTTTCCAACAGAGAATATTTGTTTTCCAAAAATTAATAATCATAATTTATCTATATTAACTTAACATAAATTATCATAATAATGCAAAATGTTATCAATAATGTTAAATTTCTTTCCAAAGAATATATACTAATTTTTCCTTATTTAACATTCTTACTAAAATATATCCTAATCGAATGGGCTATATTCTATAAATGCCTCTAAAAGTATCATTTTTTTGTTGAACTCATATCAAGTAAAACTTAAAATGGGTAGTTATTCTATTAAACATACAATCAAACATATACTCATCAACACAAAAAAACAATAGATTTATCCATTATCACTATGGAATATTATAGGTTTCCATGGTTTCTATCCCATTATTTAGTGTAATGTTTCAAAGTGAAAATGTGAATTAACCCATGCATAACAACAAGGAGTCCCAAACTAGGTGCATTGTAAAGTAACCCTCACCATGTACCATAATGACAGTAATTACATACATGGATTACTCTTTTTGAGGATGTTATTAGAGATGGTGTCCTAGAACCAAATGTATGTACTTTGATTATATGAATATTTAATGTATTTAAATATTCACAAACTTATTAAATATTTTTCATTGATATTCATCACTATAATTCTATAATGTCCAAGAGTATTTTTCTCATTAAAAATGTCATATTAGTCCCCTAATATGATGAGAAACTTGATGTTTAATAAAAATATACTTAAATATAGTTATATGGTTGGATGATATATAATATTATGGTACATAAAGTATACAGAACATCAAGTGACAATACTAATTTGAAGATGATAATTCCTCTCATGAAGTTCACACTTGGTAATCTCTACGATGGGAGATTATGAGAACTTACCCACTGGAAGGAATTCTTCTGGTTTTGGTGTCATCAAATATTCCCATCTTTGAGCTTGTGTAATGGTCTTTAGAATTTTAGATTATCATTAATATGTTTCATGAATTGTACACATAGATTTTTTGTCAAAAATTGTCACAAAATTTGTTGGTGGGAAGTAGGGTATATTGCGTGCATCATGAATGACATTTTATTAATGGATAAGTCCATGAAGGATTAATCCATTAAATTTATGGATGTTGATATCTCATCCCTCTGATCGAAAAATGAACTATTTCCCAAAAATTCATGGCCATGGTTAACATCGAGTTTTTTCAGGTATTCAATGAATGGTGTATCAAACATATATGTTAATGAAAATATCATGAAACCTACTAGATGAGATATTCATACAATGGGATTATATAACACAATGATGGTTCATATTTTGATTTTATCATTGTAAATTTAAGTTCATTCTTTTAGGATACCACACCTCTTCATTTAATATAATCTTTGACTTTACGTAAGCCCACCTAATACCAATGAGAAAAGATCCCAGAGTGTGACACACTATGTGTTTCTGGTGGTCTCGACTAAAATATATTTTAATTTCATTAATTGAATAAATATTATACTCAATATTTTAGAATAATTTTATTCATGTTTGAATTATTTCCTAAAATAAATAAATATTTAATCACAAGATTTTAAATAAAATATATTTATTTATATTATAGAACATTTAATAAATATTTATTTTCTAATTTTTAAATAAAAATATTTTTTATGATAACAAATTATTTTATTCTTTTGGTCAATAAATGGAATTGGAGTTAGAACAGACCAAGACAGTGTCCGTTGATAAATTAATTATTTACAAGTCGGTAAAAATGGATATATAGTTGGCACATGAAATAATATTAATTCTTTTATCATTATTTGGCATAGGATTTCACTTATGGTTTCATTTTTTGTGACTTGGCGCACCACATAAAAAATTGTTATTACAGTTATTTTGAGTCATGGGTTTTATCTAATAATTATAATTGAATTTAATTATTATTTTAAAAGTAAATATTATAATTGAAACCCCATGTTGATTAATAGGTTGCTAAATCTACTATTCCAAACCCCAATGAATTTTTAATTTATGAGCCAAACATTTTCTCTCTGCACTCCCCTCATCTATCCTTGTCAAGAAATAGATATTTTATTCATATCTAATGAATGAGAAATCAAGAATGATCGAAGCAAGACATTCGCTTCTCCATGCCAACACTCAGAGAATTTGTGGAGTTGTTTGGAGAACATTGGATAACATGTGGATCTCCTCTAGAGGTAATCTAATTTGTATCATCATCAGTGAAAAAAAATCTGGATGGTTCATTCTAGACGATCAATGGTCATTAATGAAGAAAGTACCGAAGATCTAGGAATTTAACTTCTTCAGATGTTAAATAAATTAATTATAAACATGATGTGTAGGATCCTCTCTCAAGGATCCAGGGTTATTCATTAATTGTCTAAGTCATTTATTTGAATCTTTAGATACTATAATTCATCATCGTATTGATCACAGATTGGTCCCTGTTTAACGAAAAAAAATTTGGGCCCCACCCAATGCTACTGTTCTGTTGCGCATGGATCCAATGATTGGTATCAGGGAGGGATCATCATCATTTAGAATTATTTAAATAATTAGGTTATGATTTACATATTATGAATTTAGTTTTTCAACCAATGTTTAATCGTTATTATAATTTTACTTTCTTGATATGTTATCCCTAATTTATTTTATCATAGATCTAATAGAAATGAATAATTTTTTGATTTAAATTAAATAGAGGATCTCATTAAGAGGTGCGAACAAATTTTGTCTAGGTAACATGATTGTAGATATAGTGTATTCGAAGTTTCATTCTGTGTAATATCTCAGACATACCATGTAATACAGATTACACAATGTGTGGTTGTGTTTAGTGCATCGGGGGTAGGTTGAAAATTACTCCAGATTTTTGTGTTAATGACATGCGGTGTAGGTAATTCATACACCTCATTTTGACCTAGAAAGACTAGCACACGGTCATCTTGATTACATGTCATGTGGCCCACTGGACACGGTGTGTAGTCCCTTCAAGTCACGGGAAAAACAATGTATCCCATACATAGTTAAGCTGATCGTTAACCTTGTAACCTAAATACAACATGGTGTGTGGCCCACTGGACACACCACGTACTCTGATATTTCCGATGTCTTCCTCACGCACTGAGTCCCTATGCATGAAAATCGGATAAGACGGTGAAGGTAGTACGTTCCATGTATTCAGAACTACATTCCATTTACATTAAGAAATTACTCGGAATTAAAATTTTAATTGTTGTGTAATTTTTATAATTCCATATCATGTATATTCGAATGAGTTTTCATCGTGTTACCATGATGGTTATGGATGATAATATTAGGAAAATTTAAAATAGGATTATTATTAAAGGATTTATTAATTATAGATAGTAATTAATTTATTGGGGTGTGATTTATCTTAATAATATTTATTAAATAACTGAATTCATTTTTCATTAAAAGTTTAATTCATTTCATGAATATGGATGATCATGAGCTAGACCATACCTATGTATGTGATTGGTTTCATTTTAATTTGTTTTAAATTCAATTATTGGCATGAATTCCATATCTCCTCATTAATATGTAGGGAATGTGTTCCTATGGTTCCAATTTTTCATACCCATTTTTTACACATCAATTGCTTGTGAGCTAAAAATCATATGTAAGGGATGGATCTCCCATGATTGTGGAGGCATTTCATGTAAATATTCGAGGTGAAACCAATCCAAGATGATACAGAGGTGGACTGGGGGAAATATGTATACAATAACCATAAATGGTTCAGGGTATTTCTCCCCTTGGTCAGTAGTTACTTTATCAACATCCAGATAAACAAACTATTATAATATCTCATGATCATTCCCTTAACATTGTTTTATTTATTTCGGTTCAATTATTTTTTCATTATGGATGTGTTTTTGTGACTACATAATTAATGAATTAAAAATCCTACAAGATGGAACTATAATACACCAGTATTATGATAAAATATTATCAAGACATGGTTAATCACTTATGTATGTTCCACATAATATTAACAAGTATGTTATAATGATATTAACGAAGTTTATGGATAAGTGATAAAAATCCCTCAATGAAATATTAATTCAGACTAATCCTTCCCTTACATGATTAAGGGAAAGACTAAATAAAAATATGTGTTTGCTGAGCCCGTGTTGGGGAACTTACTATTATATAATAATCTATTATGAATGTTTCAGGTTTACATAATGATTTTATATCAATAGGATTTTCCCTTGATAGACATTGTGTAAATTTAAAGGAATGTGTTGATGAAATACAAGTTAGGATTTTATGATTGGGGAGTCTACTCAATAGATTAAGGAGATGAAAGCATGTAGTTGGCGATGACCTACCTACTAAATACCATAAAATAGATTGACCAAACCATATTGGGGTTATTTATAGGGTAATATGGATCATTTCCACTAGAATTTCCTAAAAACGTGACATTTTGAGTTCAATGCTTAGGTATATTGATCATTGATATAATGGTGGCAGACTTAATAAAATTTATTTATTTTTTCATTTAAAATTTAATAAAGAAATTACTAATAATATGATATTTTAATTTTATAATAAAAATTACTAGACCGTTAACCAACCTAACCTTGTGATCAATACTTGATACATACAACATCCTCTCCTGATGTTACTTCTAAGAACGGTTTAGATTCAATCGGGTTACTCTACACCATGAATGTAAATCTTACATGCTACAGCCCTCACTCCCTAATCCAACATACCAAGAGATGGGTGATGAAGAGTTCATGGTCTACAAGAAACATATTAACAACACTATAAACTTTTAATGTTTGATGTTATCATAAATGTCTAGTGAACTCAATAATTCTCATTAAAAATGTATACGTATAGCATGATTGATCTCTTACATGGTCTTTACCAAGAGAGAGGTAGATAGTAATGGTTTTAGACCTACAATGCACTCTTTCAGAGTATTCTTTGGTGAGGGTTCACTAGATGGGTCTCATGTAGTCAATATCATTCGCTATATTGAGCACCTAGAGGTTCTAGGATTTAGAATCCCTAAATAACTGGGTACTAATATAATTTTCACATCACTCACTCATACATTATTTGTAATTTTTTCAGAATTTCAATATAAATATCATTGATAAGTCTCTACCAGATCTTCTTATCCTCATTCTCTAAGTGAAAAAATGGCACGAAGTGCAAAAATGATTTTGTACATATAGTGAATAAGAGGAAACAAAATGAGAAGAGTTTTGAGAATGATGATTCTTCACTGCCTTTTAAGAAAATTAACATAAATGGTATAGAAGTTAATAAGAAGATGTTTGCTTCGCATGTGGAAAGAAGGGCCACTAGGAGAAAAATTGCTCCCACCTAAAGAACTAAGGGTATTCTTCAAGTGCGTTTGTTATCGGGTTAAATTTCTCTATTTCTAAAAATTGGGTATTAGATATAGTCTATGGTGCTCACATATGTATCCAAATATATGAACCAATAATATTCAATAAAATTGACTGTGTAGAGGTAGATCTACAAGTATCCAACAGATCTACACTTGTTGATGTAGCTATTAGGGACTACCACCTCACGATGCCGACTAGGATGAGCTTGGTATTGAAATGAAGTTATTATGATCCTTTTATAACTGAAATCATAATTTTTTTCCATACTAGATAGATATGGATTTATTTTTATGTTTAGAAATTAATTTTGTAGGCTATATGATGATATCATTTGTTTCCGTAAGGCACAATTATCTAATGGTCTTTATGTGTTGTATTACAAAAACTGGGTAATGTGAATTTATAACGAAGCAAATTCACAGGACTCAAACCACACCCATCATTGGCATGACCATCTTGGTCATGTAAATTAGAAACACTTGAAAACGGACACTAAGAAGGATATTTATATTATTTCGAACAAAAAATAGTAGGTGTATGTCACACATGTTTACTATGAAAACGACCAAAGAACCAATTAGTGGGAACGGTGAAATGTTCAACGAGATTCTTGAGTTGGTTCATATTGATATATGTGGACTATTGAATGATTAAGAAAGGGGTGGGTACTCATAATTCATGACTATTGCTGATGATTTTAGTATATATTGTCATATCTAAAAAATTAGGTATAAGTTGGATTCATTGGATAAGTTCAAGGATTAAAATAATAAATTTGAGAAAAATCATGGTAATAATATTAACAAATTCCAATTTGAATGAGGTAGAGAATATCTTAATCCATAATTCATTGATTACTTATGAGATTTTGGGATCCTATTCCAACTCACTCCTCCTTACAATCCCTAGTGGAATGGTGTAAGTGAAAGAAGGAACCACACCTTGTTGGACATGGAGTACTCAACGATGATTCATGAAATTCTTCATTTATCCTATTGAGGATATGCATTATAAATAGTGGAAAACATTCCAATCCAGGTACCAACATAATCCATAAATGGTATTCCATATGATCTATGGAGTGGATGAAAATCCTGTTATTGAATTTATATGTGGTGGTAAGAAAGTGTTTGTTAAGGCCTCTTGATGTAACAAACATGAAACCCAAGACAAAAAGTGTACCATTAAATGATACCCTAATGAAACAAGGAAATATTACCCATAAAAACACTAAAAATTGTTATAATGGAATAACATTCCATATTCCTTGATAGGGAGAACATATCTAAGAGTGATAATGGGAGAAAGATAGACTTCGATGAAGTTGATGTTCAAGGTACACAAGAATTGGTACAGGAGAAGTTTCCATAAATCTCTATGGAAGAAATAACTATTCCTAAGACACAAGTACTAAATAAGAGTACGAGAGAGGTTAGAGAATCAGAATGATATGTTTTTCCTGTTATCAAGGATTACGACACATTATTAATTGATAATAACGGTCCTCTAACCTACAAGGAAGCATTAAGTGGCACAAAACATACCATGTGTCAATAAACCATGAATTCTAAAATGCATTCCATGTACCAATAGCATGTTTGGATTTTGGTAGATCCTCCAGTATATTTAAATACAATTGGTTTCAAATAGTTATTCCAGAAAAAAAAAATGGACATGGAAGGATAAGGCAATACCTATATGGAACAACTGGTTTCAACGGTTTTAAATTATGTCGAGGGATTCATTACAATGAAACCTTTTCACTATTTGAAATACGAAGATAGATTATAATTATACTAGACATTTCTTCATACCATGACTGTGATATTTCTTAAATGGTTGTCAAAACAACCATCCATAATGGGAGCCTTTAGTAATATGTATATATGACACAAATATAAGGGTTTGTGACTCGAAATGAATCCAATAAGCTATGCAAGTTTAAAAATTCCATTTATGAATTAAAATAACAAAACAGTTCATGAAAATTTTGTTTTAATAAATACATTATGGAATTTGGTTTTATAATGATTAAATGTGAGCCTTGTGCCTAAAAATTGTTTAGTGGAAGTGCAGTAATTTTCCTAATAGTATATATTGATGACTTTTTACTTATTTGAAATGAAATACCGGTCATGCAGTATATTCATGATTGGTTGAATAAGTGCTTCTCCATGAAGGTCTTGGATGAGGTAGCATATATTCTGGGGGTCAATATTTATCATGATAGATTAAGTAAATTGTTGTGCCAATGTCAATGTACATACACTGACAGCATTCTGAAGAGATTCAGTGTTGACCAATCCAAGAGAGGATTGTTTCCAGCATCACATGTAATTCATCTATCCAAGAAAATGCGTCCCCAGAAACATGGGGAATGAAAGTGAATAGAATTGATTACATACACATCAATGATTTTGTCATTAATGTATGTTATGATATGTACTAGGCTATATGTCGCCTATGCATTGAGTGTGGTAAGAAGACATCATGCTGATATTGGTGCCCACTTTTTGGTGGTAGTTAAAACTATCCTTTAGTATCTAAGGTCTACCAATAATATGTTTCTTTCTTATGGTGGATATGAGGAACTATTCGTCATAGGATATGTATTTGATAGCTCTAGACTAATTAGGATGATAGGAAGTCGCAAATGGGATGCAAATTTACTTTTAATGGAGGTGTTGTAAGTAGAAAGTGGTCAAAGCGAGGTATGGTCATAGATTATATAATAGAGTTTGAGTCTATCGTAGCTTTTTAGGTAGCTAAAGAAGTAGATTGGACCCAGAACATCGTCCATGAACGGGATGTGGTTCCTAGAAGAAAATATCCAATCACATTCTATTATGATAATATTGTAGTTATTGCTCTCACAAAAGATCTATGTCACATTAGTGGATGAAGAACATACTTCTGAAGTATCATATCTTGAGAGTTTTTTCTTAGAGTGGTGAAGTTTCATTGAGTTTTATTTCCAAGGAAGACAATGGGGTGGACTACTTCACTAAAGTCCTAGATCATCGGGATCATGATCACCATGTGAGTTCTAGCGAACTGAAAGTAATAGGCAGTTAGCTCTTGTCCAAGTGGGAGTTTGTTGGAGTTGGTGTCCTAGAACCGACTATTTGTGCATTGATTATATGAATAATTAATGTATTTAAATATTCAACATCTTATTACATATTTTAAATTTTTCTGCAATACATTAATGTAATAATGTCCCTGATTATTTTTCACATTAATAAGTTCATAGTAGTTCCTTGATATGATGAGAACGTTTAAGTGCTATGACAGTATTCTTAAATATAGTTTTCTGGTTGGATAAAATACTATGATGGGACGCATTGTATATAGATTGTTAGGTGTGAGTACTCATAAGAAGGTGATACTTCTTATCATGATTGTTTCCCTTGGTAATCTTTAATATGGTAGATTATGAGAAAAACCCCACCAATAGGAATTCTACATGTTTTGGTGTCATCAAATTTTCATATTTGTGAGAGTGTGTAGTGATCCTTAGACATTAATATTATCATTAAAACATGTCATCACTAGCACACATATATTTGATAACCAAAACCATCATGCCTTATATTTGCAGGATGTTGGGTATGTTGGGTGCATCACAAATGACATGTTATTAATCGAGAATTCGATTAAGGATTTTTCCCTTCCATATATGGAAGATGATGTCTTTCCCCTTTGATTGAAATAAAAATGTAAGCCTAAATTCCATGGGCATGGTGTAACGATGAGTTTATTTTATGTAGTCGAAGAATGAAATATCGTGCATATAGGTTAATGATACTATCATGAAACCATCTTGATGAGATATTGAGATAATGCGATTAAATTAAATAGTCAGCATTTTTTGTGGTTGTCTTCATTGTGACTTTAATTTCTTTTTCGTGGGGGGGTTGACTCATTACTAGAAATTAATCATGGACTTTAGGAAATCCCACCTAATTCCAATGAGAAAAAATCATAGTGGGTCACACACTAAGTCTTTCTAGTTGTCTCGATTATATTCTATTTGAATTTAAGTAATGGAATAAATATTATTCTTAAGACCATGGAATAGTTTTATTCATGTTAAAATGACCACTTAAATTAAATAAATATTTATTCACCTGATTGTGAAAAAATATATTTCTTTATATTATTGAACAATTAATAAATATTTATTTGCTATTTTATAAAGAAAAATATTTATTTAAGAGAATAAAATATGTTATTTAGGTGTTCAATTAATAGAAGAAGAGTTAAAACAGACAATGATCGTGTCCATTGATAAATTAATTATTTACAATTCGGAAAATAATTCTTATCCAATTTGTGGAAGAAATAATTATAATAATATTTTAATCATTATTTGTCATGGTATTTCATTTATTTTTCGGTTTTTCACATTTTAGCGCACCACAAATAATAGAGATATTATTGTTTTTATGTGTAATTTGTTTCAATAATTGTTATAATTGCATTTAGTTTTTTGTTTTCAATTAAATATTATAACTCAATCCTCATTGCATTTAATATAACTGTATATCTATTATAACAAAACCTAGTGAATTGAGAAATAATGAGCCAAACAATTTCTATCTCGACTCATCTCATATCACCCCCTCATGAATGAAAAATTTCATCAAGACTGAATAATGATAGATAAATAATGATCGATTGAAGACAGTCACTTCACCACATCAGAACAAGAAAAATGAGTGGCATTTATTAGAGACAATTGGAGAATGTGTGGATCATGACTAGAGGGATTATTCATTAGATCCCTTTGAGTGAAATAAAGACAATTCAAAAGGGTCATTTTGGATGATCAATGATCATCGATGAAAATAATACCAAAGACCAAGGTATTTAATTTCCCCATGATTTAATTGAATTAATTATATACATGACGTGAAAGATCCTCTCACATGGTTCTGGAATTTTTATTTCATTATCTAAATCATTTAATTAAATCTGTGGATTCTTTAATTCATCATCGTATTGATCCTGGAGTAGTCAGTGATAATGGGAGAAGAAAACATTGCTCCCACACAATGCCGTGATTCCACTACACCCAGATCCTGCATATATTTCCCCTAGATGACATTATTCACAAACCACGTCTACATGAAGTGTCCCTACATGGATTTTTGATGAGGAAAACCACATAATATCTAACTGAACATAACTTTATGATGTTATTCAATAATTATGCTTATCCTCAATTTTTTTCATATAGTCATATTCCCTAATCTATAATTTCCTAATTTTAGTTCCCTAGGTTTCTACTGAAACATCTATCATACCAACGATTAATACCCCAACACCAGTTACTCGTAGTTAGTGGGTACTTTATTACATTGGAACATGATACAAGGGATCTCATCACAAATGAAGGAATATTTTGGTATTTTTGAAGAACCAAATATAAAAATGATTCTCATTTATCATTTGTAATAAAATATTAATCATTGTGAATATAAAAATGTTTCCATCGCTAAACTCATTAAAATAATCATGCTTCATATCTACGGGAAAAGAAAAAAAGGGAGTTATTATATTCTCCGTAAGTGTTATATAAAATGAAATATATCATGAGAATAATTAATAATATATATGTAATGATAAATAACAAAAAACAATTAGAATTTAATTAATAACTTCTCTACGAAAAATAATATGGAAGGAATAAATGATGATCAAATAATGCATTGTAAATAACCACTTAAGGTTGAATATTTTGATATCATAACTATTAAAATACTCACATAGACATAAATATCATATTTCATAAAGGTGGAATTCATACTATCAGACATCATAAACCTTTTATCATGGCTTTATACTAAGACATCATATATAAACAATTAAAGTGTACACCAAATTCAAAACTAATTTTCCTCATGAGACATGTTGATGATCAATTGGATATCTATAACTGAGCCCCAAATTTCAGTAAATACTACCAATTCATTCATCATATCAATAAACAATACAACTTCATCAACATTCCATAATAATAAAAAACTATTCGTAAATGTAGAAATAGAATATAAATTTTCTATACATTCCATGATAAAACATAGCATAAAACATATATATAAACAACAAGGATAGTATAATTTAAAATATATACATTGAATCATAAGTAAAAGAAATTTTTTTCATTTATGATTATATATAACATTAAATATTCATCTAGAACATTTATGATTAAAAGAAACATTTCACAATGAATATAACTTTAAATGAAATTACAGAATTTTAAGAAAAATATTTTCCATAAAATGATCCATGAAATATAGTACAATAAGATTCAAATCATTGATATTTCATGATAGTGGGAAATTTCATTCATTCTAAGGATTCTACAATAAATATTCTATTCAGATTTTCGGTAAAAATTAAAAAAGTACCTTATTCGAAAAATAAAAAGATGATCGCTTTAAAAAATATTGATATACAGACAAGGGTATAAATAGCATATAAAAATCCTAGTATAATATTACAAACATTATTGAATTTTTTTATATAAATAAGGACACGGAAGAAAAATATTCTAAAACCAAAAAAAACTAGGTTAGTTTTAATTAAAACATTTTTTCATTATCTTGAGTACTTAAGAGAGTACCGTGAAAGAAACCCGCTAATTTCTTTAAATAAATATAGAAAAATAAAATATAGTTCATGTAAGACATAAATTTTAAAAAAAAAATCTTGATGAATACTGAAATATAATTAATCCTGAATAATGATGATATTGTTAAATATATAATCACCACATTAATGATTTTTTTTAAAATAGTTATAAACTATTGTATAATAAATTTTAATTTATTATAATTGAATTTCGTTTTCATTCACATAATTATAGTGTCATATACAGTCCACATATGACATTTCAACATCAATTTCATAATAATTCCATTAAAATTGTCACCTTCAAGTGTTAACTATTTCATTTTTTGTGGTAGCTTAAGTTCAATTGTTCTAATCCTTGTATTTTGATCATGGTTTTATGGATTCTTGAATAATAATCAGTATATGAATGAAATAGTTTTTCAATATATATATTTATATTTAATTATACAATAAACGTAAAGATAAAAATTTTAATTACAACATTAACGGATACATTATACTATACATATTCATGAACAATGTTTTCACTTTTTATCAAATGGAATCAGAGAATGATTAATAAAAATTCACCATTAAAAATTATTATAAGATCAAATATAATATATATTTATATATATATATTATTTAAATTTATTATTATTAACATTCATTTCAAGAAAAAATGAAACTGAATCACATCACTTAATAGAGGTGGTAGTCCTCAAATACACATGAGTGAATTCATCGCATCCTAATATAGGGAAGAGTAAGAATGTAGATGATATTTTATATATACATAAATGTTAGGTGATAAAAACGAATTACACCATAACATGCATATGGTAAGTAGTATGTATGTATGAGTGATGTTTTCCCATTATATATCATGGAAATTGGTGGAAATGGTTCACTCATAGTCCTAATAAAACATCAATATATATTGGTTATTGAAGATATTATTTTAGTATGGGTAAAATATATTTATAGGAAATATAATTAGATTAAAACATGAAATATACGGTAAAGATGATTGCCTCTTCTTCAGTATACTTCTTTTAGATCCATTTTAATGACCCTTGGAATGATATTTTATGAATAAAATACCATTAAATCATGTGAAGGTATGTTTTAAAGTTAATCGGGTGGGGTAAATTTAATATATGTGGCTCAATAAGGTGTAAATAAAAGAGATAATGGTTGTCCTTTTATTTGTGAGGGGAGGTGCACTTTTGAAATCACATTAATATTAAATTAATATAAAATATGTTTCACAGAAAAATGTTTAAAATAGATATATTTAATATATATTATTATTATTATGAGTCCAAATAATCTAATCCAATATAATTCTGACATTTTTGGTTATTTATTCGGCCTTTTCTCTTAGTTTCAATCCCTAATAACCCTTTTGAAAATTATCAGGATGTTAATAGTTTTCACTCTTTACAGGCCAAGAATGTTAAAATAAATAGAAAATGTATCCATAAATGGATCGTTGTTGATATTTTTAAATATATACTATTAATATTTAGAAATGTATTATTTTTATGGAGTTTATATAAGTATAAAAAATACTTTTAATTATAAAATACCATTATTGTATTTTTGTAAATACCAGAAATATTATAATATTATATAAGTGTAGCCGATGTAAAATGGTTCTAAAATGAAATTTCATAGTAAAAAAATGTATCTTGTAATGATTTAATCATATAATAAAATTTAAATATATTTAGATACTATTTTAAACCTTACTGATTTGTTTAAACCCTTAACAATCCAATTTAAACCTTATTCATTGTATTGAATGTTTTCAATATTAAAGGGTTATTATTTTACTCAATATGTGAAAAATGGATCATAAATGACCTAGGGAGGAATATTTCAACCAATTTTCATCATAATTTCCATCTTACATGATTTTTATGATTTTAAAATATTTTATATTATATTATTTAAAATAATATATAAATTATACCATTTTCACAATATTCTATTAATTATAATTTAAATGCATAAATACAAATAAGTAATTAAAAAACCATTATACATTTTAAACATGTTATATTTATTTAAAAAATTTATAGGGACAATAATTAAACTACAAAGTATTACTTTTAAAACATTTAAAATTATCAAAAATATTTTTCAAATACTTAATAAAATACAATGTCGGTGTTGCATAAGCCTTTATTTTAAGTATTTCTTTATTAAAAATTAAAATTAAAATTCATATGATAAAAATAATTAATTCACATTAAAAATAAACTTTTAAAATATAACATAACCATGTTTTATCTTAATATAATGAATTTTTACATTTTAAATTTAATAGAGTGACATTTTATATTTTCTTAAAATAAATAACAGAAATGATATTTTCCATGAAAAATGTAAAAAATCATATATTAATTTTTTTTAATTTATATTGTTTAATTTATCACATTCAATGAAATTAAGGCAAAAAAAGGTCTTGGGTCCTGAAATTTCTACACATGAGAAGAAGAAAATTCATTCTGAATCAGAAATGGTATAAATTAACCCATAAAAAGACTTAAGAATATTGTTTAATGGGATAGCCATGAGGGAAAAATTGATCACATGAACTAAAAAGAACTCTGTGGACCACCACTCTATATGGTAATCCACCACTTCATAAAGTTCCCAATAAATGAAAGGCTTTGGGGGAAAAGGTGGTACCATCAGTGCTTGCAGATGGAAAAATGTTGATTGCATGGTTGGGAGTTGATTTTTACCCCATGAATAGGGAACCTCCATGAATGAAATAATTCATGGGATGGGGTAGTACTACAAAATACCCTAAATTAAAAAATGATTTTTTTGGGATAGGCTATGATTTCCAATACCTTGAATGATTTCCCCCAAGAAACAAAGCATTGGTGGGTTAAGGAGTCCTCTTATATTGCATTAAAATAAGGCATATAGCCCATTGGGGATGACCGACCATGCCAGTACATGGTCCCTCTGTTCCCCTATAAAATAACCACTTGGGGGATCAAAAAAATGAAATGAAATATAGAATAAATCATGAGGAAAAAGTAAATATATTAATATAAAATCTCAAATGAGATCCAAATAATTCATATTTATTTTTTCAGTGGGTAGAAAACCCACTACATAGCACTAAAATGAAATAAAACAAACTGTTATTGTTAGTGATTTCAACACCCATGGTAGACACCATTACGCATGGCATAAATGGATGAGCCCTTTCTAGACCAGCACCCGCCTAGAACAGTAATATGTTGGAAAAAAACATGTCCTATGTAGAAATATATTGGGTGGGAGGAACATGGCACAATGCATAAAAAAGCTACATAAGAAGAAACCAGCCTTTAGTAGAATCAGACAATGCAAGAAGTTCTTGTTTTATTATAGAACCATGATACACAGACAGTACCCTCACCAGTATAGAAACATCCCATGCTGAGGGAACCCCTTCCTGTGTAAGAATATGCTTCTCAAAATGGGGCCGCCTAGAATTTTATGTGATACATCTCCCATAACACCCTTTGATTAACTCATTAAGCATCATATTGGCCCCTCTGCAAACCATTCTAACTATATCAGGCCATGGCCACGTCCAAATCCACCTGATAGATATGATCAAATCATCGAACACATTTACGTATCCTCTTGACTCAACATTCTTGTGGTAGTAGGAGACACGTGTGTAGCCTCCCCAATAAGGCCTACCCTCATAACTTATTCTGGTCTATATTCACATGGTAATGAGGGTAATAACCCTGGATTATCACATGAACCTCCAAATTCTAGGGATTTATGGGAACCAATTGCATTCCCCTTACATGAGGCCAAGTTCCAGTCAATTCATTCTTCCATAGGGACCAGCAGGGCATCCCTCCAAGAGTAGGCCCCATTCTGTTTTTGTAAGAGGCTTTACTATTGATCTACATAACATCATCCCTATGATATATCATGTTATATTCCTATATGTGACTATACCAATTTCAAATTTAAAGAGGATATTGGCACACTCAAGGCCCTCTCCCTCTCCCTTTGGTTTCCATTGTCTCATCCATGATAGGATATAGTGGTAAAATTGATCTTAAGATCTACCCATTCCTATTTTTTATCACTTAGAACATGAATCATGTGTGCTTTGAGGTTATTCGTAATCATAACATCCACATAATCACAAAAATTCTAATGGGCGACTTCCTTACATAATCCCCAATCACAGGCTCCACAGTCCTTCTCCATAAATGTATGCCCCATCCTTAATTCTAATGGGTATATTTAATGCATAATTTCCAACATAATGGGATTTTATCCAATTATAATCCCCAATCCAATAATATCACCTCAAATAGGACTCCACCAAATCTATAAGCTCAAAATATTCTGATCACTGTGGGCATTGATTCCCATCAATCTAGGATACATAGAAAGCCCACAAGGTCCAAAACCATCACCCAAATTCTTCCTTTTGACCTCCGGGCCACATTCCTGGTAGGGTCCTATCCACCTATGATATGACATCTCTTAATGTTCCATCGGGATTTCATGGTAAAATTCCAACACCAAACAATGACAAGGAACATTCATGCTATACTTCATTTCCATGTGATGTTAAACAACCGAGTTTGGTCCTCATGACATGAATATAAAAAGAGATATGTCATGTTATGTGGCACTAAACTAGGTGGGTTCTTATTCCTCCCACTATGATATATCATAATCCCATATTATGGTCTCAATCCCAATCATAAAACAAATTCCTTATCTCTATATAAAAAACTCTGAAGTGCCTCAACACAAGGAATAAAACTTTCATCATCCAAATGAATGACCAAAGAATATGTGATCCCAATACAAAAAAGGCTCCATTGATAAAAACCTCATATACAAACAGATCCCTCCATTAGTATAGAACATCAGATACAAACTGATGATTCTGAAAACATGCATGTTTGTAGATGATTATTACCTCATGGGGACCTGTGTATGAATTATTGACAATGAACAAAGGATTTGAGGACTTATCATCAATATATAAGGGAGTTCTAGAATAGGTAATAGTTCCCCACAGAGGTGTGTGATCATACCACCTTCCCATCCTCTCATCCAAGTTGAGTTTATTTGTATCATTGTCCAACATACCCTGTGAATGCCTTCTTTTGGAGTGTAGGTCAAAGAGTCTTCATGGATATGAGAGTTGTTGGGAATTTATGGCTCTAAAAACAGAACATTTTAGATACTATTTAATGATGTAATACCTAAAGTCAGAAATTGCACAATATTAAACACATGTAATAAACCTTTGGATTCCTTTAATATTTTATCAAAAACAAAATGGTGAACTTGACAAGAATCTGTAACCAAGGTGGTCGTGTTACCCCACATCAGGAATCCTCGTATCTAAAAGAGAATGAGGAAAAATTTATACTATCAATAATGCATGTGGTAATGTGATTATAAATTCATGAGGATTTTTGAAAGTATTTGTTAGATATATTTCATGCACTCTTCACCAGAACAATCTTCAATATAATGAAATCCAACTAGTTCTCATAGACATGTGCATCATCCACTGAACTTGTTAGGTCCTCAACCATACATAGAAATCCATCACCCACAAAGTTACTTCCTCACTAGGTTTTGAATAAATTGGATTGGGAGTAACATTGAAATGATATTCTCCCCACCTTAGAGGCAGCTCGACATGCCCTCTTGCCCATGAAGCCTCACCACCCATCCACCCAGTGATGGTTTCGATTCCAGAACAAGGCCACCCAGGATTCCATCTCAAAAAAATTCAGTAGGCTTTCCTCAGAATGTGATAAATAAACTTCTCCCTTAATTTTGGGAGGATGATGAAGTGGGTACTAGTGAAATCATACCATTAGAATAGGGGTCCAGTCAAAGGGTCCATTTTTATAATCATCACTGTAAATATTGTACAACTAAAATGATGAATCCTTGAAGTGTTTAGAAGAGAAGCAGGTTGAACCATTGCTATCTGAACTAGAGAAATATTACATGGAAACATTTGTGGCGTATAGAGATGTCTATCAGCTTTCTGAGAAGGATGAAATCAGTGATGAAGTTTCATCTTGGATGGAGGACTAGGATGAAATTGTACATAAGAAATATCTTATTCCTCAGATTTCCAATGACACATATCTTGATATTAGAAAACGTATGTTCATAATAATGGTTGATGAATACAAACAGAATTACAAATTTATATTTAGGGATATTCCTTGGGCTTAATCCTTATGAATTTTATTGATTCTACAATGCTCCTCATTCTGAGATATGTTAATATATGATTTATTGACTAGATAAGCATGTTAGAGGCATGTGTGGTCAACCTATTTGCATCAGGGAAACAGTATGGGATTTCTGCTGGTTGTTGGATATTTCTATCTTCTGTACTTGTGATTCTGCTACATGTATGACTGTCCTGACTCCCTGATATGAGATATCTATTAATATTGTTATGATGGTAGCTTTCTTGGAGTGCTGTTAGATCATTGACATGATTTCATACTACCTCTTGATATTGTTTTTGTGATCAGGACTCTTCTCTCATCTGATTGAAGCATGTCTGGACCTAATTTGACTAGGTATGGATTTTTCTTGATCTGTTTTTTTAAATTGATTACTGTATTCCTTCAAGCATACTGGCTGGAAATTGATTGAATGGATTTTTGTTTGTATTGTAATGAATGCTGCTATCTAGTCCTGAATAATTCTTCTTGGACAAATCTCTGATGGATTATTCCCACCTCATGGATAGCCATACTGTACACCACATTTTATGCTATTTGAGGATGCCTTTCAGGCCATAGGTGTACAGTGGTGATATCTGACTAGAGCTTCATTTTCAGCAAGCCAATGCTACAATGGATGATCCTTTATTGAAGGTTCTGCACTCTGGGAAACTCTTGTTGGTTGTTTTCATTGGTAGCTTGGAAACTCAAGGGTCCATTTCTTTATATCCTGGATACTTCTCTGCTGGTGCATGTTTATTGCACCTCGTACTTGTATTGTAACTCTTTTGAATTTAATAAATTTCTCTTGCGTCATGAACTGGGAAACGAGTTCATGTCACCACTTTTCTCAAAAAAAAATTTACAACTTAGTATCCTCACCATGCCAAGGATGTTTCTCGATGGTCTCCATCCAAAGTCAAACAGACCCAGGTCCCTATGATGACTTATGGAGAGATACATTAAAATAAACATGAATAGTCCTTCATCTTCAATCATGTTGCAGTATACCACCATGTAAATATGGATGTAATTGATGAACATGTTCATATTTTTGTTAACCCACTTTAAGCATGTCAGTCGAATATGAAGGAAGATTATAGACCGCCATTAATCCTTTTTAATGCACCTAAAGAAAACTATGAAAAAATTGATTAAAATTAGAAGATGAATATCCCTTCTCAGAAAGATGAATCCCGTTGGTAATATATGGTGGAAAACATTAAGAATATTAAAATTCAAGGGGATGAATAATAATACCTTGATTCAAATATGATTGAAAAGTAAGAAGAATAAAATATCTTCATTCCAATCAGAATCATACTATGAAAGTATGATGTCAAACAAATACAAGAAGATGAAAATTATTTAGGATAAATTTAAATATCATCAATCAAATATGGTGAAAATCTAGCGTCATATGGAAATACCTACTCATTCACATTAAAACAGTCCTGAAAGATGGGTGAAAATTTACAAGAAGATGTAAATTCCTATATATTCATATCAAACACTTCAATCAAATATGGAAAAAATGACTAAAATAAAATCATTTCCCCCCAATATAAACCTTTATAAGAAAATATGGATCCTACCAAATACCATTAGATGAAAATTCTTATGTATGTAAACTATGTCTTTCAGTAAATTACAATAAAAAATGCACATCATAGTTGACATATCTCAGCTAAAAATCAGGATTGAAGAAATATTACTTTCTTACACAAGAAGGGTCATATATTCTCATTCACACCAAGTACATATTCCAATGAAAATTAGAAATGATGGAATATCATATGTTATTCCCTTAACATATCCTAAATACTTTCCAAGATTAATTTAATTTTGCAGTGATAGGTAGGAATCGGGACCCCAACCCCACATCTTCAAGTGGAGTGACTCATCCCCACAATGGGATAGTCACTTAGGATCATGCATCCATCCTTTCTCCCATCCAGGAGGGTCTTTAGCAATATTTCGCGATAAATGGAAAATTGGATTGGTCATAAATACCCATTCCAACTGGAGGACATCTGTCCACATCAGTAGTCTCTCTAGGTAATGAATATATCCATTCCAAAATTCTCTAATATTATCAAAATATCCTATAAGCACTATAGTAGAAACATAAAAATAAACCCATATATGAGGTCTACCAACAACAAAAAGGGTCGATAGTTTCCAACAAGAGAGTTCTTAAAAATAAATTATGCTAAGGGTATATAGAAAATAAAAAGTATACTCGTGAATCTACTGTAATAGAATCTTTCATTCATGATGACATCAAATATTTTTCAATGGTGGATCTAGATCCATATGATCACATGCCAAATTATGGGATTTGAGGTATGATGTGTGAAGGTCCTCCCTACAACATTATTTTTAACATCTCTAGAGTTCCTCCCTAGAGCACATACCATGATTGCTTCCTTTATAGATACCAATTTATTGATCACAAGATCTTATCTCTTGATGAGTATCATAATATCCCTACTGGTGACCATAAGAACAAATAGAAAGATTTTATATCTTTATTTTTATCCACCCTGAAATCTCTCTCCATGGTATACACTGCATAATTTCTCCATATTGTCTAAAATCGTGTAATAATGGTAATCCTCACTATGATGGAATTTTTTGTGAAGGTCCTATCTATAGTGATATCTTATTTCAGTAAGAAGCTCCTACCCTTTCTTCCATATACCCTGAAGGTCCTTCTTATGGTATACAATATTGAAATTTTCCATACAATTGGAAATCATGCTATGATGGTATTCCTCTTCATCATAGGACCCACTATGAAGGTCTTCCCCATAGTAAGATTTCATGTCTATTGGAAGGTCCTCCCCTTTTCGAGTCAAATATAAGAAATACCTTACTCTTATTTGCTTCAAAGGATGGGTAATACTATTAGAAACCCTATTAATGAAAATATACATACATTATTGACCAAGAGATGGTCTGGGACAATGAACATCCTACAATCCACCATTGTACTATCCCCATAACAATGAGACACCTACTCTCCCCACTACTTAAAAAAATAGGCATTAAGTTCCCATGTTGAAAAGATAATGTAGAGGAGTTTCTAGAATACAAAAAATGATATGCTCCCTGTAAAAAGGACATTGTCTATGGGTGACATACCCATCATGTTTTGTACCTCATCTACATCTCCATTTGACATTCCAAATTCATTGTCAAGGTAATTCACACACAAAACCATGTTGAATCTTGAGAAAAATATAAATCTCCTAAAAGAAAATATTCTAGCTTATGATGGGTATGTAGACCATGTAAACATATTGGGATAGATTCATCGAAAAACTGAAACAGAATCCTTTACATCAGTGAGGTGACCTATATCAGGAAAGTGGTAGAATGATCTTCAATCATTATGCTTTAATGTGTTTCATATGTCGTGTCAAAAAAAATTTACACCCCGCCTCATGTTCATATTATGGATGGGGGAACATGGGTCATTACATTTACCATTAATTCCCTACTTAGAAGAACCCACTTAAAAGGAAATTTGGTAATGTAATTATCCAAGGTAATTTTTAAGAAAACCCTATGATCCAGAAAGACAGCGCACCTAACAAGAACCAACCAAGATTAAGTCTAAATGGTATCGATATCGATGAAGTTAATCCAATGAAAAACTCCTAAACTGGGCAACTAAGAACATTCAAAATGATTCCCTCTTATGGGAAAGCAATAATCACGAACTATTAATTTCCTCGAAAACAAACATTTCATGTGTAGAATCGGTATTACATCCATAACATGTTCAAATAGGGATGTGTAAGATCAAGAGAGCGATAAAAACCGCAGTAGAAACCACCAAAATAATTGATCAACCCTAGCCCATGGTTTTACAGTAATTTTTAATTGAAAAATCCTCCACATAACAACAAATCTAGACGGAGGAATGAAAACTAGATTATATGGTAAACCCTAGACCATAGGGCTATGGGAATTTTTACCTAAACTAGCCCCTTAATGAAAATTATCATTTTCCTATAAAAGGGATTACAATAATAAGTAATGTATCCTAGTATATCACCCCCATCATGTAACCCATTTCACTCAGATGGGAGGTATACAACATGTTTCATAGAGTCTCTCTCCATGTTACTCTTCCCCAAGATGCCTAAATTGGATCTTGATAAGGAAGGGAGACGTCCATAAATCATGAAAATAACCATCTTATAACTGAGCATTTAGTATGATTCCAACAATCCATTATGCATCAGTGAACATTAAGGATAACAATCCTGTGGATGACACTAAAAATAATTAAAATACTGAAGATAAAAGATAGTATTGTTCCACATGGTCTTTGGCCCCTAGAGAGAATGACTGTGCGTGTACCTGGAACCATAGTATCTCCCTAAATTTTGGTTCATCCTCAATCAATCACACACTTCATCCACATTGAATCTCTTAAAAGAATATAGGAATGTTCATAAATGGCCTACATCCTCCTACCAATGAGGATGATCTTTCTACACTGAAAGAAATATTTGATCACCATTAAGAAGAAATCAATGATTATAGGTGACCAGATGCAGATTTTTTATGAGTAAGAATTCCTATAAATATTCTTCTCAGGCGGATCCTCAACATAATCTTCAGTAGTTATACCTCAGCCAAAATGATTCATTCCAGAATTAGATTAAAGACTAGTACATCCTCCCAACTGGGTTCCTGGACCATCAGTTTACCTAGACCTGGTTATGTATTGATATCATGATATCCATACATTAAAAAGTTAACCTGAGCAGGCTCACGAAAATCTTCAATAGATGACTCTAACGTGATATCTTCCTCTAATATTGGAAGAACCAGCTTGTAAGATCCCATCAGTTTATGGTTTTATCTACTATATCATTCAACAAAACACAAATCAATGGCTTATTAACACCATATATTTATTGGATTCTTGATCGGAAGTCATGGAGGATTGGTGCACACAAGTTCATCCATAATAGAATCCTTACCCCGAATAGGGGAGAAACACCCCACCACCATAAAACATTGTCAGCCATACATTTTTGGTATTAAATGGATCATTTTACCTAAAATAACATTTGACACACTACACGTCTCAGTATAATATCATTATGGGAACCCCATAGTGGAATGATGTAGTAAAACTCACTTGATTCATGAAAAACATTACAAGGGAGTGCCATCGTATAGAATACTAGTTTTCCAGCCCATTTGATAATTGGATGGGAGGATCTCTATCGGCAATTCATCTTTTAGTTCATCTAAACACTAAAAATATGAAAATTATTGACTTATATAATTAAAAATAGTTAGAAAATGATAGAGTTTTTTGTATTTTTTACACATGAAATGGGCTAACCTACTTACTAAATAGAATTCTTCCCTATGAGGATATTCTCACTCTCTGCAATGATAAACATCATGGTGAGCTTTGAAAACTACTCATCTACATGAAATTTACAAGTGGGTTTCTAGATTTAGTCGTCATTACCCAAAGAAAGGAATACTCAATACAATGGACTAAGATCAATTCCTAGATAACTCTACAAGTCTTGCAGAAGAGTGAATGATAGGAGGTGGAAGCATGAGTCACACTTAAACTAGCCTCCATGCCTGCTGAAGCTCAAAAGCTAGTAACATATTGTGTACCAACCCCAGAGAATCAATAGAAACACCATCCTAAAAATAACTAGATGAGGGAACCCAGATATAATGTGTTCGAGGTGCAATGAAATATAGTTCACTTATTCCAAGACAATGAATATACTTTCTATTTTATAGCCACTATTGAAAATGATTTACTCCTCCTACGAAAACCTAAAAACCCCAATAAGGTAGTTATCAATGACCAATTGGATTATTGTACATTTTACTACATATTGGGACACACCATTACTGAATTCATCATTTTCAAAAACCCTCTACTAAAATTGGTAAAATCTTGGAAGGTGAATTTGGAAAGGCTGCTAGTACATGTAGAATTTTTTCACCACAACCCCCAAGGAAGGAGAAGAGTTGAAAGAAGATGTTAGTAGAAAGGCTCAGAATTTTTAAATTTGGATGACATAATTGTTGATAAAATGAAATCACGGTATTATCCATGAATATTTTAAACAACCAACTATTCCCTAACCCACTTCCACTACATAAAATATGACATCATTGGCCCACTAGCCGCTAATGTCCCTCCTTGAAAACATAGCATGAACGAAGAGGAATGAAGAATGTATTGGATAAAGAACCTATATCAAAGCCAATGTTATATTTGAATCATATATTTTTTGCCTTAATATTTGAAACAATTGGAATCAAACCACCAATCAGTACCACCGAAGATGGTTCGTCAAAAAATGCATCATTTTATGGAGAGTTGATATTTGGTTACATTGATTTCATTCACCTAATAGACCTCCTCCCCAATAATGAATATGAATTTCAACCAGAGTTCCCCACATCTGATTCAGTAACCATAGGAAGAGCCCATAATATCCAATAACATTGAGTAAGGTACTCCAATGGAAGAATCCAGACATCTAGTACACCCCTTATTGAATAGTAAATATTTTGGAAACTCATTGAAGAGACCTTCAATGGGTCACGCATGACTAGAAAATTCCTCCAACAGTTACCAAAAAACAATCCATGAACCTATAACTCTATTATATCTATAAGAATATGAATACTTTTCAAATCATTATCATTTGGTAGGAATACCTTCTCGACCCAACCCATTCAGGATTGGAGTGCCTTCAAATCCTACCACGAGTGATGATCCATCTATATCAAATGGTTAATCCCCTAAATCACCTATGAAAGAGGATCCCCATACAACAATGTTTAGTTGTTTAGACTAGATGTATGACATCAAAAAATAGTAATCCTTGGAACCTACCAAGCTATCAATCCAGGATGCCCGGAATTTGTAAAAAGATCCCAAAGAACCACTCATAGATACTTTTCTCTTCCCCCATGATTTTGATGTCACGAATTTTTCTGGTAAGGTCAATTAGGTAGAGGCCAACCTGGAATAATTTATTTTGGTTAACTCCTTCACTAATCTAGGTAATGATATTTTTATACAGGGAAACCTCAGGCCCATTTATGTGCCATTATGGTAAATGGTATTCATGTCCAAAAAAGTCTTTGTTTATAATGGATTCATAATATACCTTATTCCATTATGAAAACATCATTGGTTAGGCTAGAATGAGGATAAACTAGTTCATTCCACCATAACAATTCATGGATAATAAAAATGTGAGAAGAATCCATTCGCCCAAATAAATATAAAGACTCAATTTTCATCATTTGTAACCAAATCTTAATTTCTAGAAGTATGGAAGAACACATCTTTCAACATCATGCTAGGAAGTACATGGCCTCATAAACAATTTTAAATACCCTCATCATACAATCAATGCATCAAATACTACAATAATTTATAAATTGGGGAGTTTCACCCTGATAAGTCCCCATTCGAATCCAATTAAGTGCATTATATCAATGAAAGATTCTATATGGGGAAAGGTAGACAACCCCGGTTGATGGTGTTTCTTGGGTAACCACCCTGAATAGTCTAGAAATGATCCTTGTTGACCCCTTAAAACATACTGGTGAATAATATGTGTTACCCATCAATCAAATCAAGCATATGAGTCCATGTACAAAAATATCATTATTGGTATTCATGATTTTATCTAGGAACACTGAGTACATAAATATAGAAAACCTTGTTTGTCACGAACCAGGTCGGGTCGCCATCCGACCCGGCGCCCGACCCGGTCCGCGACATGGCCCGAAGGGCGTTCCTGATCCCCACAGGCTGGCACAAGTTCCCGGGTATCAAAACTAACACATGGGAACGATTTTACCCGAAATAAAAGATAGAGAAACAACTAACAAGATAAATAAACTGAAACTAGAAATAGACAACCAAACAAGCCTTTAAACTATGAACAGGTTTAAAGTCCACAACTCCAACCAATAACTAAAAAGAAAAGATGACAGCGGAAAGTAAAACTCTTACTCAAACCTCAAAGAAACAGGAGAGGCCAGACATCTACACGTCACAAATGTTAACCTGCACGAGAAGACCAACTACGACCAACCACCATCCCTGAGAATGGTGCCTCAACCTGTAATACATAGAGAACAAGGCCTACATACACCCAAAGGTGTATGTAGGGTGTGAGCAAAGTGCTATGTAGGACATCACCCAATAAAAAGTTCCACACATAATTATTAAAGGACAAATACATTTGCAATATTAACTAAAGAAAATAAATAAAAGCATGAATGGTTTAAAAGAAAATAGAATTAAAGAAAGAAGTTTCAAATGGAACAACATAAATTAAAACACACACACCCTTATTTTTTTTAAATAACCAATATGTCACACTGACGAGCGCAAAGTGACCAATGAGCACTAATATAGGAGAGGCCGCATGGGTATCAGCTAGATTGGGTCCCTAGATCTCCGTGTCTCGGTGAAATGTGGCTTAGAAGTCCACAACCCTCAGAGAACGTGGCTTAGGAGGCCACGACCCTCAGAAAACGTAGCTTAGAAGATCATGACCCTCAGAAATGCATATGTTTAGTTAGTGTTGCAATCGTCAGTCCTACCAGTGAAACCAGGTCCTGTCACCACCGGAACACTCGCTCACTAGTCTAGTCTACCCTCCTAGCTACTTGGGCTTCCATTTTGTGCTCAATCAAGTTTCAAGTTCAAGTCACATGTCACAATAATGCGTAAAATCCAACCAGGGTGCTTACACATGCAAAAACACAATTTGCACACCCAAACCCGCTTTCAAAACCACACGCACACCAAAATATTTTTAAAACTTAATCTGCACTGCCTGCACATTAAATTACACTAGGTGCATCGTTTAAGAAAAACGATTTGAAAATTAAGCAAACCCCAAATAGTACTTAGTAAATATTTTTCAAACATGTCGCAAAACTCTAAAAGGGAAAAAGGTCATTAAAAAACCCATTTCCAAAATAAATCGTATTTTTTCACACACCAAAATATATAACATGTCATCTGCACTCCCTAACTCACACACTGCACAATTCACAAAACAATAATAAACAGTCCAAATGTAAAATCTCATAAACCAATTTAAAATAAACCATTTGGAGTTAACCATAAAACTCACACAACCCATATTTTAAGACCAAATGCACACGACGCCAATATATATATGTATATATCATTCACACCATTTGTAAAAAATTAATAAGTCAACCACACAATTTAAAAATAGCCAATAGAGTTCCCAACATAAAACACTCACATTACCTAAACAATTCACAAAACAATTTCAATGCAAATAAAACATCATAAAGAAACAATTTCTCATTACACAGATTAATTAAATAACATGATGAATTAACCAAACTTTCCAATTAATTAGTCATAAAATAATTAATCATGGAACCACCTACCTCGGGTGAAGGAATTCTGTAAAACTTGTGTGAATCTCTAATCTCACCTAATGCGCACCATCTGTGAACTGAATTGGATCCTAAAATAATAATTCAAACAAAACCAAGAGTCAAAAAAAGACCCCTAAATGAACCCATACCCGCTGAACCACAATGAACACTCAAGAAGAGGAAAAAAATTAGAATAGAATAGATTCAACCGAGGGTTTCGGGGCGGCAGGGCGCGCGACGGCGATGCTGGTTGGGAGGGGAAAGGTGGTCGTGGCGTGAAGTGGGTTTGGCTACTAAGGAGTCCGGCGAGCATTCTAGGTCGGGGAGGAGAGACATCGGCATAGAGCGCATCTCAAGGGGAGGCTGGGTCATGCGACGGGAGCATGGAGGTCGGCGAACGGTGTGTTGGCTGTGTTGTCGAACGAGTGACTGGTCAAGCGGGAGGAGAGAAAGGTGATCATGAGAGGCTATTTAGGAAGTTGGGGCGTGGTGCATGCATGGTTGGCCAGGAGGATGCAATGTACAGTGCGATGCAGGCCGGGGGAGAGGCGGATGGGCAGTCGACCATGGGGTGTGGGGCGGCCGGTGCGGGCTAGCCTTTCGGAAGCCAGAAAATAAGAGGGGGAGTCCGGAGGGGTTCCATGGAGAGAGGGGGGGTGAGATTGGTGGATGGGGAGGTCGGCCAGGAGGGTGGTTTCCGAACAAGAGGTGCGGCCGGGAAGGAGGTCGCCGGATAGGAGGCGCGGCCAGGAGGAATGCTGGAAGGGGAGGCGGCGCGAAGGGGAAGGGAGCCGTGGAAAGGTGCGCCGCACAAGGAGAAGGCCAAGGGGGGGCCGAGCGGGAGAGAAAAGAGGGGCAAAACCAAACCCTAACCAAGGGAAAGAAAAAAAACAAATAAAGAATGAAAGGAAAAAAAATAACAAGGAATCCAAAATAAATGGTAATAATAATAATAAAATAAAATAAAAATTTATATCTATTAAGATAATATTAAGATTAATAACAAAATTAACAAAACAATAATAATTGTAATAAACTAAAATAGAAATAATAATAATAATAATAATAGTAATTTCAAATTTCATTATTATGATTATTATTGTTAAAACAATTTTTAATTCTTATTATTTCATTAGATTAACATCAGCAAGGCATGCGGTGAACCCGACGGGGCTGCGTGGCGACCCAAGCAAGGCTGCGCAGCTTTGACCGTGTTGCACTGGATGCAAACAAGCCCAAAACACAAAGAACTCGAAATCTTAAGTCAGGTTTTGACCCGAACTACCCGACTCAAAGTAAATTAAAAAAAATAGATAAATTAGAAACGATGGGTGTGAAAATTCTCCCCACCATAAAGCTTTCCGTCCCCAGAAAGCCACAACCAGAACCAAACCCCACAGTAGAAAACCACACTCCCTTTAGATTCAAAGGGGATCCCCACAAACATCAAGCAAAGTGGGGGGGAAAACATCGTGCTCAGATAATGTGACTCAAAGGAAACATCAAGAAATGCGGAAAAAGACTTTGATATG
This sequence comes from Viscum album, assembly GCA_963277665.1. Lineage (NCBI taxonomy): Eukaryota > Viridiplantae > Streptophyta > Magnoliopsida > Santalales > Viscaceae > Viscum > Viscum album. Next base: position 1,609,209,597 of record OY728155.1, on the reverse strand, counting down.
TGTCGCCCGCCCCCAAAGAGCTAAAATGCCTCCAGTTGATTGATCAAGGAAGGGATCTTTTGCACCCACGAAATCCAACTTCACAACCCGAAACACCCCAATCACTATTAAATCGAAACCACACCATTTGGATAGAATGAACAAACAAGATTAAACCACGTCCACAGAATACTCCTATCACTTATCATTAAGTGATATTAAAAAACAGAAGCAAAAGATCAAAATGGGGAGGCTCGAGGGGCTCCCCACTATTAGGAACTCACTGACCCTTGAAACGAGACTAGAAAACCGACACAGGGAGGTTCGAGCAGACTCCCTGCCATTAAAGAAAAGTACAACACTAATTCATTCCAGAGGCATTCATGCGAGACCCAATGTGGGTCTCCTCACCATTAAGAACCTACCAATGCCCAAGACGATACTAGAAAACCAACATGGGAAGGTCTGAACAGACTCCCCGCCATTAAGGAAAGATCATCACCGATTTATTCCAGAGACCATTGTGCAAGACCCATCATGGGTCTCGCCGCCATTAGAATGAACAGAAGATACAAAACTTTCAAAAATTCTCGATGGTGACCAAACACCCCACCACAAGGGGCGGGGAGGGGGGGTTACTACCGGGGAGTCAAAATCATGACCCAAGAAAAACCTTCATTTCCACATTCCTGGATGAGCATTATTCAAATTTGATACAGATTTACCGAACAGAATCCCATAAGAACCACTAAAGTGAGTGCATCAAGTGGGACACAACCCCCAAGACTTTATGGAGTCGAGGAAGACATGCCTCCGCATAGTCACTGAATCCTTATGCAGCCAGACGGTTCGTTCGAAACGAAACAACCATAGAAACAATTTAAAATGCCTCTACTTTCAACACCAATGACAGAAATAAAGTTGGGGTCCCATATACTCCCGGGGTTCCTGACCACGTGTTAGCTTCTCTTCGAGACCTACGGCTGGAGTCCTGATGTTTGAAGCATCTTCTGCCTCGTAGTCAGGCATTGAAGGCTCCTTAAAGGAGCTTCTACTTTTGGTGTCACATGTAACCACACTGAAACTGATACAACACCAGAAAACACAACACATTACGACATCTCACTGATCATACACAGATCATTCCCCAAAACAAGAGATGAATGGTGAATGTGCATCACCCTTTGTCACACTGGGTGAGAATACGACACCACAAATCGTCACAGAGCACGATCATTACCGTCGAGAGAAGCATTGCACTGATAAAGTCATTAATCCGCGTCTTAAACAACACGTGATTCCTGCAAACGACCATAGAAGCCTCATACGATTGGGTCTACCAAAGAAGTGGCCTAACGTAGACCCTTTATTAAACAAAACCAATAGAGGACTAAAAGCCATTTAGAATAGTAGCATGCACCGACCATTCTAGGTTGCCTCCACATTTTCCCCACTGGAGTCTCCTTTACCGCTTCCAAACAACCGTTGACTATCAAAGGGACCTCATGCTGCAAGATGTCACCCAACTGTGACCATTACAGCTGATAAAAGCACTAACAGCCTTTCAAGACATTGGTCATCACTGATAACTCCAACCCACCTTCACCCTTCCCTATTGGAATTCCTTTCACCATTTCAAGGGGGAATCCTTAGACGCAATGACGTCAAACTTCATACCCGGCGACTCAGATAGCTCAAAGAGACTGAAACTCCCTTCAACTCCTCTCACATATGTCATCCCGCTGTGAGAGGATCCTCTTAACCAAAAGGAGAAAGGAAAATACTTAGCATTATCACCCAAAAGGGAGATCCCTAACTTTAATTAACTGGAGGGTCGGCCAACGGAGAACTATATCTATGGCCACATGTCATTCACACATTGACTTTTTATTGGGGACGTACACTATCCAAGAAGGAGAACCGTGGACCAATTCAAACAGGTCTGATAGTCAAGTCATACCACAAGTGAACAACAAACATGTTGGGGGGGAAACCACTACAAGGGCTCCCCGATGTACTTTTCAAAAGAATTAACTAGCTACACACTTGCACACCAACTTACAAATAAGAATTCAAACTTAGGACTCAAACCAGTCAAAAAGGATTCTTGGATCGAAACGCCTCACATCTAACCTTTCAAAAACACAAGGACACACCACACAAACACTGTTTATTAACACACCAAAATTTCCTTTAACTAAACAATTTGAAAATAAGCAAAGACAGTGGTGTGCACAAACACCAATGGTGTCCCATGGGCCTCGCACATGCATGTTCCCGTGCCACACCAGAACCCACCTCATATCCATCCAGGCACTCATCCGCTCATTCCATTATCCCTTTCTCTTTACATATACACTAATTCATGTGGTTTCTCATGAGAACACCAAGGATCGAAACATACCTTTCCATTTTTCAAAACCAAAAACATCCAACCCACACTTTTCAAACCTCACACACCATTTACTTTTTAAATCACTTCATTTGAAAACATTTTCGTAAGACCAATACATTTTTACTTAAAGCCAAAATTCCACACTCCAAAACAAAGAGACGAGAAACGACTCAAGAGAAAATGTGTGTCAGCGGGTGACTGGAACGTATGGTTGGCGGCCATATGCCAGTCAAGCCACCGCCATAAAGGGTATTTTAGGATAGCGTCCCTGGCTCCACATGGCTTGCCAGACCCTGCAAGATCACTAGGACTACTGACCATACCCCTTTTTCATTTCCCTTAGTCTAGATTAACCGCAAGGACCGAAAACTCAGACAAACCTCAACATACTTTGGTAACATGAGTCCCACCACGAGGTGTGCTGGCCAGGCACCTTACTCATAGCCAGGATGTCGAGTCCTGACAACTTTAACTCAAGTCTACTGTGACTCTATCCCAAAAGAAATCGACCCAAGAGAGAAAACCTGTCCCTTTGATACAATTTTGTCATGAACCAGGCCAGGTCGCTATCCGACCCGGCACCTGACCCGGTCTGCGACATTGCCCGAAGGGCGTTACCGATCTCCACATGCTGGCACAAGTGCCCGGGTATCAAAACTAACAAATGGGAACGATTTTACCCAAAATAAAAGATTGAAAAAAAATTAACCAGATAAATAAACTAAAACTAGAAATAGACAACCAAACACGCCTTTAAACTATGAACAGGTTTAAAGTCCACAACTCCAACCAATAACTAAAAAGAAAAGATGACAGCGGAAAGTAAAACTCTTACTCAAACCTCAAATCAATAGGAGAGGCGCGACATCCACACGTCGCAAACGTTAACCTGCATGAGAAGACCACTGACGACCAACCACCATCACTGATCACGGTGCCTCAACCTGGAATACACAGAGAACAAGGCCTACACACACCCAAAGGTGTCTGTAGGGTGTGAGAAAAGAGCCCAATAGGACGCCACCCAATAAAAAGGTTCCACACATAATTATTAAAGGAAAAATACATTTTCAATATTAACTAAAGAAAAGAAGTAAAATCTTGACGGTTTAAAAGAAATCAAAATTAATGAAAACAGTTTTAAATGGAACAACTTAAATTAAAACACACGCACCCTTATTTTTATTAAATAACCAATATGTCACACTGACGAGCGCAAAGTGACCAATGATCACTAATATGGGAGAGGCTACATGGGTATCAACTAGCTTGGGTCCCTAGATCTCCATGTCTCGGTGAAACGTGGGTTAGAAGGCCACGAACCTCAGAAAACGTGGCTTATAAGGCCACGACCCTCAGAAAACGTGGCTTAGAAGACCATGTCCCTCAGAAATGCATATGTTTTGTTAGTGTTGCAATCGCCAGTCCTGCCAGTGAAACCCGGTCGAGTCACCTATGGAACAATCTCTCACTAGTCTAGTCTACCCTCCTAGCTACCCGGGCATCCCGTTTTGTGCTCAATCAAGTTTCAAGTCCATGTCACCTGTCACAATAATGCGTAAAAGCCAAACAGGGTGCTTACACACGCAAAAACACAATTTTCACACCCAAACCCGCTTTCAAAACCACACACACACCAGAATATTTTTAAAACTTAATCTGCACTACCTGCACATTAAATTACACTAGGTGCATAGTTTAACAAAAACGCTTTGACAATTAAGAAAACCCCAAATAGTACATAGTAAACATTTTTCAAACATGTCTCCACACTCTAAAAGGGCAAAAGGTCAGTAAAAAAACCCCTTTTCAAAATAAATCATATTTTTTCACACACCAAAATATAAATCACGTCACCTGCACTCCCTAAATCACACACTGCACAATTCAGAAAACAATAACAAATAGTCCAAAAGTAAAAGCTTATAAAACAATTTAAAATAAACCGTTTGGCGTTAACAATAATACTCACCCAAACCATCTTTTAAGACCAAATGAAAAAACGCCAATATATATATGTATATATCGTTCACACCATTTGTAAAAAATTAATAAGTCAACCACACAATTTAAAAATCACAAATAGAGTTCCCAGAAGAAAACACACACATTACCTAAACAATTCAGGAAACAGTTTCAATGCAAATAAAACATCATAAAGAAACAATTTCTCATTACACAGATTAATTAAATAACATGCTAAATTAATCAAACTTGCAAATTAGTTAGTCAAAAAACAATTAATCATGGAACCACCTACCTCGGGTGAAGGAATTCCATAAAACTTGTGTGAATCTCTAATCGCACCAAATGCGCACCATCTGTGAACTGAATTGGATCCTAAAATAATAATTCAAACAAAACCAAGAATCAATAAAAGACCCCTAAATTAACCCATACCCGCTGAACCACAATGAACACTCATGAAGAGGGGAAAAATTAAAATAGAATAGATTCAACTGAGGGTTTCGGGCTGGCAGGGCGCGCGACGGCGGTGCTGGATGGGAGAGGAAAGGTGGCAGTGGCGTGAGGTGGGTTCTCCTACTAATGAGTCCGAAGAGAATTCTAGGTCGGGGAGGAGATACATCGGCACAGATCGCATTTCAAGGGGGAGGAGAGAAAGGTGGTCATGAGAGGCTATTTAGGAAGTTGGGGCACGGCGCACGCAAGGTTGGCGGGGAGGATGCAGTGTGCAGTGCGATGCAGGCCGTGGGAGAGGCGGATGGGCGGTCGACCATGGGGTGCGGGGCGGCCGGTGCGGGCTAGCCGGTCGGATGCCGGAAAATAGGAGGGGGTGTCCGGCGGGGTTCCATGGAGAGAGGGGGGTGCGATGGGCCGAGGGGGAGGTCGGACGGGAGGGTGGTTGCCAGACAGGAGGCGTGGCCGAGAAAGAGGTCGCCGAACAGGAGGCACAGCCGGGAGGAATGCTGGAAGGGGAGGCAGCGTGAAGGGGAAGGGAGCCGCGGAAAGGCATGCCGCACAGGGAGAAGGCCAAGGGGGACCGAGCGGGAGAGAAAATAGAGGGGCACGACCAAACCCTAACCAAGGGAATGAAAAAAACAAATAAAGAAAGAAAGGAAAAATAAATAAATAGAAAGGAATCCAAAAGAAATGGTAATAATAATACTAAAATAAAATAAAAATTTATATCAATTAAGATAATATTAAAAATAATACTAAAATTAACAAAACAATAATAATTGTAATAAACTAAAATAGAAATAATAATAATAATAATAATTTCAAATTACATTATTATGATTATTATTATTAAAACAATTTTTAATTCAATTTATTTAATTAACTAAACATCAGCAAGGCATGCGGTGAACCCGGCGGGGCCGCACGGCGACCCAAGCGAGGCCGCGCAGCTTTGACCCTTGCTTTGGATGCAAACAAGACCAAAACTCAAAGAACACGTAATCTTAAGTCAGGTTTCGACCCGAACTACCTGACACAAAGTAAATTAAAAAAATAGATAAATTAGAAACGACGGGTGTGACATTGTTGACTCCATAAATAGTGGATAAATATAAAATAAAAAATCCTTCATCCTATCCCTAAATAACTATGAAATCCATGTCCCACCATTTTAGGAATAATAGGTTGCCTCATTACTTAAAATCAATGGAGACACTACCTCTCCAACCCTCACTCCGACCTCACAAGAATTTCAGGATATCCCATGATGAAATCTAGGACAGATAAATTCACTTCATCTTTAAAATACTAAGATATTGACTCTTATAATAACTTTGGAGAAAATATCCCAAGAATTGATTTGCCAACATAATGAGAGAAATAAAATGAAGAGGATGAAGAAGAGGGTGAGGAGGACCTTGGGGATGCCCCTCCAGCATTTTTGAAGAAGGTGCATCTACCACCATTGATGAAATCAGAATAATAAATATGGTAATATAAGAAGAATAATGACCCACCTTGATTAGTATAGTCATGAATTATGAAAAGAAAGAGTTATATTACTCATTAATGAAGTACTGTTGGGAAGTTTTTATATGGAACACCATAGATATTTTGAGCCCAGAACCTAAGGTGTCCACTAATCACTTAGGATAGCCATAGGACTAACAAGGCTATAAACAAGTGGCCAAAATTATGCACTCAACACATGATAGAAATATTGAAGATGAATTTGACAAATCATTATTGATATATTTATAATGTGGTTCCAATATCCTAAATGTATGGACAATAAATTCCCAATAATGAAAAAATGGGATTATCAAAGTCTGCATCAGCTTCTGGGATCTCAACCGGCTCTTCCTGAAAGATGATTTCCTAGTTCTGATCACAGAACTACTGATCGATGAAATGGTCAAGTATTAGGGCCTCTCCATCATCAATGAATATTTATGATGTATTAAAATCCAAATGGATTCATAATATGAATAATCAAACACATTCAAATCCCCATGTTGTATTTTTCTATTGTTTAATTCCCTTTGGCCTAATGAATGTTGATGTTAGAAACCAACATTCCATCAATCGTAACTTCAAACCCATCTAGTGAATGTTCGTAAAATTTTATGTTGATGGATTTTTGGTCATGTATTGACAATTCCTGGACTACGTAGAGAACCATGAAACCATCTTCATCGAATTGTGACAAAATAACCTAAAATATAACTCCTCAAAATGTTCTTTTGGAATCACCTCAAGGAAAGATTTTGGCATCGTCATAAAACATCATAGAATTGATGTCATCCCCAAGATGGAAAAGGATATGTTTAGAATTTTTCCTCCATAAAACCACATATATTTGAAAGTACATCATGTAAATTTGACCTACATATTGTGCTTCACATCCAACCATGCTAGTAGAATCACATCCATTCACCAAGTTGATGAAATGGGGGTTACATATAATTAAACTAATGATTGATAGGAACTATTTGATAGTCACAAAAACCATCTCTTGATACCACAAGTGATTATCAAAAATGTTGAAAAAATAACACATATTTTTTATTTTACAAACCTATACAAATCACTATGTTCTTTCATTGCACAATAGAATGATTCCAATAGTGAAAACAACCTTTACAACCATATTGAAACCATGATCAATGTTGAGAACCATTATTCAAATACCGAGAAGAGCCATCTAGAACAAATATTTTCTATCTAGAAGATAAGGGACTACATACAACAATATGTGATCCATTGGGACTCGTGTATAAACCCACACAAATATATTCTCATCCGTCAGATGTTGACCATATATCTTCCACAGTGGGTGGTCACCATGCAGAAGTTTTATATCAAGTTTGTGCCATTGAAAGTGATTAAAGCCTATACATTTTAATATTTTCTAGAGGAATAACCCTCAGAATCAATGAATTAATTGGACACAGAACTACCTTATGAAGAGTTTTTCACTATTAAATAGGTCCCCCAAATATGGGAAATGTATTTGGGTGTTGCATCAAGAAGTCTTGAAGGAAAGAGGATGGATAACACCAAGCTCAACAAAGTTGCCCTGGGAGTCATGCCCATATCTCTAGAAAAGGATCTCTTGCCTTAGAACAACATTTTTAGTGGGTTTCATAAAAAAATTATGTATAATATCATTATCTCAATGTAGTGGTATATTTATAACTTCAATTACAACTCAATCACTTGAAAATAAAATCTGATCCAGAACTAGTCATTAATCTGGTTAATGATAATTATGATTTTAAAAAGGAAGAGAAAATCCCCTCTTAAACCACATAATGGGAATAATGGTTTAATTCCATTTAAAGAATACATTGACTCTCATCCCATCATCACAAAATTATCTAGTCGATTCACTAGTTAATGTAGCCACAAATCTAGTTGTTCTAGACTATGATTAAATATTCATTATAATTTCAAACATCCGGATTCTATCACCATTTTTTCAAGACAATTTTTAAGAGATCAATGAAGGCAATCCCATATATAAAACATATGGTCAAACCATCGGTTGGTTGACAACCAGTTTAGACTACCTACCAAATTAAGAGCTCCCACTAGACGGATCTAGGAGAGAAAAAATCCGAAGATGATTAATTAACTTTGTTCTGTATGTTGAAACGAATCACCATAATATTATCTATAAGATGAGCCTTGATGTGGTCCTTATTAGGTGAATTAATGGAGAAGAAACCACTTGAATCATGAATTAAGTACAGACTAGATCCTCTGGGGATCATGAGTTAGGACTGATTCTTTCCCACCAAATGTGAAGGTTTGGGTACTACTGGCCCACACTAATGCAGGACTCCTCACAATTCACCAAAATTTACATTCATTCAAAATACAATTGTCAATCCCCATATTTTATTTACACATCCATATACTCAAGACTATTTTCCATGTGGGGAATGGACATTGTTGGACTATATCATCCTACTATGGCCAAGAAGATCAAGTACATCATTATCAAATCTGACATATTCTATAAGTGGTTAGAAGTTATACCCCTGAATGGTGTTAGAGAAGGGACCATTTTTAATTTTGTGAAATCCAACATCATCACCAGATTTTGTGCCCTGCATACAATGCCAGAATAAAAAGTAACTAATTTATATTTTTTTGAATTTTACAATATGTTTTATCAGTATAACATCACTTCCAATAGTTAATCCCACAACCATGTGGCAACTAACATACATATAGAGGTCATCATAAATACCCTACCAAATATACGTAAGAAAACTGTAGAAAATGATAATAATTATTGGTTATAGATTATCTTACATGCCTTCTGGGAATAACAAAACACTACTCACATTTCCCCACATGAGACCCTATATACATCAGTATACAAGATTAAGGTAGTATGTTCCTTCAATGATCAATTTCTCCCACTCTGTTTTTCAATCTGTGATCAAATATAAAAGGATTTTAAATCCATGAAATGGATGGGTGAGAAAATATTTCATAAATATCATCATTTATAATTCCACCAAAACTAGAACACTCAACCCTTAAACAAAAACAATTACCACTTTTATTTCCTAAAAGGAGATATAGTTTTGGTCCTTCAGACATCATTGATACCCATAAAGAAAACTTTGAAATTGGAACCAAAATGTGTTGGATATAACACAATATATAGGGTCCACTCCATTGAAGCATATTCTCTAACATTAGCTAATGAAAAGTTTACCAAGGCTTCTACCAATACACGGTCCAGAAGAAGTATTTTTCCTAATCACATGACACAACATCTTGGTCATATGATGTAAAAAATCATTTTATATCGTCCTAGTTTCCCGAAGCTAATATGGGTAACATCTAGTGTCCTATATACACAACCATAAACTATATATGATCAACGGTTCTTTATGTATGGCCATAAAATGCACATACCAACATCCCAACTACATGATGATAAAATATGTGTCCACATCCTAGGAATATGATGTGAAAACTCTACACTTGGTCTGAACTCTATGACCATAAACTAGAAACCAATTTCCAAGCATTATGAAATAAAAAAATATGAAATACTCCTTAGTAATGCATATGTGGTGTTTGGGCCTCCTTTATCCTCATTCATGTCATGCTTTTTCTACCACCACATCACGCATTTGCAATATTATTGGAATGATCCCCCCTTGGTCTGAGCTGTATTACTTTCTACATTGAATAAACATCCTCAATACACATCGATAATGTAAAATCCTACACTAAATAACATATAAATTCATTTTAAACTTATAAAATATGATTCATATTCTATGATCGGGACATGGGATGCCTCCCAATGATCATGGGATGCATCAGTTCCCTAACTAGAGGGGATTGTCCCAACCAGTATTGGTCTCTCTTCATTCTTTGTTAAACTCCAAGAGAATCATCATCTCAATCAGTGATTCACCGAACATGAGATAGATCAGTGTGGGAGAATGAGATAATTTCTTTGTCCCCGCATGAGAGTCGGGAACATGTAGGGTTTTTTTTCTAAATAGCTATGTATTTATTGATTCATATAACCACTTGGTAGGCAGTGATGTCCAAACAACTTTTGTTACGCCCAACATCAAATTTTCTTACCTTCATAAGAAGGGTTTCTAATCTAAATCTGTTCTTAAGGACTCTTTTCATGTTAGGATTATGTTTTTTACTGGACTAAAAATCATAATTCACATTACTACAAGACACAATTTTCTGGACCTCATGTTGTTAGACAACATGGTACATCATCCAGGTTGCAAGAAAATAAACTGCATGAAACTAATTTCCTTGTTATATGATGTTAAACTAACTAGAACCATATTTATCTCACCTGAGAATAAATTTCCCCATACACCAGTCATCTACCATTCCATATTCAAGAACAATGTAAGGCTTGATTCCAATCATAAAGGTATATGTAGTGATTCCTAGAATTCACACCCTAGTTCATAAACCCCAGAAGTTAAAGAAAATCCCCCTCTGTGGATATGGGTAGACCAATGTAGGGAGCATTCCATTAAAAACTACACGTGGATTGATTCTTTCCCTTATAAGATACATAGTGATTTATGGATATATATTTATGGTCTAAGACATGCTGGTAATTCTTTCAGGTTATGTGGCTCCCATATTTACCAAAACATGTTAAATGTCATGGTTCATCAAGAACTATGTGTTAGTTGATTCCAATTTTGATGAGATTTATAGTGACATATAGACCATATGTCATATGACTAGTCTCAAATTATATGAAATATTCCCCCCATATACGAATTAAACTAGATATGATATTTCTTTTTGATAAATGCATGTGTCTTCATTCCTGACATCAAGGGATTCGTAGTGACCTGCAAATATTCAAACTCAAGTCTAATTGTTAGGAAAGAAAAAAATTCCCTCCTACATGTGTATAAGACTGATATACTTAGGCTTTATCCATAAATAACTCTGTGTGTATTGATTCTCAATCTATGGGATATGTAGTGACACTCAAACCTCATATCGTAGGCCTAGTTGGGAAATACTAGAAAAATGCCCCCCATCCAACTATGTTTGGATAATACCAACATAGAGAGTTCATGTTGATAACTATGTGTGGATTGATTTCTAAGATAATAGGATATAGAGTGACACCTGAAAATTTAATCTCAGGTCCAATTGAAATAACATATAAAAAATGAAATGTTCCCTAGTTATGTGTCAGATCTGTATTGGGAGTATTAATTAAGAACTATGTCTGGATTTATTCTCATTATATGGGATATATAGTGATTCCCAAACCTCATACCCTGGGACCAGCCAAAAAATATAGTAAAAATACCTTCCACTGTATACAAATTAAATCAATACAAGGTATTCCAAATAGGGTCCTATTTAATTTTCCATTTGGAGAAAAATTATATATCTATGTACATGAGTTAGATATACGTAAGGGAGAACATCCAAAACAAAAAGTGGATTTATTCACATTAAAATTGGATATGTAGTGGTGTATGGACCCTATAACTTGGAAAGACACATGAACTATGGTAAAAATGGCCCCATATTCAGATGGGTCAGACCAGTATAGAGAGTTCCTATTTAATTCTACATGTGACTTAGATCCATTCCCTACATGATATGTAGTAATTAAAGGATATATAATTTTTGTTCTAGATTCAAGATTCTCCTTCAATCACATTGGTTCACATTAATCTTTACCACATGATTTTAAACTACACAGGGTCTTATAACTATGTGCATCTTGATTCCTTCCCCTAAAGGATATGTAGTGGCAATTGGGTCTCCAATACTAGGTCTAGCTAAAATAATCTAAATAATCAAATGGAAACATACCCTTTCTGGTGTACACATTATACCTACACTACGAGACGATTCAAGAACTACATACATCTTGATTCTCAACATTGAGAGATATTTAGTGATACCTAGATTTCCTATACAAGTCCATACACCTTGAAATCAAAATGTCCATATCATTTTTATCACATTTGTGTGGGGGGCTATCCTTTCCCCAGCACTGTTTTCTCAAACCGATCACAAATCACATGGCATTATGAGTTTTAGAAGTGGACTCCCTACATAGTCATGATGTATCAGTCCATATTGGGGTTTCCATGGACGAAATTGACGGAATTTAAAAGTCACACTAGATATTTCCTCTTCATGTTGGGGAAGTCGTGTCATTATCTAATGATGTTAAACTTCATTAGGAATTTACTTAGCACAATAATCTAAACTATATGGTACCTCAAGAACTGCGTATATATTTATTCCCATTTTTATGATATATATAGTAGTGGATATACCTAGTTTTCTAGTCCCACCATGTTGTAATGAAAAAAAGATTCACCATATCTTGTATATAAATAATTGTCTATACAGGAGATATCAAGCATGGGTTCCACAATCCGAGATCTATGAAGGAACCGATAATGACCTCATCACATATGATTTAGATATTTGTACGGAATTTCAAACTTCATTGCTAATCAAAATATAAATGTTTATTAAATACCCAAAAACATTCATTTAATTAATTGCACATTGTACGATAGAAAATTTTGGATCTTAAAAATCTTTACCTAGCCATCAGAAATAAAGTTTTATTGTCCTGAGGAATCCCATGACTGAATATGAATAATATGTTCTAGTTGGCTCAACATAAGTCTCCCTTAAAAAATCATGTAATATAGAGGAAAATGAATCCCCATGAGAGTCCCCTTTTATCTCTGTTATCCCCAATGTAATTTATTCCATGTTTCATTTATTATGATATGGGAATCTCCTAAGACATGTTTAACACTTTCTCTCCTACCATGTATGAGGTATTCGAGAGCATTTGGGCTTGATGAGCCTCCTATTATCCACCATTACAATGAAAAAAGGTCCAAGATTCATGACCTAAAACTACAAGAACACATATTGTCTCACTAAACGACGTGAAATTGAAGGCCTTATGTTCTATTCATGTGAAATTAAACTGTATAATTTCCACAACTAAAGGTGGATTGATTTCTACCATTACAGGATACATAGTGATGCCATAGTCTTCCATACCAGGACTATCCATGAGATAAAAATGTATCCCTTCTCTTGTGTACATGTAAGACGAAAACATGAGATTTATAACATTAAACTACATAATATATATAACTATGTGTGGCATTATTCTCAACATAATAAGATACATAGAGATTCCAAAAACCCCAATATTGGGTCTCTCTACAACAAAGGAATAAAACTCCCTTTCCATGTTTATGGGTCATACCTACATAGGGAACCCTTTAAGAATTACATATGATCTGGTTCTTGATTTAATGAGATATGTAGTGACTCATGGATTTTATATCTCATTATAGACACAATAATAAAATCCACCCACTCTTATATACATGAAATAGATCTATATACGGGGTCTAGTAAGTGTATAAGCCCATTCATTAGCTTGTATGTTGAGGATAATTCCACATTACCACATGAGAGTTTGATAGATTCATGAGGAACCCATTCAAGAACTATGTATGTATGGATTCATGTTTTGGACAGATATATAGTGACACCCAAAACATTCATCTTGGGCCCATCCTTCATGAACGAAAATATTTCCATCGTTCGGGACATACTTTTGTAAGGGAAATGGCTTTTCCCTTTCATAGAAGAATAAATATAAAATGCTCCATTAATATTCATGTACTTTCGATTCATAAACCAAAATCTATATCTAGGGATGTTTGAATCTCCATAAACTAGAATGACAATTATAAGTGGATGGTCAGTGTCTTGGGAAAACATTTTTTACTATGAACAAACTTCCCTAGTTGGCTTTGCATAAGTTTCCACAAAAAGGGGTTATCAACCAATTGAAAATTCATCTTTAAGAGATTATTTTCCTACCTTTTTATTCCCAAATAAGGATTTCATCCCATGACAGACCTCAAATTCAGGAACCCACACATTAAATCTTACATCCATTCCCATTTATACTTGATGATGATGGAACATTCATAGATAGATTACCATGTAAAGGGAATAATATTTTCCCTTGGTCAAAGATAAATTTCGTTAATCTATATCCCTCAAACCTCCATTCAGTATGACATTAAATTTCATGTTCCATGTCCTTGTTTTTTGGAATTAAATTACACCATGCTCCAGAAATGTTTTTAAGACAACAAAATTCGTGTAAGAGTAGTTACTCAATCTTGTCCAGTTCCTATACAGATACTATCATCATTTTCTAACATATTTCCCTATACATGTGAATCTTAATGGTCCTATGAAAACCCAATTTCCTCAAAATACCGGTCATCAGAAATTGGGGGATATATTTCGGATGAAACCTTGGATTTAATGTTCAAAATATTCCTTGTTAATCTCTATATAAGTTTCCCACATTAAAGATCTATCAACCCAATGAAAATTCATCCCCTAGAGAGATTTAATATACATATTTATTTCCTAACAACATCATGTTAGAAAATAATATTATGGTTACAATCCAAGTCATTTCCCCATATCATTTATGAGATACAGAAATCACAAAAACATGGAAAATCAAAAAACCACATTAATGTCTAGAAAATATTGGGACATTCTCACCCCTTAAGACCTATTGGGGATAACCCTCATAAATCATGGTCAAATATGTTATACATGAAACATTAATTAAAATATTATGGTTTCAAAGGCAAAAAACATCCCATGAATTTAGAAACACAAATTTCTTAATGGAAGACATATATAGAGAACCCTACGTAAATTTCGAGTACCATCTTGATAAACCTATGGTTTTCATGGATTATGTAACAATAAATAAATTGAAAATTAATGAATTAAAAAAACTTCTTAGGTCAGAAAACCATAAATAGAATCCTAAAAAAACCATGACATTCCCACTGATCCCACACCATAGTGAAATTAGGAATAATTTAGGGAAATAATAGTAAAGACAAAAATTTTGTATAGTTCTCTATGTAACCCTTATAAAATTAAAAAGTACGCACATTGATTCTCCTTGATCTGGAAAAAATTATACCACCACATGATCATTTTAATTTTTCTATCCCATATTTCACATGAAATTAAAATCCATTAGGGATTATATTTCTAAATGTAACCTATTTTGATTCATTGGTATTTCATTAAAAGATTAATGATAAGCATTGGAAGGTAAAAAGAATTATTTTTTATTAGACTATAATGGAAAATCATCCACATTCCAGAATCTCTCTCTTAAACTACAAAAAAAATCCTAGAATAGATGAAGTGGATACATTGAAGCTCAGATATGTTTTTTCAAAAAATCAAAAACCTCCCTACATGATCTATCCAGGGTCTTTTCAAAATCAGTTATCTTCCCTAGATTATGTTTAATTTCTTGAGTGAATAGGTTTAATGATTTCATTGAGATGTCAAACCTTCTACTTGATGGATTCACATTTTAATGTTGTTGATGTTAGATACACATCTAACCTAATTACATGAGCCTCATATCCATGTGGCTCGACAGTCTGTGAGGCCACCTGATCGTAATACCTTACTTCCTCAGAATACAAGTTTTGTATCACAGTAGTAAAATCCTGTTGGACTTCTATTTTATGATTGGATGAATTGAACTGAGTAAGGACTCATTTCCAAGATACTATGACTTCTTGAGAAATGACATTATTGTAAATATGGATTTGGATATGAATATAATCAAACCCACCTAATCCTAGGCCAATGAAATGTTGGTGAACATTGTTTTCCATTTTATTAATTTCTTCCATGGGGGTCTCCTTGAAAATAATAAATTTGGTTCCATGACAATATTTTCATAGCCTGGTGATCAATTTGTTTTCTAAGATTATGATACTGATCATTAAATATCCAATTTATATAATTGAGAATTTAAACCATACCAAAAATGGTTTTTTTTTTGAAAAATGACTCCAATATTTGAAAATCTTTAGTATATATCTCCCTACCAACATTAAGAATTAGGGTGATAGGCCGATAATCAAGTGGTGGGGTATACAATGATGTTACACTAGGATCATCGTCAACAACGCTATCAACAGTGCTAGTTTAAAACATTGGATCTGCACAAGATTTAGTAAGGGATGAGTTGGAGGATGAGGATCACCTGAGGTGCTTTGAGTGTCGGGATATATAGAATTATTACCTTGAAATTAACGAGTATGGTGTGTTATTAATTGAGTTATAAGTGTATAATGTTTTATGATCCTTTTGGATTGGCGTCCCTAACATCCCATTGGTATAGTATTCCATACTCATTCTAGATTAATCCCATTATAAAATAGTAGGATATTATATATAATGAATGGATATGTTTATTCCAAAATGTCTACACATCATCATCATCAACCACATATAGAAAAGGGTAATTGGGTGTGACTCGTGAATCTGAGAAGGGGAAAAGAAGAAGCATGTTGTATACAACTAAATTTTCATTAAAATATGTATAGAGTATATAATTAAATCATTGTCACTCCATCTACCCATGAATCCATAATTCCATATCGTAAAGAGATGCAAAAAATAATTCTTCTAAATACCCTTCTTCAATGTCAACCACCATTACCAAATTTGAGTGGTTTAGGATGAATGTAAAATGAGAAAAAATAAATCAACTATTTGAAAATATCATTGATTCCAAGAGTTTTTCGTCAAATATTTTTATATTAAGAGATGAATATTAATAGGTTGAATGAGGAACATTCATGGAATACCATTATTCAATGAATTGGTAGTGTTCTTCTACCCATCCATATAAGAATTGGAATGTACCATAATGATAATGGGGGGATCCTTTCTTGTACATGGAGCAAAAATTTGTAAATAAAAACAAGGTTTGAGAGTAGCTAAGGTGATGTGTTTTCCCTCTTCTAGTTTGGTATCCATCATCAGGGTACAAACTCTAATGTTCGTATAGGAATCAAATGACTACAATATACATACACTCAGTAACATGGTAAAAATCCCACCAACCTAAAGACATCAGATAAATCTAGATGGATTCTATATCCCCATGTTTAATATTGTCTTTCCTCAAGTGTATCCTAGTAAAAATCCGAAATTCCTCATGAATATTGAGTTTGATGATTCATGTTATGGAAAAATTTTGTTCTTGGAAAACTAACATGAAGAAAAAAATATCAAATCATTCAATCGGATGAATTATTGGGTGTGAAGGATATGACCAAGTAATTAATCTACTATAGTCAACAGGTTCCATTCCAATAGAGATACTTTCTTGATATTTCCCAATTATTGTATTCATATCAAAATTCAAAAAACATGTTTCTATGAATGGGGATTCCATCTAGACAGTATACATTCCATTAATGGGACCCAACATCACCAATCAAGAGGCAGAATGTGGTTGTGCTCAAACATCTGTGACTGATTAATTCAGGAAAAGTCATATATGGGGACTAAGTTGCCAAATTAGAAACCCATATTCCCAAATATTGGCCGACAACCTCCAGTTTTCTATAAAATTCCCTATCATTCTCATGAAATCAGAATTCCCAAGCTCATTTATCTAAGAGACAACATATAGTTCGATGTACCACTTAGAGCTCCAACCTCTGTTAGGATAACCTCGTGAAAGGTTGAAGATAAATGTATAATATCAAATGTATGATTTCATTTATGGTTCAGGAAAATGTTGATTTACATGAGTCTATAAAGAATAATTATGAATGATGAATTTCAATTGACCTGAACTAGAAATAATATGCCCTATAGTAGAGATATTAACTTTGGAATGATCTTGAGACATCTCAAATGAAGATGATGGGAGATTATGATCAACTCATTGAAGGAAAGAATTTAATTGAAGTCTAAAGTTATAAAATGGTAGACAGTCAGAAATTGGGTATGTTATAATCTTCGATGAGAGGGAAGTCTTCAAAATATGACCATCATGGATGATGTGATTTTGAATATTTTCTTCGGTATTCTCAAACATTGAGGTCCTCCTATCACAGTATTTGAGGTGGAAACCATAGAAATTTTATCCAAGAAATGGATCATAAAAAATATGTGATATTCCTTAGGATAATGATGCACAAATAATGAATTTTCATGCCCAGTGGATCCCCATGAACCATCAGTTCATAGACTAAAGTGCATGAAATGATTTCTTGTTGTGAAAGAGGACCTGGTCCATGAAGCATTGGCTAGAAAAGTAATGTTTTTCCGAATCATGGTCAATGGGAATAGAAATTAGTGAAGAGTGCATTCCCGATATGTATATCAATAATTAACCTTCCCTGGTGAAGATGTACTATTTAAAAAAAGGAATATCTAAATAAAGTTCTCTATGATAGAAATAGACGATCGATGTGACTATGGAGGCTCAGTTAATTGATAAATTTTGTTGAATTTTGAATATATGTGTCACATATTTTTAGATGTGGTTCCGTCTTGTGGATCCAATTGTGTACTACATACTAGTTTAAAACAGGACCTCTTTCTACTATAGAAGAGAATTCTCTTCATCCCAATCAGAACTTATTCTGATTCATTTTCTGGGTCCTAAAAATTCAAAAAAAAATTAAGAATAGAATCATACTAGAATCAAAAAATGTGTAATTGATCCCATAATAATATTGAAGAAAAATATTCATGGGGAAGCCTTGTAGGATATATTGATCCCATGAATGAAAAAAGGCTTCATGGACAGCCTCTATGCATGGAATTCATCTGCATCCTGAAGTTCCTGATAAATGGAACAGTTCATGGAAGAAGCCAGTACCACAAAAACCAAAATATGATACAAAGTTTTTTTTCTGGTCAGGTGGTGATGTATACCCCATGAATGAACATCCCCCATGAATGAAATCATACACTAGATGGAGTAGTACCACCAGTGCCTACAAACAAAACAAAGACGTTTACTGGGTTGGGTTGTAATTTCCTCCCCCCAAACAACTACCCCCATGAACAAAATCATTTTCATGATGAGGTACCCTCTTGAGATCTTAAAAAAATGTCTCACCACCCATCGAAGATGACCGTCCATTCCTTTATATAGTCCCTAAAAATATTAATTAAAGGGATCTAAGGGGAACATAAATTGAGAAGAAACATGAATGTAATCACAAGGAAAAAGTGGAGATAGTAGGAGGAAATCCCAGATGAGAGACAAACCACATAGATTTCTTTCCCGAGAAGTTAAAAAACCACTACATATAATTTAGGGTAATAGAAAAATATATGATCATCTGTGAACTCAAAAACCCTTGGGGAACCATTCTATAGTGTATAAAGAGATATACCATTTTCACACCACCACCCCACATAAAATAATTCTATGTGTGTTAAACCCTTCCCTGTGTATAAAAATTCTATATGGCAGGAATATGGCATTACATAAAAAAACTCAACACAGGAAGAAACTATCCAATATAGTAACATACTATAGGATCAGATTCTAGGTTTTCATTGCATTATGCTATGCAAACGACACCCTCACCCACATAATAACATGATATGTGGAGGAAACCCCATCACACCTTAGAATATTCTTTGCGGAATGGGTCTCCTAGGGGTTTCTACACTCTAGATCCAATCACTCCTTGTTTTCATCTCATAATTACCCATATTGGCCCCTCTTCAATAAAATCTTACTGAATCATGCCAATGCCTCTTCCAAATCTACCAGACATGTATGGTCAGATCATTAGGCACATAAATGTGTCCTCCTGAGTCTATATATCTATCGTAAGTGGAGTCACATGTATAAACACTCGAATAAGATGAACCATCAGAATGTATTATGGTATACATTTTTTGATAATGAGGGTTCCAAAATTGGGATGCTCACTTGAACCTCCCCATTTTGTGAGTTGAGGGGAGGCACAAGCCTTTACCTTGGATGAGGTTTAGTGTCAGACATTCCTCTATTCCCATGGGATGAAGAGGAAATTCCTTCTTGAGTAAGTCTCTACCATTTTCCTCATTGGGAGGCCCTATTTCTCTTCTTTACCTCAACCTTGGGTCATAGTTGGATAGATTCCCATTTATGACTATCTGGGATACCAAAATAATAGTGGAAAAGGGAACACTCAAAGCCCTCTCTCTCTCTCCCTTTGGTATCAAACATCTCTTCCACCAGCAAATAGAGTGGATCACGTGACATTAAGATCTACTACTTCCTATTATTTGTCACGTTGATAATGGCACACATAGGATTTTAGGTTAGTGGTGATAATGGAATCCACACTATCTCAAACCTTTAAATGGGTTGCTTCCATGTGCATGCCACAATCACATGATTCATGATCCTTCTCCATAGTTGTAATCCCCAACCTCAATTAAAATGGGAAGCTTCAATGCATAAGAATGAACCACACGAGCATCCCTTTGAGTTTAATCCTCAATACAATCATCACCCCTAAAATGGGACTCCTCAATAGTTGTAAGTCTCAAATATTCTAAACAATGCGGTCTTTCATTCCCATGTAATAGGGATACATATGAAGCCTCCATGTGGCCTAAAACTGGGACACAAATTTCCCCTAATTTTATCTAGGAAACATTCATGGTATAGTCTTATCCACTTAGGTGATCATAAATATTTCGAGTCCCTTGAGTAAACTCAGTGTAAGTCAAATAACAAACTTTCACTAGGCGCCTTCTAAATAGAAGTCCTTTTCACATGATGCTAAAATACACAGTGAAATACTCATTGGATGACAATAAAAAGAATTGTGTCATGTTATGTGGCACATAACTACATGGGTTTTGATTCCTCTAATGGGGATAGGTAGGAATCCCATCTTATGGGTTCAATATTGACATAAAAAGAACTTTTTTTCTTTGAATGATAGAAAACTCCAGAGTGCCTCACCATAGTTTTAAAACAAACATCACCCTAATGAACAACCAATTTATCTCTAAACTATGTACAATAATTGTTAAATTGATGGAGAACCTATAAAAAAATACATATACCTTAATGGGTGGAGAACCATGGACTCATGTGGATGATTGTGAAACCATGCACATTTGTAATTGATTGTTAACTCAGGTTTACTCGTGTATTCTTGCATGGGAATGAACAAAGGATTAGCAGACATATATTAAATCTATAATAGAGTCTTGTTATTGAAAATAGTTTACACCAAAATGGTGTGATTTGAATGACTTCCTATCCTATCAAATAATGTGAGTTATTCAGTGTAATTGTAAAAGTTATCCAGTGAACTCCTACCTTTAGAATGTGGGTCCATGAGTCTTTATGGATATGAGAGTCATTGGACGATTGCAGCACTATGAACAAAACCCATTGGAGACCATTTAATGATTCGGTACCCAACATTAGTGATTTCACAAAACTTAACTCAAGAATTCATCTATTGATATGAATATTTTATCAAAAACATATGCGTTGATTTTATGGTATTATTTCTGGGTTTTAACCCTCTATTATCAACTTTACCCGTACTGAGGTGAATAATATTTTCCAATATTAATATTAATAAATAAATTAAATAAAAGGGAATTATTAATAAATTTTGAACCATCTAATTAAAAATAAATTATCCATGTCTCATTATTAAATATTTAGATGGGTAGAATATTATTTTAGTATAAATGTGTAAAACAAAATATAAAAATATTTTTAAAAATATTCATTTTTAATAATAAATTTATCTTATACCAAAATCATGAATATTCCTAATGACAATGAAATTAGTTGTATAAAATGGATCATATTTCAATTTAATAAAAAATTCAAAATGAAATTATATTTTTATATTACGTTACTTTTTAAAAATATATGAGAGTATATGAGAAATCTATATTTTCACTAATCCCTAAAAAATCAATAAGTTCTGAAAAATAAAAAAATATCACCCTGAGTTAATTTTGATATGTTTAATTAAAAAATAGTTTTCATTTTATAAAATTAAATTTTTAAAAATGAGATAATTTAATTAAAATTTCTACCAAAAACTCAATAAAATACTTTTTTGAAGAAAAAAACATATTTGAGTCATAAAATAACAGCAATAAAAATTGCTTATTTATTTCCTATAAATTAATCAATAATGTTTTATATAGTAATTGATTTATACATATATTTTTTACTCCTTATACTCATATTCATACCCTCAAATTCAATGTATAAGTGACATTTAAATAATAGTATTTTAATAATATATCTCAGTTTTCCTAAAGCTCAATGTTTCGAGCAAAGAAAGCTATCAAGATTAATATTTTATTCAAAAAACATTCAATAGTTTTATATAAAACAAACTCATGTTACTTTAAAAAATTCTCTGGGTTCTACTTCCCATATAATCCACATGTAGGAAGATAAATCTTCTTTCCTCTTATTTCTTCATTAATTGATCTATCATAAAGCTCCCTTTTCTTCTCATATTTTTTAGAAAACTCACTAAAGGTGAGGTTATTAATAAAAAACTAAAGTATATTATTATTTATAATCATAAGGATTCACAATATTGCTAAAATTTAATTTTGTTTCTCATAAATATGGCCATTTAATTATTTTTCACATTCACTTTCAAGAAATTTAATCCCAGTTCAATCCATTGAATAAAACCAAAAACATGGTGTGAGTTTTACAACTAAATAATAAGATTAATTAATAATAATATTATTATTATAATTCTTGTAATGTTACAAATTATGAAAAATTATTTCAACCCACAACACTATATGTTCATCTCATATCACTATAGAATATCATGTTTTTTCATAGATTCAATACTATCAATCTTCAGAATGGTTCATAATGAAAATATTAATTAATACATGAATATCCTTAGGGTGTCTCTTACCATGGTTATAGTCCTTGGCACCCTCATCATGAATTTGTAACAATTGAGTTAAAAACCTATTCTCCCTTTTGAGAGTTATTTCTCCTACCTACAATCGATCCATATCCACATCCACCTGATAATATTCACAAGGATTTATTTTCTTGGAAGACCAGACTACTTTATTTACCATATCCTAGTATCTCATCCTTTAAATAATATAATCTCTAGTATTTTAACTAAATTTCTCTAATAAAAACTGTTGAATATAATTAAATTCTACTTTAATTCATAGTTAGTTGACCTAAGAAAAAAATTCAAAAACATCGCTACATTTTAAATGAGTATTCAAAAAATTACAAAAATATACATTCTCAATTATTGGAAATGTTTACTATCTTTAGAGGATTTATTAATAATAATCCTATAACAAAATAATCATGAACAGCTCCCACAAATAACTTCTCATATAGAAAACAACTTACACATAACCAACATAAATCCTTTCTTCATAACATTGGGAATGGAAGGATAATAAAATATGATCTGAGATGTCTTATATTGATAAAAATATGATATTTCAGTTAATGATCATATTTATGAATAACATGAGAATAAATATATGATAATATGATATAATGTTTTTAAAATAATTCATCAAAATTTAATGATCATAGTGATGTAATATGGATTTGGAAGCTTCAAAAATTATGAATCATAGAAGATTTAATGATCATAATCATTGAGATCATATCATAAGAACAAAAACAATACATGTGGAGTGGCATAAAAAGTGTTACAATAATAAACATTGAAATCATATGTCAAATCAATCAACCCAGAAAGACATCACATACTATCCTTCATCTAACCACCCATATACACTATTTAGACTTAGGATAACCTATGGTGTAATAAATTTAGTGACTGAGATAAAATCACATTTACCATTATATATCATAAACATTAAACATTAACAAATTCATTGGAGGGATTAAATATACCCACCCATAAAATATTCATAATCTATTTTTATTTATGCCATAATATCATGAAAACATTTATCATTTCCTTTTATATTAAACCATATAAAAGTAAATGGTATTTTTAAATATTTCATCACAATAATCAATAATTATATTGGGAAATATTAAATATTGTATCATACCATTATATCCCTAGTTAATACTGAGAAATAATAATGTTTGTTATTAAAGAATAAAACACCATTCAAAGAACAATTGTAAAGACCCTAAACCCAGTATCGCAGAGACATTGACATAATTATATATGTTGGAATAATTATAGTAAATTTGAATCCCGAAGGTCTGATAGGTTTATTATATTATGAAATACACATACAAACACACTATTTACATTATAACTTGAAAGTAAATACAATATAGGAATTCAATTGGAAAACATCCATAACTCCAAAATTGTTCTCCCAAGTCATTCATAATATTCTTCTTCATAACTTGGAGAAATGGAAAACAATAGAAATTAGTGAGATAATAATATTATTAAGGGTATTTAATAAAGTTAATGTTATCTTAATCATAAATATTGGTCATGGTAAATTACTAAAAACTCATTCCTTTAAAAAATAAACTCGAGCATAATATGGATGGAAGGAAAGTCGAGTAAATAAAGAAATATAATTGATCATAAGAGATTAAAAATTAATCATGAATATTATACAAGTAGAATATCCCATGGTTTATCAATTAATAATATCATAAGAAGGGAATCCATAATTCCAAACAACTGTAACAAATTGTTAAGGCCTCAAACAAGACATCTAAAAATACAAGGCTATGGCCTGGGCCAAAACCCAATTTTGGTTTTTATCATGAGACCTACCAAGCCATCAAGGGGATATGTCAGGCCACACCCATCACATTATTATTCCTATTAATAATTCATATTAATGTGGATAAACATAAAAAACATGAACAGAAGAAATAAAAATTACATTCTTCAATCTGTAATCATAACCACTATGAAATCGGAGTAGCATGGTGAATGGTATCAAGATATCACTTACATAGTAAAAAAAGTCATTAAACATTTAATTACATATGGTATATCAAAAAAATAATATATAAATTTAAATAAATTATATAATTTTTTAGATGTATTTAAATTCATTAAAATACTCTAATAAAATCATCATGGAATTGTTGAGAGAAATACCCCTTTTAAAGAAGAGATCTTTTAGGGAAAATAATATTTATTTTCCATAATTGTTTTCATAAACCCAATAATGATCAAATATATTTTTTCATGAAATAAATTGGGGGTTTTATAAAAATAAATTTTTATTAAAATAGAATATGTATTTTACTTGAAAATGGGTAATAAATCGAGACGTTCCATTTAATCAGGCTTGCGTATTGGGAATAATTGAATATAGATCCTTGAAAAAAAAGTATTTATTATTAAATAAAGAAAAAAGGATATAGAAACATGATTTTGGAATGTATACATAGAATATATAATAATTAATTAAAATACTACGAATTATATTGGTTTTTATAGGAAGAAATTATAACCCAAATGAAAATGGAGGTTTGGGAAGAATACCCTTACCTTGTGTCTAAATGAGTTCTTTACATGACCTTAACATCCATTATTGTCAAATTAAATCAATAAATTAATTAATTAATAACACTATATATATTAATTTTATTTATTATAATTTTATTATGTTCATTTATGTACTTTTAGATGGGTTATCAGATACAATTTTATTACTTGGGAGATTTCATTTTCTTGGTTTTCATGATCGGTATACTTAAATATGAGTATGGGAGTTCATGTGGAATGAGAATAACTCTCCAAAATTGAAATAAAATGATATTAAAGAACATAAATAAATGTAAATGGTTATATACATATCATTTTTTATATGATATGATAATTACTCATTAGATAATACATTTAGTGACAATTATTTTCATTATTATGGCACTTATTGATCATAACGTACTCTTTTTGCTTTATCATTTAGTATTATGTAACGATGATACTTCTAGAACATAAGAAAGGTTGTAATAAATATATTAATGTCTTATTTGACCATTAAAATGGTTTCATTTCCATCATTGAAGGATAAATTTAAGAATGAAAATTCATCATCCATGAGGGTTGTAAATCAGCACCTCTCGGATGACGATTACATTTTTAAAATAAAAGAGAGAGAGAGAGATTAATGAGTTTGTGTTAGGGTATTCAATTAACCTAATATCATTCCAGTATAAATATGACACTATATTTATCCAGATCATTTTAATAGAGGATGTGATGAGAAAAAAATAATATAAAAGAACATAAAAAGAACTTAAAAGGAAAAGGGATTTTACCTCTAAAATACTCCACCTTCAGAACCTCTTTAAAGGGATTGGTTTTGAAATTTTATTAATACCATGTGCTCTGGGATTTATTGGAGATTCTTGGGCAGAGGATTGGGTATAAATTTGTAAAGGCTCAAATCATGGAAGGATTGAGGAGAAGGCATGGTGAGGGGTGGTACTTATAGTGGGGGAGAGCAGTGATTTCTCATTATTTTATAGATTATATTATTATTTTTCTCAATTTAACCAATAGTGTGGATTTGTGTTGATATTTATAGAAATAAATACATGTTATTTCTTTCTATGTATACTTATTTCGTCCAAATATCACCTATGACTCCATATATCACGTGTTTAACAATTATCATAAATTATCACATTTTACTATTCCCAAAATATTCAAGTATTTAAGAAAAATCCAAAAAAACCCCTAACAATATTTTAACATTTATAAATAAATAATGAACTCTATTTTGAGGAAATAATTTTCTAAATATGTGAAATTTAGTTTTTAATTAAATTATCCAATTACAAAAAAATACAGATTTTAAATATATTGCATATTTTATGACACATTTAAAAGTTATTTAAGGTTTTAAAAATATCCTAATATCATTAGACAATGTAATATTAAATTGTGAATAAAGTTTATGAAAATACATTTTCTTTTTAAATAATTTATTAATTATAAAATAATAATTATATATTGATGACTCACAAAAATAACAACCCTAAATTAATAATTTTTAAATCACTAATTTACCTATACAATGATATAATTATATCATACTATCATTTATAATATTTCTAAATTTTTTTTACAAACATCGGTGGGGTTACTATTCATTTTGTTGATTTACTATTCATAAGTGTCATATTACTATTTCTAAGTTCAGGTTACTATTACATCGGTATAGGTTCATTAACTTCTGAAAATACATCTTATTTCATGAATTCATCATTTATGATTACTATATTGTGTTCTCTACGTGAATTTATGTCATCTATATGGTCTGAAATAATATTAAGAATGAAAATTTCCTTGATAAATTTTTGCGTTGTGACATTCTCCCATCCTAGAAAAAAAATTTCCTTGAAATTTCAAGATTCTCACCACAATAAAGTATTTGGGTAGTTCTTCATCGTAAGATCCTCATGATACCATTTTTCCTCTTCAATTCTATGAGATTTCCAATGTACCTTTACTGGCACAGTACATTGATTCCTCAACAACTGTTCTTTAATGTCTAGAATACTGATATGCTCATCACAGTATGAGAATTGAGGTTCCAATTCTATTCCTTCCTAAGTGAGTACATTAATTGGGTGTTCCATGTACTTCCTTAA
This sequence comes from Viscum album, assembly GCA_963277665.1. Classification (NCBI taxonomy): domain Eukaryota; kingdom Viridiplantae; phylum Streptophyta; class Magnoliopsida; order Santalales; family Viscaceae; genus Viscum; species Viscum album. The sequence continues at coordinate 1,609,181,770 of OY728155.1, read as the reverse complement.
CAAGGAGATGTGGAACATAGTTGGTTCTTTGGAAGGACTATGAGGTATTTCCAAAAGATATTCCATAGATTCAGTTCTCTCCATAATTTCAAAAGGACCCATGTCCGTGGGGCACAATTTTCTGTTCTTTCTAAATCTTATAACACCATTCAATGGAGATAATTTCATGAAACCATATCTCCCACTTGAAATTCCAAATCATTCCTTTGATTATCAGAATTATTGTTTCCTTACTATGAGATGCTTTGATATGCGATTGAATAGTATATACCTTTGATGTTTTCCTCAACAAGTTATGAGCCAACATTATTATTTTCACCAACATCATCACACCATGTTGGTCTACAATATCTCTTTTCATACAATGATTCATATGGTTCCATTTGTATACTTTAATGGAAAATATTGTTTTACTAAAACATCTCCAAAGTTAAATATTGTTTCCACATACCATGAAATCAGGTGACCATGATCTCAACATGTCATATAATGTTTGGATTGTCCTTTCGGACTACCTATTAGGTTGTGGGTGATATTTTTTACATAAAAGAAGCTCAGTATCCATATATTTTGATGACATTTCCCTAATTTTGATGTAGATCGTGGATCCAGATCAGACACAGTAGAAAGTGGTGCTCCATGAATTCTTACAGCTTCATTAATTTCGAGTCATTCAAGGTAATCTTGTGGAAAATAAACCCTTATAGCAGGGAAATATGAAGATTTGGTAAGTTGATCTATAATCACCTATATTTCATCATTCCTTCTTAGATATTTTTTTAAATATAGTGATAAAATCTATAGTGATGTTATCCCATTTCCATGTAGGAATAGGTAGGGACTTCATGAAACCTCTAGGATGTTATCTTTCAACCTTCACATATTGATATACTAAATATCTTTATACGTAATCAGTAATTTCCATCTTCATATTATCCCAACAAAAATGTTACATTTGATCTCTATACATCTTAGTTCTGGTAGGGTGTGTCGAGTAATTTGATCAATGGTAAACATCTAGTAACTCCCATTTTTTATTGGTTATAGAGGGAAGACATAACCTCCTTCCATGTTTTAGAATTCCATCATCACAAATGATGTCTGGAAACTTCCAATGATTCATAGCTATAATTTAATTTTTTAATATTCTCATCATCACAATGAGAACATTTAATTAATTTTAATTAGGATGCTTTAGAAACCTGTTGAAAAATGTAATTATGTTTCACATTCACTAATAATTACCATATCCATCTTTTCTAGATCAGTGTACATAGGGTCCTTCCCAATCCTCATTTTCTTCAGAACTCCTTGATCATTCCTCCTCAATTCATCCACTACCATATTCAACATCCTAAGTTGGTAGTGTATTGAATAATCATAATCATTCAGCAACACAAGACATGTCCATTTCTTCATGTGGACTTATTTATGTTTGAAGGTATGTTTTAAACTATTGTCATCTATATATATCTCACATATTTCACCATAGAGATAGTGTCTTCATATTTTTAGTGACAAATATTACATCCGCTAACTCAAAATTATGGGTTGGATAGTTTGGTTCATAAATTGTTTATCTACCTTAATGCATAGTCAATAACTCTATGATTTTGCATAAGGACACACCCATGTACTTTATTAGACGCATCACTAAAAATCAGGAATCCACGATTTCCTAATGGTAGTATTATGATTAGATATTTTATTAATCTCCTCTTCCATTCTTCAAAACATTCTTCACATTGTTTTGTGCATACAAACTTTTCACTTTTACAAGTATACTTGGTTAATGGGTTAGCTAATTGGGTGAATCACTAAGTGAAATTACGATAACAAACATCTAATATAATAAACCTATGTACCTTTGTTATGTTTTTTGGTGTATTCCATTCCTGAACCACCATTGTCTTCGTATGATCAACAATGTATCCATCATTAGAGACAATATGGCCATGAAAAGAATATTTTTGACGGAAAAAATCAAATATTCTTATCTTACCATATAATACATTTCATCTATGTATCTTTAAAACAATATTCATAAAATAATCATGGTCTTCATATAATTTGGATTATACCAAGATATCATTATTAAATACCCCAACAAATAATTTGTGATATTCCTTCAAAACTATATTCATTTGATCATTGAAAATAGAGGGTTCATTAGTCAGTCCAAATGGAATTACTATAAACCTATAATGTCCATACAGGGTACTAAAGGTATTCCAAGGAATCTATTATTTCTTCACACACTATTGAAGATATCCATATCAAAGTTCAATCATTAAAACATATTGACCTCTGTGTAGTTCAATGAAAAAATCATCAATACAAGGAAAGGGATTATTGTTATTTATTTTAATAGCATTGATTTCAAAATTTTCAATTCACAAACTTAGAGATCCTTCTTTCTTCTTGAAAAAGAAAATAGGGGCTCCCCATCATGATAAATTAGGGAAGATAAATCTGTTGTCACTCAATTACACTAGTTTTTTCTTCAATACTGATATTTCCATTGTGGACATTCAATAATGATTATTTGATTAAGGCCTTTCACAAGGAATTTAATCAAAAGAAAACTCAATTTCTCTCTCTGTAGGATGTACATGTGAATCCTCTAGAAATATATCAATGTATTCTTTCACAATAGGTACATAAATAATTTGAATATTTACTTTCTCAAAAATAGATATTGAGTTCTATTCCACCCCAAGAATTGAATTTGGTAGACCTATTGGGGGTGGATCTAGATAAGATTCATATTGAGAGTATTCAACTTTAAAGAAATGAGACACTACATCATTCTCAAAAAAATGTAACTTCCTTATTCTTGAAATATATTTTTGCATCATATTTTGAAATTCAATCCATTTGAAAGATTATTTCAAAGTTTAAAATAAAGATAGATATAAAATAAGAAGATAAAAAAACTTGTATATGCCTTGATTTTAATTTCCTGGCACATGTTTGTTTCACTGAGAAACAACTTAGTGGTTTTAACTTAAAACTCCCTTTTTAAGTAAAATAGTAAAAATTTAATTTTTAATGAAAAGTGGTAATATATATAAAGGAATTTGATGATAGAGATTAAAATAAAGCTTTATCTAAACTTTAGGAGATAATTTATGCACATGAAACTGTAACGTTAACAATATAAACCTCAATTGTTGTAATTCCATAAGATTGACCTTTCTCCCGTGTCATTCTCTGAGGAATGTTTCTTTGATGATTTAGAAAATCATTTTCATAGTGTCCCATATCCATAAAAATTTATTATTTATAATTTTTATATTATTTATTTCCATTTCAATCATGTTACTGGTGGCCTTTTTTACCACACTAATAACAGACTCTTTTTATTTTTATGAGGGCTCTGGGTTGTTTTCTTCAACAAGTACCACATGCTTGAAAAAAAAAATTAATATTCACTTAATCCATTCTTTCCTCCACTAACATATTCTTATCTTTATATCACATAATGTTATAAGACATTGAGAATTATTTTTATTTATTGATAACACATGAGACTATATCTTTGTATAATGAGAAATTTTGGGAGACTACTTCCCTTTAGTGAAATGGATTTAAACCAAAAAAGAATCGATCAATATTTCTTCTCTAATTATGTATGTTGTCTACAACATTCCTTCCTATACTTTTAATGATGGATTCACACTCGGAAACATTGTCATCCTAATTTTTTCATAAATACAATAATTTTATTTCAATTTATTCTCTTTAATTTTGTGGAAAATAATTTTCTAGTGAATTTACTTTAAAATCCATCCATTTCATATTTAAAATTCCGTCCTCATCCTTTTTATTTTTTATTACCCACCATCATTGATCCAAATCTCTTGATTGATAAAGAACATCCATTACATCCTTCTCCATTTCCTTACTACCAAAAGAATGAAACTTCTTCTCTAATGAACTTATAATTTTCTCAACTACAAATGGGATTGTAGTCCCATTTAACGTTGGAGGTCATTGTCACATAAAATAGTCTAATATCTACTCTCCCATTTTTTATCTGGATGATCAATATAAGTAATTTTTTTTTCATAACATAAGTCAACTATCCCAGTATAGTTATAATTTTTCTAGTACCAGTCACAACTCTAATACGAACATAATTATATTTTATATGTGATAAATCCATACATTGGATATGTGGATTAATATATTTTCCATTCCTTCCAATAAGTTCAATTTATAAATAATGGAATACAATATATTAGGTTATGAATAATAATTTATAATCTCAAACATGAAAAAAATTAACAAAAACTGAAATTCAATGCATATATTTTACTATAACCATAAACATGTCTTGATTGTGTACATAATTACTATTAAATATTTCATGATATTTTATAAGGAAAATGTTACATATGATAAGATTCTCCCCTAATAGTGTCAAACTAGGTGCACAGTAAAGCCCATTATTGTGTGCCAGTATACCCTTAGTCAAGCCCAGGAAAACTTGCTAAATTTTTTACCCCAAGGTGGATCAATTCCAGAACCACGTCCACATGTAGTATCCAGAAAGGAATGTATTTCTTAAGAATATCCACACAGTCTCTACCATACCAAAATTCTAGACTATTATTATATTCAAATTTTAAAATTCTATCAAAGTGATACATTACCTAATATATGTTTTCTATATCTACTTTATGATGCTTCTACTATACTTCCTCTGATACAAATTTTAAAGAACCCAACCCAGTATCATGGATCTTATGCCTTACATTATTACATGGTTATGGTTACATTGATTCCTTATACCTAAGGAAAAAATGTTTAGTAGTTATGGAAAACAAGATACAAACATAATATTTACATTACAACTTAAATGTAAATAAAATATATACATTACATTGGAGGAATCCATAACTCATAAATTATTCCTACATGCTTTTTCATAATTTTCATCAACGATTCATGTGGGAAAACAAAAAATAAGAAAGGAGTGATCTCAGATGCTCAGTAAGGTTTACTAATACATTTGGATTTTTCTTGAACATAATCATTAGGCATGGTGAAAACCAAAAAAACATGCCTTTAGAAAATAAAATTGAGCATAATATGGATGGAATGTAATTTGTTTAATTAATTCCATATAAATGATCATAAGAAAATAAAACATTATAATGGATATTTTACTAGTGAAATATAAAATTTTTATATATTAATAATTATATAAGGGGGGAGTTAATAATGATGGATATTTGAAAAAAAAATCAAGGCCTTGGCAAATACGTATGCAAATACTAGGATATGGACTTAGCCAAAAACCAATTTTTTTCTCTCATGAGACCTACCTATGAATAGAGGGGGTATAGAGGGAACCACCCACCACCTTATATTTCCAATTCATTCCTCATATGAATGTGTATGAACATAAAAAATAAAAACATATGAAATGTAAATGACATTCTCCAATCGATAATTATAATCACTGGCCAATCTGAGTTGCATGGTGAATGGTATCAAGATAGCACATCAAAAATCAAAAAAGTCATAAACCATTTAATAACATATGGTTGATGAAAATAATAATATATAAATATATATATTTAATATAATTCAATCGAGGTGTTGAAATAGATGAAAATAATCTTACAAAATCATCAAGGAATTCTTTGAAAAATTCCCCTTTAAAAGATGAATTCATTTAGAAAATCATTTTTAATTGTCATAATTTTTATATAAAACTAGTAATAAAAAATATTGTTCTTCATGAAAAAATTATTGAGTTTGGAAAAATTATTTTTTCTTAAAAAAGAATATGTATGGTATTTGTAAATGGGTATGAATTCTAGACGTTCCCTTTAATTGGGCTTGCGTATCATGAAGAATTGAAAAAGTAGCCTTGAAAAAAACCTGAATTTCTTGTTAAAGAAATATGAACTACTTTGGAAACTTGAGTTTGGAATGTATTCACATAATTTATAATATTTATATAAAAATAATGTAGAATTATATTTTTTTATATTGAAATAAAGAATAACTCGAATGAAGATGGATGTTCTGGAAGAAAACCCTTACCTTAGGTATGAATAAGTTCTGTACATAACCATAACATTTTATATATTATAATTGAATACATTATTTAATTAATCCATAACATTTTCTACATTTATTTCACTTATTATAATTTAATTATTATAATTAATAGACATTTTGGTGAGTTATAAAATATTATTTTATTTCACGATAGTGTTCATTTCATTGGTTTTCCCAATCGCTATACTTGTATATGAGTATGGATGACCATGTGGAATGGGAATAATTATCTTACATTAAATTTATAAGATATTATGGAGAATAATAATGTTTAAGTGTTTTTGTAAATATCATTCAGATATATGGTGTGAGTTTGAATAATTAGATAATTCATTTAGTGATAATTATTTGCATTATTATGATAGTATGTTATCATAACGAACTAATTTTGTTTCAAAGTTTAGTATTATGTAAATATGATACTTCCAGAACATAATAACAGTTTTAATAATAATATTTTAGTACTGTTTAACCATAAAAATTGCTTTGTTACCATCCATGAAGGATAAGTAGAAGAATGAAAATTATCCATCTTTGAGGGTTGTAAATCCACACCTCTCATACGAAGATTTAATTTTTAAAATTAAATATATATATATATATATATTTGAATAATATGATTCTACTAATATGATATCATTCTAGTAAATAAATGATACTAGAGTTTTCACCATCATTTTGACAGAGAATGTGAGGATAAAATAATAAATTAAAAGAACTTGTGTAGAAATTAAAAGGAAAAAAGGAAAATGATTTTTTCTCTAGAATAATTCTACTTGAAAACCTCCTTAAGGGGATTGGTTTTGGTCGTTTACTAATACCAAGAGCTCCTAGACATCATGGAGAGGATTGGGGAATGTATTGAGAAGAAATATTTCAAGTCTCAATGTATGGAAGGTGTGGGGATAAGGTGTGGGGAGGAGAGGTATTTATAGTGGAGGAGAGGGGAGATTTCTCATTATTTTATTATTTATCTCATGAAAATAAGTAGTGTTGATTCTAATTGACTAGTTATAGTAATAAGGGAATTTGGCTTATCACCAAGGTTTCTTACATTATCAAAACATCACCTAAGAATTAATAGATCGTGTGTTTATCATCTATCGTAAATTATTATATTTTACTATTCCTTAACAATTCGTTTTTTTAGGAAAACAACAAAAAGTTACCCTATCCATTTTTATACATTTATAATTCAAAAATTAACTCTATTTTATAGAAATAATTTTCAATTTATTAGAAATTTAATTTGTTATTCAGACCCTCATTTTCTCAAATGAAATATAGATTTTTTATCTATTACTGATTTTATTAGACAATAAAAAATTTGCTAAAATCATTAGATAACAAAATATTGATTTATGAATACATTTTATAAAAATTTATTTTCTTTAAATTCATTTAATTAATTATTAAATTTTAATTAAATATTTATGACTCACAAAAATAACATCACTTAATTAATAATATTCAAAATATTCATTAACCTATACTATGAAACGATTTTACAATAATTTCATTTATAAGATAACTAAATTTTATTTTCAAAAACATGGTTGAGGTTACAATTCATTTTAGCCGATTTACTATTCATATGGATCATATTAATATTCTTACGGTCAAATTACAATTTAATCAGTAAAGGTTCCTTGACTTCTAGAAATACCTATTATTTCATTTATTATTCATTTCTGATGTTTTTATTATGTTATAAAATTTATTTTCTGTGATATATACTATATTATATAAACAAAACAAGGTAAATTTCATTGATAGAGTTTGGGGCCATTAAACTAATGAAACATTTATTGAGGAAAATTACCTTTTTCATATTGAAATTTATTATTTAAAATTTAAAGATTTCAGTACTATTAGTAAATTTATTTTTCGTGAAGATGGAAATATAAACAAGTAAATAAATATTTAATGGAAATATTAGTTGTGATGGATGGAAATTTCATTCATGTTATATAAATTTTGGAAAATATTTCATTCACAAAATCAGTAAAAAGTAACTCATTCTAAAAATAAAAAGAATATTCCTTTTAATAAAATAATAAAAATTTAAACATGGATAAAAATTAAATTCATAGATAATTATATAATAGTAAAAAAAATATTAAAAACATTTTAAAGAAAATATAGACTTTAAATAAAATGATTCTTGGCGATATTGAAAAATAATGTCTAATTTACTTAAAATGGTCTTTGAGACTTTTGAGTGCATTGAGATGGTTAAATGAAAGAAAATAATTTAATATATAATAAATAGAGTATAAGAAAAGATAAAAGAACTTACATATTGGTCAAATAATTTCAACCTCGAAAATTTAACCATTCGCAGTCACAGTAAGATGTCATGTTGTAACATAAAATGTTTACCACATTGTTAACAGTTGAATCATTACCCACATAAAAAATTAACATAAATTGAAGAATTAAGAACAATGAATTTAAATATTTTAATTATGTAACATATAATAGATTCATTATATACACAACAATAAATTAATAGTATGTGAATATGTTATATGTCTCATAAAAACAAAAGTGATAAGTGAAACTCATACCTTATGACGATATTACATCATAAGTCCCCGAAAAACCTATATAATTTTTCTAAATTTCATATAATTTTATAACAAAACATTATTATTTCTTATGATAACATATAAGTTTATCTTATAACATTTTTTCTTCTTTTGATTATCAATCCTTGATTATCGTTATACTTTCATGTGTTAACTTCTTCATCTATTATTCATGTTACGATTTAGTAGTAATTGTCCATGAATCTTATTCATGGTTCCATCATCCAAAAAATAAAAATATGATATAAATATAATATTTATTCATTTTATATATATTTATAACTCTCCATAAGATGTAATAGACAGAAAGTTGAATTATATTGTTCTTGGAGATGGTACCACAAATATACGCATGAATGTCATTTTCATTTTATTAAAAGAAGAATAAATGAAAGATAACCAATATTTTATATATAAAAAATAATTAATATATCATATATATCATATATATTTATTAAATCCACCATTATACCAATCTATGTGAGACACTGATAGAAATTGAATCGTATCTCTATGTGGAGGCAGTAGTCCATGTGTACGCATGAGGGAAAAATTCAATACCATTTTGATGGACTAGAGGTGGAAAACTGTGGTCGCATAATTATATTGAAATGTACTTATATATATATATAATTTTATTAATTATTTTAGTATATATACAACATATTTATTGATTGTATGAGAGGAAATAAAAATTAAAATATTTTTATAATATGATTGACACTTATTCTACAGACCTCCTTTGGCTTACACATTTTTCCCTCCGAGGACATGCACATGGGAAGAAAAAGAGATTAATAACAACATTAACAAATATAAAAATGTTTTTTGTGAGTTATTTTCTAATACAAAGTGCCCAAATTTTGAGACTATTGGAGGATAAGAGGATATATTTTATAAGCGATGGGAGGGACCCGAATGGAATTACATAAATGATATAAATAATAAAAAGTAATTTCATTTTGAAAGAGGAAATAAATTGAAACATTTTATAGGGTAATATATTAAATTTTGATAATATCTTTAGAAAATAATATTTATGTATAAAATATTCATTATGACCTAAATCTAAAGGGTATTAATTACCAAATATGGAAATAATTATTATATATATTTAATCCATTTTATCTATTACAATTTCTATAAGTGGAAAAATTATTTTTAAAATAAATTTTCACAATGCTACGAAAACCATTTTTATACAATTGCATTTCTAAGAGGAAAATTATATTACCCTCATTCAATACCATATGAATAGTATTATATGAATTTAAAATTAATATATTGAATATATATTACATACATTTCATTTACATCATTAATTAATAGTGGTTTTTCTATTTATTAATTTAGAAACAGAACTCAAACATAAATAATGTTTTCTGGAAAATGAATATTTTTCCTTCAAATGATTTTCTCATAATTTCTTACCATTAGTTAACTATTGTATGAATAAATTTTAATAAAATATCAATAAATTTCATTATAATAATTTATAAATAGTGGTCAATATTTTAAATTTAATTATAATTATAAATGTATAATTCATCAAAGAATATGTCTTTTGATCATGAAACAATTTCATTAAAATTTAATGATTATTTCTTAGTAATTAATCAATACATTTGTATTATGACCTATATATATCCATTGTATTTCTTTTAATAATATTTATACCCTCTAATCAAATTGTTAAGGAATAAATTTTATAATATATAATTTTTCATTTACACTCTAGGTTGCAAGTAATCCAAGTTACATTTATACAAACAAATCAAAAGAATACGTATAAAATCTTGATGTGATGAATTCATTGTGTGAAAAGTATATGCTAATTGGATTTCTTTTTACCATAAATTTTAAAATATTATACTAACCTCATATATCCTATTACTTCATATTTATTAATGAGTCTATTTTCTTACTATTATATCTTCACTCTAACCTAGTGAAGCATTAGTTGATTATCCTCTCCTGTAAGTGTCATCTTGAATAAGGTAGTAAAATGACCTTCTGTCACCTAATATAATATCTCATAGTGATCAATTTTCTCTAATAAACCTTATATCAACCCATTTATCATGATCGCAAGAATTGGTGATCAACAATGTGTATTGTCTGTGAAATCTAGTGAAAATATAAGATGAATTAAAAATTCATATATATATATATATATTGAAATATCCTATTGTTTAAATAGTTTTAGCATTTTAGAAGAAATGAATAGAATAGGTATTTAGTAAATATGTGGAATTAACCAAGAGTGTAAAGGGGGTCTCCTAATCATAGAAACTATAAATATTGATCCATAAGTAATGATATTATAGTAGAATTCAAATAAATCAAGTAAGATAGAAACACCTCATCTCTCGATTGAAATTATTTTTGGAAGCCTCCCTGATATATCTAAATAATTTCCAATATTAAATATGAATGATCCATTATTATCTAAATTTAACTAAAATATATCCACATGATTATCATGTTTTTATTTTACATTTATGGCTAATTACATGAATTCTTTAAATATTCTATGAATTAAATGTTATAATCAAGAGAATACTCCTTCACATTATTATTATAATGTTCATAGTTGGATGCTTATAATGTATTAAAATGAAATAATTTAACAAAAAATTCTATGAGCGGAATTATTTTCAAAATAAATTTATATACTAGTTTGACAAGAATCAATGTATAAGTGTTTCAGTACATCATTGCTTCAGTGGATATTTAGTTGTATTTGAAGAAGGAATATGATTCATGTGTCGGGTAGTTAGTACTGACTTTGCATGAGGTTAAGTGGTGATATTGAATAATGGATGTTTAGGATGATGTGAGTAATGCTTGTTTGTGTCTTACAAACAAGGTCGGGTGTATCTTTGGATTCATTAGAGATGTGATGGTCCTGGTATATTAGGCTAGATATAGTTGGATAGACCTACAACATTGTTAGATTGGTCCCACAATATTTGATTTTCAATTTTGGTTATTCTTCATCAACTTTATTCTATAATTATTCTACTATGAATATAAATAATTAGTCTATTTGTTTCCTTGTAACTCTTATCATCTTTTCCATTAATAAATTTTCAACAATTTAGCATAGTTCATATTTTATTCAATTGAGTTGGAAAACCCCATATTTCACCTTGTTCAACGACTTTTCTTATTGAGTTTAATTATATTAATACTTGATTTCCTTCATCAATCAACCTTGTTAACCAAAATAAACACAAGAGAGCAAAGGAATTGAAAATATCATATTTCCTTCATCATCTATTCATCCATAATGAAAATCATGAGAACAAATATCATCATGTCTGATTAAAATTATCCCAATATGTGTGAAAACTAAATCAATAATAATTATCTCAATTAACCTCCATTATATGTTTTGGGTCATTATTTGGGTAATACATTTAGCAATGTGGGTGAACTTCTCTTTAACATTATATATAGTGAATTCAAGACAATTGGGGTACCTTTTTTATTTATATTTTATATGGAATAAAAGATAATATTGTTATTTAACTGGTACTAAATTTGATGTCTCAATTGGTATTTCAACCCAGGCCTAACATATAAGGATATTACATAATTTTAGATGAATACTTAGTACATTAAAAAATACATGCCCAATAATTATAATGGTTCAGTTTTTTTGGAATCATGGAAATAAGATCTTCAATCCTGTGGAATGATATTCAATATCCCTCATATACAACTCTCCCTTTAGTACTTCTACCTAAACCCATTCTTTATAACATGTTGAAAGGAAACATACAGAAGGGTTGATCATAGTTTCTCAGAAAAGACAAATAATGTAAATTAGTAAGCATAACATTTACAAAAGTGTATTGAACTTGATCCTAAAATATGAAAATCATACCCTATATATTAGAGGTCATAATAAATATTTTCATTTAATAATACAAGAACCATGAATATATAATTAACATAGCCAATGAAATAATAGCATAGGAATAAGATAAGGAATTAGTGGAATGAACATTTTTATAATGTTTAAAACATGTATAAATAGATATTGGTTCACTCATTAAGTTAATAACATGAAATTAGGTCCCCATATCAACTTATGGACATGTAACTAGGTCCATGGATAATATTGTGAAAGTATAATCATGTTCACACATAACATTATGGACATGAAACCAAGTCCATGCATAAATTTCTGAACATGAAATCAGGTTCACGCATAACATTTTGAAAATGTAAATATCTTTGTGCATAAACTTATGGATATAAAACTAGGTCATTTCATAACATTGGGAATATATAATAAGGTTCACTATAACATTGTGAAAATGTAATCTAGTTCATTCATAATATTATGGACAAGAAAATAGATCCATTCATAATATTGTGAATGTGTAATTAGGTTCACACAAAACATTTATACTCATGAGTCATCTATAATTACCCAGACCATTGGAGGGAGATATATATCCCTCAAACCTCATGATAATTTCATTCATACATTCTCCACAATATAATAACAGATTCATTATATCATGACCCATAAAACAAGATATTTTTTGTAAACATAAAATCATAACCCATGAAATGAAATGGGTATCATTAAAATTTAATTAAATTATAACCAATTAAATATATAGGTTTAATAATCTCTTCATGGAATCATAACCTGTGATAAAAAATGGGTTTCAAAAGCTTAAAACACAGGGATGTGAAATAGGAGTCTTAAGCTACATTCTATAAAAACATAAACCATTCAATAAAGGATATCAATTAATCCATTGGATAATTTTCTATAAGGGCATGAGTAATATCAATGGATGTCTTCTTATATGAGAAATAACTTGGAATGATATTTTGAAAATATTTCTTTAGGAATTTATACATTACCTTTTGAAAAAAGAATCTTTTAAACATAAAAACCTTTTGAAAACCATTTTACTGAAAATAATATATAAATATTACAAATAATTCTTTCAAGGACATTTGGAAACCCTTTTCTTTGAAAGCATATAAGATAGCTTGATATTATTCTAAACACATTTTTTAAAAATTATGTTACATACAAATAAATACGTCTTGAAAATCATTTGAAAACAATTTCTTTGAAAATACATTTCAAATTTTAAAGATAAAAATGGAAACCATGAAATAAATTAAAATCCTTTTCCCCTGAAAACAATTTTAAAATATTATATTAAAAAAAATAAAAATAGTTTTGAAAACATGGTTTTTTAAATACCACCAATTTATTGACGAAAGAGTGAAATACTTTCAAGTTTTTCTTACAACAATTTTCATAATTTTATTAGGTTCCAATGTGAAGTAAAATGGTACTAAAACCAGAATATGTCTTTAATAAAAATAGTGGAATAAACAAATTGAGTTTTCAATTGATATGGATCATTATATATCATCAATGTAAGCGTACTCGTAAAAAATATTGATAAACAATGATAATATTTCAACAAACATTTTATCACTTTGTAACTTTGAATCACCCTCTGTTTGTAAGAAAATGAAATTAAATTATGATTTAAATATCTTAAAATTAATTATAATCATGATATATCCTATCAAATAAACAGTATACAACTTATATAAAATTTTATGTGCATAACATGGCATGTGTCACAAAGAAGATAAATTGAGATTAAATTACATTACCGATTTGGTGACTTTTGAAACCTTAATATAATGAAAAAATTATCATAGAATGGATATGTAAATACCCATACATTTAACTATAATAATCATATAATGCATCCATGAGAATCATATAAACCACTCAAAATGATTGTTTGGTAAATAAATCATGTATCTCACAAAAATAAAACGTGAGATGATATCCCCATATCATGTGTCTGGACTCTAGTCATACTCCTTAAACCACCTGTATAATAAATAAAAATCTATTATACATGTTAATGGAACCATATTATTATATATAATACTATATATGGTTTTTTATGACCTTATATTACCCACTTGTTAACAATCCTTTGTTAAGGTTTCACTTCGAGTAATATACGTCTTATTCTTTTTATATACCTTAATTTGTTATATCATTGGTAATTATAATTTATATCATTATTTAAAGGAATTATAAAATGATATAAATATGATTTATATAAATTATATGTGTACTATAATAATCTATAGAATATATATATATGAAATGCAATACAGTCTCCATGGAGATGGTAGGTCGTACATATGCACGAATGATATTTTCTTTTAATTGTCATGTTGAGAGAAAGAAACTGAATAATATGTGCATATATTTATATATATAATTACTATAGTATATTTATGAAATTATATATATTCACTATAACCATCCTTCATACAATCCATTTTTTGTATGAACGAATCATATCACTTTGATGGGGATGTGGTCCACACTTCCTCAAACGAAATTGACATACTAACAAAAAATAAAAACTAAAAAAAGATATATTTAGAAAAATGACTATATAAGTTTAATTAAACAATAAATATAATATATAAACATAGTTTCTATCAAAATTTCTATCATGAATAGAATTATAGAATGTTAAAAAATCATCATTTAGTGAGGTGGTAGCTCACTGTAAACCTAAATAGTATGTTTGTTACCCATTTTATGGAAGTGTGTGTATGTGTAGGAAGGAAGATTATCCAAAAAAATCCTATTATATTTAGGATTCTGGTTATATTATAATATAATTTAATAAAGAGTGTTTAGGGGGTGGAGAAGAAAAATAAAAGAAATGACTTGAGAGATGATGTTACTACTTAATCGGATGACTGCTTTTGGTTTGTGCCAAAGGCTTCCATGGATTGCCTTCTGCCAAATGGAAGGATTATAAGAATAAAAGAGTTTTTTAAGTGTATTTGGTATTTATTGACCTAATATAAGTGGTTTTAGAGGTATGACGTTGTGGGAGAGGTGGTGACCTTTTATAGGGAAGGAAAATGAATCACATTGAATTTCTGAAAACATGTTTGGTGTACACATACTCGTACCTCAAAAAGTCCTTCCAAACCAACATAAACAAATAATGGATTTTTTATGTATGAAATATTGAAATCCAATGTTTTTTTGGAAATGTGGCTAGGTCATTTGGGCCCCTCATTGTAAGGTTTAATCCCTAATTAAGATTAATTAGACCTTGATCGCTAAGATTATTTTTAATCACTTCTACTAATACATTTGGTATAATATTATGTTGATCTTGATAGATTCTAAATATTATACTGATTAATATTTTTTATGTATTTGTTTCAAAATAAAATTCTTATAAGTGAAAAAATAAGATTAATTCTATTTCTGTAGTGGGGAAAAAATAAATTCTTTTCAATGAAAAAGAATGTTTAATAGTTTGTTATGTTTTTATTTTCAATTTTGAATTGAAATTGATTATAATATCCTAAATTGAATTAATAGATTTATAATTGATATAATTTTATCTTAAAAAATTCTAATTTATAATTTTAAATTAAAAATTATTTCACTGAAAATGCATTTTTTAGGTAAAATGTAGCATTTTTCATTATTCATCAAAAAATGATGTTTCCCAAAAAAATATCAAAAAAATATTCATAGATAAATTAAGAATTATAAATTCAAAATTTATGTTCATTTTATCAAATCCAATATCTATATATGCATAAATTAATTTAATTATTTTTTATTGAAGGACATGAAATGTAGATTATTTAAGAAAATAGAATTTTTAATCCTATAAGGTCTTTACTAGATATTATATCTTTTGTTATCAATATTATTTGTTTTTATAAAAAATATATTAAAAAATATTTGCGATGTAGTTATTATTATTCATATTACTATGTTTAATGTCTAAGTTATTATTTTCTAATTTAATTATTTATAATAGAAAAATGATGTTTTTGTAGAAACATCAGTTCTTCCTGTATGGTAAACCAAGTAATGGTTTAATGTAACATATGTTGAGTCAATATTTTGTGTATTGTATTCCAATTGGGTTTCCAGTACCGTAAACCAATTTAATTTTGTGGGAAAGGAATGTTTTAATTAGTGATTAAGAATAAAAAATAGAGATGTGTGAAATAAAAAATATCGCAAGATTAAAGTAATTTGAAAAATAAAAGTTTAAAAAATATCAGGGTTTTTCATTTTACCCCCTGTAAAATTAAATTCACCCTCAAAATTAAACTATGTTATCAATGGATTAATACGTGAATGTTTCACTCATAGAAACTGGTGTAGTAAAAATGAGTATCAAAAACATACTTCAAAA
This sequence comes from Viscum album, assembly GCA_963277665.1. Classification (NCBI taxonomy): domain Eukaryota; kingdom Viridiplantae; phylum Streptophyta; class Magnoliopsida; order Santalales; family Viscaceae; genus Viscum; species Viscum album. The sequence continues at coordinate 1,609,164,837 of OY728155.1, read as the reverse complement.
ACAGAATGTTGGAATGATCATGGTTACCTATAGTAGCATATAAATTGGATTCCCCATAGGTGAACATTAGTGGGATGTGAAAACATATACATTTTATAAAAATTTATCTATCATGTTTTTGTTGGACACTGATAAAGAAAAGGGTCATGGGAAATTTAACAATCAGAAATCCATAAATCTGTGAGGAACTATAGGACCATATGATTCATCAGAACCCCAGGTACTAGGATAAATATTTTTGGATTCGACATGATTTTTACTAATGGTAATTAATTCCAAGGAAAATATATACTTTCATGATATCAGTAAAACTTAACCCTATGTTTTTCCTTGATCCACATAACCTTTTTCTCCAAAAAGGATGGTGAATTTTTCATTCTTAATGTACTAAGAAATCATGAGACCCATGATATGACATCCCATTTTTCATTAGTTACCCTAAAAATAGGCTATCCAATATGCATATGTCCTCATATGGAAATATAACACAATAATGTTACATACTTCATCTAATGTTTAAGTGAAACATTTCATTATTTTTTTACCTTATACCCCTTCAAAAATATAATTCATCCTTGGTTCCTAAAATAATCTCTTATCTTAAAAAACATTTTTATTAGAAAGTTGAGTCCAACCTTATAATTAAAGAATATCATATGTAATTTTATTATTCCATAATCCATGGATGGAAATATAGTCTATTAAAATATCACCAAATGATGAACAATAATACTTTCATCGGGATTATTTATATAAAATGAAACATGAAATTCCAAAATAGTGGGGGAGGAAAAGTAATTATTAATTTTTTTGGTTCACTTATTCCATTTTGATCTCATTAGATTTACCTTTATATATTTTATTGAGTGGTTTTAGTGTCTTATCATTCACATAAGTCCTTTTATATGGATATTGGTTTCTATAATTCCCAAAATCCATGAACTTGTTACACTAAAGTGTGTGTGGATCATTCTTTTGACATTTCTATCCACTCATTTAATTTTTATTCCTTTTCTCATCACTTCTATATTATTTTTCATGGTTACTAGGCTACCCACACTAGAAACTGCATCTTTTTCATTTCATTCACTCCCTTAAGTTCTCTTTACCATTATTTTCCAAAGTATGAGTTTGGATCATTTTCTTTTTAAAATTTTTTTAGATTCCTATTTTTTATCATCATTATATTTTTGTTAAAATCATGAAATTTATAATTATCTATAACGACTATTTTAATATTTATTTCACAACACTCAATCCCTTCATTGATACTGATGTCTTTTATGACCAATTAATTTCTGAGTGTTGGAGTTAATCCAATTGATAACCTATCAACATTATGTTTATAATGGATGATAAAACCAAAATCATAAATCTCATGTCTTGTGAAGTTATCCTCAAAGGTATATCCAATTAAAAATCCCTTTTCTTTAACTCAAGGAACTATTTCTCTATCTTCGTATGATGAACATGAGGAAAGTACTTGTTTAAGATTAAGTTCATGTACTCATCTCAATAAATGGATTGAATTTCATCTTTCTTACTCATATTCTTGATTAGAGTCCCCTACTATTCTTCTTCTCCTTATAACTAATAATCAATCAGAATGAATTTCTCATGATCTAAACAGTTTATAATTTAGAATACATTTTCAATTGTATGAATCCAATGTTCAGCAACAAGTGGACCAGATAACAAACTAAATGAAGGTGAATGATTCCTTATAAAGGACTCAACATAATTTTGTTCCATCCTTTCCTCATTTTTAAGTTTGTCAGTATTCATAGCTTGAGAAATATCTTAGAGTATAAAAATGAGGTTTTGTATTCCAGCCCCCATATCATTTGGATCATTAAGATTATATTTGTTTCATTATCCATCGCAATTACATATAATGTGGTCTCATCTGGTTCTATCCATTTTCTACAACCAAAATCATAGTGTAAGAAAATATTATCATAATGAAAAACCATATAATAATGAAAAATAACTTATTGAATGTATAAATTATGATACCTTCATTAACACGTGAAAAAATAGGTTTATCCTCGGTTATTCATAAACAAATTATATTTTAAATCCTTCATGATGGTTCGTGAAGAGTTTGTGAATTCCCAAATCATATCCCATAGGAGTTTCAAACCAGTTGTGCAGAATGGCTCGTTTTCGTGTACTAGATTGCATCATGTCAGGCCTAAAACATCTTGCCGAATTTGTTAACCCTAAGTAAATATGTGCCAGACTCACATCGACTTGTAGTATCTAGATAAGGGTTTATTTTTATGGATCTAGTCCCTCTATCATTTACATAAATTCCATGAAATTTTCTTAAATGTTAACTCATCTATATACTTATCCTTAGATACATCCCTATAAAAATCCTTAAAAAAATACCAAGGGATATCACTAATGATTCCTCATCCTATTTTCCAAATTTTGACTAAACCATTCCTCTAATAACAACTATAGCTACCCAAGGTTAACATACATGGGTATTATTCCATTTTAGATGAATAAATAGTACATTACAGAAATACATGTCTGAGGACAATAATAGTTTTGTTTCTTTGGAAACAATGATACAAAATCTTCTATCCTGGGGAAATATATTCAATATCTCCCATAAATATCATCCCATTTAGAACTTCTACCTAAAACCTTTCATTATTATCTGGTAAAATAAATCATTATAAAGAGGTCACCTCATATTTATAGTAAGGGTATATAAGTGAAATGCACAAGCATTATGTGAAAAATAGGGTATAGAAATGTGCATATCATTTGATGATCATACCCTATATAACAGATATCATAATATTGATTGATAGTTCGTAATACTTGAATCATAAGGAAATAATGAACATAATACATTGATGCATTTTGTAGGAATAATATGTATAATTTTTTTTTTATGAAAAAGTTTTATAATGTTGTTAACATTTATAAGTAAAAACTGGATTACTCATTAAGTTAAGGAAATGAAATCATTTCCCCAGATAAATATATGAACATTTAACCATGTCCATTTATAACATTGAAAATATGTAATCTGGTTCACACATAAACTTATGTACATGAAACTAGGTCCATTCATACTATTTTGAATATGTAACCAGTTTCACACATAACATTCTGAACATGTCATCTAATTCATGCATAAACTTATGTAAATAAAACTATGTCTATACATAACATTTTGATCACATAATAAGGTTCACTAATAACATTTTGGACATCTAATCAGGTTCACACATAAACATATGGATATGAAACCATGTCTATGCATCACATTTGGAACATGTAATTTGGATCACACATAGCATTTATACTAATTATTCATCTATCGTGACCTAAAGCATTGGAGGGTGTTATAGGTCCCACTCATATCTTATTAAAAATGGTATTAGATGTCCCACAAGATAATAAAACATTCATCATATCATGACCCATAAAAATGATATGTTTTATAAACATAAAATTGTAACCAATGAAATAAAATGAGATTCATTATCATTTCATCACATCGTAACCTATGAGAGCGATAGGTTTCATAATCACTTCAAGGAATCATAACCTCTGAGAAGAAGCAATTTTCAAAAGCATAAAACCTCTGGAAGTGAAACAGGTGTATTAAACTTCATTCAATCAAAAAATAACCAATTAAACAATGGATATGAAAGAACCTTTGGATACTTTCCTATATGATCATGAGTAATATCAATGGATATCACATTATATGGAAATTAAATTGGAATGATATTTTGAAAACATTTTTTAAGAAATTATCCATTATTCTATGAAAAAGTATTTTTAAAACATAGAAACCTTTTTAAAACAAATTTATTAAATATAAAACTGAATGTTTTTAATGAAATCATTTATGACCTTATTGAATCCTTTTTCTTTGAAATTATATAAAATGAGGTTGAAAACATTTTGAAACCCATTTTTTGAAAATACTTTATGAACATATAAATTAGGCATGAAAGTCATTTGAAAAACAATTTCTTTGTTAAAAATTAGAAAACATATAAAGAAATATTGAAAACTGTAAAAAAAGATAAAATCGTTTTTATTTGAAAATTATCATTGATGTTGTTTTTGAATAATTTCAATTTTTTTGAAAACATGGTTTTTTTAATAAGACATATTTCGGACTACAGAGAGAAATAGGGTAAATATTTCTTAAATTTTTTTTATTAATTATATTAGAAACCAAAAAATGGAAAGATGGTACAAATGCATTGATATATATTTCATAGAAAAAGTGAAAAATTATCATGAGTTTTCGTGATATATGGATCATAATATTTTACTAAAGGAAGCATAATCATAAACAATCTTGATAAACGACGAGGCTATTTCAACAGACATCTTATCACCGAGTAACTTTGATTCACCATAATCCTATAACAAAAATAAATGACATGGAAAATTAAATATATTGAAATGAATTATAATCCTGATATAACAAGTCAAATACAGTATATACACCATATATATAAATATAAGTGTGTAACATGGCATGTGTCTCAGAGAAGGGAAATTGAGACGAAATTGCATTATCGATTTTGTGACTTTTTAAACATTAATATCATGAACAAAATATCATAGAAGTGATATGTAAACACCCATAAATTTAAGTATAATAACCATATAATACATTCAAGTTCATCATAAACACCACTAAAATGTATTTTTTGGTGAATAAAGCATGTTTCTCATTGAAATAAAAAGTGAGATGAAATCCCCTTACCATATGTCCTGACCTTCACAGTACTCATTCAATCCTACTGTATAGAAAATATAAATTAATTATAAATAATTTTCATATCCATATTCTAATATATAATACCATATATGTTTTTATAATGACCTTATATTACCCTCCTGTCAATTTTTCTATTTTCAGGTTTCACATTGGGTAATATTTGCTTTATTCTTCCCATGAATCTAAATTTGATAAATCATGGGTACATATACATTATATCGTGATTTAAAAAATGTAAACCATAATATAAATATCATTTATATATATTATATTTTTATTATAATAATCTATATAACATGTAAATTTGAAATAAAATTCACTGTTCAAGAAGATGGTATGCCATATGTATGGACAAACACTATTATTGTTTAATTGTCGAGTCTAGAGAAAGAAATTAAAAGAAATATATATATATATTTATCTATGTATCATTGATATATTATATTTATGATATCATATATATCTTATATATTCACTAAAACCATCATTAATAAAATCCATGAAGTGTATGAATAAATCATATCACTTTGAGGGGGCAGTAGTTCACACCAAATAGAAATTAAAAAATATATGTATTGAAAATGGAAGACATAAGATTATGTAAATAATGAATATAATATATAAAATATATAAATATATAGTTCATTATAATCTCCACCCTGAAATACGGTATGTAAAATTGAACAATGGTCGTTTAGTGAGGTGGTGGTTCACTGTACACATAAACAGTATGTCTATTTCCCATTAGTTGAGGAAGGTTGTAAGTGTAGGCCGTAACCTTAGAATAAAAACCCTAGTTAAGTTAGGATGCTATTTAAATTATAAAACAATTTAATAAGGATATTTGTGGTGTGAAGAAGGAAAATAAAATAATGGACTTGAGAGAAGACGTTACCTTTTAATTGGGAAACTCCTCTTCATTTGTGCCAAAAGGATTCCTTGGATATAGTTCCTCACAATGTAAGGATTATTGGAGGAGGAATAGATTTTTTGGATGTTTATTTGGATGATCATTTCCTAACATAAGTGGATTTAGTGGTTTTGGGATGTAGGAGATATTGTGTCCTTTTATAGGGAAGTTAAATGACCCACATGGAATTTATGAAAAAAGTTAGGTCCACACATGATCTTACAAAAAAAAGTCATAAAAACAATCATAAATCGATAATTGAAGGTTTATGGAGGATATAGGGACCACGAATGGGTTTTGGAAAAGTTTTTAAGTACTTAAATTTCCTATAATTGTGGTTTAGTCCCAAATTAAGCTTAATTTCACTTCAATCACTGTGGTTAATTTTAATCAATTTTACTAATCTTTTTGGAAAAAAAATTTAATATTTATCTGTAAAAATATAAATTTTATTCTGATAAGAATGGTGTATGTTAGTGTTTAATAATTCAGTTTAAAAAATATTATATATTATTATTAACTCTAATCACGTAGATAAGAAGAAATAATGGGTTTTTTAAATAGAATAATGATAAAAAGTCTGTTATGTTTTTATATTGAACATAAAAGTTAAATTTATTATAATAACCTAAGAGTTATTAAAATATTTATAACTCAACTAATGTGACCATAAAACTATTTCAATTTATAATTTAACATTAATTCTTATTTTAAGGAAAAGGCAGTTATTAACTAAAATGTACAATTTGTTACTATTCATCAAAAAAATGATGTTTCTATGAAAAATTTAAAAATTACATCCAACGATAATTTCATCATTATAAATTAAAAAATAATGTTTAATTTATCAAATTAAATTTCAAGATGTGTTTAAAATAAATTTTATTTTTTTTCATCGAATGACATGAATGTTATTCTATTTGAGGAAATAGTATATTTAAACATATATGATATTTACCAAAAAAAATATATCATTCATTATCAATATGTATTATTTCAAACAACTTATTTGTAACTTCCCGACCCAGCTTACCACTAAACCAGTGGCCGGACCAGTCGCCACATGACCTCAAGTGCGTCTCCCCGTATGCCAGAGGCTCCTGACTAGCATTGAGGGTCTATGGATAGTAAGTGGGGAGACAATACCCTTATATAAGAGTTTAATAGTGGTATATCAAAGTAAATAAAAAACAAAGGAAATAAATATCAGATGTAGTCTACTAAATGTTACGGCAGTGGAAGGTAGATTTTAAAAATCTTGTACAAATTAATGGCCAACATCAATTGCATAACAGATGCATGCATGACATGCTAATGATACAAACATTGAAAACAGTGAACAAAACAACATTCTAAACATTCCATTACAAAAATAAATAAACAATGACTCCAATCCTAGAGGGAAGTCTCCTCGAGCATCTCGATCTTTCGCTCGATCCTTTGATACTATCTTCCAAGTAAATGAAAACAGCATAATCCAGCAACCAAATAGAATCTAATCGGGTACCCTAGTGTAGTGGCGGCCCGAGTTGGGTGTGAGATATAAATATCAGTAGGTCGGGACCACCTGTGTCTACCCCAAATCCTGAAATTCAATAAATAATTTAAACAGTGCAAGCATGCATAATTAATTTAAGTAGTACAATGTAACTATATACCCATGTACCTGCTTCAGCTCTCAGCTACTGTCTAAACCTGTATTATACATTTTTAATGCATAAAAAATAGTCATTACATAATCATTTTAATTTATCAATTATTCAAACCTCATTAAACTACATAATTTTCATGATCCGGAATGAGCCCGACATTCCATATATAATTAACTCAAACCCCATGGGTATTTGGAGAATAATCCCCTAACCCATAAAAGAATAATTGATATCAATCTGGGTGTATAATACGATGTCAAGAACCCGATGTATATTTGGATCATCAATCCCTGTCTCATAACCCATTTATCAATAATACATATATATTTATCATTGTTGTAGAATTCCATGTCTAACACCCCACAACCATCCCTTAATTAACTCATTAATCCAATCTGTTAATTAATTCCATAACTAATTAACAACATAAATCACCCATCAAAACTCAACCATTAATTAAATATTCAACATATCAATATTAAATAAATATTAACCAATTAATTATTCTTAGTAAGAAAAATAAATAATTAATTCAACATTTAATAATCCAAATTCATTAACAAGTCTGAACCCGTCCACTCAAATAGTTATTCGTCTAGGACATTAACAATTTACATGCACGTCATAATCATCACACAATATTCCGAACAAAGCCCCTATATTTTTCAACCATCTCACGCAACATCTCATTATATAAAACAACTCTATCCAATACAACTTAATGCATGGAAATCTAACATACTTCAAAAGGTATCCATCGCCAACGGTCGTAACAAAAAATTAATTCACATTCATAATTTAAGGCATTTAAATTATTTAATTCAACAATTAATTACTCAAAGCTTATCTCTTTAACCAATCATCAATTAATTAACCATTTTCCATTTATCATGTAATAAATAATCTATCCATTAATTATTACCAGTTTCTAATTTATATTCCAAACATTTCAAATATTCAATATTCTCAATAATTAGTTATAGAAAAAAAAATTCTTCCAAATCATGACATGATAATAAATTCTAAAATTAATTAACCTATTACCCATTATTCCCATTCAAATCATTTAACTGTTTAGTAATATCACTTTATCCAAATTAGCATAACATGCCTAAAATCAACACATGTTCAAGTCCTAATTTATCTCATGTGGGTGGCATCATTAAAATACATAAAATGTGTGCTACATAGACATATCATAGTCAATGAAACTAACATTCTCTATTTATTTAAAGAATATATTATTATTAAATGAATTGATATGGATTTTGGACCCTACCTCGGGGTGGAACAATTTTTAATCTGAGGCGCTTTAATATACTGGGCGGCTACCAGTCCACAACTGGTCCGCAATCACACACACACGAATCTTATATATAAATATATATATATATATTCATGCATGTGCCATAAAAAGATATAAATAAATTTCAAAATATCAAAATAGGTACACAAAATCAAAGCAGTAAGGACAAACACTCCTCTAAATAGGAACTGAGGACTCATAAAAATTGTCACACACTTAATTGAATGATGTGGAGCAATACCAAAGTAAAATAACCTTACCTAAAACATGACTAAAATGTGAAAATGAGCTCATCTGCCTCAAATTTTTTGGAAAATTCTGGAATATGGACCAAAGGGTCTAGAGGAGCCACTTGCACATCCCTAGACACGAAGAAACAAGGAAACCCACTAAAACCCAATCCATGGGATTATGGGTGAGGAAACAGGGCGGGGGAGGAGCCAAATGGACGATGTGAATCACAAAACAAATTCATATGGACTCACCTCACCGAGCTAGAAAATATTCAAGAATACATCGGGAGGATTCGATCTCGCGAAGAGGAGTCAGTGAGGGGGGTGTAGCGTGCCTCAAAAGAAGACTTGGTGCATTTTTGATGTTCCTCCAATAAGGAGGGGAACCAACCTCATGTTCTCTCTCCCAATTGCCAATTACATCCATGATAAACTAATGTTCCTAATATAATAATAATAAAATTTATATTTCTAATTTAATATAATTTTACTTCATTAACTAACATTTAAATAAAAGCTTCACACTAAATTCTGAAAACCCCCATTAATCATCCACTCAAATTAATACAATAATTATAATAATATCCTTATTATTATTATTATTAAATATTTATTTTATTTAAAATAAAACAAAAAAAATTATTTTAAAACCAGGATAATTGCACAGCTGACCCACACCATTTGACTACTCATGCACAACACAATATATATATTTAAATTGGATTGATTAAATTAAACCCAACTCCACATTTATTTTTATTTAATATTACCATTTAAAATTACCCTTCTTCGATAATGCCCAACCCATCATTATTTAATTATTTATCTCAACACATATTAATTAAATAAAAACCTCTGCTTCATAGTGATTAATTAAACTTTTATTGACCTTTAATTTAATTTAATGAAACACAAAAAAATCCATTATTACTATTATTCATAATAACATTAACAACCACTCATAAAACCATAATAATAATAGCATTATTATTTTTATTATTTTTCATCCTTTGATAAAACCCAAGACCTCTTATTAAATAAAAAAACTTTTTTAGTAATTACGAAACTCCTTATTTACTTATATGTTTATTTCAGATACCCAATATACTCATTAATTTCCGATCAATATTATACCTCATTAAACATCCTATAAAAATATTTTAACATAAATTTTACTCCCCATTTAATGAAAAACGCTTCTTTATTAAATATTATATTAATATACATTTCATAATTATTTATGAAACTCCCAATTTTTTACAATATCATTAATATGATAAAAACTGAAATCCATAGCCCCAAATTTAATTTCCACAAATATAATAATTATTACATTCATAAAAATAAAATAATATTAATCACATTATCATTATTTTCCTAACTTTTGATAAACCCGACACCACTATTTAATAACAACGCTTCATTAAATTTGAATCACCTCATTTTATTAAATGTTTTTTTAGAATCTCAAAAGCGTCATTAAATAATCATAAATAATATACTCATTTAACAGGAAATTAAAAAATAAACGCATAAAAATAATTTATGATTCCATAATAATAATAATAACATTATTATTATAAGAATCTTCTTCTATTTAATAATAAATTGTCCTTTAATAATTCTGAATCTCTTCATTTAAATAAAATGGTTTTTTGATAAGCACATAATTCACATTAATTTATTCAATAATAATTTAATTAATTCTTTAATATTTATTTAATTAAACAATAATAATAATAGTAATAATAATAACATTATTATTTTTATTATTAAAGCCTTGTTTTAATTAATTACAAACTGGTAAATAATATTATTTAATTAAATTAAATAATTTATTAAACATGGTAAAATGAACAGGTAGGAACACAACCGTGTGATGTCCATGTAGATCCATTAATGTGTACTTTTTTGAACTCAGTGTTTTTGAGACTCATCGGGACACCTGCAAAAATTATCGGGTAATTACACAAGTCCAAAAATGACACCTTTAGGTGTTCCCACACTTGGAATAAAATTATAGATCCCGGTTAAAAAACAACCCATTGATAAACCAAAAAAATTACCAAAACATTCATATTTTAAACTGGTTCAATAATAGGAGACTTTAGAATATACCCACCTTAAAAACTTTTCATCCCCGAGAAGCCATCGAGAACCAATACTAAAACAACCAACCTTCCAAGGTCATTTATTCTTGTTAGAAGTGATGTGTTGTGTTCCCAATGGCAAACACACCATTAATCCTTCACAAGACTAATTTCTATGCATTTAAAACAATATCCAATTCTTAGTTTATAGCTTAAACATCAAAACATATCTTATATCTTAGGTCATTTGAAGGATCGAGTCAAGGAAAAGGTTGAATCTTGATCAATTAACAGAACATGTTTCACATGCTTCCCTAGAAAGACGTCGCAGACATAAAACCCCATTTCTCCCTTTATCGGATGATGTTCCTTTAAAACTATCCAAAACCATCCACTTGTAAAATTAAGTCCTTACCCAACCTCTGGTGAAATTTCCAAGTCATATAATTACAAGGATATTCTAAAACAACCATTCCCAAACACGAAAAGAAATGTAGCCCAAAGAATCAATGCATCCCGCATACTACCCAGATAACAACCACTTATCATGACCAATAACATTTAAACTATAGCATGGCGTAAGACCAATGCAATCACAGTGTCTCCATGACGTAGTAAAGATTGGGGACATGCTCACTGTATTTAGAAGAGAGTACTAAGAGAAAAACCAAGGCCATTAAGAAGACCAGTCAAACTATTACTGTACAACACTGTTCTAAAAGCTCAACATCACTTGCTGACACGTTTATCAAAAACGCTGCAATAATAACCACATTAGGATTTTCCATGACATCACAAGGAAAGATCATTCACTCATCAGCGCATTTTTTTAGAACACATCGACACATGTGTGTGACATTACTCGAACCACTATCACTATGAGAAAATTTAATCATAAAATCTGTAACATAAATGTATCAGTTTGCCAAAACAGTCAAGTCCCATGAAGTCCTCCAAAGCAGTGGGACAAACATACTTTAATAGCCCATAAAATTCTATGGGTACTACTCACCATGGGTTATCCCCTTACAATCATTATGGTCGACCCTCCCTCTTGGTCACACAAAACCAAAAACCCTTGATTCAAAAGCTCCTATTTTTCTTTTTAGCCATTTTGATTAACCCATTTCAACCTTTCATCATTTGAATGAATTTCAAAAAACACACAAGTACATTTTCACAAAAATCCATATGGTTTTAAAAACAATGCCCTATGGTAATATCTGCCTGATATCCCAAATATCATCTTTAAACATTTTACATTTAGTGTTATTCGAATATAAACAGGAAATCTAGCATCTAAATTCCATTTACCGAAGATGAGAGCTCCAAAAGCCTCATTTATTTAATCTGATTTCTTCAAAAGCAACCCCATAATGGTTTATTTCAATCAAAACTCAGCATTATTGAATTCATAACAATTTTCAAAACATAGTATGGTTATATGATTTAGTTATGTGGGTGGCCATCAATCATTCGATAAGGCTCCCATACACCTTATCCCGGGTAGTGGGATCCCATGCATCACAATCAACATTCATTTAACATTTTAACTTTAGCATCCCTTTAATATATCAAACAATCAATAGAATGTTATCATAATAAGTAACACAACAACATTCAATAACATTGAAGCATGTAAAAACAACAAAACATGCTAATAACAAAGGAAGTATGGTATAAAATCACTCAATCTTGTCAAATGTATCACCAAAACATGCTATCTAGAGAGGATTGCTAATGAAGATCAAAACATAGAATTTCACCCAAAAAACACAATCCAAATTAGCAGTCATCCTACTAATTCAACTACATGTCATGTTATATGCATGACATGTGAATCTATAAGTGACTAAGATGATGCCTTTATGAACATTTCTTGCCTTATCTATCCAAAAAAACTATTTTTTTTAATTCACAAAATCAATAAACTTGGGAAAATATGCTAGTGACTCAAGGTGAAATAATATTCTTTATAACCTCTAATGGTAAAAACATAGATTCCCATCTCTGACCACTAGGTCATTTTTCATACCTGGGGTGATCAGTCCCAAGAACAACTATTAACCAAAGCATCGATACATTCCTAGTCTCATGTCTACCAACCCCAAAACAGTAAGACAAAAAAAATCCATCTGATACCACTTTGTAACATCCCGACCCGGCTCACCACTAAACCAGTGGTCGGACCAGTCGCCAAAGGAACTCAAGCGTGTCTCTGCATATTCTAGAGGCTACCGACTAGAAGTGAGGTTCTAAGGATAGTTAGTGTGGAGACTATACCCTCTTATCATAGTTGCATAGTGGTATATCAATGTAAATAACAAAAAATGGAATTAAATAGTGGAATGAGTATAATCAATGATAATGAAGAAGAAGGTAGATTTTATAAATCTTGTAGAATCAAATGGACAACATCAATTATATAGAAGATACATGCATGACATTCTAATGATACAAAAATGGAAACATGTGAAGAAAATATCATTCTGAACATTCCACTACAAAAATAAATAAAAATTTAATCCAAGCCCTGAGAGAAGTCTCCTCAAGCATCCTGAGCATCTGCTCGGTCCATTTCTCATATCTTCCTCATAAATGCAAACCACACAATCCTACAACCAAATAGAATCTACTTAGGTACCTTAGTGCAATGGAGGCCCATGTAGGGTGTGAGATACAAATCTCGTAGGCTGAGACCATTGGTGTCTACCCCCAATCTTGACATTCAATAAATAATTTAAATAGTGCTAGCATGCATAATTAAGGTAATTAGTACAATGTAGCTATATAACCAATTAACGTATTCAACTCTCATATAGTGTCTAAACATGTATTATACATTTGTCATCCATACACAATAGTCATTAAACCATTATTTTCATTTATCAATTATTCAATCCTCATAAGACTACAAAATTCTCATAATGAGGACTAAGCTCAATTTTCCCTATATAAGTTAATCACCACAGATGTCCCTATTAACTACTATGCCCATTCAAATTATTTAACTGTTTAATCATATCAGTTTATCCAAATTAGCAAAACATGATTTTAATCAACATATGTTCATGTTCTCTTTTATCTCACATGGGAAGAATCATTTAATAACATCAACAGTGTCATGCATAGACATATCATAATCAGTGAAACTCACATTCTCATTTTATTTAAAGAATATATGATTATTAAATAAAGTGATAGGGATTTGAAATCCTACCTCGGGTTGTAACCATTTTAAATATGAAGCGCTTTAATATACATAGCGGCAACCAGTCCACACCTAGTCCGAAATCCAATCCATATGACCCTTATATAGATATATATATATATATATATATATATATATATTCACACGTGTGCCCTAAAAAAATATAAATGAAACTCATGATATTAAAATAGGTATTCAGAATCAAATCTGCAATGACCAACGAACCTATATCTAGGTATCAGGGACTCATAAAAATTATCACACCCTTTCTTAAAATATTTGAAATATTACCACAGTTAAATAATCGTACATGAATCATGATGGAAAAGAGAAAACGAAGTGTTTAAGAACCCAGACCTTCTTTTCTGGTATGTTTTTTTCTTTTTCTGGAGTTTTTGAGAAAATAGGAGTTCTCGAAAAAATTTCCTGTACTTTATGAGTACACGCTGTGTACTCCCTTACCGCATGAGGCCATGGGTTGGCCGTGTTTGGACCACACACACAGCCTTGTAGGGGTGATGTGGAGGCCACTTAAAGCAGAGTACAGAAAAGGTTAGTACACACCGCATACTCCAAAATATAAACCGTGTACTTTGTTTTTTTGTTAAACACACCGGGGTCACGTCTGATAGACAGAACCATCATTTATTAGGCTCCGTTCATCTTGGAGAAACTGTATGGCCGCGGATCTTATCCTAGTCCCCAAATCTATGTCTGTTCTCATAATTGATCGTCGTCAATTGCGTTGGAACTGCAGCGGTAAGCTCTCCCTTTTTCTAAAGCATCGTTTTCCAATTCCTACTCTTTTTCATGTTGTCTTGGGTTGAATGTTTTGTGTGTTTTCATAGAGCTATGACATTATAAGGAGATTAAGGCCTCGTGGTTCAAGTATATAGATTTCCTAGCATCAAGGTAGGTGTTTTGTGCCTTTCCATTCAATGTCCTTGAGTATTATGTGGAAATTCCACCAATACCCTTGAACGGGGTATTGTGTGTTTCCTATTTTACCCCTATTACGTTCCTGCCATGCTTGTATGCTTTTGTAGAGATAATTTGGCTATGTATAAGGATAATTTAAATGTTTTGATATTTTCCCTTTCCATTTTATATTTATGACCTTTTGGTCTTATTCATCCTTTGGCCGTTATACCTTTTTTCCATGCCTTGTGACCGTATGATGGAGTGTTGTTCCCTGACATGCTTGTTATGTTGTAGACTGGTTAGCCAAGTATCTATGTAGGTTTACTTTTTCAATATAGCATTATTATGCATAGACTGTCATGGGGCTGTGAGAACCTGGTGCTATAGACTATAAGGGGATAGACCGAGTGAGCTTCCTCAGGGAATCTTGGACATTATAGATTATAGGGGTAGACCAACTGAGCTTCCCAAAGAGTCTTGGATATTATAGACTACATGAGGTAGATTGAGTGAGATTCCTCAGAGAGTCATGAGATTTTTAGACAATATTGGGATGGACCGAGTGAGCTTCCTTGGATAGTATCTATTTTTTTTGAATTTCCAAAAACCATTCCAGGCTTTAGGAGGAATTGAGAGAGTGAGCTTCCTCAGAGAGTCTGTGATATAGCTGAGGCTATAAGATGAATTGTCTAAGTGTGCTTCTTCAATGAGTCTCTATACCTTGGTGCTATAAGGGGAGTTCACTGTGTGATCTTCCTCAGAGATTCCCTAACTACCGTAGACAATAAGGGTAATTGAGTGAACATGCTTCCTCAGAGAGTCTTATAATTTCATATGACCAAACTAGAAGGGTTAGGCTGATTGTACTACCTATAGGGTTGTTGGTACATATTAGATAGAACCAATATGGATAGTTGTGAGTAATTCCCAAAGGATTTCTTGTTTTTGGTTAACTTTTTGCTTCAATGCTGCTTGTTGATTAGTGGATTGCTTACTGTTTTGTAAAATCATGTTTATTGCTTACTATTTACTGCTAACTGTAATATTACCTTTCATATACTCACAAACTGTTAGGAATAGATCTTCGTGTGGTTGCCTACTGGGATTTAGTCTCACACCTTGTTTGAGTCATGTTTTTGGGCCCAAATAGATTATATTAGTATAGGTATTTTTAAGGTAAAGCGCCCTTCCTCTTCAAGTACTTGACTTGCATTGGAGAAGGAGAGCGTGGGACCAAGCCGAGGCTTGCGATTCTGAGGAGTTGCTTATATATTTTTCATTGGTACTTTTGTTTAGTATTTTATTAAGCATTGGGAATTGTTTGGATACTTTCCTAGACATATGTATCATGCATCATTTCATATATATATGTGCTCCTACAATTTATTATATTTAGTATTCCTTTGTTCGGTTGTGTATGGATTGTTATTACTTCTTCTATCTCATGTGGTGTTTACCTCTATTGTGTACTCTTCCAATGAGGTAATAGTTTCCCAATTATCACACCTAAGGCCCTCACTACTAGTCGGTAGCCTCTGGCATTCTGGGAAATGTGCTTGAGGCCATGTGACCAACCGAGCACGGAGCGCCTCTGGGTGGCTTCCAGAACCGCGGCGTTACAAAGTGGTATCAGAGAAATTATTTTCTCTTGACTTAATGTTTGGAGCCTATAGCCAGGGATATGATAGAATTAAAACCTTTTAATAATATGTTCCCGGGAGTTGCTAACCTTTGTACAGTGAAAATCCAATCTATCTCATTTATTGCAATTTTTTCAGGTTTTCAAATTTTTACAGTTGATTTTCTTTCACCTTTAGTGATTCACATGCTTTTTTCTATTATCATTGTTGTTATTGTGGTTCTATTTATGTTGCAACCCAGTGAGATGAGAGTATTCCATCTCATGTATCATATATGCACTTGTTAGAAATCACATGTCAAGCATTCTTGTCATTCCATCTAGGATGCATTAGCGATTTCATGTTGTTGTGATAGACGTTGTGTAGATTATGAATGCTGTTGTGGTAGATGCTTTAATAGAATCTCTTCTGTTTGATAGAGAATTTGATTTAATAGTAATTTCCTTAGATGGATGCCAAACATTGGTTCTTGATGTGTTATGGTCCCTCATGGACTGGAATTTGGTGGATCATTGCTTGTTTTCCTTGTTGTAACTTGTATAAGATTACAAGATTTGATTCACGGGGAGTATGGACCCTCCCGGATCAGAATTTGTCACCTTAACTCTTGTTTTCTGTGTTTTCTGGGCTTCGAAGCAATTTCTGAGCTATTGCCCAGAAAAACCTAGAATACATGGCGTGTACTTTCTGAATACATGCTGTGTGGTATTTAAACTGTGTCAATGACACTGTGAGTAGAAACACAAGGTTGTGAAAAATCATCAGTAACACGCCGTGTATGGTAAGTACACTCCATGTTGTAGTGACTGTGTGTCTACCCGTGTGACTAATGATATGGAGGGAGGAAAATTCGACTATACATGTTGTTTGATCTTTTCACATGTCATTCCATGTAACCTAAGTACCCGACTATGTCACGAACAACACGGGTCAGGGAAATCCTTCAAGTACACATCGTGTGTCCATGGAGCACGCCATGTAGAGTGAATCGTGTATCCGGCCATGTAACTAACAACACGAGTTGTTGAAACTTGTCTAGTACACACTGTGTCTTTCATGAACATGTCGTGTAGTCTAGGATTATGTGGACTATGTTTGTTATCCATGTAAGGAGAATCAGCCAGGGTAATAGAGTTCAAGTACACACCGTGTGTGGGGACAACATGTCGTGGGTTTGGGGCATTCCACGACCAGTTGTGACATAAGTACACACCCATGTGAATGGCTTAAAGGTACACACATTTTAGTTTGTATACAGGTAGTGTAGTCATGTTTTCAAAAACATGAATGTTTATTTCTCATATTCCCCTCATGTAATCTTGTGTTCTTAGTCTTTGATAATCCTGATCTAAGGTGTGCATTTGACCTTTCAGAATTATGCCACCGATATGTCCTTCGGTTGTATGTCGGCTGCTAAATGGTGAACAGACACTGGATATGGTTGGTCAGGGACCTCCAGCAAATCCTCCTACTGTGAAAGCCTTGTCACCAATAGTTATACCCGTTGTAGGCACTGATGCACAGTTTAGGGAAGGTTTTCTGAGGATGAAGCTGACTTTACTGGGAGTGCTACCTCCTGCCCCGTCGATGGCCGAATTGACGCGGGTTTTACAGCTGCAGCATCCTCCTACTTTCTCTAGGGATGGAGGACCCCAGGCTATAGAGTCATGGATAGAGGCCATGCTGTCAATTTTCAACAATATGAAGATACATCCAATGAATAGGGTGATGATTGTGACCTATATACTACGAGACACTGCCAAGAGGTTGTGGGAGGTGATCTCACAGTTAGGACGCCAGCAGAGTATGATTTGGGATGAGTTTCGGCACATCTTCTACGATTACTTCCACCCGGAGACCTTGAGGGCCGATCGAGCCCAAGAGTTTATGAGTCCAAAGAAGGGTACTCTTTCTGTTATGGAGTACTTTTCTGGATTTACTAAGCTGCAGCATTTCACGCCTATTCCAGGAGGCGATGATTTGTTCCTTACGCGAAATTTCAAGGATGGCCTGAGGCACGACATCCGCTCACCGGTGAACATCTTCAGGTTGACATTGATATCATCTATCATCAACCAAGTTCTAATCACTGAGCATAGCCTGAGGGATTCTGGAGTAGTGAGTCAGAGTGTTTAGACATCCAGATTTATTTTTCCTCTGACTGATAGCACGAAGTTCCACAAGGAGTCTTCTAGAGGAAATAAGAGTAGGTGGAATGTATCTTCTGCAAGCCAGGTTGTATGCTACCCATGCGAGTGGAGTGGGTATATTAGGCCTCAGTGCCAGAGATACCCGATGGAGTGCCGATATTGCGGCAAGATGGGCCATCATCTGTGTTTCTCTCAGATATTCTCACCTATAGCTGGTGGTAGGGGTTCTTCTATGACCCTGCATTCAGAAGATGCATCACAATTTTCTCACTATTCTTGGAACTGGTGCTCTTTCGGCCGTTCGGGCTGAGGTGGAGGTTGCGAACTTAGTGTTCAGTCACCAGAATTCCAGCGACATCAGATTGGATCAGCTTAGAGTGGTCAGGCAGGGTCACAAGGTCGCGGTACGGGACAGACCATTGTAGTGGAGTAGACCTATCAGGAGCAGGATCATGGCCCTTCTACAGTTCGAGGTACGATCTTAGTAGCCTTAGTTTTATCTTCTGCCCATTTCGATACTGGTTCTATGCATAGCTTTTTCTATATTGCTATTGTGGAGAGCCTTGGTCTCCTCATCTTTTCTTCTACCGATACCTTGACTCTAGACACACCGTTGGGGACTAGAGCGGTCAGTGTACGTCAGTTCAGAGAGTTCCCTCTTGAGGTTGTAGGGCTGCCAATTTTTATGGGACCTCTATGTCTTAAAGATGACATGCTATGATGTCATTCTATAAATGGAATGGTTAGTTCCCTTCTAGGAAGTCATCGATTCCTATCGTCATAGGCTGGGATTCATATCACCTAAGGGTGGATCCTTTCATCATATAGGTGAATGGGATGTCCAGGCGAGTCGACCAGGACCCGAGAGTCATGGGTTGGGAGGAGTTACTGCCCAGATCGCTATTCTTTATCTGGATGACTAGGGGACTTCATAGTTAGGCTATCCTCTAGTGGTGGATCATTTCAGAGATGTCTTTCTAGAGGACTTTTCAGGTTTCCCTCTAGAGCGTGAGGTAGACATCTCGATTGAACTAATTCCAGGAGTGGCACCGGTGTCCATTCCTCCTTATAGGATGGCTACACTTGAGTTGCAGGAGCTCAAGAAGCAGTTGGAGGAGTGGCAGGCGAAGGGTTTCATCTGACCTAGTACTTCTCCTTGGGGTTCACCTATCATATTTGTGAAAAAGGAAGACGGTACCCTCAGACTTTGTGTGGACTATCAGAAGTTGAACCAATTGATTGTCAAGAACCGATATCCCATGCCGAGGATCGATGATCTCTTTGATCTTCTTCGAGGAACCCAGGTGTTTTCAAAGATTGATTTGAGATCTGGTTATCATCGGTTGTGAATTAGACCATATAATATACTTCTTACAACCTTCCTATGTAGGTATGGTCTATACGAGTATATGGTTATACCATTCGGTCTCACGAACACGCCTGCAGTTTTCATGGAACTAATGAACTGAGTGTTCCGTCCATACATGGATTCATTCGTGGTGGTTTTCATGGGCAAAATCTTTGTGTACTCTCATACACGACACGACCATGCTACATATCTTGAGATCGTTCTGAGTACACTGAGAGATCATCAGTTATATGTAAGATCTCAAACTGCCACTTTTGGATGAAACAGATTCACTTAATTGGTCATGTTATCTCAGAGGAAGGAGTATTAATAGACCTAGAGAATGTGAGAGCTATATTTTCATGGAAGTAGCCGAAGAACCAATTTGAGGTGAAGACTTTTATAAGGATAGCTGGATACTACTGACATTTCATACATGACTTTTCAAACTTAGCAGCACCGCTGATAGGTCTGACCAAGAAAGGGGAGAAGTTCTTATGGGCAGATTCTTGTGATTCGGACATTCAAAAGCTGAAAGGGATGTTTGACTTCAGCACTGATACTAGTCTTTCTAGAGCTAGGCAAGGGGGGTACTATTTACTAAAATTCTTTAGGTATTGGGCTAGGAGCTGTGCTTATGCAGGGTGATGGAGTCATTGCTTACGGGTCTCGACAGTTATGGCACTACTACAAAACCGCTGTTTAGCGGTGGTTTATAATAAACCTCTGCGAAACATTGTTTTTTTAAACTGACTGACCCTTCCCCCCAGCCCCACCCTCCTCACCCAGATTCCCCCAACCCCCCGCTTCCCCCGCGACCCCGACCCCCCGCGACCCCGGTGACCCCGCGACCTCGGTGACCCCAACCCCCCACGACCACGGCGACCCCGTGACCCCGGAAACCCTGCTTCCCCGGCAACCTATACAAAACCCTAAGCTTTGAAATTATTATATAGAACATTATTCCTTAACAGGGTTTCAAATTACCAATTCCATATTATGGTAAAACATAAGATATGTCAATCCTCTAATGATACTCTAGTCTCCAACACAAGATGCATTTTTGATATATTTTAATCATCATTGTGATGTTCTATTTCATGGGAATTTCTAATTACATGGTGATATAATACGAAGCATTTTTCATCATCAAAATAGTCTCAAGATGTAATGTCAACATATATAAATAAACCTGTAAAACATCACATTTTTTTTAAAACTATGTCAACCAACCAATGTAGTCTCAATCCCATTCTTGATATTAAAATCTTACCTTGATGTATCCTCATCAGCCACTATAAGAATACATTACCGAGGAAATGTTATCACATCATTCAAGAATCTAAAATATTCCATTATTAATATTCAATGTAGGAGGTGTTTTAATTCATCATGGCCATAAATTAAGAAGGAAACCACATTAAATACATTCTTGTAATGAAGAGAACACCAAATATTCCCCATACCTATTGTCTAACAAAATTGAGTAATTAATCAATAAGGAGGACACATAGAATTAATTTGTATGGAATGAATATTTGATATCATGGACATTTATTCCATTGTTCTTTAGACTTATCTAGTAAGAAAGTGGGATAGAGTGTGTAAATATATTGGGATACCCATTGTGTAATAATTTCCCTAGTAGGGTATTAACCTAGAAAATAATTTAACTATAATTTTTCATTTTTGTTTATTATATATATTTTAAAAATTTTTATCATGATCTATTAACTCTATAATTATTGAGAAATAACTTTTTTAATTGATCTTAGGGGAGGAATGGGTGTCCCAATATCTATTATTCATTTCCATGTTTTAATTTAATTTCATGTTGAGATAGTGGGATGAGAGGAGTCTTATTTGGTGATCCTCAATATTATCTACATTTATTTTCCTCATTTATTAATCAATAAAATATATTTTACATTCTTATTATTAGTTTACATAATGTAATATGAGATTGGTGGAGTTTGGGGATGGACAAAATATGTTGAAGTTAGGTGTTAAAGTAGTGTTAAATCTTTGATTGTTGTTTTCCATTCATTATAAACCATAGGGGATATGGAATAAGGTGTTCCAAGAAGATATTTAAGGAACATGGTATTTTTATTAATACTTTTAAAGGGAGATAGATGAAAAAATGATATTGATTTATTCATTATGTAATGATACACACCATTATGTGTAGTAATTTTTAGTGGAAATGTTAATTTTCGACTCTGGGGAAGTGTTTTTTTGGGGAACTAGGATTCATATTGTAATTATAAGAGTTATCTTATCTCAAGGAGATGTTTTAGGATATTTATTAAGGCCTATTAAGAGCATCATGTTCTTGGGTGGATGTTAGAGTAGGTTTAGGGTGAACCCGTTGCTGAATTTTAGTTATGGTGTTAGTCAAAATGTGACACTCAAGTAATGTCATGATGGTATCTAGGTAGGGGGATTACCCATTTTACCAAGGGAGGTCTTATAAAAATAGTTAAGTAACTCTATAATCGTGTTTAGGTAGTTTAATGTCCTAGCTACCAAGATGATGACATGTCATGGCCAATAACTTCATGGTACAATGAGTATGTAGATTTTTGGAAAAGGGAAGAAACCTAGGAAATGGATGCACTACAATGAGGGGTAGTCACGTAATTTACATGAACTTTAAAAATTATTTGGGTGAACATTATAAACATTTTCACACCATAAGGGAAATATTTCATCATAATTTAGATAAGCAGGGGTGTTGAGCTCACTACTTGGGGGATGGTCATTATGTTACCATCATGGTCACATCATGAATGTGATAAATTATTTTTTATAGAAGGATGGGAAGAACCATAATTTCAGGGTTATACCCTTGGATTCTTGGTTAAAAAAACAAAATGGGGGAGGCCATTTTGTCTCGTCATCCTTATACTCATCCCTCCTATGACTCCTGTTGATCTAGGATGTTCTGGGTGGAATTTTGTGTATAGAGATTCTAGGTGATATCCCTCGTATTCTTAATTCCATTTGGTTTAACATTCATTGATATATGATTATGGTATTTTTATTATTTTTTTTGAGAAATTACACATGAGTATGGTGGAATCATCACAATATAATTGTGCTTTTGTTCGATATGGCTAAAGTCACCTTGATATGATGTTAGCAAGCCATTATTCATCATTTTAATGAACATAAACTATCTAAATAATTTTTATGGGGTTTTTATTAAATTAAATTGGACATCAAATTGGTGTTAATTTATTCTCCCAAGCCTTTAATATTGGGAAATGGATTTGATTTTTGTGAATAAATATTATGAAACCCTTCACCTTTGTAATGATTACCGAAAGATGAATCGAGTCATTGTAAAGAACAAGTTTCTATTTCCTTAGACTGGTGATATGTTTGATCAGTTGAAAGTGAATAACTGGTTCTCAAATATTTGTCATTATTCTGGTTTTCACTAGCTAAGAATAATAGAGTTTGATATATTGGAGATTTTCTTCCAGAGTAGGTATGGACAATAAAAGTATATTTCTATGCGTTTTGGTCTAACAATTTATCCAATAATTTTTATAGTGTTGAACAACATTATATTCCATGATTATTCTGATTCATTTTAGTGGTATTTGAGTATGACATATTGGTTTAATATTAATCCGAGGAGAATCATGTGAGTCATTTTAGTCTAGTTTTGGAAATTTTTAGAGATCACTCTTTTATCCCCCTATTATCATGTTACATATACATGTTCTATGGTTTCAAAAATGTAGTCATGGTTTGCGCCTAGACACCCATCCCACAAAGCCAAAGCATTTACATCACAATCTATTCCCTTACTATCCTGTTTCAACTCCTCTCCAATCTGTATTTTCCAAATGAGGTTCACACTTATTGGAGGTGGTATTTCATAATTACTTATAAAAAATGGTGGTTTAAAACAAAATGTAATTTTGGTTTCATTAGTGTGTTCCTTGTTTAATTTAAATTTTTTTTGTATTTTATTATTACTTTCATATAGAATAATTATGATTTATTTTGAGTATTTAATTGATATAGATCATTTAGATGTTATGGTTGTCCACAGTAATTCTTAAAAAGGATTCATTATTTCTTATTCTGACCTATAATACGTGTTGATTTGTTGATGTTAAATCATTTTCAATCTCAGACACCATCATAGGATTCCTGAATCACTATCTTCCTTCATTAATTATTTCTCAAGGGTCAGTGGAAGCAGATAGGTAGTTGGAAAAAATTGAGTTTATCCTCAATTATATTAGGGAACCTGATACTTTGTTATATATATTTTGTCTGTTAGTACTCCATATATTATCATTGTTAATTTTTTTTCAGCATAATTTTTTTGAAATATATATTCTGAACTTAATTTTATTTGAATAAATTACAAGAATTCCAAGGAAGAAGCGGTGCATTATTTCATCCAGTTCTACGACAGATAACTATCCATCTGGCTCCCTCCCCACGATATCTGAGGCACCAGCTACCGACACCCCTTCACCATCTCTTCCTGCACCATCTCTCACACTATCTATGGATGTCCCAGTAGAGGCTGAGTTGTCGACTCCCCCTTCAGAAACCCCAGTAGTGGGGCAGCGACGCGCCCCTTCCAGTTCATCCCGGACATACTGGAGTGTCACTATAATAGGTAAAATTTTTAATTAAATAAATTTATTGCATTTTTTAATACTAATTGTTTGCACATTTAAGATGAAAAAAATGTAACCGTGGAGAAAAACATAAATAGTTCAGATGTTTGGAATCTGAATAGAGAGAATATTGTTATTCCATTTGATTCTTGCGGGGTCCCTACGGACGATGTCGTGGGGTTACTTGGCAGATTCTAGGCCGGATGGTAGCGGAGCCCATTTCCCTTCCCATTTCATATGACGATTGGAGAAATATGCCTCCAAGCTGAAAAAATGAAGTGTTTGATTCTCAAATGAAGGTAAATTTATTACATTATGGTTTAATTGAATGTCATGTTACTAATATGTTCAAAATGAATTTCTGTATACATATGTTCTTCCACTTTACCATTGCTAATCTGATAGCATGGAAGTGGACGTTGAAAAATCTTGGTAAGAAGTGGAATGATTTTAAATGGAGACTGTGGTGTGATGTCAATGATACTTCGTTCACCGCGCGTCAAATATATGAGGAGCTACCCAATGGGGTACCGAAAGAGCAGTGGAATGTGTTTGTTGACAGGCATCGGGATCTGAAGCTGATGGTATTGAAATTTATATAATATTATATTATCCACATTTTACATTTATACATGTATATGAAAAGGGCGTGACATTCAATACATCAGTATTAAATTGCATTATATTATTTCAGGATCTCTCAAGACAGAATGCGTCAAACCGACCAAAGCAAGTCATCCTACACACTGCAGGCTCAAAAAGTTTTTCTAGAAGTCTAACGGCATTGGTAATAATTTAATTAGTTTAAATATTTATAAGACAATATTATCTGTTTAATATATTGAATTGTTGATTTATATTTTATTAATGCAGTCACAGTGTTTAGGCCATGAAGCATCCAGAACTGAACTATGGTTGGGTGTTCACAAGAAATCAGATAGATGTTTGGATAATGATCCTGTTAAAGAATTTTGGGTATGAAGTCAATTTTTTATCATAATAACTTATTATTAGTTTTTACTGTGTTAATATATATTGATATTTTCTTTATAGGTCAAAATTAAAGAACTATGTGATACCAATCCTGCGCATTTCTACTCTGTCTCCCAGGATGACCAGGTTTCTAAAGTCCTTGGGAAGGGGCATCCTAGGAGAGTGCGCGGGATGGGTTTGGGACTCGTGCCATATGAGGTTTTTAGTAGGCCACCTAGGGTAGCTACTGCATCTACTCATGACTTTATTCAGCCAATACCCAGAGCTTCTAAGAAAGAGATTGTTTCTTTATGAAACACCTTTCACCAGCAGGGGGATCAGATATCTATATTGCAGAAAGAGTTGACTGAAATATGTCAGCAGATGAGCATATATGCCCCTGGTAGGAGTGCATTGATTGGTGGTATGCAGGTAAATCACAGAAAATAAAAATCAGTTTGGTTTCTAACTTTCATTGGATTTATGTTTTAATATATATATGTAACCGTATTTAATTTTAAATCTAATGTTCTTATAGGTGACAGCACGAAGTGGAAATGATGGTGGAGAGGGTGACGATGCATCATCGGACCCTGAGTAGTTGTATTGTTGATGTGTTGAATAAAAATGGAAATAGTTGGTTTGTATATGTAACATTTTTGGCACATAGTTTCCACCACACATTTTCATGTCTTAAATTTCCATGATTTCTCATGTTTCATTTTATGCATTTTATTGATTTTCGATGTTTCTTTTTATGTCTTCATTTCTTGAGTGTGGTATAAATCATTCCATTTAGTTATTTGTTTTAATTGGTAGTCGAGATTTAGGATTACTATGAGTTAAACTCATTGTTGATGTGTTGAACAAATTGGGTCATTTCATAGTGATCAAGGGGATAGTGTTGTGGACACTTTGGTGAGGCCCATTGTTGAAAATTTCTGATTTAAGCGTCAAAAGTATCTAAACATTCTCTATCTCTTCTAAAATGTCATAAGAATGTTTCTTATGTAATTTGTGACATGTAAGGTCAAACACTAAATTAAATTTATTTGGGTAGCTTCCTAGGTTATAAAACTCTTAAATACACTACATATATAAATAGGAAACTATGAAGAATGGGAACCTAATGGGATACTTGTTTAATAGGTCAAGACTCATCCATAGGTATGACATGGTCTATGGAATGAATGATTTATTAATTAACCATTTCGAGTGAGAACATTTTAATGAGTGTCATAAATTCATCAAACTAATTCCTAGGATTAAGGATATGAAATTTATCTTCCATGGAATATTATAAATCATGGGTGGTTCACTAAGATATAGGTGTGACTGAGGAGTGATAAATTAGAATAAGTCCATGAATTTAGGGAAGAAAACCTTATAAATTAAAATATAATCTCGAAGATGGATGTAGACTTGACGCACAATTGGTATGTCTTATAAAAACATGAATTTTAAGAAAATAACTTCTACCAAATACTACAATATTAGGATGGTTAACACATATATTTATATCTTTCAATTGAATAAAAAAATATATGAAAATGGATAACCTGAAAAAAGAACTAAAAATAGGGCATAAAAGATTGCACAATGATAACACTTAGAGAAATAAATAAAACAAAGGAGGTAAAAGGAGAAGAATCCAAACCCATATCCTTCCTCTTCATTAAATTGATGAATAAATGGACAATTATTGAGTTTTTTCCCCTAATAATATATGAAGAGGATTGGGGACCCTCCCACTACTACAATAGGGTGAAATAAACCCCTAAAATTGAGTGAAAGGGGTAAGAAGGGATGGGTGGGGGTCCAATGACCAATTTAACCCCCTTAAAAAACCTACCTACTTGCCATTAACTAGGAACTGGGTTTCCACCTACCCAGTGATCAGTTAACACAACCTTTTTATATCCCACAACCCTAAACCAAGTAGTTATGTGATAATACCCCTCAAGGTGTTACCTGTGATTTCATCCCTCAAACTCTCAGAGACTAGAAATTTTTTCACAAAACACCACACAACTCTCTCCACCAAACCTTAGTTAAATAGAAAATTTATATGATAATAAATACAAAATTTATGTTACATCAATGAAATGGGAACACCCATTTCATATAATTTATAGGACCAATGACACTGTTCATTCTTGGTAATTTCTAGCCTACTCAAAAAATCAAACCCAAGGGTCACGTTATCCTACATAACCATTTAACATGTCTAATGAATTAATGAGTCATACACCTTTGAAATTAAACTCACACAACTAACTAAACTAAATAAAATTATATTGGCATGTTAGTCCCACTAATCTCAAGCATTAAAGATGCTCATAACACCTAGAAGTTTTACTTATCTCATGATCGTCTACCAACTTGGGGAATCATTCCACAACTAGAGTCCTACTCAATCCAAAAATACTTAAAAAACATATTCTATGACCAAAAACTAAAAAGCTGCATCCAATGATTCTTAATATCTCAAAAGATGCTAGAAAAACTAGGATAAACCCTCACATAACATGAGGAATCAACTCTAATTCTAGGTTTATTCCTAAAATTTCACTAGAATTTCCCACCTAAACTACATTCCAACATAAAAAGATGTTAACCAAGACTCACTGGAAATATCCACATTCCTATAAAAGCAATATCCCAATGCAACTCTAAAACTATTCCCACAATTGGATTTTTTATAACAATATATTTCTAATTGTTATTTAAGCTATTTCATTAGTTAAAATTTATTATAAGTATTAAGGATTGTTTATAGGCCACAAAACCAAAAAAATCATTACATAAATGGGTTGGTACTAATATAACTACTAATTAATCAATTAACAATTTTTATAAGTAGAGTGTAATTGCTATGGATGATCTATCCTATGAAAATGAAGTTATAAGATTTTGTGGAATCTAGTTTGGGATGTTACAATGTTGTATCAATGGAGTTTTATCTTCCTAGTATTTAGTATTTAGGATATTGTATACATGAGTATGATGAATGTGTTGGAACCTTTGATGGATATCTGACTGGTGTGTTAATAATACTTTCTCTAATAGGAACTCTTATTTTCCAGGGATTCAGATTTTTGTTCTATTTTTAAATATGAATGTTTTATATTATTTCTCATTGAGAGAAACAAATGTTTTTTGGATGTTGTAATTTATTCTGGATATTTAGCTCTTGGACAATGATGGGAGGCCAGGGATGGTTTTTGACTCTTGGGCGGGGAATAAAGAGGACTCCCGTGCATCGTATTTGGTATGTAGGATTCACATCATATATATTTTCTAGTGTGTGATTTTACTAAAAAAGGAGTCCTTTGAGCCTTCATAAACAGATAATTAACCTTCATGGAAGGTTATGTGGGTCTATGTTGAAACATTTTTTTGTAAGGATGATGACTTTGTCCTCATACACAAGAGGTGTAGTGACCTAGTTGGTCGATATGACATGTGATTCCTTCTTATTGATCCCCATGTTGGGTGTTGTTTCTCCGATTGTTCTCAGTTGGTTTATATTTCTGGTTTTATTTTTTTTTCAGGGAAGTGGTGCAGCAGAAGAAAAAATTTATTATTATTTATTCTGGGAAGCTTTTCGCGGCGATTTTAACCACCGCGAAATGTATATTGGTGGCAGTTTAATCTACCGCTAAACTGTGAAAACCACCACTAAATAAGAGCATCACAGCTGCCTCATTCCGTGGCGGTTCTCGTGACTTTAGAGGTAGTTTTACGGCCTCTGGAATTTGATTTTATTAACGGTAGTTATAACCACCAAGAATAAAGTGATATCTAGGGATCGTAAAACTGCCACTAAATTCCGGAAAACCACCACGAAATGAGCAGCTATGACGCTTTCCTGAAACCTCTGCTAAATGAAAATAACCGCTGCTTATAGATTGGCGACTCCCTATTAGGCGGCGGTTTCTGTAAACCGCCACCAAAAAATGTAGTGGCGGTCTAAACCGCCGCTAAAAGGCGATTCTATTGTAGTGAGGCCACACGAGAGGAATTACCTGACGCATGATCTGGAGTTTCCATCTGTTGTTCATGCCTTACACTGTTGGATACATTACTTTCTGGGAGAGTACTTTGTTGTGTTTACAAACCACAAATGTCTCAAGTACATCTTCACTCAGCATGATCTGAATTTGAGACAGTGAAGGTGGGTCAAGTATCTTTAGCCCTTTGACTTTGAGCATTCCTATACACCTGTAAATGGGGAAAAGGTGGCTAACATATTGAGTAGGAGAACTCAGATACTGGTAGTTCTAGAGGCCAGCAGTGAGTGGCAGCTTATGGCTATGTTCTCTGAGGTGCATTAGGAGGTGCATGACAGTCAGGGGAAGACGTTTTTATCTTCTATAGTTGTTAATTGTGCTCTTCTAGATCGAGTACGAATGAGTCATCTATCATATTGTGAAGGTCTAGTCCTACAGGAAAGCATTTAAAGAAGGGACCCTATTCCTAGGTGGAGCATAGGTGAGGATGAGATCATACAATTCCAGGGATGTGTTTGGGTGCCAGTAGACATACGTGAGGAGCTGATGCATGACTTTCATTCGTCAGTTTGGGATGTTCATCCATGCGTCACTAAGATGTATAGTGATTTACACTGTCAGTATTGGTGGCTAGGTATGAAGAGGGATGCTGCTGGTTTCTTCATGAGGTGTTTCACTTGTCAGTAGGTGAAGACAGAGCATCAACGACCATCAGGGCTTTTGCAGTAGTTACCCTTCTCGAGGGGAAGTGGAATGACGTCAGGATAGACATGGTGACCAGTTTTCTGAGGTCTCATAGAGGTAACGATGCATTATTTGTTGTCGTTGACAGACTCATGAAGGATACTCACTTCTTGTTGATCAAGGAGACCTTCGGTGTTGATGATCTAGGGTGGTTATACATCCGAGAGATTGTTTGTCTGCAAGGAGTTCCTCACTCCATTGTTTCAGATAGGGATGCAAGTTTTAATTCTCGGTTCTGGCAGTGAATTCAGAAGGCTTTGGGTACATAGGTACTTTTGATTACAGCTTACCATCCCTAGACAGATGGCCAGTCCAAGCGTATGGTTTAGGTGTTTGAGGAAATTCTCTGAGCATGCATACTGGACTTTGGAGGATCTTGGGAGAAGCATATACCTCTTTTGGAGTTCACCTACAACAATAGTTTTCATGCAACAATTTAGATGTAACCTTACGAGGCTTTGTATGGTAGGCCATGTCGATCACCTTTACACAGGATGGAGGTAGAAGAGGAAGCTTTGATGGGACCTCATCTTGTTCTGGAGACCTTAGAACAAATAGAGTTGATTATGAAGTAGATGGATATGGAATAGTTTCGATTGAAGTCTTCTACTGATCAGCTAAGACGTCCTTTGGAGATCGAGGTTGGGGATCACGTTTTCCTGTGTGTCATGCCGAGGTTGGGACAAAATAGGATTCAGAGACAGGGTAATCTTTCACCACGGTACGTCGGGCCGTTTGAGGGGTTGGAGAGAGTTGGGCCAGTTGCCTATCAGTTGTAGTTAACTCATAGGTACCAGGGTATGCACGACGTCTACTACGTTTCTCAGCTCCGATGTTACATTTTAGACCCGTTTCATGTATTTCAACCTGAGGAGGTTGAGCTCGAAGCGGATGTATCGTTTGAGAAGTATCCTGTCTAGATTTTCGATTGCATAATGAAGGTTATCTGTGGCTGGTAGGCTCCTCTGGTATGGGTGTTATGGCAGCACATGCGAGTGCAAGACGAGACTTTGGAGAGGGAGGCCAATGTACGATCGCAGTAGCCGGAGCTGTGCAGGGTTTATTCCTCTAGGCCTCGCTGCGGAAATTTGGGGATGAATTTCATTAAGGGGGAAGTTTTTAAGAACTCGGACCATCATTTCAGGTATTTTTTTTCTTTTTCTGGAGTTTTTGAGAAAAGGGTTGTTTCTGGAAATTTTTGAAGTACACGTCGTGTAATTTATGAGTACACATCTTCTACTCCCTTGTCGCGTGAGGCCATGTGCTGGCCGTGTTTGGGCCACACACACGGCCATGTATGGGTGATGTGGAGGCTGCTAAAAGAGGAGTATGGAAAATTCTAGTACACTCTGTGTACTCTAAAAGTACATGTCATATACTTTGTTTTTATTCCTGAAACACACCGGGGTCGCGTCTGACAGATAGAACCATCTTCTTTTAGGATATGTTCATCTGAGGAAAACCATACGGCCACGAATCTTCTCCGAGACCCCAAGCCTCAACCTTTTCTCCGAATCGACCACCATCGATTGCTTTGGAACCGCAACGGTATGATCATCCTTATTCTAGAGCGTCTTTTTTCAATTACATCACTTTTTCAAGTTATCGTGGTAGAAAATTTTGTGCATTTTTGTGGATTTATGATTTTATAAGGAGATGCAGGCCTCATGGTTCAATTATATCGATCTCCAAGAATCAAGGTAGGTGTTTTCTGCCTTTACATTCAATGTCTTTGATTATTATGTGAAAATTCCACCAATACCCTTGAATGGGGTATTCCGTGTTTCCTGTTTTACCCCGGTTTCTTTCCTACCATTCTTGTATGTGTTTGTATAGGTAATTTGGATATGTATAAGGATAATTTTTATGCTTGATGTATCTTTCATGCCTTGTTCTATTTATGATGTTTTGGTCTTGTTCAACCTTTGGCTGTTATACCTGTTTTCCATGCCTTGTGACCGGAGGATAGAGTATTGTTCCCTAACATGCTTATTATGTTGTATACTGGTCAGCCAAGTAGCTTTGTAGGTTTACTTTGGCCTTATTCGATTATTTGGCACTGACTGGAACGCGGTCGTGAGAACCTGGTGCTATAGACTATAAGGGGATAGACCGAGTGAGCTTCCTCAGAGAGTCTGGGACATTATAGACTATATGGGATTGACCAAGTGAGTTTCCTAGAGAGTCTTGGATATTATAGACTATAATAGGATAGACCGAGTGAGCTTTCTTAGAGAGTATTGATCTTTTTAGACTATACTGGGATAGACTGAGTGAGTTTCCTTGGAGAGTCCTTATTTTGTTTGAATTTCCTTAAACCATTCCAGGCTATAGGAGGAATTGACTGAGTGAGATTACTCAGAGAGTCTCCGATAGACATGAGGCTATAAGAGGAATTGAACAAATGATCTTCCTCAGAGAGTATCTAGAACGTGGGACTATAAGGGGAATTGACCGCATGATCTTCCTCAATGAGTCCCTGACTACCTTAGACTATAAGGGAAATTGACTGAATCGTGCTTCCTGAGAGAGTCTTTTAATTTCATATGACCACACCAGAGGGGTTCAGCTGAGTGTACTACCCGGAGGGTTGTTGTTACATCTTGGATATGACCATTGGGGATGGTTGTGAGTACTTACCAAAGGATTTCTTATTTGTGGTTAGCAGTTTGTCCCACTGCTACTTGTTGATTTTTGGATTGATTAATATTTTGTGTCATCCTATTTACTGCTTACTGCTTACTACTTACTATACTATTACCTTCCATATACTCACGGACTATTATGCATAGATATTGGTGTGGTTTCCTACTGAGATTTAGTATTAAACCCAATTTTGGTCATGATTTTGGGCCCAAACATATTATATTGTTGCAGGTATAGATAAGGGCAAGAGCCCATCAACTTCTGGTACTTGACTTGCATTGGAGCAGGAGAGCATGGGACCAAGCCAAGGATTGCGATGCTAAGGATTTTCTAATCTTTTCTTCTTTTGTACTTTGGTTTAGTATTATATTCATCATTGTGACTTGTTTGGATTCTTTCCTAGACATATGTATCATTCATCATTTCATATATATATATAATATATATATATATATGCACTTGTTGTTTCTTATATTTAGTCTTCCATTGTTCTCTTGTATATGGATTGTTACTGCTTCTACTATTTTATGTTTTTTTTATTTTCAATGTGTACTCTGCCAATGGGGGAATAGTTTCCCCATTATCACACCCAATGCTCATGATGAAAGTTGTAAGCCTCGGGCGTTCGGGGAAATGCGCTTGAGGCCATGTGACCAACCAGGCACGGGGCACCTCTAGGTGGATTCCGAAACCGGGGTGTTACAAACTCATCAGCCACTCCTTTGTCAGTAAATGCAAGAATATGGTCCAAAGGGTCTAGAGGAGCCCCTTACACATCCCTAGAACCAAAAAAACAAGGAAACCTAATAAAACCTGAACCATATGATTTTGGCAGAGGAAACATGGTGCGGGTTGAGCCAAATGACTGATGCGAATCACAAAACAAATGCATATGCAATCACCTCACAAAGACATACAATATTTGAGAAGACATTAGGAGGATTAGATCGTGATCAGAGGATCCAGCGAGGGGGTGTAGCACGCCTCAAAGGAATGGCCTTGTGTATTTTTGTTTTTACCCCAATATGGTGGTGCGCCACCCTCATGTTCCCTCACCCAATTATAAATTACACCGATGATAAACTAATAGTCTTAATATAATAATAATAACATTTATTATTCTCATTTAATATAATGTTACTTCATTGACTAACATTTAAATAAATGTTTCACAATTTGTTCTGAAAACCACCATTAATCATATAATAATATTCATACAATAATAATAGTATCCTTATTTTTATTATTAAATAATTATTTTATTTAAAATAAAATAAAAATAAATCATTTTAAACACCGGATAACCACACAGCTGACCCGCACCATTTGACTTATTGTGCACAACACCGTATCTATATTTAAATAGGTTAAATTCAATTAAACCCAACCACAAATTTATTCCTTATTTAATATTACCGTTTAAAATTACCCTTCTTCGATAATACACAACTCGTCATTATTTAATTAATTATCTAAACACAAATTAATTAAATAAAAACCTCCTCTTTGTTGTGTTTAATTGAATTCATATAGACCTTTAATTTAATTTAATGAAACCCCAAAAATTACATTATTATTATTCCTAATAATAATAAAAACCACTCATAAAACCATAATAATATTAATTGCATTATTATTTTTATTATTATTCATCCTTAGATAAAACCCCACACATCTTATTAAATAAAAACACTTCTTTATTAATTAAAAAACTCCTTTTGTAATTAGACGTTTCTTTGAGATTTCCAAAAGCCTCATTAATTTAACATCAATATTATACGTCATTAAACATACAATTAAAATCTTTTAACATAAATGTTACACCCCATTTAATTAAAAACGCTTCTTCATTCATTATTATGATATTAAACATTTCATATTTAATTATGAAATTCCCACCTTATTACAATATCATTAATATAATAAAAACTAATATCCATAACCCCTAATTTAATTTCCATAAATATATCAATTATTACATTCATAAAAATAAAATAATAATAATATCATTATTATTATTTTTCAAACATTTGATAAACCCAACACCGCTATTTAATAACAACGCTTCGTTATATCTGAAACTCCACATTTTATTAAATGTTTCTTTGAGAATCTCAAAAGTGTCATTAAATTATCATAAATAATATACTCCTTCAACATGCAATTAAAATATCAATGCATCAAAATAATTTATGACACCGTAATAATGATAATAACATTATTATTATCACATTACAACATTTAATAATAAATGGTCCTTTATTAATTCTGAAACACTTCATTTAAAATAAAATAATTCTTCGATAAACCCATAATCCAAATAAATTTCTTCACTCATAATTTAATTAATTATTTAACATTAATTTAACTAATCAACCACAATAATAATAATAATAACATCATTATTATTATTAAAACCTTATTTTTATTATTTAAAAAGTCTAATATAATATTATTTAATTAAATTAAAAAAATTTATTAAATAGGATCAGCTGAACAGGTTGGAACGCAACCGTGCACTACCCATGTAGATCCATTAAAGTATAATTTTCCAAAATCGGTGTTCCCGAGACTCATTGGGACACCTGAAAAAATTATCAGGTAATTATGCAAGTCCAAAAATGACACCTTTAGGTGTTCCCACACTCGGAATAAAATTCCAGAGCTCAGTTAAAAAAATGACCCATTAATAATATAAAAAAATAAAAAACATTCATATTTTAACCCAGTTCTATGACACAGGACATTACACCATTATAAAAAACAATTGTGAATTTTTTATTTCTATTCATATTACTAGTTTTAACAGAAAGTTAATAATGATCTCATTTAAATAATTTTAATATTAAAATAATGTTTTGTAGAATCATCTTCATTGCGTATAAGGTACACAACATCATTATTGTGTGTATTGTATATCAAGTTTATGTTCGATGCATCGTGCACTGATTTGGTATCAGGTAACATATTCTATGTTTGTGTCATGTATAATGAATTTTTGACTTAGGGATTAATAATAACAATAATAATAACTATTTTTAGGGTAATGTGAAATGAAAAATATCAAAAGATTAAGTTATTTTGAATAAAATTTCCAAAATAATTTAATGTTGGAATTGGAATTGAGAAAAATCCTAGATTTTTCCATAACATTAGTTCTTTTCTTTAAGGAGTCACCGTTTTATGTTATACTTCAAGAGAATAATAGAAATTGAAGGATTAATGATACATCCTTATATTTTGTTTACCTAAAGTAAAAATATTCATACCCTCGTCAAATTAAATATATAATAAATTCTCAAATCCTTCCTTAACTAAGAATCCGATGAGAAGAAATCTATTCTAATAAACCCTAGATTAATTTTCTAGTGACTACAATGATCATTTTTTGAAATATTTGTTTATTATTTTCCATAAATATGTCTTGGAATATCTGAAATAGTTAATTGAAAAATTACGGTATTGTGGTTAGTTGACGTTATAGATTATAGTAAATCTATATTAGAACATTAGTAGTTGAATTATTGGTTGAAAAGTGGGGTTCCATGGTTCGTTGAGATAGATCACCTTGTATAGTAGTTCAAGTATGGATTCTTCAATTACACCACCAATTGCGTTACTCTGAGCTGATATTATGGTCTTTTGATTTATTGGATTAATGTGTCATATTGATGAACACAAGGTAACCAGGTACATTATTATAGCAGGTTGATAGATAGTTGTGGCTGACTATGGAGAGGATGGAGTAGATAGTCAGAAGGTTAAAGGAATATAAGTATTAATAAATTTCATGTATCCACCCATATAGGGGGTTAATAATGCTTGATTATACTGCACGTGCTATGTTGAACTTAATTCTCCTGATTGGTATATAATTTTTTCTTATGGTCAATTCACTAACCATGGATAAGCAAAAAAAATTCATGAGGTTACCGGGGAGTAGTTTCTTAATTACCCATTATAGGTTAAAAATTGGATGTGTGGTAGGTTGATGTCCCTTTTCGAATTATATAGGATTCAATCATGTGACATGTCGATGCATTTCTGCTATCTTGAGGATAGTTTCACATGGTATATTGTGAAATCATGGTTTTTGGGGTAACCTGACACAGTTGACCCCAACACTGCACTACCAACCACCAATTTATTCATATGAGAATAAAAGTTAGTATGGAAATGAAAATAATTGGAAATCTAATTTTGAATCCATTTAATAACATACCAAGTAAAATAAATAAAATTTTAATTTAAAATAAATTTTAAAGTGAAACAAATTCAATACATAAACCATTTATATCTACTTATGAATGTCATCAGCCCTTAAAACACGAGAATTATTTATTATAAAATATCAATTCTGTAATTTTAATTCATTCAAATTGTTTAAAATAATTGAAAATATATAGTCAATACAAATAAGAATATAATTTCAAAAAAAGGGAATAATGAAATATCAATTTTAAAAATCAATAATTTTTTTTAAATTTTTTTGTATGTTTTCAAATAAATACAAATGATGATTAATTTTACTGAAAACCCTGCAATTTATCCATTTAACATATTAGTTTCATGTTTTATGAATGTAATAAAAAAATTAATATATTACCTAATTTAATAATGGTTTGAGAATATTTTAAAATTAAATAAAAAAGAAAATTTCAGATAAAATATGATTTTTACACTACTCTACACATAGTTTATTACACACCTTGGAAATATAAGGAATTAATTAATTTTATTTTATTATACTACTTAGAATTATGTATATAAAATAAAAATATAGAGTTCTAGATTCATCCATCATATGAATTTTTATACAACCTTAATGAATTTAATTCATGAATTCACTTCAATGAAAAAAAGTGTTCTAGGTCATTGAGTGGAATATATATTTATATAGAATTTCAATTTTAACAAATGAAACATCCATTTATCACTACCTCATAAATTTCGTAAACCATGGTCTTAATTTGAACTTTATATATAAAACTCAAATAAAATTTTTATAAGTAAATTTACCATTTGTCATTTGGCTTTATTATTCTCCTCACATGAATGAATTCATTTTTGAAAATTACACACTTATTAAATTCTTTTTTGATCTAGGTATTTGAAAATAAGTTATTGAATAAATATAATAGTGGAATTTAATAATAAAAATGATTCTTAATATCATATATATTTTATGTGGGGTCCCAATTTCCCATTTTACTATAGTTTCAGAAGAAATTTAGAAATTACATAAGTTGTATCTGTGAGGATTACATTTTGTATAAAGTCTAATTTTCCATGAATTATGTTTTAAATTCTATTGACCTCATTTAGTAATATAAATTTCATAAAAAATATTTCATTAAAAAAAAATTTCTTGGTCCAAATTACATATATCCATGAAAACATTAAAGAGGTTCACTAGGATATTATTTAACCCAAACAATTTTTGATCCTGTGAATTACTTCCACCATCGAGTTTCATTTCATTAAGAAAGAAAACATTATGGATCAAAGTATCCTATCTAAAAACACTGAAAAATTAAAACAAAAGTCAAGATATTTTATGTATAGGTTTCTAAAAGAAATTGAAATTCTATGTTTGTTTTTCCTAGATATAACAGAAAACATACTAAGGTATTTACATATTATTATACTTTTATATTTCCCATGCACTTATCTCATACAAAATTTCAATCAATGCCAATATGGATTAATCGAGGTAATTTAATTTCATAGAATGAGAACCCAAATAAATATGGGGGAATTATGTTACCCAAAATGCATTATCTATGTGTACAAAGGGAAATTTTGACACTTCTATTGATTCATTCAAAAACTCCTCATATTATTGTTTCACATATTTACCATTCACATTAAGGGGTATTTGTCAAGTAAATATTATAATCTATCATACAAGATATTGAATTGTATTAGTTACTATGTAAGGCCCAGTCAATGTAGAAACAAAATTATATGAAATCCACTAAATTCTTGGAGAGTGAAGTAATACATTATCTCCTACTTCAAGGATCATATTTTGGAAGGTATTTTCATGTAATGATTTAGTCTTCTCAATATATAGTGGTGTATTCTAATAAAATTTCCATCATAAATTCCCTATAACACTCATATATAACTTTTAATTATATCCAGTTCTAACTATTCCAAACATCTAGTTCACCTCCTTCACGACCATGTATTCTTGAAAATATAGTTCAAAATTAAAAAAAATACATAAAAAATTCTATATTGGTGAATGTTAAGGAAAATGAATTTTTTTATAGTTTCCAATAGTTGGAGTTCTTGGTTAGGCTCTAATTGATGTGAAATTATGATTCAAAATTTAGTTTTTTCTATTAGAAAATAAAATTTCTATTTAGAAATGGGTAAGATTAAATTGAATATTTGAGGATTAATTAAGTTATGATTTAGCTTGGTACTCCCCATACATGAAACCAACAAATATGAAGAAAATGTTCATATGGAATTATTCATTAAATTGTCAAAAAAATATTTAAAATAACTTTCATAAAAGCATACTATTGTTTTTATAATAACTAAAATTTATAAAAATTACCCTCACATAGATCTAGTTTTTTAGGGAATATCATAATTGAATTAAGTTATCAACATTTTCAAATCCATAATTACAATAAGAAGAACATGTAAAAATAATAAATTTTATAATTTATTTCTCCTCATGGGGAAATTTTATTGATTCTATAATATTAAAACTAATTTTTCCCCTTAAAAATTAATTGAATAATTTCCCTCATTAAAATTTAATATTTTTAAGAGGTCTTGAGAAGTCATCTACCAAATATAATAAAGTAGTGAGATTTTCTTTTTTACTCCTTCATTGTTAGGATTTCAAAATCATTACAGTACTATAATAATTTTATTCATACCATCAATTCTTGTAGTTATCCAATAGGATAGTCCGTGGTCAAGTTATCTTACTGAATAACCACTCAAGTAGTTTTAATATCCTTAATGTGATGGAGGAATAAATATAGAATGGAATCACAATAATAGATGCTCTAAAATTTCCCAACCAATTGGAAAAATTCAATTCTTCAATAGTAAAATGGACAGTGAAAGTGCTCGTGTCTTCACATTTCCTAGGTATTGGGGGAAACTATTGTAGAAACATTTTGTTCTAAATTTACCTTATCATTCCATTTCAATATCTTCTTCCTAATGCACAAGTATTTGGTTAATTTTCCACACATTGGTATTTGGAAGATGCTTTCCATTAAACTAATAATAATTTCTACCAATTTAATATTTCCAAGAGTCCTTTTTGTAATGAAACTTCAATAGGTATATAGGGTTGTTTAATAATTCTAGGTAAGGTAGGATGGGGATTATTTGAGTCTCTCACCTTCTATTTTACTTTATCTTTTATAAATGCGGTTATCTCCATATGTGGTTCTCATTCATATTTATTTTATGGAATAAATTATTCGTATTAATTGGTCTATCTCCTTCTATGTCCATATCAACATAGTTCGTCTTCACAAAATCACATATTCTTGCACTCCTTCATGTGATAGAACTAATATGACATTATTGGTATGAATTGAGTGAGAATAGATTATATATATATAATTATTTCCCAATTCAATTATTACAATATGGATTTACCTATTAGATATCACAAATTTTTAATAAAGTCCACTATTATGGGTTAATAATCATTCATTCATTGAAAGAGTCTATATGGTTGAGATAATTTTCTCTAAAATGAAGGATTATAGAAATGTTAGTTGGGAACCATTCTAAAAGGTTTAGATTGGAAGATATTAGTTTCCATCTCTACACTAAATTATAGTATAATATCTTCTTCCTTGATCATAACATTAATGTTTTTGTGGGTATTTTAATTGAAACATGGAATAACAGCTTTTAGTTCCTTGACCATGGGGACATCCATGAGTATAATGGCCTTAAGAGTATTAAATTTGGTAGACTCAATGGGGGTAGTGGGTTAATTCTGCTAAACAGTATACACAATAAATTGCCTCAAAATATAGGTTAAATATTCTACATTTACTCATATAATAGAGAGTTAAAACTATTAAACTCATGTATTATCCTTATTATGGCTCTAAAACTGATTTTTTGTAGTTTTTTAAAATTACATGAATGAATTATATACCCTCATCCATTTATTATTTGTTCAGTGCTTCTCCATATGAGACATCTAGAATGATCTATTTATTTTCCATCATTCCATGGTAAAGGAATAATAGTATATGTTGTTCTTCATATGGTTTTTGTGGATAATAGTTTTCAGTCTTATAATTTCTCCCAAAAATTACAAATTGTTTCTCCTCCAGTTTTCTTGATTTCATGTTCCTACATACTATGTTCAGATCATCTGATGTAGGAAAGAATATATGCAGGATGTCTCTATACAGCTTATCCCAACTTCTTGTCTCTCTATATTAGAGCTTTTGGAGACACTCCTTAGCGTACCCTTTAAGGGATAATGGGGAAAAATACCCGTGGAATTTTTCTTTGGAAACTCCCATAGGATTAAATTTATATGGATTTTACTAAATTAGATTATAATTCAATTAGTATCCATCCATTATATTCCATGAATATTTGGATGGAATTGAATCATTCATATTTCAAGATTAGATCCATATTTTTTATTTTCTGGATGAAGTAGATTATTGATTTTGAAATTAGGTTTAGATAATTAACTAAAGGTACTACATAATTGAGCTGGATTTCTTCCCTTGTTTTCATTTACAAGGGTAACTCTATTGGTAGAATAATATGAAGCGGGAAATAAGTCCGTATAATTTTTATGAAATCAGTCTATATTTATTTAGTATTTTTTAATCATTTGAGTCTTTCATGTATATTTCGTTCAAGATATTGATCAAAACTGGTGATGTGATATGAAATAGACCTCGTCTTTTAAAGAAATAATTTTTTAAAAATATAAAAACTAAACACTAGAAACTCTAAACATGGAACCCAAATGATGAAAATTTTGGCACAGAGCATCTATAAAATAAAATTTGGACAGAAATTAAATGTAGTAGTAGTGGGAATCCATTTTTCCCTATAGAAGATAAGGTTTAGTAGTGTTATAATATTTTTAATGGGATCAATGTCTAAAAATTATGGATGAATTAGATTTTTTTAATTTATATTTCAAAATACTAACCTAACCTCATGTCTCCCTTAATATCACCAATCATGGTTATTGGATGCCTTATATCAACCTCAGATCATCATATTTCTCATGATCAAAAGTTGTGGAGATAACCTATGTGAAATGTGTGTGAAATACAGTGAAGAAGAAGACGAATTCAAAATTCATAGAAATAAGGGAATATCCCAATTTAAAAATAGGCTCAATAATTCTATAGTGATTAAAATAAGTGATATTTTTTTAACATGCAGAAATAATTAATTATGGAAAGTGGAGTCTCTTTAGCACAACTACAATGGGATTAGTATACGACCACTATAGTTATTTTTCAAATATTATATAAAACAAGTAAAACAAAAACACCATAACACATTATTGAAATAAAATTTAAAATAAAACCCTTTCTCTATTAACATTTTCCCATATTAAATAATAATTATATGGGGTCGTTGGTGTATATCCAAATTGCATCCTTGTGAACATCACATATTTATTTTCACTCCTTGGGTGATTCTAAAACGAATTTAATATTAATAAAATTCAATATTGAAATCCTAGGAATTAATCCTCAGAGGATGGTCAACACATTTCTATATCATTATTTATGATTCCTTAAAATAAGAGATTCATAGAAAATAAAATTTTCTTAGAAATTTTCATATGGCCATGTTTTGTAGTATTTTCATAGTAATTAGAGTGTATGTGTTTCATTACATAATTAATTAATGGGATGTAGAACTATTCTCAAATGGGATAATGATTCCCATTTTGGGTTTTTTGGGATCAATTTTAATGGGCTTAATTTATTGGAATAAATGATACCATGATAGTATTAGGACTTGAATTTTTTCCATTGGCTTCAAAAAAAATTCAAGGGTGTCTTTGGAAACATTAAAATAGAGAATGTCTTGATAGTTTTTTCTGCATTAATAAAGGTGGTCCTATTTTGTTATTAGTTTGGTCCCATAGTTTGTAGGTCATATCTCAAAAACATATTGGTTGATCCTCCTTATACCAAGAATATAAATTATTGGTTGGATTTGTTTCATTATATACACTTTTCTCATAGACTTTTATTTAGTTTTTAAGAAATCATCTCTATTAATCTATAATTCAACTATTTATAAAACCCAAATGCAATCATTTTCAACAAACCACAATCAATGAATTTATAAAAATTATGGCCTCTTGGTCGAGGTCAATAGATCATGTAAACAATCAATACTAGTGAACAAAGTTCTTCTAAATTTATTATTATTGTCATCTTCTATTCATCATTAATAAAAATATACCAACCCTATATTTTTATCACTATGAAAATGATCCCAGCCTGTGTAAAAATAAATTTCAATCACAATGATCTAAGTTAACCTACTACATAAGGATCAAAAGTTCACTAGTGTAAAATATCAAGAACTTTTTTTAATTTTATTCATCATTATATATGTTGGATAGGGGTTTATTGGGGCCACATCATTATTTAACCTAAATCGGGAAAAAAATTTATTTCATAAAATAGTTATGA
Source organism: Viscum album (assembly GCA_963277665.1). Lineage (NCBI taxonomy): Eukaryota > Viridiplantae > Streptophyta > Magnoliopsida > Santalales > Viscaceae > Viscum > Viscum album. The sequence continues at coordinate 1,609,120,884 of OY728155.1, read as the reverse complement.
ATTTAAATGTTTCATTTCGAATAAAAAAGTAAACCAATTTTGTCTATAGCTTCAGTTCTGAAATTTGGTGAAGTCATATTTTTTGGATAGAATTGGATTAAAAATTACCAATATTTAGAGTTAGGATCAATCCATGAGTTTTATTTATATGAAATATAAGTATTCTCAATTTCAACATATTCAATCATTAATTTCTATCATGATCTCTACCTACCACATATTACTAAGAGCATGCATTAAAATTAGGCATGGGTTAATTTTCTAGCATGACTGGACCAAAGTTAATTAAAATTTATCAATAATATTCTTAGAATAAATAATTATATATCTATATTAGTTATATGATAATATGAGGAATTATGGTTAGTCAACATTGGATCTTTCTATCAGACTATATTGGTCCATATTTTCTGTCTCAAATAGTTGAAATGGTAGGTTTCATTGTTAATTGACATTGATCGCATGGTGTGGTAGGTCATGTGAAAAATATTTAATTCCTTGTCTAGTTGAGTGTCCATAAGATAATATTGCTTCTATTTAATGTGTTTTATTCATTTTTTTCATGGTGAATACGTAGTATCATTAGATATTATTATGGTAGTACAAGATATATCCATAATTGATGGTGCAGAGGATGGTGTGGTTATTTGGAAGGGAAATGAATAGTGGATTGAGGCTTAGTCATATAACAACTCTAATAATGGAATCTATTATCTTAATTATGCTTCATGAAATTTATTATAATATTATTCTCTTTCTAGGTTATGAATTACTTCTTACATCATGTTCACTAACTGTGGAGTGGTTAAACGTCTTTATGTGGTCACATGTGGGTAGTATCTTCTTTACCGATGGTAGGTTAGAAATTTGATTTTTGATAGGGTGATGATCCTTCTTATGATATATTAGATTAACACATATAGAGGGTTTCTTCCATTGAAATATCTCAAGTAGAGGTGAATATTGTATCGTTGGGGGATAAAGGATCCTATTGTCTCCTAAACCGTTCAACCCAAAAAAATAACTTTCTATCTTTGCTGTGTATAAATGAAAGCAACATTCAGTGATTATTTTTTCCTAGATTTAAATCAAAAATAATTTAAAATAAAAAATTTAAATCTTTTTATCAATACAGAAATGAAAAATATAAAAAAATTGAATTTCCATGAATTCCAAAAAAATATAATTGAATACATAAACAATTTAGTTCCAAATATGGAAATCAATCGCCCTTCAAACACTAGAATTCTATATTTCAAAATTTCAATTAACGGATTTTATTTTATTCAAAATGAAAAAAAATTGAAAATCAATATTTTCCCCCATAAAAATCTAGTTTCAATAATTCATTGAATATTGAAAATCAATTTAAAAACCACGAAACTAGATTAATTCCAAAATTATATATTTTTTCTATTAAATAAATATAATGATTAATTCTATCAAAAACTGTGTTTTTTATCAATTTAACCAATTATGCTATAATTTTAATAGTGTATGCAAGTGAATTAATTACTTTTTTTAACAGTGCATTGAATAAATCTTAACAGTGAATACAAAAGAAAATGTTCAATAAAAAATCATTTTATAAATATTCCTCTAATAAATTATACATATTAAATGGTGTTTCAATTGAGATGAAAAGTGTTTCATAATACAAGAAGGTTATTAAAAAAGAGAAATTTTCTCAATTCCTACCCCACCCAAATCAAGTGGTTTGAAACATTTCCCCGTGTTTATGGTTTCTAACTTCCTTCCATGTACATATCATTTAAAGAAAATTTCTATTGGTTATCATTCCATTTAATAAATTATTAGTGACATTAATATAAATGAAAATAGTATAAAAACATGGGTGAAATGAAAACATTGACTAATAAAATCCTTCCATCTTAGAATATTATACTTCCGTTCCAACTAATAAAATCTTATTTGATAATGTTAGAAAATATTTTTATATTAAATTCATTAATTAATATAGAAAATATAAAGAACCCCATGTATTTTAAAGGATTGTATTTTTTATAATGTAGAGAAATTTGGGGTTACCTCCAAAAATAAGACAACCCTTTACAAAAAAATCCCAAAACGTTTCTCCATATAGTTTAATGATCTTGAAACTAATCATATTGTATGAAACATTCATTGATATATATTAATGATTTATAATGAATATAATACCATTAGCATATTTTGGATGAGTAATATATTTTTGATTCATAGAATACGGTATAGGTCTAAAATTCCTAGGACCATTGCATTGAGTAGTAATTTACATATTAAGAATTTATTAATTCAAAATATTAAGATTAATAAATGGGTTATCTTTCCAACACATTATATGAAACTAAATTATCATTTTAAGGGACCATCCAAAAAGTCAAATATCCTTCCACTGAAAACATGTCTATTAATATTTCTTATAAATGTTTTAGAGAACACTTATCTCTTTATTTTTTAAGGAATTATGTTCCAATTATGAGTATTTCATGCTTTTAATATATCCATTTCATAGTAATATTACCATTATATGAATTTTATGTATGATTTTGACAAATTATGAATCTATATACAAATACTTCTTTATCATTGTCCATTACATAATCCAAATTTATTTGATAAGACCACTTGATCATTAATTTCTCCATGTTTCAGTGAATTGTTTTTTCAATGATGTTGGGAAGTGTGTTACCAATCCTAATGGGCATATAGTCCCTAACATCCATATCATGTTCAATGATTTTTGGCTAAAAATATGGGTTCATGTTCATATAAAAATAAATTGATTTTTATAATAATTTTTGAAATCTCAAGAGACTTCAACAAGGATTATACAAAAAATTGCATGATTATTTTTTTTGAAAATTCATTAGGATTATACACATAATCTGCATTAATAGTAAAAATAGTGATTTTGTGATCATATTAACATGGGATAAATTAATATATATATATATATATTCATATTACTGAAAGTGAAAGTGATCACATAAACCATAATAAACTAAGAAAAATTAGATAAAAAATATCTTGATTTTAAAAATAAGAAATTAATAATACCTCCATTAATTTTATAATCCCTGTTAAAATATTATCCATTGAATGTGTTAGGGGGAATTTATTGTTTCACTACCCCATCTCTATAGACATTTATAATGAAATTAGGATCATTATCTTCTTGTTTTTTCATGTGAATATATATTTTCTAATAAAATGGTCTCCCTTGTATGAATGATTTTATCTAGATTTCACCCCTTTTGTGTTTTCTTATCTACAGGATGTCTTTGTTGATATACATTCTTCAGTATTATTTAATTATAGATTCATGTTTATGAATATGGTTATTAGGGTTTCTAAATTAACCTTTACCTAATCCTTTAAAAGAAATATTCCCCTATTATTCTTTATAGTGAGGTTTGTGAATGAACATACCTCAACAGGTATTAACAATTAATTTTTGAATATCACTCAATAGTCCAAAAAATCAATTTAGGAACTGTTAAATTTAAAATTATATAGACAGATCATTGAGTAATCTATCAAATACACTATAATTGGTGTATGATATCAGTGGAATATTTTTTAGCCCCACAGAAATAGTCTAGATTATGATGTACACCGACGATAGATATGAATTATCTGTCTATTTTTCATGATTATATTACACTGAATGTTTTCCTGGAAAAAGAAAATTTCAGCACCAATATTCTTATTTTTGGGAATGAAAAAATATCAATGTCCCTTTGAAACTCGTTTGTAGAAAATATGAGGATTTCAATCCCAAAATTTTCATTATGATTAAAAATAGGGATGAAGTATCCCATAATTATACATGTATACGTGAATGTGAATGATAATAGGAATAGGGAACATATTATGATATTTAATTTATAATAATATATACAAGGAACTATATAACAGGAACTTCCAAGCACAACATAACGTGTGATGTGATAATTCAAAATTTTCAATATAAAATCCATAAAATCGTATCTTGTAAAAACCAATAAACGTTCTATAGAGAATATTTTTATATTTTAATCGATATAGTAATATCTAATTTTATTATAATTAAATTCTTTGAAAAAAATCAAACTGAGCGGTATAGTTAACATTATGAAATAGTGTTATCTCATTTTTATCCATAAAATGGAAGATGTATAAGGATATATCTGTTCATTTTATCCCTTTGTAGTTTCAGTATAAGGGACTCATTTTAAAGATGAGTTTCCCAATGTTTGGAGCCTATTTTTGTTACTTCATTTATTTCTATGCATTCTTAATATACCTCTATTTATTTTTTAGTATTTAGATATATGTTATTAGAATTTGTTTCCTATTCTATATCATCATCATCATCTTCTTCATCCCAACTAATTATCTTCATAAAATATTCATCATTAAGTAGACCAAAATTAGTATTGGAGATTTTTATATTTTCGTTGTCTACATCAATTGTCCAAAATTTTATTCCATCCCAAAAGGGACATTAATAATTAAAGAATATAATTATATAGTATTTTAATCTTGGAAAATACATGTATATATATTATTTGGGGTTTTTCTCAAATAAAACACTATAATTAGAATCTAAAATGATACCCTAGTACCTTGATAATTTCTTCCCTTGTTGAATTTTATTTTCAACCATATTATCTCTTCATTCATGACTAACATCTTTTGATCACTCATCTTCATATAATACAGATGACGTTAATTTATTAATAGATGTTATTGGTATCTCATTATTTCCATTCAATAATTTCATTGGTGGTTGTTATTTTTATTTCCTTTTAACCTCAAAATTAGATTATGATAGATCATGATCCTTCTGTTTTACCATTTTCCATATTTTTAATCTAGAATGAATCATTATAACAACAAATATTTCATATTTTTTAAATAATAAATCTCATTTTGTCACAAGAGTGATTCCCAAAGATGTTTCAGTCTTTATATAACTTAGTTAGATTTCTATAATGAAATTTCATTTTAATAGTACCCCTCTCCATGGTTATAACATCCTACACCACAACTATAGATATCATATATACCTCAATATGTATTTTATAATACTAACCAAATAAAGATTCTTAGACTCCTTATTTCACTACTTGGAAACATTTATTATAAAAATAAATTTCAATTATAATTATTAGATACCAATATATCCAATTATATATGTATATATAAAAATAGACCAATATTTTTTAGTTTATATTAGGGAATGGATCAATGTTCCGACACAGTTCATGAACTCTGAGAATACATAGCATAAGATAGAAAGATAAAAATCTCTATAAATGATTTTCAAATAATCATACAGTATGAAAATTTGGTAGTATCCTCTCCAATTAAAGTAATTTTATTGTCGAAAAACCCCATAATTTTTATTTTACATTAGGCTCAGTTATTGAAATTCTAATGATCTCCTAATTTAGTAACAATGGTTCATTAATAAATTTATAACAATAAATTATTCATCCATCTATAAATCACATCATGATTTTCCTAAGAATTCATTATACTCCCTTTATTAATGATTTTTACATTGTGGTATTGTTGTTATTTAGGAAAAATATATGAAAACATGACCTTGCCACATCTATAGAGTATTTATTAATTTCCTTTTCAATATAAAACTATTTATTACTTGAGTCATCTTCCTTATAATATTTAAAAAATTGTATGATATCTATATTTCTAAAATATTGAAAATAGTTATAATTTTGAGATTTGTCATATGATTGTTTTCCATTTTACCTGTATTTATTCTAACATTTATAGGTTTACCTGCCTCCCCTCACATATTATTCACTGTTATATATATTTTAAAAATATTATTGTTATTATAATGATAATTGAATATTAATATGGGACCACACTTTGTTCATGCACATAATAAAACAATAGGTAGTGTGTTGGGAAAAAGAATATGGTGAGATGTGATAGGAAGATAGTGCAAGATGGAAGTAACTAGGCCTTGTTGAGTGGGTCACTTAAAAGAGTGATGGTTTTTTTGAGGCTAATCAACAAGAAATCATCTCTCCAATACCTTTAAGATTTGGTATAGGGGTGACCTACCATGTGATAATTAGTATTTCAGAGCTAGTTAGAAAAAATTGCATGACATGGAAGGTGGGGTGATGGGGACCCATGTAGGCATCAGTAAGTGGTAGTCAAAAAAGGGAGATGTGTGTGTTGGAACATATCCAACGACTCTCATCCAATGCAGATTTCTAGTATGGGATAAAGGGTTACAAAATAATCTATATATAGTAAGTAATACCATCATATTGTTGGTTTTGTATGATTATTGCAAACAGCGGGCCATAGTAGTGAAACACTAGTTATGTGGTGTGACAAGGGATTCTATTTTGGGACATAATGTTATCTCATATAAAGGAAAATTTGGCCACAATTAGCTATGCATTAATACCAAATCGAACATAGGCCTTTAAGACACTCTATTAATAAAATTGGATCAGTGGATGTTTGTAAATAACTATGTGAAGGGATGAGGTTTAACCTACTATAGTACCTATATGTGCATATTTTTTCAATTTTGTAATCCCCTTGACCTAATATAGATTTATTAATTTTAAATTTTAGATTAATCGTTAATTTTTTAATAGTTGTTGGTTCTTTATTAATTTTTAATTATTAATTAACTGATAATTTTAAATTATTAATTGTTGTGATTTATTATTAAACATTAAAAATTTCTTTTTTCCATATTCTATAAATAATTATTTCTAACTATTCATTTCCAATATAAATAATTCATAAAAAATAATCATTGATTGCTAATTATTAAATAATGATTTTATTATTATTTTATAAGTTTATTTATTATTTATCATTCATTATCAATATTTAATAATTAATTTTTATTATAAAATATATAATGATTAAATTTTATGTACTTTTTATTGTAGATTTATTTTTTTATATTTAATTAAAATTATTTATTATTTATTATTGATTAGTTAATATTATTGACTACTTATTTATTATTAAATATTAGTTCATAAGTATTAAATTTTATTCAATCATTACTTTTATTTATTAATAATGAGTATCGAAAAATTAATTATTAGGGTTCTATTCTTACTTATTAATTATTACTTATTATTTAAAATTTTAATTATTAATTAATATTAGAAATTATTATGTATTTTTTTTATAATTTATAATCTAATATTTATTCTTAAATATAAATAAATATGAATTAATTTTTACTTTCTAAATTGTAAATTGTAATTAGTTTTTTTATTTGTTATGTATTCATTATTTAGTAAGTAGTCATTTTGATTAGTAAAGAACTGGATATTTATTTAAAACCTCTTTGAAGGAGGAGTTTAGACACAATGAAAAATTTGATAGGAAATCCATAAGTTGGTATTCTTCGATAAATCATTTATGGGTAAAATAAAGGAAAACATAGAAACAATATTAATTAAATTGAAAACACATAAAATTTATAGGTTCTTTTGTCTCTTTTAATGTTAAATATCAGAGTGGAGAAATCCGCATGAGAATCCTTTAGGATGTTACCTTTAAGGTGTCATAAAAAAGGGGCATAAATTTATTTGATCCTATCCATGGTAATTATATGCTCATGTATTTTTTAATGCATCAATAAATATAATTCACATAACCAAAGTGATAGCAACTCATTCATTAGAATACAAAAAAAAATACTATTTGTATTAATAGTAGTAACTTGTTCAAATTCCCCAAGGTTTCATTGAAAATAACATTTATCAACAAAAAAATTATTTTTAGTGATAAAAGGATGTAAATTATTCTCTACAGCACCAATAGCCACGGACCACTACATTGAAGAGTAATCATTTTATAATCAAAATTTTCTCTTAGGATAAATATGATTCCTTCATCATTAATATCTATGTTGGTGTCTTTTTTTAATATTAATCATTACAATTTTGAAGGCGACTCATCCATAATTTGGGAATTAAAGATGGTATTTTCTATTATGGATTCAATATTATCATTGATAACAAGTTTGATTTTTTCTGGACAATGAAAAATAAGTATAAATGATGTAACCTATGTGCATATTACTTATTTTTAGAAGAATATTAATTACATATAAAATTAAATCACCCCATACCTATAGGTTTAGTGTATTTTGGGTTTAGATATATAGTGAAATTATTTTACAACACTATGAACATTTCTCCATAGTTACACAACACTAGACCCCATATTAAAAAATAATATGTTACACACTTCTTCATTTCATTGGGAATAAAAAATAAATTGATGATCTCAGATTCTCAATAAGGGTAAATATAAGACATAACAACTGAAAATCATAAGTGAAAATATAGTCAGCATGTGGGCAGGATAATATAATTAGGGTGCATAGAAATAACATAAGAGAATCATAAATAATAAAACATTGAACCTAAATCATAATTAATTTCATAAAGCTATTCGATTAACATAATAAATGAATTATATTAGTGTGGAAATAGAAGTTAGTAATCATGATAAATTAAAACATAACATGGTAATAGGAATGTGGTATACACATAAGTACAGAAAAACATTCCTTATATCGAGTATCACTATGAAGACTATGATCACATATTGAACGGAGTTCCATAGTTGATTGGGTTTTATCTATTTATGATATATAATTCATAACCCAGTGTATTTAATGGATATTATGAAACCAGATAAGGAATAGTTGAAAACTGTATATATATATATATATATATGTCTGTGTGTTTGTGTTTGTGTGTGTTTCATATGAGAAATGGCTTTGTTATCGCCCAGAGAGCTCCATCGATCGATTTTCATCCCACTCTAGGGTTTCTTTCCCCCTCATGATGGAGATGCATTTTGGCATCCATTTACTTATTCTACTGTGTCTTCTGCCTTTCGGTTTTTCCTCGGGCGCTTTCTTCTGGCCTGTTATTTATCTTCGGCGATCTGGATATCTGACGTGGTTCCTCGACTGCGAATCACAGCTGCTCTGCCGATCAAATCCGCCGTGTTGGACTCCATTTGGTCTTTCTCGACATTCCACGCGGTGGCTTGGGATGTGTTGGGGTTCGTGGTTATGGTTTATTTCTGAGTTATCCTGGTTCTTCCATTTTTCTGTTCTTTCATTCGCTCTTTGTATTTTCCTGGTATTTCGATGATTTTCTTACTTGATTTCGACAGCTTCAACTAGTGATGGTGTTTATGCTATTGGTTCTTATCAAATTGGATGTTTGATGTTCTGTTCAATCTCCCTACAGAACACTTCTCTTTTTTATTCACTTTCACTCAACTATTCCATGGATTCTAAATCCAAGGCTCCTACTTAGTTGGAATTGTATGTTGGTTTGGATGGATATTTGGGAGGTATTTTTCGAGTGGTTGATATATTTCAAGGGGAACTATGCATCTGGTTCTATTTTTTTCTCCATATCTGGTGATATTTTTGGACTAGTTCAACTCATGATGTCGTTGTGAATGTGGAAAGGTTGATTTCTTCATTGTTTTTTTTACTTCAACTTGTGGGTTTTTGATAAGAGGATGTTGGTTCTCAATGTCGTCTACAATGGTTCCAGTAGTTTATGGTGGTTTTAGATGCTATTTTTTATTTACAGAGGTGAGGTTCTCCGGTGAATGGTGCAGGATAGTGATGACAGTGTTCCTCATGATGAAGATGGATGGAAATATGACAGAACTTTAGAATTTTTGGGTACACATGGCTTGAGATTGCATTGGATGTTGTGCATTTCTTTTTAAATTTTGAACTTCTTTTCTACGGTTTTGAACCCGTATTCCACAAATTTCATGTTGGTTACCACTAAACATATAGCGGCTTATTTGAAAATACAAAAAGAATAGAATCTAAGGATATGAGCATGAAACAGTCTTAATTAACATTGTCTTAATAAAATCATGGGAATGGAATTCATTTCATAAAATATTTCATAATATATTATCATAATCTATGTCGAGAAAAAATGTGGATATTTTCATTACAAAATATCCTCATTGATGAAAAAAACATTAAAGAATGATGACATTAATATAAAATTATTTTATAAGAGAATTAGAAAATTTTATTTAATATCAAGAAAAAATTTAAATTACTTCTGATAACATTGTTTTAAAATAAAATAATTGATATAAAAATGGAATATAAATTACCTTAAAAACAATAAAATATTTTATAAGGTGTTTTATAAAGAAATTAATTGAATATAGTGGTAAAATGAATTCATTTGGAATTCATTTTTAAAGGTAAATTCCCTTTTCACTTTAGTAATACTTGTCAAATATAATTGACAATGACATCTAATGAAAACATTAAATAATAATCCTTTCATTCATTTATAAAGAATGTAAATACAAATAGAAAATGACATTAAGATATCATTAAATTATATAGATTATTAAATCCATAGAATAATATAATGAATATGTACATGGAGGTTAAATATTTCTTTCCAAAAGAAAATATAATTCTAGTTCTACTTATTTTTATCATTTCAATTGAATTATAAACAACAGGAAATATAAATTTTAAGAAGGCTTGAAAACGCAATACATTTTAATGAATTATAAAATAGATATGCTTTTAATGTTATATAATTCAAATTTACCTCCAAGTAAATTTAGTTTTAAATTGTATGGATTTTAATGTGACATTGTAATAAAACCCTTTATTTTTTAATAACATTTATTTTAAATTGGAATCATTTATAAAATATAAGGTATAATTTTTTAGGAATACAAATAAAACTATTAGAGGAAACCTCCTATTGTAAACTAATTAACATGATAGGAAAATCTTATCATATGTAAAGATTCAAAATGATGATTACAAAATAAAAATAAGTTGACTTAAAAAATCCCTAATACATCACTTGTAAAAAAATATTTAATGGAATATAATGGAAAAATCACCTAACAAACATATAAATACCGTTAAAAACATAAAATATGATTAGATAATATAATATGTAACTATATATGCCATATAAAGGGAAATTGAGTGCACAATATGAAATATGCCTTTATGAAAGAAAATTTAGATGATAACTCATTACCTTTACTCTTGATATCGATAAAAGTTCATTAAACTACTTTATAAACAATATAACTATCTAAATAAATTATTCAATACATATAATCATATATTTTATATTTTATATTAATTAAATATAATAATTTATTACACATATATAAGTTTTTTTTATTTCAACTATCAGATGTTATTAATTTGGATTATTTCATACATGTTTCATAATAGTGATTTTGATCCTTATACACTGATAACAATTTAATCAATAAAATATTATATAAGATAGTGGAATCATTTTGTTATTATAATTTATTCAGTCCCATGATTATTTTATATCAGTTATGGTTATGTTTTGTGAGAATAGAATCTAAGATGATCATGTATTGGGTATTTGTTTTATAAAAATAAGTAACATTATAATGGCCAATAATGTTTTTAAAACTTTTAGAAAAATATTCATGACAAAATTAATTCTCAATATGATAAATTAATCATGTTTTTATCTTGGTACTTTTTCATGATGAAAATGGTGATGATTTTGTTACATCATAATTGTACATGGTTGAACAAACCAAAACAAAACATGCTATAGTATAAAATTCAGTATGTTTTTTGGGTTATATTACAGTAATATCATTTTATAATAATTTTAATAATTTTCATAAAAAAAATTAATATGGATAATGTGATTTAGAAATAATGGATATGAGAAGGTCATTGAAATAGAAGGTGAAGAAATACATACTTAAATTGATGAATTCTCCCCTTCTCATAATAGGTTCTGTAGGGATAAAGGATTTTGTATTACTTACTGGAATAAGATGGAACTCAATGACTAATAAATATTTATGATTTTAAAAATGAGTATGGATTAAAGATATAATTGAAAGAAAATAGTGGTTGTGGCTGGTTATAGAATGAGTAATATATATGTGAGTTTTGAGTATAATTTCTGAAAATAATCATTCATTAACAAAATAGTTTTTCATTTTAAAATTAATGTTGACAAAAAGTTGAAAATAATAGAGATATATCATGAATCCCCTAGTCCAGAAAATTTTAAGAGATATGTTTTTCGTGAAATTTTTAATTATTTTTAACTAAGTATAAAGTTTTTTATAACATCATATTGTTACAATGGTAACTCAATTTTTTTATATTGCTCAGTTTTTTTATAACTAGAAATTAAATATACATTCTTACCTAATTTTTACAAGTTCATTATAAATTTGGACATTATTTAGGTAAGTTAAATTTTTGATTGAAAATATTGTTTCATTTTTAAATCCCTCTTGCATAAAAAGTGGGAAACCTCACAACTTCCATCTATAAAAACAAGAGGTGTAGTATGATATTAAAAAAAATATTAAAAGTAAACTTTAACCTATTAGAATAAATATCCCGATATAATTTATAGAAAATTTCATTTTCATTTTTATCCAATTAATATATGTTTATGTAATAAAATTAATTATCGGTATTTCCCCAATAATGGATGAACTTCTTTTCTATTACATTTTGTTCATTGAACCCTCTTATAAAAATTAGATATTGGGTGTTGATCTAATCCATACGATCATTATTTTTGACAAATTGAATTAATATATCTTCCATGATGACCATGTCTTCATAAAAATGAACAATAATTAAGGCATCCTCCATCAATTCTTCCTCAATGAGCATGGGAAACTCCCAAGACATTTACCATGCCTTGTTACAAGCTTCCAACTGTGATCCATCTATGCGGTCCAATGGTGTATCAACATGTGCATCCTTCTTTCCTAACCACTCTTAAAGAACAATCAAGGCATTCTAAATAATCCTTGATCCTCCCTGTATTTGAGACCAATATTTCATCATGTCACCAACCAACTCAAGATCATATTCATTAGAATCACCTCCTTCAATCATTTCACATCCACTAATGAGGTTCAAGCTAATCCCCAACACCTAACCATTATTAGAGGGATCAAACTCTATCCCCTTGAACTATGCTTTTCTGTCTGAACATTCCTCAATTTTTTCAGGTAGGGAAGATTAATCCTTATTCTAATTGGATTTATTCCTATTTCTCATGCTTTAAATCCCTATATCCATAATTTATTTCCACCCCTTTTTCCACTTTGGGTACTGAAAACCTCTATTATGTCTTCTACATGATCCATCGTCCATGATTTGGCCATTGCTCTCCCCTGACTCTTTCTCTAAGAAGAATCACCCTTTGTCGAATATCTCTTCCCATACAGATTCTCTTTTAACTTGACTAATTATATGAGTTCCTAGACATTCAAGACGATTACATATATTAATGGATGACAAGGTCCTTATTGGAATTGGTCATCTCACTACATTCCCTAAATCCACCGGTGCATCTAGAGAGACGAGTATTTGATTGTTATGTCCCTTGGAATCCACTCCCTTATATGAGGAACCATTTCCAAGATAGGTGGATTCTACACTAGAATAAGTCTTTGTAATATTGGTATCTGTTTATAAAGGATTGAATGCACCAATTTCCCTAAACCACGGTAGTCCCTACATTATTTCATTACTATCATCCAAATCACTTATCAACTAATAAAATATTACCACCACCATATGATTATATTTTTATAGTCTATATTCATTTTGAATGGGAAGAACACAAGTTCCATTCATTCTATTAAAATGATCTGCAAAATTGGAACCCAAACCCTCTAACCCAAGGGGTTCTCTATATGAAGGATCAATAAATCTATGCCAATCCATATGACTCTACGGGCATGAGGTGAAATATAGACCTATATTATTATAGGGAGAGTAATAATCATTCCATGATTCAAATACCACCAATTGTTTAAATATAAATTATTCCCCCAAATGTGATCGAAATACACTCCATTGGTGGTCTTGAAACATCTACTTCAACACGTATATGTGGTGAAATTTGCAGACAAATAGAATCATCCCTACTATCAAAGCACAAAAAATGTCCAACCAGGTTCCTAATCATGTTTATAATTGAGGGGTTTTGAAAGGGGAGTAGATTTTTCATAAACCATACCCACAATTACATTGTAGTAGAATCAGAGTACAAATAATAATCATATGACCATAGAAATAAGTTGAAAGGACAACCACTTCATGTTCTCGAAGCCATGGACCATCAAAGAATCAAATCATCCTATAATGAAAGTTAAATCCTCATGTGATGTTTTTTGATAAGTCCCACCACTTATTTTTCTTGATGACCCCAACATCCGAAGATGTACCTATCAATTGAATTAATTGAGGGGTAGTTATTTCTGAACCAATCCACCAATGCTGGATTTCAGAGACTCGAAACATCCATAAAATCCAATGTCTAGAGAACTAGATAAGGTGAGTTATCATATTGATCTAGAACCTCTAGTTGAATCATCATAGCTAGGAAATATATAAGAATGTCCACGTTAGAGAAAGGAATGAAATGGATATGGTTGAGTAGGAGAAGATGGTCGATGGGGAACTTCTCTCCTCTCCAATATAGGGGCGGGGAAGGTATAGCCTCCGTCATCACAACATAGGGAATCATGATGGGGAATAGAATCAATAAAATAAATTGATTATTGAGTTAAACATCAAAATAATAATTAATTTAACTATTAAATAAAAACTATGTATATATTTATTTATTGAAAATGATATTATAAAAATGAATTTCTCTTAATACTATTTAATTTTAATTTTCAAATAATTGAGTTTTAATACAATTCTTCTTACATTGGAACATTTCATTATAATACTCATTTAAAATTGATCAATATCATTTATTATGATTAAATTACCCAACACATAAAAAAAGTCCATGAAAAATATCCCCTTTTCATTTCAACTCATTTTAATCACATCACAATGAAATAAAATAATTTATCATATAACAATGAAATTATATCAATTTTTCGGTATTATATCATAATAAATCCTTCTTTATAAATATTAATAATAATAAGTGGGGAATATAAATACATGATTTTATAATGACATATTTTAATAAACTATTATATTTTTATTTAATTGTGGCTTTAACCATATTACTGATGTTTAAAATTTCATTCCCATAATGTAATAATGATTCAACAACCAGTTTAATATTTTTTTAATAAAACAAAGAATCATTATGTTAGTTTAGGGTTATTTATATTATAAGATATTGAAAAAAACATAATATTTAAGTGAAAATATGAACTAATATCCAGGGGTTAAGATTTTACCCCCCCCCCACTAAAAAATTGTCATACTAAATTTCATTACTCTTGTGTGAAAAGTGAATTTTCTTCTACCTAATTACCTCTTCATGTTCCGAAATTACTTCCTCAATAATTTGATTCCTCTAGGTAACTTTAACCATGGGAATGGTAATATATTTAGTTTTTTATCCCAATAATCCATAGTTTATACAAGTTATTACTCATAAGAGAGGTGATTCTTTTGATTTACTACATCTACGATTTGTATATGTGACAGTTCATCCATAAACATCCCCAAAAGTGATATATGAAACACAGCATTCACTTGGGACAGTTTTGGATGATGTTCCAAAAAATAAGATATTTTCCCCACATGTTTGAGGATTTTTGAATATATAATTCATTTAAGGATCAATTTTCAATTTTCCTAAAATATTTTAACTCTCGTCAAATTTTATATTCCACGGAATACCTTTTCTCAAACATCAAACTTTAGATCAAATCAAGGAATATTATCATATAACCTCTCTAACAATTATCAATATTTAATGTTCTTCTGAATGTATTGAATCTTATACAAATTAAATTGAGAAATAAATTGTTCAAGAATATTAGGATCTACAACATCATCCAAACGTGATGGAGTTCTTCACCGCATCTTATACGAAGCCTCATATAGGTCCATATCATTGCTAGAATGAAATTTTTTTGTTATATTTGAATACTTCAAAGAAAAATTTTTGTTCCTAAACTACTTTAAAATCCATTGAATTAAAAATAAACATATTTTATATATTTTGAATGATCCTTTTAGATTAATCATTCGACTAAGGATGATATGTAATCTGCAAGTTCACCTCTAAATCAAATTCCAATTAAAACAATCTCTAGAACATTGAAGAAAACCACAATTTTCATTACGATATAATTGGGAGTGGTACATCATAAATTATTTTTTCTTCCTTCATATTTATCATAGCGTATTAGTCAAGAGATATATCATCTTTTGTATAAATTAAATGTGTTGAATTTATAAGGTGAACAACTAAAACCAAAATTTGATTATGGCCTTTTTTCGTCTTGGGAAGTCCTAGAACTAAAAACATGGTTATGTTCTCCAATTAAAATTAGGGTGTAGTTAATGGTTCCATCATTACCTTATAATTCTAGAATACATAATTAACTTTTTCACAGTTCAAATATTATGATATATGCTTTACAATCTTCCTCTTCATTTTTACAACCATAAATATTTCATGTGATAATTATACATTAATTTTCATCATGGATTGATAGGGAACGATGCGCTATGTGTACCATCGAAAAGATCCATATTCAATTAATATATTCAAGGAATAAATAATCATTTCCAGACTCTTATAATATCATCATTCTCAATAATAACCTTTGGAATATTTCTTATCTTTTTATGTATCGTGGTGTCCTTTTTAACTTCATTAATCATTACATTGATGGATGATTATTTTTTATAGGGTAATGATAGTATTTATTCCCTTAATTTATGATTTCAAGGTCCAAAATACTCAAATAAAAGAGTATTCTTTATATTTAAATCCTTATCATATATATGTTTGAATGGTCATTCGTAATTAGAGTATCATACACCATGAATTCCTTCCCATGTTGGTAATTTATTGACCAGTCATAGTCCTTGATCAACTCTAACTATCTCTTTTGAAAAAAATCAAATCCTTCTATGTTAATATATAATTTAATATTATTTTAACAATATATAAGTCAAACTATTCAGCATAGTGATAACACCTCTATATCATTAATGAAAATATTTCCATAGTTGGCTATAAATCATCTGTTAGTTACTTTCTCTTTTCAGAAATTAATTAATGTGTTTCATAAGAGACCACCATGTCATTTTTCATGAGGAAACATCCCATTACCTTATTTGATTTATTGTTGTATATCACAAACCCAACTACTATACAGGTTAGTTTCAGTGTTGTTTTAGTGAAAAATAATTTCTTGAAATCGTTGAAAGCTTATTTACATTAAACTATTCTAATGAATATAAATCCCTCTCATGT
This sequence comes from Viscum album, assembly GCA_963277665.1. NCBI lineage: Eukaryota > Viridiplantae > Streptophyta > Magnoliopsida > Santalales > Viscaceae > Viscum > Viscum album. The sequence continues at coordinate 1,609,103,557 of OY728155.1, read as the reverse complement.
TAACATTCTTAGTGGATTGGATCATTAAGGGAAATTTATCCAAAATCATTATTAGCATAAATCCAATCCAAGATAACTAAATATCTTGACTATAGTTTTACTTCTAGAAAATTATTAAATTTGTTTTAACACTAAAGGATCTATAGATATGCCCTCTCTTGTGATTACATGATCCAAGATAGACATTTTCTATAGGTAGAATTCACACTTGATAATTTATTCAAATAATTTCTTATTTTTCAAGATATTTATAATAATACTTAATTGATATTCATGATCTTCCATTATATAGAAGTATATAAGAATATAATTTTTAAATTCCTCCACAAATTCATCAAGGTAATCTCAAAGGACCTTATTCATCAAAACAATAAAGATATTATATGAGTTTATATTACTGAATGGAATCACTATAAATTCATAGTGTAAATATATTTTATTGAAGGCTGGATTGCGTATATCTTCACATTTTTCCCATAATTGAGAAAATGCAGGTCAAATATCAATATTATAGAACTATTGGTCCCCTAAAAGTTATTAAATAAAGTCATAAATATAAGGAAAAAGATACTTTTCTTGATTATAATCATGTTACGTTCTTTTTAATCAATACATATATGCCTAGATCTGTATTACTATCTAAAAATGGGGACAGGTTCCCTCAATATTGTTGCATATAGTAATATAAAACACATATATAAATTCTATTTGGATTTCTTCATTAATTACTCTAATTCAATCAGGGACATTATATGAGGATTCTTTTATATTTTTATAACACAAGGAATGCTTTCTAAAAAAATAACCTTGCAAACTGGGGTATGAATAGTAAACTATTTTTTAAATACAGTGACATAATCATTAAAAGATGTTATATTATTAATATTGTGTTTTCCTCCAAAAGTTTAAGCTAAATTACCCTTATGTTTAGTTAACATGTCACATATAATGGAAGTACCTTCTATAGGGTGTTCATTGTCAACTTACAGTGAAATATGATCATTGGTTGATTTAGGATATGGAAGGTGTCTTCGTTGTCCTAGAAATTGATATGGGGTTTATATAGAGAGATCAATTCCCTACCCAAACTCAAATCAATTTTAAATAAAAGGAGACTAATAATCTTTTCAATAAATCTATTCCCATATACTTCAATTGAAAAATACTTGTAAATATGGAATACATTCATCAGACCACAAACGGTTTTCACTAATAATTCAATATCTAGTCATTTGGGTTGTGATTTGATTCCCTTATACAATTTTCTTGATATAAATGAGTCCATGAAACTAGAATCATATAATAAATTATCATTTATTGAGTTAATGGTGAGTGTACATTTTTTTAGTTCATTTTTACCCACTTTAGTAGTTATGATTACATAGGTTTTCTATTTCTCCATTTTCGTTGGAGGTTGTTGAAGTTAATTATAAGCATTTACCTTTGATTATTGGACTATTTTTTCTAATATGTGTCCTCTTAAAAACTGAATAATTAGAGAGTGGGTTGTAAATCAGGTTGGGCTCTCATTTCATGTATTTTATTTGTATGAGACTTGATATCTCTTCTGAATTCTTGTGCATCATAGTCATATTTTTCAAACATGAATCATTTATCTATACCATTAAATTAATTTTTTCAATTCATATTTCTATATTTTCAACATATAATAAAATTAATTTTATAAAAACCATGGGTTTTATCATTTGAGTTTCATAGAAATCACATTTTTCTTTTGTTGTCAGCAAAACAATGAACATAATGGGAGTCTCTAATCTCCATTTCTACCTCGAGAACACATCAAACAATTTTGTTATAGGTACCAAAGTCTTATATATCTAATTTTTTATAAATAAATTATTTTAGTCCACTAGTGAAATGATTCATTATTCTTTCAGGTTCATGTTTAAAACCTAAAATATATCTTTTTAAGTCATATAATGTTTTATTCAAGTGTAATAATTGATTCTTCCCCGTTTTTTTTCAGATGAAGGAATAATAATTCCATCATTTTTGAAGATTTTAGAGAAAATATTTATTAAAAATTACCTTCTTTAAATGCTTCTATTATATGTGGTTTATTTCTTCTTCTTTCCTCATTTCTTTTATTTAGGTCCATCATTGTTTAACTATTTCATTTAAATGATATACAAAAAAACAACATGTTCTTGCTCAATGCACCAGATAACGGAAATAAATATTCTGTTATATTTATTAATTTCTAATGAAATATTGTATTAAAGGACATACGAAAGAAGGTTGTATGAAGTCACCAGAAAGACTCACTGAGGAGTTTTCGTCCATTAGAATGTTTTAGAGTTTTTTTTTGTTCATGTTATTGTTCATATATTGAGAGAGTAGAGTGAACATAACAATGATATTTTATACTCTAACTCATATGGGTTTTTTTAATCATTTATATAGTTCTTGAACTACCACTTAAAATCTTTTTTATCATGACTTCGCCTAGTTGCAATGTAATCCCACCAATGTTTTTAAAATAATTGTATTCAATATTCAACATGCATCATTAATCATAATCAAACCATGATATATTATTATTTAAATATTACTATGTTTAACTTTCTGTTGAATTAGTGTGTATTAATATGATTAAACACATTATGGATTATATATAAATTTCATACAAAATAATAAAATATTGGTTATTTTCAAGGAAATAAGTACTCAATTTTTTGTCAAGTCATTTTATTCTTCAAAAATAAATTTTCAAGAAAAATGTTTTATATTGATTTTTGATTGATTATTAATATTAATTTATTCCAATTAATGAAATTATATTTGATAAATTTGATAAAATTTTAGAAATCATAATAATAATATTTTCATGGGGTAAAATTTTGGGTTTTTTTCAAAATGGTTGATCATTCAACTAATTTTGTAAAATACAAATTTTTGTGAAATTGTCATTTCATTTCATTAAGAAACCCCATTTTATTTTTAATTTGATATTATATTAATATTATTACCATTTATTTAAAAATAATTTCATTATTTACATAGAAATTACCTTTACACTTGATTGTGTTATAAGTAAATGTTTGGGTTTCAAACCATATTTTTATAAAAAGTGTTTTGAATTTCATTTTACACATTTATATTAAATGAAAATTTTGTTAATTATATGAATTTAATTATATGTATTGGAGTTTATTTTTTTGTTCAAAAAATAAAATTTATAATATGAATAAATTTTTTTTCATTGAAAATTAAAAATGTTTTGTAAGTAGTATAAAATACAGTTATTATGAAATATGATATATTTTGTGATATCTCCAAGATATAAATGTGATATAAAATATTATTGAAATTATTCAATTGATAATATATGCTAATATAATAAATATATTTTAAAAAAATAATTCAAAATATATAAATTATATTATATTTTATGATAAAATTGAAAAATGTTTCCGATATTGACATAATGGTTATGTTGCACTCAAAAAATCAAATTTCAGTTCCTAAAGATATTATCTTTAAAAAATTGGTATTTTAACTACATTTTCGACAAATATAAAATATTATTCATTTATTTGATGCATATATATGAATTTTGGTGATATATTACTAATTGTTTATCCAAATTCTTGTGTAATGCTTGTGTAAGACTCGATTAGTCAAAGTAACGTATTAAATAGGTTTTTAGGACATATATGTGAGTAAATATAAATATTTAATGAATATAAAATTTTATATTAGACTTTATTAATTTATTTTCACGATGGAAACTTATTTTTAATTTTTAGTGATGAAATATTATCATTGAATTCTTATAATACACCGACATAGTGATTATGAAACAATTTAAAAAATCACAAATAGTATTTTAGAAACTCTTAAATTAATATGTATCTCAGGATTTATTGATTACTGTCAACGTGAAATATAAATATAAAATATTATTTAAATTTAAAATGTTCTTATTATAATTACCTAACTATATTGATGTGATTTCTGTATATGTAATGAATAGTTCATAAAATTAAATAAATGATTTTTTATTAAATACAATATTTTTGTAATAATTTAAAAACAAGAAATTTATATTTTTTTGAAATTTAAAGGGTTATGGGTTAAAATATAAATAATGGTCTATTTATGGGAAAATTTTACTTTTATTGTTTCTTTATTAACCCCAAAATAGTAAAAATATGGCTTTCACTGTAATAAAAAAAGGGTTTACAAGGGTTAAATCAAAGATAAAAGGGTGAAAACATCACTTAAACATGACTTAATTTTATTGTATGAGATTATTTAAATTCATATTAATCATATATTATATATATTTCAATTTCATCATTTTTTTACATGAAAATTAATTTATATTAATTTATTACATTTGGTAATTCCAATATTTCCCCTCCTCTCATTTGTAATGGGGCACAAAAAATTTCTCAACCTCACAAATTTTAATCCTTGACGATTTTAAAATTACAATACAATATGTTTTTAGATCAATAAAAATTCACTGAAAGTCTTATTTTTTGTTGAATATCAATATTTTGGGGCATAAGATTTAATGTAATCGTTGTTCTTTTGATGAAAATATATAAATTGTAATTGAATATTTTAGTTTTATTTCTTGTTAAACGTTATTAAAAACACATCAAACCATTTTAATATAATAAATTGGTTTCAACCATATGATATAATTTTTTATGATAAGGTATTATCCTTAATCAATCACCAACTTCTAGGAATTGTGAATTTAAACCATACTCTGTGTGTATTGAGGACTACCTCCTTATAGACTAATGTAATTGTTTTCCACTAAACTCATCCCATATATATCTATAATGATATTTTTAATCTATATACATATTATATTAATGAAATATTTATAATTTCTGATAGATAATATATTATCTATTTTATAAAATTTCCATCCATTAAAAATTTATAACATAATTTGCGCGTAAATGTGGATCACCAACTACAGGAAATTATGTGATTAATTTTTCATCAAAACATTCCATGTATTTTATATATAAGTTTATTTTAATAAATTAATTGTATTTTTAATATATTAATCATTATATAATGAAAAAATAATACTTTCATTCTATTGATATCATTGAAAAATGGTAATATTACTCATGTGTATATATGGTCCATTATCTCTATGATTGTGACATAGTTTATTTTTAATAACTATGTTTCCTGGATGGTTTTAAAATTATAATTTCTGTAAAAAAAAATATAATTATTTCATTATTATTATTACCTATTTTATGTTATAATGTATTCTTTTGCCAAAGTGAATAGACCAAATCCATTTAGGACATATGTGTAAAATATCCTCCAAACAACTGATGCAATCTTATTTATTTATTTAATTAAATATAATATGGTAATACATAATGTAAAAGTAATAATAAACTTGACAAATTTTCTAAATAAATTACAAAATTAATATAACTTGGTCTTTATGGAAGATAAAGGAAGTACGTGATGAGTCAGACTCATGGTAACAGACTATTTAACTGAAAACAATGATTTAAATATTTTAATGGAGTATTTTATAAAGGATTTTCATGCATTTGAATATTCATAAAATAGTTTCATAGATGTTTTCATTTTTAAATAAATTAATTATAAATAACATTTATCCCTAATTGAATTTATTAAAAAATTAAAATGAATTCCTTTTATGAATTTTATACATAACATTTTTACTTTCTTGAAAAAGGATAAAGTAATGGTTTATTATAATTTATATGGTTTCATAGGATCATCCCACAACCAAAACCATTATTTTAAGTTTTTTTCCATTACAAATATTTATGTTTTCATCAATGAAAAATTATTCTTCGCCTTTTCCCGTTATTTTAGTTTTGAAAACATGATTTTTAAAGGAAATGGTATTTGGATATTTAAAACGTTTTTTCTCTTGAGTTTAAAATGAATATCCAAGGGTTTTAAGATGAAAATATCAAAACATAAAATATATGTTTAATGATATATTACAAGATAATTTTTTGTGATGATAAGTGATATTGATACTACTAATATGACGGTTGATCCTGATACAGATTATACGATGGGTAAGCAAGATATTATTGTCTAATGCATTGTGTAATGTTCACTATCTTCAATGGTATTTTGGATGGAGTTATCTTGGGATATTTACACTATATATTTCACTGGTCTCTAGATATTTTTTAAATAGTTATGAATATATTGATCAATTTTTTCTTCATGGGACTCTATTTTATTACAATCGATCTTAAATTATTTATTATTAAAAAATTGTATTTTTAATGTAAATATGTTTTATTTCATATGATCAATGAATATTTTGATAAATTTAAATATATTATGTGTTTTCATGTCCTTCCATGGAATTGATTTTTTCTTACATTAATGTCCTTTACTGATCTTTGTATTCTCATCTCACATTTTGAAATGTTTTCTTAGGGTTAACTATGAGTAAGAAAAAAAAAAGAAGTCAATCTAACTATCATGAAGGATTCTCATGAAAATAAACCACGTTTCATTTTAAAATAATTATATTGTGTGAAAATATATTCTGATTGGATTTTTCAACTTTATAATATAATTTTTTTTCATGTTAGGTGTATAACATGAATCTATAAATCTGGAAAACTAAATGATCCTTGGGAATTAAAGAAAGATAATTATAGTCTAATTTTTATAGCTTGGAACTTATATTTAGAAACAGATAAGAGTTTATATAACTATAGATATTTGTAATTTTCAAGTTTGTTTAACGTAATATTTATTGATAACATCATGGGTTTAAAATTCTATGATTTATCACTTGTTTAATGGAGAAAATTCCCATTTTTAGGTCATAATTGAATATATCTTGAGGTGGTGTAAACTTTTACTTGTATTTAGAGACAATACATCATTTTTTTCTAATAACCATTTGGGTTATTATATGATTTGGCATTAAGCTAATTATTGTGTATTGGACATTGGGGTATAGATAATCTTGATGATTTAAAAGTGATTCATAGAAAATGTGATATTCTTAATGACATTTATGGTTCTTCAAAGGATTAACATTAAGGAGAGTATCTATATATTATTCATGATATTTTGGTGAATTTCCATAGTTTATAATATTATATAATGAAATATTGTTGTGATTAATAATATTTAGGTAGATGTTTCATTGGGATGAGGTATACATATACCATGGGTTTAACGTGTGATTTAACATGAATGGGTATCCTGGAAGAATGCTATGACATTTATAGGGATGTAGAATATAAGTAATGAGAAAAATATTGGGGTTAAATAATTAATTAATGAATATATTTTTATGTTTAATTGGTATGTACGGTGGTTTTTTGTGGTTGTACCTATTCTGAACCCTTGGTGTTATTTTTAAATTTTTTTGATTGCTATTTTATTTATACATATTGTGGTTAATAAATTTTATACATAGTCTTACATTGTTCTATCCATTTATGTTTTCAATATTATCTAAATTTTAGAGGAATATCTTATTATCTGATATTGGATTTTTTGATTGGTTAGAACATGATTATATTATATTTAGGATGAAATATTTATCATAAGTATTCATTATTTGGAGAAAAAGATTATATTGTGGTGTAAATAGATTAATGGATAAAATTCCATTTTTCAAGTAATTATATTTTTTTATTATCTTATTCTATATGGTAACGTTATTCTTAAAATCTTGTAAATGAGTCTTAATATTAAAATTTTATCTTATTACATTCATCTATGATGATTTTTTTGTCTTCTAAATCCAATATTGATTTATGGTTTTATATTCATTATCTCATTCATGGCCACATACTCTTTCACTTTATATCATATGGAAGTTACATTTTTAAGCCATGAGCATATTTTTAATTACCTATAATATTCACCTATTAAGAAATCTAGATATGTTAAATATCATATGAACTTAGAATTTCCATTTCCCTATTTTCAAGGGGACGTTTTATTAAATTTTTTATGGTTTGATTTAAAAAAAGATATTTTCATGTCTCAAAACCAAGAAATCTAATATCAAGGGAAAATTGGGGGGGGGGATTTAATAAATAGGGGGATAATATAACACTAAAATATTTTAAAAGAAAACTATAACATATACAATATACAACACTAAGCCTAAACAACATCTAACATATTATTATTTAATTATTAATGTTATAACCTATCCATTCAATTGGAATGTATGAGTATAGTTGACCACATTAAAATATATATATATATATATATATTACTCCATTCAAATTTATTTTTTAATAAATTGTAATTAAGTAATCAATTTTCAAAAAATTCCCCTTATTCTTCAGTAATACATTTTCTAGAAAAAATGGATCTTGTTGAATTTTGTTATTAAATATTATTATCAATTAATTTTGAAATTATAATTTATATTTTTTAAAAAAAATATATTATTTTTTAAATTCAGAAATAATGATTTGATTAGGTTGAAATTTTGGAATTTTTCTCAAAATATTGAATTTATAGTGAATTGATAAAATACCACTTTTTGTAAAATTTTTATTTATATTCATTGGAATGATCCAATATTATTTACATATGATCGTAAATTAATATATTTATTTTTTAGTTATAAATAATAAAAATAATTACATTGTATTAAAGTCGTTATTTTATATTTTTATAAGTTATATTTTGTTCTAAAAAACATTTTTATACAAATTATTTTTCATTGTGTTTTTTTATTTATGCTAAAATCAACTTATATCCCTTATAGTAATTTAATTTTATTAAATTAATTTAACTAATGTATTTTTAAATTAAAATTTATCCTAAGAAAGAAAATTAATGTTTTCTAAATAAGTTATACATTATTTGAATAGTAAAAAATACATTTATTATAAATTATTCTATCATTTATAATATCACAAAGACATGGATATGATAGAAAAATTTGTAAAAATTTTGAGCTAATAATTTATGATAGTATGTTAAGAACATAATAGGAAACTAATTCAAAACATATAAATTTTTATTTATTTCATCAAAAATATGAAAATCATTTTTAATGTCAACACAGTACATGCACAACACTAGAAAAAGTCATATTTAGTGTCCAAAAGTAAATATTTAGGGAGAATGAAGTTATTGATAGGTCTAATTAATAAATATTCAGTATTATTTATTATTTTAATGGATAAATATTTATTTTCGAGTTATATAAATTGTAACATATAAAAATTAAATTTCAATGCTTGTATATGGATTGAGAATTCAAAATAACCTAATAAATAATTTTTCAATACATATATAAGAATAAATATACATATTTAATAAATATAAAAGTTTATCGTCCACATAATTATTTGTTTATGATGGTAATTTATTTATAGCATATAGTGATGGGAAAATTACCTTATCTTCTAACAGAAAGAATACACATTTCTTGTATATAAATTATAAAAATAAATTGAATGATTTTAAAAACACTAAACGTAATATTATATGAGAGATTTATTATTTCCCTATTATTTCCTAGAGAAAAATAATATAATATTTACTTGTGGAAAAATTTATATTCCAATTACATTATTATCTTCATGTCATTAATGTAAATTTAAATGAATTCATTCAAAATTACATAAATGATATTTTATAATAAAAAATACTTATTAAATGATTAAAAATTCATAAAAATTATATATTATGAAAATTGAATGTGATTTTGTTTAAAATAGAAAACATGGTTCTATTGTTGGTCAATTATCCTTTCATAGTATCTTTCTTGAGCACTAAATTATAAAAATATCTTTATCATAGAAATAACCAAAAGGGATGACGTGGGGATAAAATAATGATATATGGGTGAAAAAATCAGATAACAATTTCCAAATTATATTTAATAAGAGGATGTGTACTAATAATTATAGTTCCATTGAAATAAATTAATTTTGTTTAAATTTTAAAACAAAATTAATTTTTAATCCCATTTTATGTATATATTTTTTTATTTAAAATGGACTACCATATAAATTAATTTATTAAACATTACAAAATATGATTTTTTAATGTTTTTTCACATGATATAGAGTTTGATAAAAAATTAAAAAAAATATATGAATAAATTAAGATGAAAATAATTTTTGTGGAATAGAAAATCTTAGTGGACTACCACTAGACTTGTGAAGGTTGATTGAAGTTGAAAAATATTTGAGTACCAAATACGAAGTTCATAACCTAAATAAATATATTAAAAACGTTTAAAATTTGCTGGAAAGTAATTGTACACTTTGTGTAAGTGATATTCATGACATGAATATCAAAAAATACAATTCATTAAATAAGATGTAAAAAGTTTGTCCCCACACATTACACTTCTCAAATCAATTATTCATGGTGTGAAATCATTTGTAAATCTGATTTTAAATAATGCACCTTACACATCTTGAATATCAATTAAAATAATTTGAATCACTCAAACAGAGACCAAAAACACTAATTTATGAGTATTCTTCAGCGTAAAACCCATTAAACGCCCCATGAAAACCAGTAGTTATTAGGGTACCATTAATTGAAACATTTATGACATCTTAAGCATCTTCTATTCCTATAATGAAGAGGGCATGGGGAGATTGAAATGGATCATTTGGAAAGGGAAGCAATGGATGAATGACTATTGATGATTTTTTTCTATGCTTTCCAATTCAATACTTTTCATCATTATTTGATGTCAACCATGTCACAAATCAACTCATGTTACCCATCCAAGGAGGGTAGTTCATATGAGTAATCAAGAAAGAGGGAAGCATTAAAAACATCTATTTTGGTGTTTCTGTAATTAATGGAAAACATTTATTTTACTTCTTCAAATTTATCTTCTTTATTAATTATGCTTTTAATTCTAAATGAATCTATACTAGGTTTACACTATTTTTATATCAATTTCATTGATTGATGATTCATATACCCCCCAACCAATTCCTATCATTTTTTAATAAAATAATTTATGTTTGGGTGGTGTGTTTTAGGTGATCGGAAACATGTGTGAGTAATTGTTATGTGGACTATTGTAATTAGGGAATAAAATTCCAAAAATATGTTTTTACTTTATTTATCAAAAGGAACCATTAGAATTCCATGTAAAAAAGAAAGAGGGTAGACTATTCAATACATAATTAGGAATGTCTTTACCAAAACCATTTGTCCAAGGGGAGAGATGAATCAAAAGAGGAATCTCTCTTTTACTTGGAAGTAGATGTAGAATTGGTAAAATTTGGAATCCATCATAGCATGGAACAAGGTTTATCAAAACCCACTTAGATCATTGGTTTCAAATTTTAATTTATAGTCAATAAATTTAAACTTATTTTTGTCTTGAAAATTTCAAACCAATTAAGAATCATATTAATGAAAATCAATCCAAAGTGACAATCTTTTTTTTCACTCCTCTTTGGGAGATGTCTTAGGATTAACAAAATATACCAACAACATCCTGAAATGGGTCCCACTCACTGGTGCCCTGAGATGGTTGGTCAAATAGCCTCAAGCATACCTCTCCATATGTCAGAGGTTTCAGACTAGCAGCAAGGGTATAATATTGATTAAGGGGATACTGTAACCTATTATTTAGATTAAAACTCTAGTGGAAACTAAATAAACAATAACCAAATATATAACCCTAAACACCAGCATTCCAAAATAACCTGATGAAAAAAATTATAAAGACAATATCTAAACATTACATTATAAATGCCATGCTCATATATATGACAATATTCAAAATGAGACCCAAAAGTAAAGACCCTGAAAACCTCCAATAGGGTACCAAACCATGTCTGGTTCCCTCGTCCCTACTCCATCGCAACTCATCCATCAAACATAGGGCCTTTTCCCCTTTTCCTCCATTGTGACCATCAAATCTATTCGTGTACCGATCAGGCAGCTGAAGTAGGGTGTGAGTACAACTCAGTAGGTCAGCACCAAAGATGTCTAAAACAATATACAATCAAATAAATGTGTATGTTATTGTATAAAGAATAGATCAAAATTCATAAATAACCAGTTATCACATTATCAACTATTCTATATCTAAAATCATAACCATTGAAGTTCCTATGGACACGGATATTTAAATACAAGCTTCATCCCATTCCATAGTTTTAAATATTCAAAAAGGATACCCTATCTCAAAATTCCATTATCACCAATATTTAATTCATAATTGAATTCACATGATACCCTTAATACTTCACACATGAAAATAACCAATTTACCATACTTTTATTTATACTTTAAATCCCATGTTACCATTCATATATTATAAAAATGAGTGACCATGTTCCAAATATTTATTACACAACAAAATTACCATGTTATAATTCATAAATTCAAAACTTAATGACCATTTTACCATTAATCAACTCATAATTAATTCGAAAATTATTTATCTACATCAATTCCATTTTTAATAAAATAAATAGTCAAACATACCAATACCATTAATTACTTCACAAATTAATTAATCATCTCAATATAAATAATAATTCAACAATTAATCATCACATGCTTCCCTTTAATTAATTTCCGAATCAATTCATCACATAAATATCTTTCTTCAACTCAAAAATTAATTAATAACTAACCCATAATTAATTCAGAAATTAATAATATCAATTCTACTTTCTCAATATCTGATAAGTAATTCATCAATAAATTATCTCAAATCCATTATCTCGATATCTCATAAATAATTCATCATTTAATTATTCAGGATATACAATCCTAATATCCCCGATTAAAATTTTCCATAATTAATTAATTCTGAAAATTAATTAATTTAATCAAGAACATATTTTCTAAATTCCAAATAGAAATTTTATAGTTACTTACATATAATTATAATCAATACTATATGATTTAAAATATAGAGCACCTTCTTCAATTCATTTCTAAATGGACACCCAATAGAAATCCCCAATTTTAGAGGAGTAATGATGTAGAATAAGATCCAGATCTAAAACCTAAATCCATCATTGAATAAATAAAGATTATTCTAATCTATATATAAATCATCAATCCTGGATATAGATCCACACGACTAGATCTAGATCTAATAAAAATAAGAATTTAAAACACTTTATTGAATGGTAGAATAAAGGAAGAGGAATAAGAAACAAAACAAAATATGATTCAATTAATGATAGTGGTACAGATCTCCAATTCAGGCTTCGAATCGTGAAGAATGAATTTCATAATGTATTGAAATATATCTGAGAGGCTCCAAAAAAATCTTGAATTAACTTATACAGATGAATGAGGGTTCATTTTGGGTTTATTAGGCAGTATAATAAATTTTAAAACAATTTTTAGGCTAATTAAATTCCCATGCATTGTTTATTTAGAAGGGAAACACAGTTTTCCCAAAACCTTGTGTATTAACTATGCCCCAACTCTAGGGGGTACAGTATTTCTCCTATATGGTCACATGTCCTGATAAAATATCTTTCATCCATGTGATTCCTCTTTGTGAGGGGTTGCATGGTTTATTTGGGCTAGGGAACATGGTTTGAGGAAACTATGCGGCAACCATGTACATGCCCTCATCTTTCCAAATATTCCACTTTTTTACCCAAACACACCCCAAGTTAAATCCAAAATGAAATGTACATAAAAATATACAAAATATTACATGTAAATTATCCTCTTACTTCTCTAAAAAAAATTATTTTAAAATATCACCATCTTATAACAGCTGGTCCTCGAGCTATGCACCCAAAAACCTCTATGATTCCTGGTCCAAAACATTATTCCATTGAGCCTTTATATTTTCTTCAACCACTCAATTTTCTTTCAACACACGTCTATGATTACTCAATAAATGAAATATCAGAATAGTCTTTCCCCTCAATATTTATTCACTTTGATCTAATACATATATCAGATTCCCATTAAAGGACACATCTATATCATGCTCAAAATCATCCACATCATAACATGATAGTGGTATGGGTGATACTATAAATCCTATGACATAGGGAAAAATCATGCATGACATTGTATCTCTATGGAAGAGCCAATCATTACACCACCGGCCCGATTCTGTCCACCACCCCAAATAGTCCAACAAACCTGGGTGCTAACATTCCCAGTATTTATATCATGTGCTGACCCAATATAGTATGAAACTAAATTAATACATGATCATACACTATAAACATTAAGGGTCATCATTGTCTATCAGTATATAACTTCTATCTTCTCTGAGCCATATACATATGCTTTTGATTCAGCTAAGACTACTCTATTCTCTCCTACATGAGACTAGGTCCCAAAAACTCTCTCTCACCATCCTCCTTCCAAAAATGATGTGATCTACATAGCCTACCATAATGTTCCATATCTGATTCCATCTATATAATATCCTGAAAACAAATTTTGTAGGAAAACTTTACCAAAGCTAGGTGCTTCTCCCCAAACCCATCAAAGTTAAGAACTCATGTTCACAATATATCCTCAAGAACATTTATAGTACACTCTGACTACCAATCTATCATTTGGTGTAATGTTGTACTCTATAAAACATGTGTAAAAAGAACATTCTATACGACCTTCCAGAATCATGAAGTAAAACTTGAGTCATAGTTTGAAACAATATTATGTGGAACCCCATCCAAATAGAATATTTCTCAAATATATAGTTCTCCCAACTACCCCACTAAGAAATTGTCTTGTATAGGAAAAAATTGAGCTACCCTTGTAAAATGGTATACATCCACCCAAATAGAATAATTCTCTAGATGAGTAGTTAGGAAAACCACCACAACGTCTATATTCATGTCATCGAACTTCCATTCAAGAATTCTCAGTGGTTATAGTAAACCACCTGGTCATTGATGTTAAGCCTTCACCGTTTGACAGGTGTTTCATCCTTTCAAGAACCCTTCTATGTACTTTTTCATGCTCTACCACAAAAATTTTCATCATAGGTCACAGAAAATTTGGGTCACACATGGATATACAACCCACTTTGAGGCATGAAATTCCCACATCAACTCTTCCCGTGTTCTCCTAGGCACCAAAACCATATTCATGGCATAGTTGATCTCAATATCATATATGCTATAATCTGAATGTGTATCCCCACTATAAAGGCATTCCCTCGAGGTCAAGCATTTCAGATCATCATAATTTATATCCCGGATCCATCTCAAAAGTTTGGACTTCAAAAAAACTGATATGAGATTCATCTTCTTCTGACTCTACTGAACCAAAACATAAATCATCCAGTACGGTCATCATCATCTACTCAACACTAGACTCTTGAACCATTTTAGTCTATATCTTCCTACTTAGGGTGTCGACAACATTGTTTCCTTTCCTATGTGTATATACAATTTCAAAATAAATTGAAGACTTATATTCAACCCATCTCTGTAGTATGAGAATCAAATATCACTGAAAAAGACTAACTTAAAGATCTTTTGATTTGTATACATGGAAAAAAATATCACCCAATAGATAATTTCACCAAAAATTTAAGGAATAAGAAAATTATAACTACTCAATTTCATGCATATCATAGTTCCATTTAGTTGTCCTTGAGTATAGAGTCACATACATCACAACTCGATCTTCTTGTGTCAATACTAATCCATGTCCAATTCTAGAAGAATCAAAATAAATTATATACTCTTAACATAGTTCAGGTAAGATCAATATTGATTTTGATTTCCAAATCTTCTTCATCTCTTGAAAGGAATTATCACATTCTCTTAATCAATATAACATTACCCCTTTCATGGAAGAGCCCAAAAGTGGTGATTCTAAACCCGAAAAGTCCTAGAAAAATATCAAATAATATATTTCTAACCCATGAAATACATGGATATCAAATACTTTCTTGGGATTATCCTAGGAAACCATTTTCTACACATTCTATGGGTTCACTAAAACACCATCCTCCAAGATGATGTAACCAAAGATCTGTACCTATTCAATCCAAAATTGACACTTATATACCTTACTGTATAGCTGATTTTATCTTAGTGTACTCTGTACGATGTCAATATTTTTGGAATGATCGTCATGAGTCTTAGATTACACCCAAGTGTTATCCACAATCACCCCCAAATACTAATCATGGTATGGATAAAGGACACTATTCATCATGGACATAAACACTAATGGGGATTTATTTAACCTAAATGACATCATATTAAAATAATATATGCCATTCATACTTATGAAAGTATTCCTCGGTATATTAGGAGTCTAACCACTCTACTAAAGACTCCCTACTCTCAATTAAATCTTTGAGAATACAAAATATCCTCCCAACTCGTCCAATAGATCATCGATGAATGGAAGAGGATACCATTTCATCTCATTCATTCGGTTAAACATCACATTATCAACACATAAGAACAAACATCCTTCGGCCTTCTTCAAAATCAGAACTTGAAAACTCCAATGTAGTGTACTTTGGTGGATAAATCCACTATCCTCTAACTCCTCTAACTAAGTCATACACTCCATAGGATTTCTAGTATCCATTTTGTATGGTGGAATTAAAACAGTTTTAGCCCTCATAATGATCTCAATAGTAAATTACACATCTCTATCATGTGGAATCCCTAACAAATATTTGAGAAACACATCTTGAAATATCTCCACAATAGGTGGAAATACATCCTTCTTTACCTCCCCACCATTCTTCAATATACTAAAAACCAAGGTTGTTATCACTCTGTATTATTGAAAAAATTTCCCTTCTTGCCCCTCTTAGATACCCCACTCTTGGCAGTGAATATAGTTTTCACCCTTATGAGACGTAAAATTTTATCTACGGTGGTAACAATCAATGTGTTGTTGGTATGAAACTAACCTCAACCAGGTATTAGGTCGAATCCAAACATGTCATGAATATAGAGATACCATCGAAAATGATTTTATCCAACATCAAGATAACACTCATAACACAAGAAAATGTCTCTCGACCGTACTCCTAGAGGTGTCTATCATCAACACCCCTCTCACGGACTCCACTATAAGGCTCAAACCATTCACAAGTTGTGCAGAAATAAAGGAAAACGAGGAACTGGTATTAATTAAGTCAATCCAAAATATAGAAGCTACAAGATTAGTACCTCTCTCTATTAATGGTCTAGACCTTCTATCCAGAAGTGTGGGTTTCACCACATCAAACTGTCATGCCCCTCTTCCCTATTATGTAGTCTGACTCTTCATAGATGCTCCACTCTAGTGATATGATTATTCCTTTCCATTAGCACTGAGTATACTTCCTATATCACCTCATCCAGTAGAACAACAACTGATATGTTGATATGGTCTGGAGTATACCCTTCATGCACCTAGGTTCTATCTAGATCCTTTGTCACAACTCATCAGTCACTAGTTCCTAAAAACTTATGTAAATATCCCATCTTTTCGCAAGACTGGTACAGTTGTAATGGTTGGAGGAACTATCTTTGTAAGTGTCCCAAACTACTACAACAGTGACAGATCATTTGAGTAAAATATTATGAAATGAATCCCTTTGTTCACTATAATTACAACTACCCAAACTAAAAAAGTCATAGTAATGATTACTACTCTTGAAATTCATACCTCATAAATGTCTACTTGCAACTATCTATCCTGTACTGGAAGCCTCTATAATGATTCCCTCTACTTTGTGTGCCCGATCCCACACATAAATAAGCTTCTTTTACTAAAATGGGATAAATTGGTACATAATCTAACATTTATTTCCATCCAAAAAATGTCTCAACGAAGCTGTCTCAACCCATATAAACTCATGAAAAAATCAATGCATATAGGCAAAGCGTGAACATTGTCCATCACAGACATACTCCCATAAGTCAACTGCTAGAACTCAACTGTAATCTATTGCCTTAGTGTCACTAGATATAAATCCTCCAAGAACCTCTCCATGTAGACTTTCAATAACATAACATTATCCTACCCATTCCATGACTAAACGTCCCACTAATTATTTGGTGATCTTCACAACATATAAAAAACCAACATGACCATCTATTTTGTAAGAGCCTCTAAATGATTAGGTATAATCTCTATGGAATCAACAAAGAACTCAAATCCCTCAGGTCTACGCTCTCCTATAAAAATTTTATGTTTTCACAACTGAAACCCCCTCGTTAGATCCAACATAGTCTTCACAACCCACCCTGGGTCTCTTTCCCTGAATTGAATGAAGTTAACAATGTTACCTCGGAACTACTCCCCAACTTCATAAATCCCCATTATGGAGGATCATCCCTAGAAATAACCTCTAATCATCTCCTCAACAAAAATCATTATGGAGGTATATTCTATAAAATTCCAAACATGCACCATAGGAAAAACTTCACAACGTTGAATAGTTTATGTAATAGGAAAACAAAATAAGACACAAGAAGTAATTTTCAAAAAACCTCACTACACAATCAAAACTAATGCAATATCACTAACCTTAACCATCATGAATCAAGGCCATAGTTCACAAAGGGAAACTATTTCTTATTTTTCATGATTCTCATTTAGACACTCATTTATTCTCATCTTGCATCATTTTAAAATTCTTAATTTAATATTAGGGACATTTTAAATTCAATTTCACAAGCATGGAAAAATAGTTCCAGTGGAACAATAATCCCATAACTTGTTTCCTCATGTATACCTAAAATAATGCATGTCATAATAATCATGAGTTCCTAGAATGGCGCCTAAAACTCAATTTTCTTGTCATGCCAAGCCAAAAGTCAAATCTCAAAAAACATCAATATCAATAATCATGGAACACAATGAGTGTGTCCCCCAATGTTATATAATATTAAACTGTAACAGCAAACAACAATAACAACAATCCCATCCTAGGTACTTGGGTTCTCTCCCATACATGGGTTAGCTACTCCTTTTCATGAGCTCATAACCAAGGACCAACACTTCCCAGTCTCTTTTGAACTTTACTAAATAGAAATATAAAAGAAAATGAAAATAAAACTCCTCTGATTCCATATTATAATTTCATGGCCATTGTTCCACACACCGGTGCACCAATACGGTCAGTCACATAACCTCAAGCATGGCTCCCCATGGTCAAGAAGCTACTAACTAGCAGTGAGGGTCTAATACTTGTCATGGGGATATTATACCCTTTTTTTCAAAGCGAAAAACCAATGGAAAATAAATAAATATTAAGAGAATATATAACCATAAAAAAAATGATGAAAATATCACATAATGAAAATTTGAAAATTGAAAATAGTTATTCCAAGATCATGTATGTGCCATGTATCAAAATGAAAAATAAAATTAAAGACACTAAAAACTGCCATGAAGGTCCCGAACAACATCTGGTTACCTCAGCCATACTCCATCCCAACTCATCTATCTATCATATTTCATTTTCCCTTATCATTCCCAATAACCATGAAATCTATTAACGCACCAATTAGGCATCCCAAGTGATTTATGATTACAACTCTGTAGGCCACCACCAACATCCTCGAAAAAAAATATCCAATCATATAACATTTTATATAATTATATAAAGAATGAATTAAAATGCATAAATAAATAGATTTTCCATTCTCAACTATTTATTATTTAACCATATAAACCCATGGGTTCTCATGGAAACACATATTTCAGTAACTTCTTTGGCTCATGCTGGAGTAATAACTTTTCTTAAAAAATATCATATCATAGAATTTCATTGTTACCATAATTTAATTCATACTTTAATCCTCATCTTACTCTGCATACATCACACAATAGAATGACCATGTTGCCATTTTTTATTCATACTTGTATACCCATGTTACCATTCTTACTTTATACACTTGAATGAAAATTTTCCCTTTCATTATTTTAAAACTAAATGACCACGTTAAAACTCAGACTTCATAGTTGAATCGCTATGTTTCCATTCATCAAAACATAATTTATTAAAAAATAAATTATCTACATTATTTCTATTATTATTTCTACATTTAGTCAAACATTCAAATCCCATTAATTAATTCACCAATTAATTAATAAGTTCTGTAATAATATAAATTCAAAAATTATTTGTCATGTGATTCTTCTGAATTAATTTAAAAATCAATTTATCACATCAATCTCATTAATTAACATAATAATTAATTAATTACTAACCAATAATTAATTCGACAATTAAGTATCTCAAATAAAATATCATTGAATCTCATAATCAATTAATCATTGAATTATCTTGATAACTATCTCAATATCTCATAATTAATTCAACAATTAACTTTTCATGATCTATAATCCCAATATCCCAATTTCAAATTTTCCATAATGAAATAATTAACCAAATTAATTAAATATATAATGAACTCAATATTAAAAAAATAGTAATTATACAGTTACATACACCTAATTGAGATCAAGACTATGGGATTTGAATTATAGAACACCTTCCTCAAGTCATTGAAAAATGATCACTAAATGAAAACCCCCAATTTCAGAGAAGTAATTATGTAGAATAACATCTAGATCTAAAACCTAAATCCATGATCAAATAACTCAAGATGCTTCAAATCTAGATCTATCTCCACAATCCTAGATCGATATCAACAAAACCAGATCTAGATCTAATCCAAACTAGAATAAAATAACCCGCTCTAGAATGGGAGAGTAATGAAAGAGGAATATGAAACCAATTGGAATAGGATTCACTTATAGGGAGGGGTGTAGATCTTCATTTCAGGCATCAGATCGTGAATAATGGAGTTCAAAACAGATCGAAATATTTCTGAGATGATCCAATATCTTGATAAAAATTCTTGGGTTTAATAGGGTTGACATTAGGATAATTAGGGGGTTCATGAAATTTTTAACAAAAATCAAGCTAATCGAATTCCCACAAACTATTTATTGGGATGGGGCGCACAATTTTTCCTAACTATCTAACTCCTCTAGAGGGGTAACTACTATAGATATGTCCTTTTATAACACCTAAAAATGCATTTAGTATTGATATTAAGCAATGATAATCACTGCACTAGTAATGCAGGTCCATTATTTGTGCTTGTTTTAGTGTTGTTAAAGGCCCCCCTTTTGCAGCTCTTTAAATACTTCTAATAAATGGGGGACTTTATAAGTTCTTGAAATAGAACGGATAAAGTCCCATCATGGTTTATGTTTAATTTTAATATAACAACACTCTTATAAAAAATGTATAATTTTTAACAATGTTATTTTCATTTAGTTGACATCATGAATACTTAAATATTCTCCCATGAAATATCCCAAAGACAATAATATATGAATTTTACAAAATATTTTATATAATTACATTTACAATTATCCAACCAAAATGTAAAATCATTAATGTTTCATATTTTAACTCTTGTGATCCTCTCTCAAAAATGACTTTCCATGGTGTCATTTTCCAAAAAAAATCATCTCTACCTAAGAAGAGAATTCCTCCTATATAATAAAACAAATTTTATGTTATTAAAAATATAATAGAATATATTAAATATTAATATGAAAGAATATTATAATAAATTGTAGATTTTTTAAAAATAACCCCACATTTGGAGTTATACCAGTTACCCCATGAATCGTTTTGAGATGGGGTTGATTATTTCACGTAAAAAATTAGGAATGGATAATTTTCCTAAAATATTTAAAAATATTCGAATGTGTTTACTTTTTTTTTACTATGCCAAATGTTCTTTTACTAAAATTAATATCAATTTAAAATACATAGACATTTGAAGTTATATCAGTCACACTATACAATGAATGGAGGTTCATATGATTCCTACTCCCACAAATTAATGATGTATCATTTTTCTAAAGTATCAAAAAAATCCAAATACATTTGATCATTTTTTAGTATGCCAATTTTTTTTTAATAAATTGTCATTCCAAACTGGAAACATGCATTTTGATTCATACCAATGTCATTGTTCCTTTGTTTGATTTGAGACTACTTCATCAACATCCCAAAGGACTTATAAATCACTGTACGGAATTAACAAGAAAATCAGAGTGTTTTTCTTTGTTTTTAGTGATGGTCATGTTTTCAACCAAAAAGTCAATTTTAAACTGATAATATACAAATTTCATTATAAAAGTCATACCATGAGTCATATTGATATGAAGTTTATTCATACACATCACAAATGTCTCATGTATAATTTTCCTAAATTATCAATACAATCCAATTTTATTTCCTCAGTTTTCAATATGAAACTTGTTCTTTTTACTTAAATTAATGTCAATTTTAAATAAAAAGAGACTCTTGGAGTCATAGTGGCCACACCGTGCATCATATTGAGTTACGACTGACTCCTACATGTCAAAAATTATTCTATGATCACTGTCTTAAATTATAACATTTCTAATGAATTTACCCAGTTTTTAGTATATTACTCTTTCTTTTTACTAAAATTATATCAATTTTAAATTAAAAGAGATACTTTTAGTTACATAGGCCACACCATGAATCATATTAATTTGAGGTTGATTCCTAATATCAAAAATGACAAATAAAACATTTTCTTAAAGTATCAAAAAATATAAATGATATTTCTTGGTTTTCTGTATGTCAATTTTATTTCATACTAAAATTCCATTTCAAACTGTAAAAATGAATTTTGATTCATAATGGTCACATCATGCTTAAGTTTTATATGAGACTAACTCATATAGAATACAAATTACTTATGAATTATTACTCTAAATTATCATGATAATCGAAGTGAGTTCTCTTGGTTTTCAGTGAGTGGCACATTTTGACGAAAACTATCAATTTACAACTTCTAACAGAAACATTTTATAAAATTGGTCACATTGTGTGTTTGATTGAGCTGTGTATGATTCTTACACATCAAAAATAACTTGTCGATCATTTTACTAAAGTATCAAAACAATATAATTATGTTTTCTACATTTTTATTAAGTCACTTTTCCATTTTATTTATATTAATGTCAATTTTAAATTAGTATACTCACATGGAATTATAACGGTCCCACGGTGCGTCATATTAAGTTTTGGTTGATTCTTACACATAAAAATGATTTATGGATCATTTTCCTAGAGTATCGGAACAATTGGAATTTATTTTCTTGTTTTTCAATATGACAGCTATTCTTTTTAAAAAAATTAATGTATGTTTTAAATAAAATGATACACGTTGAGTTAGAGAGCTCACACCAGGTGTCAAATTGAGGTTTAGATGACACTTATACATCAAAAATTACATAAGGATTCGTTTCCTAAAGAATACAATTAATCTAAATTTGTTTTCTTGGTTTTCAGTATGTCCCTTGTTTTTTTACTAAAACTACTATCAATTTTAGATAAATAGACACACATGGAATTATACCAATCACCCCATGTATCATATTTAAATTTTATTTTGATTCTTACACATCACAAATGATTAATGGATAATTTTTTAAAGTATCAAGAAAATAAAAATTTATTTTCTCTTTTTTTTTTGCATGTCACTTGTTCTGTTTATAAAATTAAATGTCAATTTTATATAAAAATATAGAAATAGAATTATAGTAGTCTCACTATACATCTTATTGAGGTTTAGTTGATTTATACACATCAAAATGACTTTTGGATCATTTTCTTAAAGTATCAATACAATATGAATTTTTACATTCTTTTATATAGGTTAGTTGTTCTTTTTTAAAAAAATTAATGTCAATTTTAAATAAATATACACACATGGAAATACACCAGTCACACTGTTCTTTATATTTATGTGTATTTGATTCCAACAAGTCAAAAATAATTTATGGATCATTTTCCTAATGTATCTAAAAACCCAAATTTATTTTATCATCTTTGAGTATGTGACTTGTTCTTTTTACTAAAATAAATGTCAATTTTAAATAAAAATACACAATTACAGTTATAGTAGAGACATAATGCATATGAGTGATTTTTAGTATATTTATAAACATCCAAAATGAATTATGGGTCTATTTTTTAATGTATCAATAAAATCTGAACACATTTTCTCGGTTTTCACTATGACAACTGTCCTTTTTACTATAATTTTTTCAATTTTAAAAAAATAGACACACATATATTTATACCAGTCACACCATGAATCATGTTGAGATACAGTTGATTCCTACACATTCTAGATGATTTATGGATCATTTTGCTAATGTATCAAGATAATGTGAGTTTATTTACTCAGATTTCAGTATGTCACTTGTTGTCTTTACAAAAAATAAGGTCTATTTAAAATAAAAAAGGAACAATTAGAGATATAGTGGTCACACCAAGCCTCTTATTGAGGTGTGGTTTATTCCTACACATAAAAAATTAACAATTTATTATTGTCTTAAATTTTTTGAACAATCCAAATGTGTTTTATAGGTTTTCAGTATGTCACTTATTATTTTTACAAAAAATTAATTCCAATTTTAAATAAATAGACACACATGTAATTACAATGGTCACACCGTACATCAAATTGACAAGTGGTTTATTATTTCTTATCACAAATTAAATGCAGATCATTTTTAAAAAGTATCAAAATAATCCAAATGTGTTTTCATAGGTTCTGGTATTTCAATTTTTATTTTTAATAAAATTAATGTCAATTCTAAACATATAGACACACTTAGACATATATTGGTCTCACCGTGTGTCTGATTGAGTTGTTTATGATTCCGACATGTCAAAAATGACTTTTGGATCATTTTTTAATGTATCAAAACAACATGAATTCATTTTCATAGTTTTTAGTGTGTCACTTTTTCTTTTTCCTATAATTAATGTCAATTTTATACAAGGGGAGACAATTTTAGGCACACTGGTCACACCCTGCATCTTAGGGAGGTGAATTTGACTCATACACATAAAAAATTACTGATGTATCATTGTTCAAAATTATCAAAATAGTAAATATCTATTTAATCAGTTTGCAATATATCATTTTTTATTTTTATTAAAATTAATGTCAAATTTAAATAAAAATTGTCACCTTGAGTCATATAGTGAATATCATGTATCAGATTGATGTGTGTCTAATATCTACATGTCCTAAATGACTTGTGAATCATTATATTAAAGTATCAAGGCAATATGAATAGTTTCTCTCAGTTTTGAGTATTTCTGTTGTGTTTTTACTAAAATTTATGTAAATTATAAATATAAAGAATCACTTTAAGTAAAATTTTCACACCATGTGTCAGATTGAGTTTTGGTTGATTCCAATATATCACAAAGTTTTCCAACTATCCTTAAATTCCAATATAATCTGATTTTCCTTTGTCTTTATTTGTCTAACTGTCAACACTGCATGTTGACTTGATGTTCTTAGCTGAAAACTTTTCTTTTTTGTTGAAATATTAGAGACTAATGGAAGATCATGTGCCCATTATATCATGATAAGTCATTTCAATGAGTATATGAGATTCATCCCCTCATCTTGTTTTTAATGAGAATGTTTTTTATGTTAAATAATATCGACTTTATGCAATGTTGGGTGCTCAACAAATATATCAAATGGAATTAGTAAATATTAATTAAGAAAATTCTTAGATAAAATCCAAATGATATTAAGATAAAAATAGTAGAAAATATGATTAAATACTTAATTATATTAGTTTTTTTTACCTTTTCATGATGGTTTTACACATTCATTACCCATTTCAGTGTTTTCATGATCCCAGTTGCAGCCTTGAAGACCAATCTCTCAAAATCATGAGGTGCTTCAAACAAACCACCCCAACTCAGACAAGGGAATCCACCAGTATAAGATAACAATTATAATTTTAGTAATACTAAAAATAAAAAAATTAAACATAATTATGAAATAATAAATTACATCAATTGAAGTCACATATTTATGATATTTATGTGAATTCTGTCATCAGGTATGTTGCATATTCATATCTAAGACAATTTTTATCGTCTTGTTAATATGAGTCCTTTCGACTGTCATTGGATTACTATAAAAATTAAAATACATAAAGTATTAATGAATATTTTAAATGAAATAATAGTTATCATTGAAAATTTCTCTTTGGGGATGATAGTTTTTTCTTGAAATATGATCTCTCTAATAAATTTACAAACATAATGACCTCAATATTTTCCATTTTTTTGTACGTAACAGAATCAATTATAAAAATAAGTAATTTGTTTTGATTTATGTTTGGATAGTGAAATATTATTATATATACCCTGATACTTGTCTAGTTTTAGAACTTGTCAGCATCCTTATAATTATCCCCTTGCATCATTTCTTATTTTTAATGGTATTGATGCACCTCAGTACATAATAGAATCCTCATATAAATAATATATATTATATAACATGAATATTATTTCAAAATCATATGATTTATTTTATAAGTTATGTAAAATTTACATCTTTTTAGGTCAGTTTTTTAAAAATGCAGGAAATGATTCTCGGAAAATATTTATTAGAGTACCTAGATTGACTATAATGATCATTAAATGATTCCAAAAACACAAAAAGGAATTATGAATGAATGTAATGAAAATAATTTTGATATTTTTAAACTTCAGAGTTTTACCACTAAATTTGTGGTATTAAGAAGATTCCCTCATTGAAAAATATTATTTCAAATGATTCGACAAGTTGTGACACTATTTCATCAATTTTTATGGATTATATTTTTTTTGGTCTATTGATATTGCATGAGGAATAACGAGTAAAAAATCATGGGAAAATCCTTTAAATTAGTGATTATATATATTCCTATAAAAAATATGAAATTAATTTAGTCTAAATTAATTTAGTCTAAATTAATTTAGTCTAAATTAATTTAGTATATCTTCTTTTCGAAAATAAAATCCTGAAATCATACCTCAAGTATACATTTACAATATAGGTTCCTATCCAATAATAGTGGATGATTTAATTTAAATTCTCTAAAATAATTTAGTTTATCCTTCCTATCCTTACATATTTTCTTCAAAATACACTATGTGAATACTTCCATTTTATAACTTTGTATCCACATGAAACATCAATGTTATTAAAAGCATATATGGAATGGGCATGGTAATGGTTCTTTTGGAAGATATTTTAGATCGGTTGGCCAATCCTTTTGATTTCATTGAGTAAATCATTGATTTCAACCACTAACCTTATATGTCTATAATTACATTCATCAATTGTTTTCTTTTTTTATTAATTGAAAAGGTTTTAACATGATAAGTATGTTAGAAATGAATATCTCCTTATTGATATTTTTTTTAACAAGATGTTACGGTCTTGCGAGGAATGTTTCAATAAATTAGTTAACCATATTAATATCATCATTATCAAGTCGAAAAGATAGATAAATTCTTGTGTCATGAGATATGATAATCGCCACTCTCAATAGACCAGTTGAATGTGGTCTATTGTGAAGAATTCATTCATAGTTATTGAACATCGTAGGCCTTGCTACAAGGCGACGGGTGGGTGTTGATAGACATAAATCACAATCATTTCCACCATAAAGAATATTAGTACATAAAAGTAATATGTTTCTTTATGATTTAAATTTTATTGAAAAAATTGTTAGAATATTTACTTAAAATAATATGATATCCCTTTGAGGGAAATAGATCACCTCAAAGCTATTGGGGGTTGGGTGGGATCTTTAGACAATAGTTATTCATGATGTGTTGTTTTTATTTTCCACACACCCCACAATAGATTCTATAATCTCTCTCTACCATTGGAATTGTCCTTAAATAGTAGATAGCCTATCATTCATCTATTTAATTTCAATAATTTTATCCTCCTCTTGTTGTTTTTCAAAATATGTTTGTGGTCCCACCCCAAAACCCACACCTTGGACACAGCGATACAATTATAGATGATTCAAGGCTACTGATAGTAAGTATTCATCAGGTACATCTTTTGCTGATTCCTATCACTATGTCAGATAAAAAACATATGAAAATATTTATTCATATATATTAATAAATATTAAATAATGAAAATTATTATTTAATACTTACATATTTTTCCTACACATTTATATTATTTTCATTTATTTGCAACCCATCTTAATTTTCACATTCCTCCTTCCATAGCACTTAGCATGGGATGAAATTGAATTTTGATTTAGTTTCTTCAATATTTATATAAATAGAAGAACATAATTTTGTTGTTTTTTATGTCATATAAAATTATTATGATAGATTTAAAATAGTTACTCATTTTTCTCAAGGGAAGCATACCCAATCATTAGTTTACATTGGGGGTATGTTGATTTTACTTCTCATTCCTTATTTTCATCACCCAATTGTTGTTTCATAAATAAAATATTTATAATAAATGTTATGAATCCATGTCTCGTCAATCAACATATTACTAGAAACAATGTATCTAAAAAACATCTACATGATGGCTAGTAAATGAATCTAATGATTCTTGGGTTATCAGTTGTCCGTACATAAGAGGTGGGTTCAGGTTTATTTTCCAATCAGCTTATTTAAAATGATTTATTGTTATAATTATCTGAAATCCTCTATGAATCAATCTAGTGAAAAATAATACATATTACATGTGGGAGTCATGTACAATAAATTCACTGTGCAAGGTATGATGAACGGTAAGTCAATGTTTCATAAATTTATTTTTAGTAAAATAAATAAATGACAACATAATGTTATTGTAATCTGTTCTCACATCAGTGTATTATGAATGGGCACAACACGGTAACCTAAATCTATATCAATCAGTGTGAATTTTTGAGTGATAATTCTAATGGAACTACTGAACATAGGCTTGTTGGGGTTAACATTTTGGCCATGTGAATTTCATCTTACCTCGTTTTTCGATGATTTTTATTTTTCCATTAATGATTTTTTCTAACACCATCAAACTACACTACTCTGGTTTCCTCTACATTGTCACTCCATCTTCTATAACCATTTACTCATATTCAACATCAAAAATATGATGTTCCTTTGAAGTGGTAGCATCATCATGTGTAGATGGTCATTGTACCTCTACACTAGGAGTATAAAATTGTTTAGAAACCCATTTTCCTCAATATTGGTAGAACCATCATGTGTAGGACATTTTTCCTCTACACTACAAGAAAATACATGTTTACAAACCTATTTTTTCACGAGATTTGGATTACCAGCACATGAAAAATTCATTTTCTACATAATTGGTTTGACATTTAATTGTGATTACATAAATGCATCAAAAAACCAAAATTATCATGATGTAAGATAATGTATATTACAAAAAAATATATAACATTATTGTTGAAATCAATTTTTTAAAAGGATGAAGGGATTCAAACCCTCTTTTTAGTATCCAAATTATGTCATTATGGTCTCATCTGATATAAAAATTCATTCTATATTGGGACCGCTATGAGATGATTGTGACATCCTCATAAAAGGTTCATCATCAGATGAATTTTCATCCGATCCTTTTTTTGGTTTGGGTTGATAACAGAAAAATTTAACACTTTATGTTTGTATGATCTAAAACATAAAATACCTATACTACCTTTGATTCCATTATAAAAAAATTGGTCTCTATAACCTTCCTTACTGAAAATAACTTTTACAAATTGCAATTAATTTATTTTAAAAAAAATCATATTATCAACCAAATTTCATTGAAGAATAGTCTCATGGAATATTGTATAATCCAATTCCTATATTTGTTTGATTATTCAAAAGTATGACATATTTGTATAAATTGGATTTCACTACATTTTACCAGAAACACCCATTTCTTTAGCAAAAATTGTAACTTCACTATTTTCCATGTTACTTCCTTGATCATGTTGATTTGTATTTAACTTATAACCATAAATTACTTAACCATTATAAGATAATACATACACACTTTGTCTTCCTGAAATCCATTGAAGTCCTTCTAAAATTGAACCATTATTTTCATCTGACTCCTTAAAAATATTTTCTTGAGTCCATCATATAGACTACTGATTATGTGTATTTGATATCCATATTTCAACCCTTGATGAAATCAAATTCTTATGAATTTATTTTTGGGTTTCAAAATATGGGGAAACCTACAAAAATTTATGAAAAATGTAAATATGGGCTAACTCCCAATCAATAATAATAATTATGATGTCATCTATTCTAGAAATTTCTTCACCTACAAGTTTTCCAGTGTGATGAGATTTTTGTATACTAATTATTTCCACACTAGATAAGAATTAAATTTAGAATTCAATGGATTCCTAAACAATATATCACTGTTAAATACAACCCTCTTTCTGACTTTGATTTTTGGCATTCCTTTTCAAAGTCTTAAAATACCATTTATTAGGGTACATCTATCTATAGTGTACATAAACACATATTTGAATATCTCTCACCAAGTGAACCATCATATGAACCATCATATAAAATAATTCTATAAGGAATAATATTTCTAATTCATATAATATGACATAAATTTATCTTTCCATAGTCAGCAATTACACTGGGTTTATAACCTTAATACATATAACATTGAATTATAAATAGAGCTTGGTTAATATATGATAGAAATTCTGGGGAGAAATCAATATAAAACTATTGAAATTATATATTTCTTAAAATCTTTATAGTTATGTAATTTTAGACACTTTTAATTTAAATCGATCATTGACACGATATTCTTGATATTGGATTAATACCCCTGTAGAATAATTATGTCTTTCAAGATGTGGAAAAACTGATATATATCATTCCTGGAAAGAGTGTAAGCAGCTAGATGAAGAAAACTTCATTTTTCACCATTCACTATAGCCAAATCTTTTAATATTTCCGTATCAATTATATGAAACCTGGAAAAAATTCAATTTGTTTTTCATGTTCATTTAGAATTGGGCCAATGACACTATGATATTCATTTTTTCAACATGAATAACATCAATCAAATATTTTACGTATAAACAATTCCAATAAGTTAATTAAAAAAAACTAATCTCTTTATCCTACTGATTTTTTATGGTTTTTTTAAAATTGATTACCAAAAGCAATTTCCACATCTTTTAGATTCTCAAATAGTTGATCACCTATTAGTGGAGATGTTGATGTATGTTCCTATGAACTTACATCAAATGGTGTTTTCCGATATTGGTACTTATTCCCTCATGTAATAAATCTATGATATTCTAGAATCACATTCATCAATAAATGTTTCAACCTAATTGACATTGAAACTTTTCTATAAATGGGACACCCATGAATTACTTTAATTATATATCCTAACACATTTCCATAAGTAAGAATGTCATTTATAGTACCATACAACATGGAACTCGTTTTAAAATCTTATTTTCAATAAGAATCATTAATCATAACACATAAATCCCACAAAAATTTTAAATCATCGATCAATGGATCCAAATAAGCATAAATAACATTACCCAATTGTTTTAGTCCTAATATAAGCATGGATAACATGATTTATTTTCTTTTGATGCATAACCATGGTAGAAAGTTATAATTTACTAACATAATTGAACATTTACAATGGGTGCTTCTTTGAAATCTGAAAGTATTTACTCCATCTATAGATAATGCAAGATGAAGGTCTCTCAACTCATTTCTAAATTTAGGATACTCATGATCATTTTTTCCACCAAGGAGAGTTTATTGTTGATGTAATTTTGCATCTTTATTTCTTCTATATACATGAAACATCAGTTTTCCTAAAATATCCTCACTTCTATATAGGTTCCTAGACCATGGAATTATTGAGAAATAATACACAAATTTCATAGGATTGGATTCTTCTTTATTGAATTGAGAATCACCACACTTTTGGAATTCTGTAAGTGATTTTTGGTCCTTGAAAAATAGTATATAGTAATTTTGGTAGGAATGTATTCTTTTAGAGATAATAACCATTGAGTGTAGCAATCATTTGGTTTTCTATGTTAGGATAGAGAGCACATTATCTTCTAGTAACATTTCATTCAAGAGAGTAAGTTGTTCCATAAAACAAGAATCACTCTATCTATTGTCAGTTTTAAATTATAAATCATTTGTATGCATTAAAACGTTTTATATTTAGTGAAACCAGCATAAAATGGTGTCCTTGCACAACCCTTTATCTTCAAAAAAAAATTTGGACAATCACGATGTTCATCTCCAACTGTTATTTTCATTTCCTCAATATGTTCATCATCATCTTTCACATCTATAATCACATCCTTGATATATCCTTCTTTATTTTCCATACTTTTAATCATATTATACAATCAATTAATTGTAGTGTTATCCCATACACTAGCTATTTTCACTTTTCCCCATGTTTATTCCATGATTTATAACACTGAGTTATTCCATGACTGATCAAGTGTTCTTACAACTCTTATAGACTAATTAGTCTTGA
Organism: Viscum album; assembly: GCA_963277665.1. Classification (NCBI taxonomy): domain Eukaryota; kingdom Viridiplantae; phylum Streptophyta; class Magnoliopsida; order Santalales; family Viscaceae; genus Viscum; species Viscum album. The sequence continues at coordinate 1,609,071,197 of OY728155.1, read as the reverse complement.
ATAACAACAGTGTAAGCATGGATGAAGGATTTCATATAGGTCATATGCATGATCTTTTTAAAACTTGTTTAACTCTTTCACTCCATCTTCATACTCTTTTTCATATGATTTGAATATATCCATTAATTAGTCATATCCATCTTATTTGTTTCAGTAAAATTAATATTTCATAAAATAAATACACCAAATGGAACTTTCAAATAAGGGGAACTAAGTATTTGAATGAAATTTTTTATTGAATTTTGTTTCCTAAGACTCATCTCCTTAGAATTTAACACAAAATCAAAAAGTAAATGTAATTATAGAGGACTCGCCTTTTTTAAACCATGCAGGTGATATTGGATGATAAGTAGGTTTAGAAGTTTCAATGGGGTTAAAAACTAATTCTCTTCTTGTGGGAGTGATTTCAAGATGGATATCTTATTAGTTGGATAGAGATAGTGAAATTCCCTTATCATAGTGTTGTTATAAATCTACTTGTATTCCCTATATAATGTAACGATTTTACTCATTCTAAAAAAATCTAAACATAAAATATTATTGAAAAAGTAAATTGCAGATGTCCTTGAAAAACTATTTATAAAATCTCACTTGAAATCCAATTTAAAAACAAACCATTTATACAAATTTTTCTTTATAATAATAAACCATTTTTAAAATTAACCAATCGGTTCCAAGAACACATTCACAAACCACAATTCTTTTAATAAATAATTAAATTTAACTTATAACCACAACTGTCTTAATCATTTGAAATGAGCGGAAACCCTCTATATTTTACAAATTTTCATTTAAAACAACACACACCCCTTATTAAAAAGAAAGCGTCGTTAAATTCACTTTCAAACCATTCAGATACCTTTATTAAATCCCATTAGTGGAGCTGAAAAAAACATGTAATGCAACCTATATCCATGAAAAGTGTTAAAATAATTTTAAAACTATTTAAAATGAACAAAGTTTATTTTGAACACATATATTTTTTTGTGAAACATTTCAAAACACTGGAAATATTTTAAAAGATCCACATAGGCATTTTCTATAAGAAATAAATCCCAAGAGAGGCACTTAATAAAAGATATATGAATTAAAAATAACTAACATTTTATAACATATGAATCTATAAATGGTTTACACATGATAAAAAATATAATGGTAAACCAAATATAAATTTATTTTCAAGAGAGGAACATTATAGTAAATATCTTAAAATAACTCAAAATGAATATTGTCTCTTTATTCCCTACAGTGACCTCCATATCCAATTATGAGTATATCTTTATCATGTGACTCTATAATATCCTAATAAAAGTGTGACCCTTGACTTTTACATGTATAATTGAAAACTATGTTTGTATACGCAGTAATGTGTATATGAATGGTTTGTTAAAAGAGCCTAGTAAGATATTTTCAATTATTTTTTACCATTAATTTTTTATGACAATCCAAAAAAATATAATTATAGGGATAATAATGAAAACAATTATATTAAATATGTTTGAGTAAATAAAACTAACAAAAAAATATATTTCTCTTTAAAATAAAATATAATTTATCGTAAAATAACCAAAAGATATAATAATAATAAAATATAAAGAATCAACCATTAAGGGGTACCAACTAAATTATTAAGGAGATAATCTATGTTGAACAAATATGGAAATCATCACACTATAGTATTGTAGAAATTTACAAACAACACAATTAACTCACCGTTAATGGCGTCATAAAGAATAAAATTCAAGTAATAGTTGTTACACCTTTTTTAGGGTACTATAAATGTATGAAAATAATATTATAACTCCTATATATAGAATTCCCACATCTCAAACTAAATATTCCCATGATTTTTTTTCTAAAATCTGAACACTAATAACCAATGAAACACATTTATAAAACTATCTTTTAAACATGGTATAACATCCATTAAATAATCCACTTAAACATCAAAACCCATAATTAAACATGATAAAATTTCAAATATATATTGGAAATAAATAAGTACTTGAAAAATAACATGTAAATAGAATAATGAAATTTATAATTTAATCAAACATGTAAATATGTTCTGAAAAAAGAAATTAAAAATTGATTTTTTTTAAAAAAATTCAACAATAAATCATTCTATTAATATAAGTCCAAAATTTTCCCAATGAATATAAATCAATGGACCACCCTAGTCTATGCCAAACAGATGAAATGGTGCATAATCACCAATATTGGATAAGTTTAATGGAAACAATTCCTTCAAATGATGGTAGGTAAGGATATATAGGGATTCATACACCCTAGAAACCAAAAACATCATGTTTTAGAATATAAATATGCCATGACATGTCCCTCGAGGCCTGTTTCATTACTACACCAAGCCCGCCTTCCATAGGCTAGGGGCTAGTGACTAGCACCAGAATGGCATGTCCCTTAACGGAAGGCATTGCCTTTAAACCTATACAAACACACAAATCCAATTCCCCAATAAGAGGTAACAACAAATTAAACACTTGTAGTAAAAAGTCTGCTAAATTTAAACGGGCTAGAACACAAGCCCAACTATAATGTACAAGTACAACTGAAAAGATAAAAACAGCTCCTAGACCTTCCACTGAGTATCTTACCTGAAGGGTTGGTACATCTCACGATCAGTAGTCCCACGCCATGCCATGTCAAATGGTCCACCTCTGAGCATCGTCCAGTCCTGGATCCCTCAACCACGATCTTTGTTGTCCTTCATCTGCACAATACACAACAAGATCAGGGAGAAGCTCATGTAGGGGTGAGAATAACAATACTCAATAGGGACTAGGAGACCCCCGAAGGTCTCCCAGAGTTCCACAAAGGAAAAACTGCAAAGAAGGAACCCAATCACAATCACGAAGTATTCATCCACTCTAAATAGGTATATTTACATACATATACCTAATATATCAAGATATACATGTCTCATACATGAGGGAAGAATATCACAATGGGTAACACCATGAAGGTAACACCACGAAGGTAAAAGTGCCACACAGGTAACACCACGAACATAACTCCACAAAGGTAAAATTACCACACATGTAACACCACAAATATATAACCATGAAGTTAAAAGAAACACACATGTATTACCACGAATATATCACAATGAAGGTAATATTACCACATAGGTATCACCACGAAGTTAAAAGACTCATCTCACACCAGGTATTAGTGAAGTATAAAAGTATAAATGATTAGTAATGAGTCTAGATCATATTATTCTATCAAGAGGCACATATTTTGACCATACAGCGTCTGACCCACATAGTATCGATAGGTACTACCCCGGCAATGATCCATAGAGGATTTGACCAACCCGGAGTCGATAGTTACAAACCCCTTAAATAAACCACACAAGATCTGACCCACAGAGGATCGGTATGTTATAACCCACCCAGGATCACATAGAAATGACCCACACAAGATCTGACAAATATAGGATCGGTTTATACCCACACAGGATCGCTCGGTAAAAACATCTGTATGATATTTCTCCAACCTCTGCCTCACTTCTAGCCACTGGATTCCTAATCATAGAACAATTGATTCTGGGAGAACCGCTTATCAAGCCATAGGTTGTACCTAAAAAAAATAAGATCTATGGAGAAGTATTCCAAAGTATTTCTTTGTTGTAAGGGTTTTAACACAACAGACATCGCGTCAATCAGACGTTCAGTCTGTGACTTATAACTGTTTTAGTTCTGAGGGCTCGGTTGGATTCAGATTTGATCCAAACCATCAGTACTCCAACATTTTCCCAATATCAAGTGGAGTATAACAAAAGGTTCACCTCACTCTAAGGGTCCCAGCGCCATAGATGATTCATCAAATGGACGCCTGGTCTGTTAGTTACACCCCGTTCTGAGAAAAGGGGCAGATCACACTTTGGTCCAGCATGGCTCGTTCTGGCCCACCAGAATACGTCAAAGGGACCGCTTCTCAAAAGGGATGCCAACTCCACTATTGGTGTGTCCAACGAACACTATATTTGTTAGTTATAGTCATTTCTTTATCCGGGGTCCGCTTGGGTCTACGCCGAGTCTGACATGGCCAGACTGGACCGATGCAACAGGTCACTAGGTCCACCTGACCACGCTCAGGTCTGAACCACAATGGTTCAGCCCAGTTTTGTTTGTGGGCCTAGGATGTGGTTTGATTGGCCCATTGGGTGGGGATCGACCCACCCGTGATGGCCCACCGGGCTGCGGGTCTTTCATGCTCGATTGGCCAATCTTTAGCTCGGTTCTCCATGAGGCAGACCGATCATCCTAGCTGGCTCCATGGGTGCGGGTCCGTTTCGGCATTCCAGTGGGGCACTACCCCACCACGTAAGGGTCATCTATTTTGGATGACTGGGGGTGGTCCGCCAACCCAAAACAGCATGGGGGTCGTACCGCTCACCACATACCGCAGCTTCGAGTTGTGGCCTCCTCCAACAGCATGTGATGGTGCGCCTCTCCATCTCTGCCCCCCTCGGCCGTCCAATGATTTCCGCCATGCTCGATCATTGCTGCTGATAATCCACATCAAATTTCCATTGGTGGAACAGACGACGCACTTCATCTATCGTGGTTTGCGAGTGCTGCCACGCCGGCAATCTTCCATGGAGAATGCAAGGGTAAACAAGATAGTGGAGGGTCTGGGACTTGTTTCTTTGTCACGCACCCTCCGCGTTATCTTGAAACATGGGGTAGGAGAAAATATTCAATAATAACTTGAAATTAAACAAAATATAATCCCTACCACAAGATCATTGGAAAACGACACATTCAAGGAAGAGTCGGCGTTCGTCGTTCCCACAACAAGCCTCCAACAACGCCGCTCAATCATTGTTCTTTGTTTCGTGGTTCGGTGTCGCTCGTCACCGCCCACAGGAACCGGCCCCATCCTCTTTCTGTTGGGCATCACAACACTTTATCATAGCTTCTTCGCATGGTGAATTTTGTCTAATACCTCCTCCCCATACTCCATATAAATAGGAGAAGAGGAGGGTATGTAACGATCATGAATTTTATCCGGGTTATTTTAATAAGAACCTTCCCAAATTCCAACAATTTTGTTACTTAGGATTTTAAGGGTAAATCCATATAATGTCTTCACATATCATTGGTCCCACACGACTGCTTGTCTGTTGGGGGAAATGAAAGAAAACAATTAAATAACAATGATATTTTATTATTCTTTTATAAAGAAAAAAAATCTATAATTTTCTCCAGACTTAATGTGGTCGACGTAAAGCCTCCATTAAGTGAATCTCAGTGTTGTGGATTCTACAGTGCCCTTAGATTTTTAATCCATGATCCAGTTCAAAACATAGAAAATTTTATATGCGTGTTTATTGAATGTAACTTTAAAAAGATCCAAAATTTATTTTGGGCACACTGGGCCTTGGAATCATGTGTCATCAATTTTTGCAGACTCGTAATAATTCCATATAATTTAAAAAAATACATGGAAAATCGGGGTCTTTACATTCTCCCCAACATAAGGATTTTTTTCACTGAAAGCCACAAAATAAACTAAGGGAACAAATGGGGTTATAGTGCATGAATCTAAGCTACCCACTCCCATGTTCCCTCCTAGAGATTCTCGTGCTTCCAGCGAACACACACCAGTGGTATCGATCATCCACAAAGTACCCGCTTCTTTCGATCATCAATCTCAAATGAAACCTCTGTAAAGGTTGCCCCATTGTCAGTTTCCATCTATCCCCATTTGATGACGTGTGATTTATCATGCACGTACCTCCTTGGCTATGACATGTGTAAAACATCATGCACCTGGTGCATCTGTGGGGGAATATCCAGGCAATGCACCTCCTCACCAACTCTATTGAGAATCTGAAAAGGTCCGATAAACCTCAGAGATAAATTTTTGCCCCGGCCAAATCTCTACAAACCTCATCAAGGTGACCCCCATAAGAAGACAAGGTCTCCCTCCTCAAACTCCAAAGGTATACGTCTCTTGTTAGCATAATACATCCACCTGTTTTGTGCATTCTTCATCTGCTCCTGGATGATATGCACCATTTCAATGGTTTCCCATACCAACTCCGAACACATACGTTCTGACTCTCCTTGGTCTGTCCAACATAGATGTGATCTGCAAGGTCAACTATATAAGGCCTCGAATGGTTCCATACCGATGGTGGAGTGATAAGTATTGTGGTATGTGAACTCCGCCAAGGGAAAGTGATCCTCCCAACTACGGAAAAAATCTAGGACGCAAGCACAAATTATGTCCTCCATTGTCTGGATGGTCTGCTCCGTCTGACCACCTGTATATGGATGAAAGGAAGTTCTCAAATGTAGCTGAGTACAAAATGCCACATGAAATCCCTTCCACAACTAGGAGGTAAAATTTTTGTCATCATCAGAGATGATCAATGATACCACCCAATGAAGTCGTACAATATCTTATACATAGAGGCATCCCAATCCCTCTACAAGTCCCTACTCTGAGTTGGGTAGGATGTGGGCCAACATGGTGAGTCGTTCAACGATCACCCTGATGGAATCATGTCCTCTGGATGTACGTGGAAGAACTATCACAAAGTCCATGGAGAAACCATTCCATTTCCACTCCGGCACCTCTATTGGTTACACAAAGCCTGCTGGAACCTGATGCTTGGCCTTCCTTTGCGGAAAAGTGAGGCATCATGTAACAAACTCTACCACTACCCTCTTCATCCCTAGCCACCAGGGCTGACGCCGAAGGTCCTAGAACATCTTCGTCACACTATGATGTACCACCATAGGAGTTGTATGGAACTCCGTCAATACCTCCTCCCGCAGCACCATAGGTATCATGGTGTGTCCTCTAAAGAGTATGATGTGCTCCCCCCCATCAAAACATTCATCAAGTTCATGTCCTGTGGATATCTGATCATGGAATGCCTCGCAGTCAATTTCCACAAGTTGTTCCTCCCAAACACACTGAAGAAGTGTGGGACTGAAAACCATGGAATAGAGGTATTGTTCTCTATCTCTATCTACAAAGGATATCTGCAATGCTTCTTGCTGCTCTGTCACCAAACTCAGCAACTGCAGACCAGACCTCCTAATGAGTGCATCTGCTACCACATTCCCCTTCCCAAGTCTGTGTACTATCTCAAAGTCATAGTCCTAGAGGAACTCCATCCATCACTGATGTCTCGGGTTCATTTCCTTCTAAGAGAAGATAAACCTAAGACTCTTGTGATTGGAGTAGACTGTAAAATGTTCGCCCATCAAATAATTTTCCAAATCTTCATGGAGAATACCACTACTGCTTACTCCAGTTCATGGGTAGCATAGTTCTACTCATGTTGTCTTAGCTACCGAGAGCTATACGAGATCATTACTCGCTACTACATCAGGGAACATCCATGTCTGGACCATGATGCGTCACAACAGACTACATACCAAATACCCTATTCTAGTAGCCTGAAGATGGGGGCACTCATCAGTCTCTGCCTCATCTTCTAAAAACATTGATGGAATCTCTCCATCCACATGAAGGGTTTTCCCTTATTTGTTAATGCTGACATGGGTGCCACTACTCTGGAAAAGTTGGGTAAGAGTCTCCGGTAGTACCCATCAAACCCCCGGGAATTCCACACCTCGGTCACACTCATGGGAGGCTCCCTAGATAGCAGAGCCTCTATCTTCTCCATATTTACTACAACTCCAGCTTTAGAGATGATGTGTCCCATAATGAGAACCTCTCGTATCCCAAACTGGCACTTTGAGAGCTTACCATAAATCTGGTGCTCTCAGAGTGTTTCTAAAACAATCTGCATATAATAGGCATGTTTCTCCTCCATCGTTGAGTACACCTTGATTTTGTCGAAGATGACCACCACAAAGTGATTGAGGTATGGCTGGAAGATCCTTTTCATGAGTCACATGAACACTGCAGGGGCTTTGGTCACACCGAAAGGAATAACCAAGAACTCATAGTGTCCATACCGACATCTAAAGGTTTCCTTCTACACATCCTCATATTGTACCCTGAGTATATGATATCTTGATCTGAGGTGTATCTTAGAAATCCATTGATATCTCTTCAACTGATAAAAAAGATAATCAATCCTCATAAGTGGATACTTGTTTCTCACTTCCACCTAGTTTAGGCGCTAATAGTCCACACAGAGTCTCAAACTCCCATTTTCCCTCTTGGAAAACAAAATCGGGGTTGCCCATAGAGAAAAATTGGGCCTTATGAACCCCTTCTTCTACAGGTCCTCCAGTTTTACCTGTAACTCATGAAGCTCTATAGGAGACATCAGATATTCTAGTGTACATATCGGTTTCGTCTCGGGGTACAGGTTGATGTAAAATTCCAACTCTCTATTAAGAGGTAGTCCTAGAACATCATCTGGGAAGACATCAGCATGCTAGTCCACCACTACAAGATATATCGGACTCTCAGCAACAACTACTCTGAGGGTAAGAATAGCTAACTAATGTATGATCGGCTGCACCCTCATCCAGGTTAGTCTATCCTATGATGAAAAGGTTCCCTTATTTCCAGGGAAGGAAATCATGGTCTCATCCATGAGGACACAGCACACTTCGTGCCTAATACATTCAATATGAGCATGGATTGTGGATAAACAATCCATACCCAAGTTGAGGTCGTAATACCTCGATACCACTACTAGAAGATCCTAGCCAAAGATCTCGCCTCCTAGAGTAAGCATACACCGTCGACACCAGTGTGTAATCGTCGAATCTTCTCCTGTAAGAGTCTTTTGCCGTAAGAATCGAGCCAATGGATCCGTCAGAATCTCCATGCTCCGAACGAGGGTCTTGGCAATGAATGTGTGACTGGAACTTGTGTCTATAAGTACTGAAGCTAGGGTGGAATAGACACATATTGTACCTCTATTAATCTCAGGAGTTCTATGCTCGTAGGCCTTAGCTTCCAGGAGCTGAGCTCATCCCTGCCCCCTGCTCCCTATGGTTGGGGTGGACCACCTGGAGGTGGTGGCGGTAGAACCTCGAATCGTTATCCACCGCCTACTGCACAACCATCTCCTCTACGAGGTCCACTTCTCTATGTACCTCCTCTCTCAAACCGTTGCCTTTGCCTTAGGGGTCCCTTGACCATCTATTGATTGTTGATACATTGGATCAGGAAGTTGTAACCCATGTGACCCTACCCTCCACATGAGTACCACTACATGATCCTCAACTATCCTTCTATGTACCGTGATCCCATCACCGCCAACCCTGTATCCTGATGTCACCCACCAAAATGTCTATCCCGCTTGGGCCCCTATGTCATTTGTCTACTTCCACATGTGGATGAATCTGATTACTAACATCTGGTGGTGGATCTCAATGTTGGTGTCTACTTATCTTGGAACCTATCAACCCAAAGCGCTCTCTCTAGCACTCCAGTCAGGGTTGTAATGTTGATTGATACCATCGATGCTCTGATCTCCCATTGATGACCCTTCTCAATGGTTTGGGCCCTGAAGAAAGGGTCTTGTACCATGTTTTTGGTGTAGCGGGTGAGGTCAGTGAACCTCGCTGAGTATTGGACCATGGTCATGTTTCCCTATAGTATGTCCAATAGCTCCTTTATATCCACTGATCTTAGATTCACTGGGATAAACTCTTCCTTAGAAGGCCCTAAAAGTCCACCCAGGTGAGGGTCGCCTCATCGTGTAACTATAGAGTCAGACGCCACCATCTCCTAGCTGCTCTCTGGAATAAGATGGTATCTAGGATTACCATCAGATCAGATGGTGTACCAACTAAAAAAAAACTATGTCCACAGCCTGTAGCTAGTCCTTAGCCATCTATGGATCCATCATCCCTCGAAAACACAAATCTCTCTATCATTTAATCTCGTGAAACATGCTCAATCAGTGTGCACCATCTACAGGTGGAGCTGGTAGAAACGGCTTCCTAATGGGTAGTGGTGCTGCTGGTACACTTCCCGAAGGTGATAACACCATAAGAGGGCCCTGAAACAAGGCCTCATCGCTTGGTGGGCCGTCTTTGTGTACTCTCTCGGGAATCCTGGCTGGCTGCCTATGTGGTTGAATCCTCAAAGAAAACAGGTGCACCATGGTCAATAAGTCATACCTACTGAGCTAACTCAAAGAAAAATATAAGGAAAAAATTTCAAAACACACGTAATCTGCATTTTCATGAACTGAATCAGAAATCAGAATTCAGTGTCCTGGTTTATGGATACATCAGTCGTCGCATCAACACTAGAATCCCCAAATGGAAAACCACACTCCTAACAATTAACACTATTTCAACATAGAAAAGATTAGAGTCCTAGTTCTTCAGTTGAACCGATTACTCTGATACAACTTTGTCACGAACCGTCCCTCAAGGCCCATGTCGTGACTAACCAAAGCCTACCTTCTACGGGCTATGTGATGGTGACTAGCACTATAAAGGAGTATACCTTAATAGAGGGAATTGACTTTAAACCTATACAGACACACAAATCCAAGAGAACAACAAGAGGCAAAAACAAAGAAAACTGTTGTTGTAAAAAGTGTGCTGATATTAAAGGGGCCGGAATACAATCCCAACTAGAAAGTACAAGTAAAACTAAAAAGAGAAAAACTGGTCCTAGATCATCCACTGAGGATCCTACCTAAATGGTCGGTAAAGCTCACAATCATTAGTCTTGCATCATGCCACATCAAATAGTTCACCTCTGAGCATTGTCCAATCCATGCTCCCTAAGCCTCGGTCAACATAGTACATCATCTTCACAAGACACAACAAGGTGCGTGAAATGCCCGTGCATGGGTGAGTATAATAATAACCAGTAGGGACATCGATATCCTTGAAGGTCTCCTAGATTTATACAAAGGAAAAACCACAAAGCAAGACCTCAATTACAAAGAACGAAGCAGTCATAAACTATACATAGGAATGTACCCATACATATAACTAATTTATCAAAATATAACTATCTCATACATGAGGGAAGGATATAACAATGGGAAACACCACGAAGGTAACACCATGAAGTTAAATGTACAACACAAGTAACACAACGACGGTAAAAGTACCAAAGAGTTAACAACATGAAGATATCACCACGGAGGTAAAAGATCCTCATAGGTATCACTATGAAGATATCACCATGAATGTAAAAGTATCACATAGGTATCACCGCGAAGGTAAAAGACTCAAATCACACCAGGAATTAGGTAAGTATATAAGTATAGATGATTAGTCATGAAGCTATATCATCTTATTCTGTCAAGAGGCACTCCTGCTAACCATACAGAGTATGACCCACGCAGGATTGATAGTTACTAACCTCCACAATGAGACACACAACATCTGATACACCCAAATTCGATAGGTACTAACCCCCTCAATGACCAACACGAGATCGATATGCGCTGACCAACATAGGATCACAGAGCGCTGACCCACACAATATTGATGAGCATTGACCCACACAAGATCAATATGTGCTGACCCACATAGATTTGTTGAGTGATGACCCAGAGCATTATGGTCTGTCGTTTTGCCCAACTGGTGGGGGGGGGGTCTGCCAACCCGGCGTGGTGCGGGGGCCATGCCACTCTCCACCTACCATGGCTTCAAGCCACGCCCTCCTCTAGAGGCACACGACGGTGCACCTCTCTTCCTTCCATGACCAGTCTATGTCGGCTGCCCTCATAGACCATCGCAGCTGAAAAACTGTGGCCCTTTTTCTCAAGCAGTGCGCGATGGCCCGCCGCATCACCTCCATGGTCGGATGTTGTCGTATGCTCTACTAACCACCGCGGCATGGTGCCACTTCCTCCACCTTCGGCGCATGACGGCGCGCCGCCTCCAGCATGGCCAACCAGTGTCGCCGCGCCGACGGTCTTCCAAGGAGAATGAATGGGTAAAAAAGATAAGAGAGGGTCTAGGCATTGTTCGTTTGGCCACGCCCCCCTCTTTAGCTTGAAACATGAGGGAGGAAAAAGGAATCAATAATATCTTGAAATTAAACAAAATAAAATCCCTACATCATGATCATTTTAGAGCGTCATGTTTGAGGAAGAGTTTGTGTTTGTCGTTCCCACAACAAGCCTCCAACGATGCCACTCAGTCATTATTCTTCGGTTCGGGGTTTAGTGTCGCACCTCACCACATGATGGAACCGGCTCTGTCCTCCAAGTGTTGGGAATTGTGACACATTACCAGAACATATTGAGTGGTGAAGTCTTTCCAATACCTCCCCCAAGTTCCATATAAATAAGAGAGGGGGAGGGTAAGTATCGATCTTGGAATTTATGTGGGTTCATTTATTATTAACCTCTCTAAATTCTAATGACATTGTTACATAGGATTTTAAGGGTGAAGCCATTTAATTTATTGACATGTCGCTAGTCCCACACTACTGCTTGTTCATTGGTGTAAAATAATGAAATATATAAAATATCAAATTTATTTTATTATTCTTTTAAAAAGTCCCAAAATATATCTTTTTTATTCTGACTTACTACGGTCGAAGTAAAGCCTCCCTTAAGAGAATCATGGAACTACATATTCAACGGTGCCCTCATATTCTTAATCTGAGCACTTGTTCAAAAGATAAAAAATTTGGCCTGCACGTTTGCTGAACGAACCATAAAAAAGTTCAAAAACTTATTCTGGGAACACCGGACCTCAGAATCATGCGCTGTCAAATTTTGCAAACTCATAATAATTCCATATAATTAAAACAATTAAATGAAAAAATTATTTTATTATAAATTAACCATTTATTTGAATGTAATTCCCATTTTGAGAAAATGAAACAAAAAAGAGGAATGAATAAGGCACAAATAATTACATGTCGTATATTTGGGGGTTTGGTGGAATCGGTAGGGTCTGGCAGCGATTGAGACAAGAATGGTTATAATATATATATTTATTATAAATATAAATATATAAATTTATAGTAATAATTATAAAGTAATATATATTTGTTTAAATAATTAAAAAATTATGATAAATATCTATACTATATTTATAATTATATTATTATATATAATAAATATATTTTTTATATTTTTATAATTATTATATATATCTATATTTAGGCCACTTGAACTCTGAATAGAGGAAAAAAATTCACAACTAAATAGAATAATGTACATTGTATGGAAAATTAAAAATTTATTATTCCCTTGGTTGAGAGTTTGAATGAGTGGGAAGGAGGGAAACTTATGATAGAGCAAAATGAAAACTGAGTAGTGGATGAAGATGTTTGAAAACTAGATAAATGCGGACATCTTATTGATCCTGGTAATCAGACGAAATATGGCCTTGATGAATTCATGTATATATAGTGTGATGCACAAGGTGGTGTTGAGTAGGACCGTTGTACGGTTTGAACATTATAGAGCTTTGGTAAGAAAAATATTTGGTTAGATATTGTTGCTAAGAACACTTCATCTTGTGATAAGGGGTAGTGTGCATGTGAGAGTAGATTGGGGAGGATTGACATGGAATATGTGATCTCATGTACATTTAAGAGTAACATGGGGAATTCAAAGAATAAAACAATGATTGAGGTGGCTACTCCGTAAGTTTCTCCTGATGAAGTCATGATTTCTTATGTTGATTGTGCCTTCTAAGGGAATGAAAAATCATATGATCTGTCCACTATTATGCTAGGTTCTAGATCTAGAGGTGGGAAGGTGGAGAAATCCCTTTGTGATGTAGGGCATGGTGAGTAGACACAAATTATGGATAAACAACTTACTGAATTTTGGAGGGATGATTCAAGAGGGGAATGGCATCAGCCTAAGAATTAGAAAGAAGGTCATCACCCAAAATGGAATAGTAGGGAATGTTATCAAACTAATTTGGCTATAATACATGGGTGTGTCCATTCTATGACCGAAATCACTATAGACTCGGAGAATCATAGGGATAAGTAAATTTTTCACTTCAATCCACATAAGTTATAGTACGAGTGGCAGTATGTTGATGATTCCTCTGATCATGATTTTAAGGATATTTGATTCCATTTTTTTCATTCTCATTTAAGGATGAGGTGTTGTTTTTTTGACCTTATCATTCATTGTCTCCTTTTTCATATATACTTTCTAATAATTTTTTAGGAGGAGGTCGTCCTGTCTCTTGAACCTTTTGAGTTTAAATAAATATATATTTACTTCAAAAATTTATAAATTTATAATAAATAAATATATTATACTTATACTTATATTATTATCTATAATTCATATATTTATTATAAATATATAATTTTCCTAAATATATCAATATTTATTTATAAGAATAAGTACAAATATTTTTCTATACTTATTTTTAATTTATAATTATTTAAATATAAATATATTTATTTATCAATTTAAGTATACACAAATACATTTATAAATATTTTAAAAAATATATATATATATATTAATTAATATATATAAATATTTATATATATATAATTATAAATAACGTAATTATTTAAATTTTATAATTATTTAAATTGATATATATATAGTTATAATTATATGTAAATATTTTTAAAAACTATTTATATATAATTAAAAACTCATAATTAAAAATATAATAAATATATTTATTATTTAAAATATTTATTTGTTTTCATAAGTTTTTATGAGAATATAATAGGTTTGTGGGTATAACATGAATTATATACCTAATTGTAGATATAATTATAAATAAATAAGTATATATTTATTTATTTATTTATTTATTTCTAAAATTATATTAAATGTTTGATTTTATTTAAATAATTATGAAAATATTCATTTTATTATATATATTTGTTATATTTTCATATTTATGTAAATATATATATTCATTTAAAGTAACAACTATAAATAAATATTAATTTATTTAAATAATTATCATATTATAATAAATATATTTACTATAATTTCATTATTATTTAATTGAATTTATATTTATTTATATTTATGAGTATAGATAAAAACATATTTATTTATAATTATAATTATAAAATAAAAAAATATATTTATCATAATTTGATAATAATTTACATATAAATATTTTTTATAATTATAAATATAATTATATTTATATATGTATAAATGGTTTTAAATATTTATAAATATATTTATATAATTATATATATTTATAAAATTAAAATTATTACAAATATATTTATTATTATTTTATAATTACTTATATATATATATATATATTTAGAATTTTATTTTGTAAATTCATATTTGTGTAAAATTATAAATATATTTATACATGTGTTTGTATGTTAATATATAAATATATTTATTTATAAAATTATAATAAATGTATTTGTTGTAATTTTATAATTATTTATATATATATTGTAATAACAATAGTTAGAAATCAATACATTTTAAAATTATTTCTACATAACTAAAAATTTATAATTATAAATTTAATAAATAGAATTACTTTTTCAATATATTTATTATTATTTTATATGTATTTATGAGTACATCAAAATGTTATAGGAATAACATGAATTAATCATATTGGTGACAGTTTATAAAAGAACATCTATAATGATGAATACAAAACATAATTATGTGGGTGTCATCATAATATAAGGATTCCTAACATTTAAAACATTACTCACAATCACGTCCTCAAATAAAATTTATGATCATATATAATCAATTATACACATAAATCAATATATAAACCTAAATAACGTTAATCAATATCATCATTATCTCATGATATATATATATATATATACATTAAAGAAATATTTATCTATATATATATTATTTATTTATAATTATACTTAAAAATAAATATATATAAAATGTATTTATATTTAACTAGAAATATAATAAACATAATTATTATTTAAAAAAATTATTATAATTTTATTCCTATTTAAATAGATTTCAATTTATTTATAAAGTTATAAATAATGTTTTGAAAACAATGTATCTATATATCTGAATTATTAAAACAATTATTATAATATATCATATTTATTATAATTATAAACATGTTTTTTTAATTAAAATATATAAACAAACATTATTTTTGAATATACATATAATAATTTTACATAAATTCATAATATTTTTTATTAAAAATATTAATCAATTCATAAATTATCACTGATTAATATATCCTTTATCATCACTAGATAAAGCATTAATAAAGGTCACACATTTGTCAATTTATGTTTTAACATTGATAAAAGTTAATTTCACCTGTTCTTTTAACTAGCATTGATGAAGTGGTGGCTTTTATGAGTGATTTACTCATAGCACTGATAAAATCTAATGCATATCTTGCTCTGATCTGTGTTAGTGGATGCAGGGTTTCTCCAATTTGGGCAGACAGCTTGAAAAACGATTTTTTCTGCTGAGCGATTCCTCTATGTGAGGGGTTTCATGGATTGGTGGTACAGAACGAATGGTTTGACCAAACTGTTCAAAAATAGTGCACATTCCCACCTCCTTCCAAAATTTCAATTTTTTACCCAAACAAATCCCCATATAAAACCCAAATGAAAATTACTCATTACTAAATAAAATATTTCATGAAAATGATCTTGTTACATATCTGTAAAAGGACTAGTTTTACTATACTACACCTGGGTAATTAAATTTTTTTCCCATGCCCCAATATAGGAATCCATCACTAATTTATATTAGTTTAATACATTATATAATTCCAAAATTACACATGCTCACCGTTTCAAAATGTAACCTCCTCTCCTTTCTTCCTTGCAACATTTTAGAACTCTATTTTGGCCACACCCTTCCCATTTACCTTCCTAAAATACCTCTTTAAATAATAGTGGTATTATTCTGGGCATAATATCAACCCTTGAGGTCTTAATGGTGAATATAAAGGGTGTATTCAAAATAATGGATATAATTTTCAACATAATGTTTTACTTTTAATTCTTCTTCCACCATATTCATAACTCCTCTAACCATTGTGATGTATTAAAAATATTATATACCATATACTAATATCTTATTATGTTGATGGTTTATACTTATTCCATCACCTAATTCTATAAAATGGGTAATGAAACCATCGTTCATTTGCATAGTGGACTACCTCCTCACCACCTGATGTAATTATTTTATCGTTACCACCTTTCAAGGATGGTTATAAGAATGAATATAATATATATATATATATATATATATATATATGATATTAAAAAATTATTTTCAATTATAAAATTATAAGATTATATCTATTTTCATACTTTCCATCCAATGAAAATGGTAACGTTGTTCATGTATAAATGTGCATTACCACCACCCAGAAGTGATATGATTCATTTTTTATATCCACATAACATAGAGTGTATGTATGTGTTTAATTAATGAAAAAAATATTATATTTATGGTATTATTATAATTATATAAATATAATATAAAACTGACATCATTCTAACATGATTGTTTAAGAAAGGGAATGTTTACCATGTGTGTGTGTGGTTTACCATCTCTCTAGTTTTAACATAGTTCATTTTTTCAAAAAATGTCTATCATGATTGGATTTAAAAGTATAGATGATGTATAAAAATGAAAACTATAATATTATTATTTTTATTTATATTATTTTATAATTACCACTTTGACCATAGTCAACATACTAAATTCATTTTGGACATATGAGGAAAATATCATCAAAACACCAATCATGAACTTAAATGATTATATAATAAAATATATATTGTTAATAAATAAAATAAAATGAATAATAAACACACAAATATCTTAATAAATTAATTATTTATCCTATATTTTTAATTATGAAGATATAAAACATATGTGAAGACTAAAACATGAGACAATGGATACTTAAACTTAAAACCCATCAAAACTATTCCTAAATATTTTCTCCAAATCTTATTAATACATCTTAATAGTCTTAAAATAAATTTATTGATGTATTTATATGTAAATAATGGAATTATTAACAGAATTTTATTTTTATTTTTAATTTCATAAAAAATTTATCAAAATTAATCTTTTTAATGATTTTATATAGAATATTTTGACATTATTTACTAAGTAAAAAAGGATTCCTATATTTTAATGTAAACATCATCAATGGGTTTTCCCACCACTACAACATTTATTTATTGGTATTATTATTTACAAAATTCCATATTTTTTCATATAAAAACCCTTTATATATTTTTTCATGGTATATTAGTTATATAAATTTATTTCAAAATAAAGCAGTATTTAGATATCTAAATGTGTTTTCCATATGGTTTCAAATGAGTTTTTCAATGTTTTTAAGATGAAAATGTGAAATAAGTGTTTTATTTATGATATGTCACTTGAGAATTATATACGATGAAATTTGATCTTGATACATAATATTTAAAGACCCGTAAAATTCAAGGAAAATTTTTTCCTAATTTTCTTTGAGATTTTACAAGAACGCAGTTTCTGACGGCACTTGATTCGGAGGCCCGGTGTGCCCGGAATTTCTATCCGAAGTTTAGCTGCGGTACATTCAGTGAACGAACGAGCGGGAAATTCTAACTTTTGAACTGGTGCTCGGAATCGAATTCTAAGGGCACCACTAGAACTGTAGCATCGGTAATTGCTTAGGAATGCCATTTCCGGAGTTGCATTTACACAAGAGAAGTTGTTAATTTATGTGGAAGGTAAAATAAAATTTATGCAACAATTTTATTTTTTACTTTAAGTGGTTTAAGCTTTGGGTGGAAGTTGGGTGACTACCCAACTTCCCAGGGGAGGTTATGAGGGTGGTGGGGCCCACACGAACCCCACCCCTTCACATTCTTAAACCCCCTCAACTCACCATTATGGATGACAAGTTTTCATGAATTAATTAAGTGGAATTAATTCAAACTCTTGAAATTCAAAAGTTTATGTTATGTTAATAAAATAAGAGATGAACTTATTTTATTTGTGGTTGGAACCATGTTGTGTGAACTTTGGGAGAAAATCCAAGGAACTTAAGAACTTCTTTCTCTTCCACGAAGAACGCAAAGAACGCCGGATTCCTCAGAGGTCGACATCCGCGACGCGACTTCCTACTTTCGTGACGTCTCGTTCCGTGAAGAATTCTCATTCGACGAACCTCTGTTCATGCTCGCACGAGGTAGGGGTTTATGAAATTTGTTTTCGTGATTTACTCGCGTTCATTATCCTCATATAATTGGACCGCATGCTACCAATTAACGGGAGGAGGCCGGACTGCACAAACACGGCCGACCCCCCTCCCTTTATTTTTCATCTTGTTGCGGTACGATGGGAAGTGACGCGGTGCCGTCGCACCGCGTGGGAAAGAACGGCAAGAATGCGCGATGCCAACGCGCTGTGTTTTTTATAAAAATATGAACCAAGTCGCGGCATCGTCGCGCCGCGCCGGAAAACCGCAAAAGCACCGCGGCCAGAGAGGGGCCACGGCGGAGGGGTGCAACGCCATCGCACCGCACCGGACGAATGAAGTCCGTGGCCGGTACCGGGCCGCGGCAGAGCGTGGGAAACGGTGGCCGGAAATGGGTCGTCGGCGTCGTAGCAGGACCGGCAGCCGGAAATGGGCCGCCGGCGTCAGAGCAGGGAGGGGACCGGCCGTCGCTGGTCCCGGGGCGGAAGAAACCGGCCGGCCGGGGTGGGCAGGCTGGACAAGAGAGAAGCCAGGGGTTCAAACCCCCGGCCGTCCAGCTAGCGGCCCCCATTCAGGGGGGCCGTGGTTAAAAAACAGCCCCACCCCACCCCCCCCCCCCCCCCCCCCCCGCAAACCGAACGGCTCGGTGGTTCAGCCGAGCCAGCTGGCGCCGCACCCCGGTGCGCCGGGCCGCCAGGCCGGGCCATCGAGGCAGGCCAGGCAGCTAGGCCAGGCCGCGCCTAGGCCGGGCCGGGCTGCACCCAAGTGGGCTGGACCCGGACCCAGTTCGGGTCAACCTTGGGGGTTTCGGGCCGAGTCGGACCGGGCCCGAACTCCTTAATACCGAATCTTTTCCGGTCGGACGCCCGTATCATCAGCTAAGGGCCTCCGATCGACGCACCGTCAGTTGCGATGCGATCCTTGGATATAGGCGGTCGTTTCTGTATATCGCACTCAAGGTTTCAGAATATTTTGAGTTTGGCCGAGTTGGTTTGTTCACAAAACCAACTGGTCCCTCGGAGCGGAAACGCTCATATCTTCAGCTACGGACGTCCGATTGACGTGCCGTCAAATTTTTTGGATTCCTCTAAGTGAGATGGATCTTTTGTCTTACTCCGCCCGAGGTTTGGATGCAGGTGGAGTACGGTCAGGTTGTTTTATCTTTGAATCCAACCGGGGCCCTCGAATGAAAAAGCCAATAACTCTCAGACCGGGCGTCCGATTAACGCGCCGTCTGCGACGTTGACTTCCTATTTACGATAAAAAAACTTTTGGATATATCAACTCTGGAATATGTTTTAGTTTATGTATCAGCCTCTCGGCTCGGTATCGGATCCTCCTGAACGAGCTTGCTGTGTGTGAGAACCCTAGAGCTGGCTGCGTCTGCGTCTGCGTCTGCGACTTTGACGACAACGACTATACAGAGATCCTCAGTGGATACGACGACGATGACTACATCACTCAGCGATCCTACATGTATCAGTGCTACCGATCCTGTGTGGGTCTGATCCTGTGTGGGTCTGATCCTGTGTGGGTCAGTGCTCAGCGGTTCTGTGTGATCCAGTGCCTACAGATCCTGTGTGGGGCTGATCCTGTGTGGGTCTTTGCAGGGGTTAGTTACCTATCAATCCAGTGTGGGTCAGATCCTTCTTGGGTCATTGCGGGGGTTAGTACCTATCAATACTTTGTGGGTCCGACGGCTTAGATTAATCAGTGGCAATATCTGATCATCTCCATCGTCATACGAAGAAGTATACCTATGTGAGATGAATCCTATTTTGCTTTCCATTGTGGATTGTGTTGTGCTATCCTATGTGGATTAAATTTTTCTTTCCTTTTTTGATTTTTTTGATCTATCCTGTGTGGATTAGGTTTTTCTTTCCTGTGTGGACTGGGTAGTACTTGGGCTCGGATGCTGGAGCGGAACAAGAATAGATGGCTTAGGTATATGAATGGGAATATACCTAAGCAGTGTCGGATGTTAATTTGTGATTGTATCTCTCCTTTGTGGATTATCCTTTGTGGATTCTGGTATACCTACGGGGGTATCAGGGTCCATACTGAGTAGCTTATACTCACCCCTGCACGGGCTATGCCCGCACTACGTTGTGTTGGTTGGAGACGAGGGACAATGCTGATCGTGGTTGAGGCTTGCGGAGCAGGACGGTACCTGGAGGTGGACCATTGGACGTGACGTACTTGGAGCGGTCGGCTGGACCCGAGGAGAAGAATTGGCTATCTATACTCACCCTACAGGTGCGATTTACAGTGGACAGATTGGCGTTGCAGCTATACTTTTCATTTGTTGTTTTCCCTTTCCAGTTGTACTTTCCTTTCAGTTTGGGTTTTTATACTGGCCCACTTACTTTTCCGCACTTACTGTTGTACCAGCTTTTACATAGTGTTTACTTCTACTGCTTTCTTGCTCTGTGGTGTTTGTTTACTTTACAAAGGCAATTCATTCCCTTTTTTTATTGGGCATTTACGCCTTGGTACTAGTCGCCAGCCCCTAGCCTATGGAAGGTAGGCTTGGGGTAGTCACGACACGGGCCCCAAGGACGGGTCATGACAAATTGGTATCAGAGGAGTTCTGTTCTACCACAGAACTTGGGACTCTGATCTTTTTCTATGTGAAGCAATAGTTTTAAGCATATTGGGGGTGGTTATCAGTCTAGGGAGTCCAGTGTTGGAGCGGCGGCCGACGTATCCATACACCAGGACCCTAACTTTTGATTTCCGACTTAATGCACAGAAACATTGATTGCATGTGTGTTTCATGTTTTCTTTGTGATTACTTTGTGTCAGCTCACTAGGTATACTGTTCTGACTGTGGCGCACCTGTTTCCTTTTCAGGATGGCCCCACGATAGCAGCCGGCTAGGGTTCCAAGAGTTGAGCGTGACGACAACCCACCGAGCGACGAGGCCTCGATACAGGGCCATTTGACAGGTGAGGCACCGGTGATACCTCTACCCGCCGAGCCACCGATACTTCCAGCCCCATCCGCTGACGATGCACATCGCCTTAGTGCACTGCATGAGTTCCAGTGCCAGTGACCACCCAGGTTCCACGGGGAGATGGACCCCCAGGTAGCCGAGGACTGGCTGGAGGCAGTGGTATGAGTTTTCCGGTTAGTGAGGACACCAGAAGACCTCATGGTGATCCTCGCAGCGAGCCTACTGTACGCGGTAGTAGGCCGATGGTGGAGCTTGATGGTCCAGATGCATGACGAGGAATCTCTCCTATTGACGGACTTTGTGAGCCTCTTCCGCTCGGAGTTTTTCCCAGCCACCCTTCGTGCGGTGCACATCCAGGAGCTTCTTCAGCTGCGGCAGGGCAGCTTGACAGTTGCCCAGTACTCGGTGAGATTTACCGATCTCTCGCGCCACATGACAGACATGGTACGGGACCCATTCTTCCGGGCCTGGACCTTTGATCAGGGATTGAGGCATGAGATCAGGGCGTCGCTAATCTCCCTCAGCATTCCGACCCAAGAAGGAGTACTGGATCCAGCCCTTTTGATCGAGAACTTTCTTGATGAGCTTTTATCAGTGCCGAGACCCCCCGCAGGGCGGCAGGTAGCAGAGTCTTATGCAGCAGGAAGTCGACGGATGACTCACGAGTCCAGGTATACCAGACCATTAGACAGACGACCTCAGGACACTGGATGAGCTGTGCGGGGCACACAGCACGGAGCCAGTCTTTCGAGAGGCAGGCAGTGCTACTCTTGCGGCGGGTAGGGAAACATGGATCGAGACTGCCTGACCCGCCATGCCGAGGAGCAGCAGACCGTTAAGGGACCACCCAGGTAGAGGTAGAGGGTCAACCGTGGTGGTCTATAGTGAGCAGGTAGACGAGGCAGAGGATCTGGCTGAGCAGTAGGTGGTGGGCGACGCTTTGAGGCTCTACCACAACCACCACCGGGAGGTCCACCCCGGCCACAGGGAGCTGGTCGGCAGAGACAGGCACAGCTCTAGGCAGTGGAGGCCTACGACCACGGTGCGCTTGAGATGATTCTAGGTACTATCTGTGTCTATTACAACCTTTCTGTAGTTCTTATAGACATAGGAGCGAGTCATGCTTTCATAGCCGCTGCCCTTGTTCGGATCTCGGAGATTCCAACAGAACCGTTAGCTCGATCCTTAGAGCTACAGACTCCTACGGGAGAAGACTCGACGATTACGCACTGGTGCCGGTAGTGTGAGCTTACTCTAGGAGATGAGAGCTTCGGCTGGGATCTTCTTGTAGCGGCGTCGAGGCCTTACGACGTCATCTTGGGCATGGATTGGTTGTTTACAATCCATGTACATATTGATTGTATTAGGCGCAAGGTTCAATGTGTACGCACCGATGGGAGAAGGTTCACCTTCACCGGCGAGAAGGGATCCTTTGCAGCACAGGATGAACTATCGCAGAGGAGAGGACAGCCCATCACTCATCAGTGGGGTAGCCTCATCATAGGAGCATTTGATGTGTGGAATCCTAGTTTTCCTGTAGCGGTGGATCACTATGTGGACGTCTTTCCGGACGACGTTCATGTACTACCTCCTCGCAGAGAGGTAGACTTTTATATTGACATGTACCCCAGAACATCCCCAATATCCACCTCAGCATATCGGATGGCCCCCGCTGAGCTTCGAGAGCTACAGGTACAGTTGGGGGACTTGCAGGGAAAGGGATTCATCCGACCCGGTGTTTCACCCTGGGCTTCCCCGATTTTGTTCACCAAGAAGGCGGACGGGAGCTTGCGACATTGTGTCGACTATCGTCGCCTGAACCAGGTGACAGTGAGGAACAAGTATCCGCTACCGAGGATTTATTACCTCGTCGATCAGCTCAAGGGAGCATGGTGGTTCTCAAAGATTGACCTCAGGTCAGACTATCATCAGCTCAGAGTTCGGGACGAGGACGTGCAGAAGAAGGCCTTCAGGTGTCAGTATGGGCACTATGAGTTCTTGGTTATTCCATTCGGCGCAACCAACGCTCCAGTAGTGTTCATTGCCCTCATGAAAAGGATCTTTCATCCATACCCTGATCGATTTGTCGTGGTCTTCATCGACGACATTTTGATTTACTCGACGACTGAGGAGGAGCATGCCTACCACTTGCGGGTTGTACATGACACACACCGAGTGCACCAGCTTTATGGTAAGCTCTCGAAGTGTCAGTTCTGGATACGTGAGGTCCACTTCTTTGGACACATCATCTCTGAGGTGGGAGTTGCAGTGGATCCTTCAAATATCGAGGCAGTGCTATCTTGGGAGCCACCCAGGAGCGTGATGGAGGTGCAGAGATTCTTGGGACTAGCTAGATACTATCAGAGATTTGTTCCAGACTTCTCCATAGTTGCATCACCAATCTCAGCTCTTACAAAGAAGGGGAAAACCTTTGTGTGGTCAGAAAGATGTCAGCAGAGCTTCCAGGAGCTGAGACAGAGATTGACCAGCGCACCTATATTGAGGTTTCTTGAGGAGGGAGTAGGGTACGTAGTCTACTACGATGCATCAGGGACCGGACTCGGATGTGTCCTGATGCAGGAGCAGGCAGTGATCGCCTATGGATCACGTCAGTTGAGGTCGCATGAGCAGAACTATGCTACCCATGACCTGGAGTTAGCAGCAGTGGTCTTCATTATGAAGACATGGCTACACTATCTGATGGGTGAGCGCTTTACAGTATTTTCTGACCATCAGAGTTTTAGATACATCTTCTCTCAGAATGACCTGAATCTGAGACAGCGGTGATGGCTCGAGTTCCTCCAGGACTATGACTTTGAGATAGTCTATACTCCTGGGAAGGGGAACATGGTAGCCGATGCTCTCAGCAGGAGGATGGGCATTTAGCTAATTGAGGAGGCGACAGAGCAGCTAGCTACTTTGCAGATATCCTTCGTGGACAGAGATGGAGCAGCCTTCCATCAGTCTCTCACAGTCACCCCTCCACTACTACAGCGGGTCAGAGAGGCACAGCGTGGGGACACTGACTGTGAGACGCGGCGTGCACAGATATCCTCAGGACAGGCACCTAGTGGTTTCTCCTTTGGAGCAGAGCACAACGTCCTTTTCAGAGGACGTAACTTGGTACCAGTCACTTTACGAGTGGAGGTGCTGAGAGAGTTTCACACTTCCCCTTTGGCGGTATATCCTGGAGTGGCAAAGATGTACCAGGATCTCAGACGACAGCACTGGTGGCCGGGCATGAAGAAGGCTGTGGAGGAGTTCGTTTCTCGATGCCTCACCTGCAAGCAGTTGAAGGCAGAGCACTAGGTACCAGCAGGCTTGGTACAGCCCTTGGAGGTCCCGGAGTGGAAGTGGGATGGGATATCTATGGACTTCGTGACTGGGCTTCCATGCACTTCCAGAGGTCACGACTCCATTTGGGTGATTTTCGACCGACTCACCAAGTCGGCTCACTTCTTACCCATCAAAGAGTAGCGCTCAGTGGAGAGATTGGGACGTCTCTACGTTCAGGAGATTGTATGGCTTCACGGTGTGCCATCATCTATCATTTACGATCGATATTCTCGCATTACTTCCCGGCTTTGGAAGGGGTTGCAAGAGGCGTTCCAGACGCAACTACGTCTGAGCACAACCTTTCACCCTCAGACGGATGGTCAGATAGAGAGGACCATTCAGACTCTCGAGGACATGCTCCGCGCATGTGTCCTCGACTTTGTTCGCAGCTGGGAGGACCACCTACCTTTGCTGGAGTTCGCTTACAACAACAGATACCACTCCACCATCGGGACGTCACCATAAGAGGCGTTGTACATCCGACCCTGTAGATCTCCTTTGTGCTGGACAGACCCTGGGGAGTCAGCACTTGTGGGACTGGAGATGGTCCAGGCCACGACAGAAAAGGTCCAGATCATCCAGGAGCGGATGAGGACTACTCAGAGGCGGCAGAAGACTTATGCTGACAGGAGGCGAAGGCCACTAGAGTTCGAGGATGGTGACCACGTCTTCTTGCATGTCTCACCTCGACATGGATTACAAGGATTTGGCCGAGGTGGCAAGTTGTCTCCATGCTTCATCGAACCATTCCAGGTCTTTAGCAGGATTGGAGAGGTGGCTTATCACCTGGCTCTACCACCTCAGTTGCACCGAGTGCACGAACTCTTCCACGTATCTCAGCTGAGGAGATACGTGCATGACCCGACACATATCATTGACCATGGGGAGATAGACGTTGATGATGGGGCGTCTTTTACGGAGGTCCTAGTAAAGATCGAGGATCGACAGGAGCAGGTCCTACGTGGACAGTGGATTCCTCTAGTGCGCATCAGATGGCAGCATGGGAGTCTCCAGGAGAGTACTTGGGAGCGGGAAGCTCAGATGCGTGCTCAATACCCACTTTTGTTTTCCTAGCTTATGATGCATCTTTACAGGGACGTAAATCCCTAAGGTGGGAGTAATGTAAAGACCCATAAAATTCAAGGGAAATTTTTTCTTAATTTTCTTTGGGATTTTACAAGAACATAGTTTCTAACGGCACTTGATTCTGAGGCATGGTGTGCCCATAATTTCTATCCGAAGTTTAGCTCTGGTACGTTCAGTGAACGAACGAGCAGGAAATTCTATCTTTTGAACCGGTGCTCGAAATCGAATTCTGAGGGCACCGATGGAACCATAGCACCAGCAATTTCTTAGGAACTCCATTTCCGGAGTTTCATTTACACGATACAAGTTGTTAATTTATTAGTTAGGTAAAATAAAATTTATGCAACAATTTTATTTTTTACTTTAAGTGGTTTAAGATTTGGGTGGAAGTTGGGTAACTACCCAACTTCCCAAGGGAGGTTATGAGGGTGGTGGGTCCCACACAAACCCCACCCCTTCACATTCTTAAACCCCCTCAACTCACCATTATTGTAACGCCCCGACCCTAGTTACCCAGAGTCGGTGCATTATTGCGTAACATTGGCATGATACAAAAATATCAAGTCTCAAAAGACTGATTTGTATAGTAGCCTTGGAAACAATAGATACATTCATAAATATTACATTACATCATAAAGTAAAAAACTATAATAACAAAGTCTACATAGTCCACAATCATATCCTCTTCTGACTATCCCTACAGGTCATTCATACAATACATCTTCACATCCTGGAAAATATTAAAACATTGAAAAGGGTGAGCTCAGATGCTTAGTAATGATAAAAATATTGCGGAAGAATTCATCAATAAACATAAACATTTAAGGAAATGTATAACTAAAACAAAATCCTTTTAAACTTGAAATTCACCATAATATGGCAAAAGTAAAATGAGATAATGCCATTTACTTCTTCACATGGATATTCTACTAGTTGAATAATCACATGCAATATCAATAACCACTTTCATAATGATTGAATGCATAATGCCAGACTATCATAACCATGTAGCCAAGGCCTCATGCCAAGACCACAAATAAGATTTTGTCAAGGCCTCGTGCCAAGACACTAGTTTGTCTCATGAGATCTACCGATGCATCGAGGAGCTATAGCGGGCTCCACCCATCACTTATTAAGTCCAATGCATTCCTCATATGAACAGGTTTAAACATATCATATACCATAACATAATCGTATCATATAAAACATGCATAACGAAAACATAACATTTCCACATTTCAATCACAAGATATCAATACAACACATTGATATAATATAAACTATTTCAAAACCATTTTCAATACGGAAATAAAAGAAAATTAAAACATTGTATTTATTTTTCATTTAAAACAAGTTATGGCTTGTAGGGGAAGCCGAGACTCAAATAATGTTCACGGCGGCGGAGAAGTCGTTGTCGCCGCATATGTAAGAAAAACATTACTTTTTGTCATTTAGTAAAAACACTTCGTATAAAAGGATTATTTTTGAATAAATTTAAAAGTCAAAGGGGTTTATACACCGTATAAATGAAAGTTGTGTATAAAACCAAATATGCCTCAATGAAAAGAGATTGAGACGAAGTCCTTACAAAGATCATTTTTAAAATTAAATAGATCTATTATGTGTATTCATTATAAGTACACATAAATAAAGTACAAATTCAGTATAGGGCATAATAATATCATGACATAACTTTGAAGTAGGAGATTAACCCAAAGAATGGAAATTGGGTTAAGAAGTTCCCTTACCTCGTGTCCGACTTGACTCGATCGTTCTTTAACCTCCTGAATAATAAACTAGAGATAATTTCTATTTACTTAAGAACCTTTTTCATGTTAATTATTCCTTTTATATCACTTATTACCATGTCATTAACATTATGTAATTATTTAAGTTTATAACGGTCGTTTTGTCGATCTTAGGTACTTGAGTCAAAAATAAACTACTTATAATTACATTTTGTTCATGTGGTAAAATATCAATTATATCCATAATTATATTCATGATGTATATATCATATACATCATATATATCTGGTATATACATTCATTTATAATATTACATAACATTTAGAGGTAAGAAATGAAAAGCATCGTTCAAGAAGACGGTAAGCCGTACGTACGCATGAACGCTACTTTCAATTCCATTTCATATTTAATAGAATGAAGTAATAATTATATAAAGGTATAATATAATTCCAGTATAATATAATGTATAATACCATTTACTCCATCCTTTATACATCCCACATATGGCATTAACGATTCAAATCACTTTGAGGGGGCGGTAGTCCGCACTTCCTAAAATGAAATTATCGCGTTTACCCATAATGGAAATCATAAAGTATAACATAAATTATAAATACATAGGCATAAGGAAAACATAAACATAATATTTATATCATATATGAAAATAGTGTCATAAAAATGGCCACCATTAGAGGTGTTAAAATGATATTGAACAATCATCGTTTTGTGAGGCAGTATTTCGCCACCCACAGAAACAGTATGTTATTTAACCGTTAGATGAAGGTGTGTGTAATGTTAAACCAAATAATTATCATAAAAACATCCTAGTATATTTTAGATAATGTTTTTGTTACAAAAGAAAGGAATAAAAATACTTTAAGGGGTTGGAGAAGCAAAATAAAACAAAACAACATTAGAGAAGACATTACCTTAAAATCAGGTAACTCTTTTTGATTTGAGCCAAAACCTTTCTTGGAAAGACTTATGCCCAAGGTGAGGCTTCTATGAGTAAGGGAGGGAAGTTTTTAGAGTATTTGGGCAGAGTTTGGCTGAGCCAAAAGGCTTTGATAGTGTGAGTAAGGTGGTAGTGGTGGGGGCCTTTTATAAGTGGAGAGGAGGGGCACTCTTGGAATGTAATAAAATGTTACTTTATTATACAATGATTTTCGGATTCTAAAGGTCCCACACTTATATAATTCGATTCTATGGTGATATGGGTTCGAAATATTCTCATACAATAGGCTTTGGACAAATGTAATGCTTAGATTTTACATTATCTTTTCATTTTATTTAAATCGTTAATTAATGAGGTAATCGCTGCATCATCATGGCGTCATAAATGATTTAATTTATTTAATGTCTAAAAATTATATAAAAATAATCATGATGTTGGAAATATTTTTAGCGTTCGAATGAATATTTATAGTCAAAAATATGACTTGTATAACCCCATTTAAAATTTTTTTTAGTAAAACAACTCTTGTTTGTGACCTTTTTATTTTAACTTTAAATAAAAAAGTTATTTATGTCATTTTCCTACCAAAGTGGCTCCATGGGGTCCCCAAGTTGACCCATGGATTTTTGTGGTCGGCCATGACTCATCCAATAGGGTTAGGACAAGTTTAAAGGTATTTTCATATTTTTATAATATCATTTTTACCTTAAATTTCACTAATTACCTTTAATCGTGATTAATTAAACTTAGAAGTTACTATTCACCAAAACTTATTTTCATCTCATTGAACCACATTTTACTTCCTAATGACAACCATGTATGTTGGATTTTTGAAAATCAAATCACAGAAGTGTTAATGATTCATTTAAACGAAAAATCAGTTTTTTAACTACCACATAGTGGTTTCACTATTCATCAAAAATTGACGTTTTTCAGAACAATGTCAAAATTGCACCCTAAGCTATAATTAATATTCTGAATTAAAAAATTATGTCTATTTTACAAAATTCTGAACATATAAGTTGCATTAATTAATTTCATAATTAATTCCCGCTGTCACAACAAATAGCGTGTTTTTAAGAAACAATATATATCAAAAGATTGACAATTGTTTATGTCCAATTTCAAAGTGAAATTAATTCTAATGAACACCATTGGATAAAATTGTAAAAATATATTCTAATTATAATTTAAAACCACTCAATAGTATAATTTATCATTATAAATTATTTTCATTAAAAAAAAAATTTTATGTATTTTTCACTATTCATAGAAAATTGGAATTTCTCAGAAAAAAACCAAAAATTCAACATAGGCTAATTTCGATATTCCGAATCCAAAAATGAAGTCCATTTTGAAATATAAAATATATATAATTTCAAAAAGTGGGTATTACTATTCATAATGGCTATTTTGATTAGTCGTGGTGTGTTAGAATCTCGAACATGCATACAATGCAAACTATTGCATTATTGAAAGAGAAGTGTATCGTGGAAGCTCGGGGTGTTACATTCTCCCCTCCTTCAATAAATTGCGTCCTCACAATTTGAAATTTTTCTTTGAAAATAAAAGGTTGAAAATTGAAAATACCTTTGTGGAAAACCCACATCAAAAATAAGGTTAATAAAAATACAACATTAAAAGAAAGAATGATAAGTACAAAGGTCACCCGAGATAGCCCATACTAGGATTCTTTGAAAATATGGATATGGAAGAAGAACAAACCATCAAGGTTTGATGGAGAGTTGTAGAAGACTGGATTAGGAGAAAGTTAACCATAATAAAATCACAAGCTTGTGATTGGTTAAACGTTCATTGAATCCCCAGTTGGAAAAGTTAACTGGCAATGTTTTTGTTTTAAGTTACCTTTTATAAAGTTGAGGAATTTATTTAGGAGATTTACTAAGAATGTAAGGGAATATACATATTGGTCATGTAGACTTTCATTCTTTAATAAATCATTACCACAAACCCATCTTTCACTCTAAAAGGTAATATAAATCGAAAATATTCTATTTATCTTAATCGTATAAGGTTCCAAATATTAACACATACCATTTAGATTAGTAAAACTATTTTGTAATAACCAGGGACTTCCTGTAGGCTAGTGGTAGGTAATAAAGGGTTGTCGCACTATGGTTGTGGGTTCGATTCCTACAGCTTTGTCCGACGCGACGGGTTATGCCCCACCCTGCATGTTGTCCTTTTCCTAAAACTATAGTATTATAATATTCCAAAAATAATCTTCACAAATGTTTTAACCTTAAACAATACTATCCATGGTTCAACTTAATCCATTCCAACCTTAATATTTATCCAAAATACCTATGTCCAGACTTTCTCTAAAAGGTCTCTAAATTCCAAAATCAATTGTATCATCAGATTCCTCAAACAAGGTAAAGTTTCTCTTATTGTCACATACAAAAATATTATTACCTTCATCATATTAAATCCTTAATGAAATCAACAAGTACTGCAGTACAATCCTTATATATATATCACATTATTCTAATAACCAGAATATAATCCATGAGTCCAAAAGCACTCATACATTAATTATTCTTCTTCAACTGTAGTAATAGCATATGATTGTCCTTGATCCCTTGGCCTTTTCTGAGGTAAGTTTCCCTGACGCTTAGGACATTCATTTGAATAATGACCCATTTCCCTACAATTGTAGCATTCCATATTGACAACAACTTTCTTTCCCTTGCAATCATGAGTTTGGTGTCCTTTTTCACCACACTTATAACAGACTCCAATTCCCTTCAAGGAAGTACCAGGGTGTTTCTTTCCACATTTACTGCAGGACTGATATTCAAATCGTCCCTTCTTCCCCTTATTTCCATTTCCAGATTGATCAGAAGATCTCTTATTTTCTTGCTTTGCTTTAAAGTCGTAAGACTTAGAGAATTCCTTTTCCTTCTTGATATCACGCGAGACTATATCTTCGTATGACAAGAAGTTTTGTGAGACTAATGCTCGACGGAGAAACGGTTTTAACCCATCAAAGAAACGATCAATCTTACTTCTTGGGTTACATATATAATCTGCAGCATTCCTCGCTAACCTTGTAAAGTTATCCGCATACATTGCGACATTCTCATCCACCTTCTGCCTCAAACTCAGAAATTGCCTTTCCATATCTGCTCGATGGTCATGTGGAAATTATATTTCTAAGAAAAGATCTTTGAACTCTCTCCATTCCATATTTGATACTTCATCATCTTCCTTTGTGTTTTGAATCAGCGACCACCATTGATCGGCATCCCCAGTGAGGCGGTAGACTACCATGACAACCTTCTCCCTTTCGCTACTCCCCAAGGCATGGAATATTTTGTCTAAGGAGTGTATCCATTGCTTAGCTACTAATGTATTTGTACCCCCATTAAATGTTGGCGGTTGTTGCCTCATGAAGCGGTCTAACAATGATCCTCCACGTTGCAGATCAGGGTGCTCCATACGAGTAAGGTTATTATTCATAACCTGAGTGAGTTGTCCCAGTATGGTAATAAGTTGATCAGCACCATTTGTATCTCCAGATCCACAATAATTATCTTTAGCAGGAGGGCAATCCCTACACGGAGTGCGTGCATTGATACGGTTTCCATTCCTTCCACTAGGCGCCTTTTCTAAACAATGGCATAAACTAGATTAGTTTATGAATCAAAATACATAATTCCATACTTGTAAAATACTTAACATAAATTGAACTATTTATGTATATAATCCATAAAAATGTTTTCTTTGAGGAAGTATATACTCATAACCCTTCATAATGGTTTGTAAAGAAAATGAGAATTATCCTAAGCATATCCCCCGGGAGTGTCGTAACCAAGAGTGCAGCAAGGCCCGTTGTCGTGCACCAGTTCCCATTTGAGTCTAGCTCAAAGCGGTGTTTTCGGGTTTTACCCCTAGGTACATCTATGCCAGAGCCGCATCTACCTGCTCGTATCCAGACAGGGATGTATTGCTCAGAAAACTCACAACATCTCTATAAAACCAAAATTCAAGGAAGTTCTTCTATACTAATCCTCAAAGTCTCTCTTTGGGCTATGTTCTCTAATCAGAGTTTATCTAAATCTAGCTACCAAGGTTAGTACTAAACTGCCTCTGATACCAACTGTAACGCCCCGACCCCAGTTACCCAGAGTCGGTGCATTATTACGTAACAGTGGCATGATCACAAAAGATCAAGTCTCGAAAGACCGGTTAGTTTAGTATCCTTGGAAACACTAGATACATTCATAAATGTTACATTACATCATAAAGTGAAAAAATATAATAACAAAGTCTCCATAGTCCACACTCATATCCTTTTCTGACTATCCCTGCAGGTCATTCATACAATACTTCTTCACATCCTGGAAAATATTAAAACATTGAAAGGGGTGAGATCAGATGCTCAGTAAGGATATAAATATTGCTGAAGCTTTCATCAATAAACATAAACATTTAAGGTAATGTATAACTAAAACAAAAGCCTTTTAAACTTGAACTTCAACATAATATTACAAAATTAAAATTAGATAATTCCATTTACTTCTTCACATGGATATTCCACTAGTTGAATAATCACATGCAATATCAATAACCACTTTCATAATGATGGAATGCATACTGCCAGACTATCATAACCACGTATCCAAGGCCTCGTGCCATTACCACAAATAAGCATTTGTCAAGGACTCGTGTCAAGACACTAGTTTGTCTTATGAGACTTACCGATGCATCGAGGAGCTATAGCGGGCTCCACCCGTCACTTATTAAGTCCAATGCATTCCTCATATGAAAAGGTTTAAATATATCATAAACCATAACATAATCGTATCACATAAAACATGCATAAAGGAAACATAAAATTTCCACATTTCAATCACAAGATATCAATACAAAACCTTGATATAATAAAAACACTTTCAAAAGTATTTTCCATACCAAAATAAAATAAAATTAAAACATTGTATTTATTTTTCATTTAAAAAAAGTTATGGCATGTAGAGGAAGCCGAGACTCAAATAATGGCAACGGCGGCAGAGAAGTCATTGTCGCCGCATACGTAAGAAAAACATTCCTTTTTGTTGTTTAGTAAAAATGATTCGTATAAAAGTATTCCTTTTGAATAAAATTAAAAGTCAAAGGGGTTTACAAACCGTATAAATGAAAGTTGTGTATAAAACCAAATATGCCTCAATGAAAGGAGATTGAGACGAAGTCCTTACAAAGATAATTTTTAAAATAAAATAGATCTATTATGTGTATTCATTATAAGTACACATAAAGAAAGTACAAATTCAATATTGGACATAATAATATCATGACATAATTTGGAAGTAGGAGATTAACCCAAAGAATGGAAATTGGGTTAAGAAGTTCCCTTACCTCGTGTCCGACTTGACTCGATCATTCTTTAACCTCATGAATAATAAACTAGAGTTAATTTCTATTTACTTAAGAACCTTTTTCATGTTCATTATTCCTTTTATATCACTTATTACCATGTCATGAACATTATGTAATTATTTATGTTTATAACGGTCGTTTTGTCGATCTTAGGTACTTGAGTCAAAAATAAACTTCTTATAATTACATTTTGTTCATGTGGTAAAATATAAATTATATCTATAATTATATTAATTATTTATATATCATATAAATCATATATATCCAGTATATACATTCATTTATAATATTACATAACATTTAGAGGTAAGAAATGAAATGCACCGTTCATGGAGACGGTAAGTCGTACGTACGCATGAACGCTACTTTCATTTCTATTTAATATTTAATGGAATGAAGATATAATTATATAAAGGTATAATATAATTACAGTATAATATAATGTATAATACCATTTACTCTATCCTTTATACATCCCACATATGGCATTAACGATTCAAATAACTTTGAGGGGCGGTAGTCCGCACTTCCTAAAATGAAATTATCGTGTTTACCCATAATGGAAATCATAAATTATGCCATAAATGAGAAATACAGAACCATAAGGAAAACATAAACATAATATTTATATCATATATGAAAATATTTTCATCAAAATGGCCACCATTAGAGGTGTCAAAAGAATATTGAACAATCATCGTTTCATGAGGCAGTATTTCGCCACCCACAGAAACAGTATGTTCTTTAACCATTAGACGAAGGTGTGTGTAATTGTAAACCAAATAATTATAATAAAAACATCCCAGTATATTTTAGATACTGTTGTTGTTACAAAAGAAAGGAATAAAAATATTTTAAGGGGTTGGAGAAGCAAAATAAAAAAAACAACATTAGAGAAGACATTACCTTAAAATCGGGTAACTCTTTTTGATTTGAGCCAAAGGCTTCCTTGGGAAGACTTCAGCCCAAGGTGAGGCTTCTAGGAGTAAGGGAGGGAATTTGGGAGAGTATTTGGGCGGAGGTTGGACGAGCCAAAAGGCTTTTAAAGTGTGAGTAAGGTGGTAGTGGTGGGGGCCATTTATAAGTGGAGAGGAGGGGCACTCTTGGAATGTAATAAAATGTTACTTTATTATACAACACTTTTCGGATTCTAAATGTCCCACACTTATATAATTAGAGTCTAAGGTGATAAGGGTTCTAAATATTCTCATCCAATAGGCTTTGGACAAGTGTAATGCTTAGATTTTACATTATCTTATCATTTTCTTTAAATCGTTAATTAATGATGTAATCGATGCATCATCATGGCGTCATAAATAATTTAATATATTTAATGTCTAAAAATTACAAAAAAACAATCATGATGTAGTAAATCTTTTTAGATTTCTAATGAATATTTATAGTCAAAAATATGACTTGTATAACCCCATTTAAAAATTGTTTTAGTAAAACAACTCTGTTTGTGACCTTTTTATTTTAGGATTAAATAAAAAGTTATTTATGTCATTTTCCTACCAATGTGGCTCCATGGGGTCCCCAAGTTGACCCATGGATTCTCTTGGTCGTCCATGACTCATCCAATAGGGTTAGGACAAGTGTAAAGGTATTTTCATATTTTTATAATATCATTTTTACCTTAAATTTCACTAATTACCATTAATCATGATTAATTAAACTTAAAAGTTACTATTCACAGAAAATTATTTTCATCCCATTGAACAACATTTTAATTCCTAATGACAACCATTTATGTTGGATTTTTTAAAATCAAATCACTGAAGTGGTAATGTTTCATTTAAACGAAAAATTAGTTTTTTAACTACCACTTAGTGGTTCCAGTATTCATCAAAAATTGAAGTTTTTTAGAACAATGCCAAAATTTCACCCTAAGCTATAATTGATATTCCGAATTCAAAAATGATGTCTATTTTAAAAAATTCCGAAAATATAAGTTGCATTAATTAATTTCATAATTAATTCCCGTTGTCACAACAAATAGCGTGTTTTTAAGAAAATAATATATATCAAAAGATTGACAATTGTTTATGTCCAATTTCAAAGTGAAATTAATTCTAATGAACACTATTGGATAAAATTGTAAAAATATATTCTAATTATACTTTAAAACCACTCAATAGTATAATTTATCACTGTAAATTATTTTGATTAAAAAATTTGTTTTTATGTATTTTTCACTATTCATAGAAAATTGGAAGTTCTCAGAAAAATACCAAAAATCAACATAGGCTAATTTTGATATTCCAAATCCAAAAATGATGTCCATTTTGAAATATAAAATATATATAATTTCAAAATGTGGGTATTAATATTCATAATGGCTATTTTGATTAGTCGTGGTGTGTTAGAATCTCGAACATGCGTATAGTGCAAACTATTACATTATTGAAAGAGAAGTGTATCGTGGAAGCTCAGGGTGTTATAATTATGGATGACAACTTGTCATGAATTAATTAAGTGGAATAAATTCAAACTCTTGAAATTCAAAAGTTTATGTTATCTTAATAAAATAAGAGATGAACTTATTTTATTTGTGGTTGGAACCTTATTGTTCGAACATTGGGAGAAAAGCCAAGGAACTTGAGAACTTCTTTCTCTTCCATGAAGAACGCAAAGAATGCCGGATTCCTCGGAGGTCGACATCCGCAATGCGACTTCCTCCTTCCGCGACGTCTGGTTCCGTGACGAATTCTCATTCGACGAACCTCCGTTCAAGCTCGCACGAGGTAGGGGATTATGCGATTTCTTTTCATGATTTACTCCCGTTCATTATCCACGTATAATTGGACCACATGCTACCAATTAACGGGAGGAGGCCGGACCGCACAAATACGGCCGACCACCCTCCCTTTCTTCTCCATGTTGTTGTGGTACGACGGGAAGTGATGCGGTGTCGTCGCATCGCGTGTGAACGAACGGAAAGAATGTGTGATGCTGACGCGCCGCGTTTTTTTATAAAATATGAACCAAGTCGTGGCGCTGTCGTGCCTCGCAGGAGAACACCAAAAGCACCGCGGCCGATGAGGGGCCGCGGCGGAGGGGTGCGACGCCGTCGCGCCGCACCGGACGAATGAAGGCCGCGGGCGGTAATGGTCGCCGAAAATGGGACGCCGGCGTCGGAGCAGGGAGGGGACCGGCTGTCGAATTTCCCGTGGTGCCAGAAACCGGCAGGCCGGGGCTGGCCGGCCGGACAGGAGAGAAGCCGGGGGTTCAAACCCCCGACTGGCCAGCTAGCGGCCCCCAATAAGGGGGCCCGCGGTTACAAAACATGGGGGACAGCCCCCCCCCCCCCCCCACAAACCGAACGACCCAGCCAGTCGGCCGCACCGGCTGGCGCCGCGCGCGAGTGCTCCGGGCCACGCCCAAGCTGGTCGACCCTGGGGGTATCGGGCCGGGTCAGACTGGGCCCGAACCCCTTAATATCGTATCTTTTCCGGTCGGATGCCCATATCGTGAGCTACAGGCCTCCGAGCGACGCACCGTCAGTTGTGATGCGATCCTTGGATCGAGACGGTCGTTTCGGTATATCGCACTCAAGGTTTCGGAATACTTTGAGTTTGGCCGATTGGTTCGTTCACGAAACCAACCGAGCCCTCGGAGCGGAAATGATCATATCTTGAGCTACGGATGTCCGATTGACGTGCCGTCGACTTTGTTGGATTCCTCTAAGTGAGAAGGATCTTTTGTCTTACTCCGCCCGAGGTTTGGACGCAGGTGGAGTACGGTCGGGTTGGTTTTGCCTTAAAACCCAACCAGGCCCCTGGGACGAAATAGCCAATAACTCTTAGACTGGGCGTCCAATTGACGCGCCGTCTGCGAAGTGGAGTTCCTGTTGATGATACGGAACTTTTGGATACATAAACTATGGACTATGTGTCAGTTGATGTATCAGCCTCTCGGCTCATGGAGCGGATCCTCCCGAACGATCTTGTTATGTGCGGGAACCCTCGAGCTGGCTGCGTCTGCGTCTACGTCTATGACTGTGACGACGAAGACTATACAGAGATCCTCAGTGGATACGACAACGAAGACTACAAATCTCAGCGATCCAACGTGGATCAGTGCTACCGATCATGTGTGGGTCCGATCCTGTGTGGGTCAGTGCTCAGCGGTTCTGTGTGAGCCAGCGCCTACAGATCCTGTGTGGATCCGATCCTATGTGGGTATTTGCGGGGGTTAGTTACCTATCGATCATGTGTGGGTCAAATCCTTTGTGGGTCATTGCGGGGGTTAGTACCTATCAATCCTTTTTGGGTCCGACAGCTTAGATGAATCAGTGGCAATATCGGATCATCTCTATCATCATACGAAGAAGTATACATGTGTGAGCTGAATCCTGTTTTGATTTCCATTGTGGATTGTGTTGTGCTATCCTGTGTGGATTACGTTTTGCTTTCCTTTGTGGATTTTGTTGATATATCCTGTGTGGATTACGTTTTTATTTCCTGTGTGGACTGGGTTGCACTTGGGCTCGGATGTTGGAGCCGAACGAGAATGGATGGCTTAGGTATTTGTATGGGCATATACCTAAGCAGTGTCGGATGTTAATTCGTGACTGTATCTCTCGTTTTTGGATTATCCTTTGTGGATTCGGGGAGACCTTCGGGGGTCTCAGGGTCCCTACTGAGTAGCTTATACTCACCCATGCACGGGCTATTCCCGCACTATGTTGTGTTGGTTGCAGACGACGGACAACGCTGATCGTGGTTGAGGCTTGCGGAGCAGGACGGTACCTGGAGGTGGACCACTAGATGGGACGTACTCGTAGAGGTCGACTGGACCCGAGGAGCAGAGGAGGCTATCTGTACTCACCCTACAGGTGGGATTTCCAGTGGACAGCTCGGCGTTGTGGATTTACTTTTCAGTTTTTGTTTTCCCTTTCCAGTTGTACTTTACATTCAGTTTGGGTTTGTATACTGGAACACTTACTTTTCCTCACTTACTGTTGTACCAGCTTTTACTTAGTGTTTACTTCTACTTCTTTCTTACTCTGTGTTGTTTGTTTACTTTACAAAGGCAATGACTTACATTTTTTTATTGGGAATTTACGCCCTGGTGCTAGTCGCCAGCCCCTGGCCTATGGAAGGCGGGCTTGGGGTAGTCACGACACGGGCCCCGAGGACAGTTCGTGACATAATATATGATGGTTAAGCATGATGCACCTTATATGATAGGTGAACCTAATATATCTTATATGACAGGTGAGCCTGATATAGTTATCCAATGCAATGGGCATTTTTCATTTTTTTTCAATATAAATATGGAGGGATTTAACATTGGAGGCTTCCCCTATGATTTTCACTAGCCTCCAGTTATTTCTAGCATAGTTTTTTAATATAATTTTCTAGGTTTTCAAAAAGGGCTGCCATTTTTATTCCATGGATTTTAATGTGTTTCTTCGGAAAATAAGTGTTTTCAAGTGGAAATTATTTTTTTACACTAAAAGAATATTGTGATAATGGTAGAAATTTTATGGGTATTTAGTTTCTCATTGGAAAAATTCATTTATTAATTTTATGTCTCCTAATAAACCTTTCATGTCTATCCCATGCTTTATAATGCTTTTCATTGGGCTTAAAGATGAGTAAAACTAATGAAGAAGAATGGTCGAAATACCATGAGAATTTTTAGGAGCAGAAAATTTTTTCATTTTAAAAGTATTATATTCTGTGTAAATTGGATATAGAGTTGATGAGAATAATTTTTAATGTAATAGAAATTCTGGAAAGATTTATGTCCTAGTTATCAAAATCTCTTATAATAAATTATCAATGTGAATGAAACAAAGTTAATTATAGTGTAAATATATTAGATTATGTAATATCTAAGGTTGGGTACTCATATACATCCATTGAATAAGACCAAAAATTTCCGCATGAGTATGAAAAAATAATAATATGATTTAGTAATCATCAGAAATAGAAGATTAATAATAATTTATTCTAAATTATGTCACAATCATTTCAACGTATGATATTTTAAATTTATATAACATCTCTTTTGGTTAAGAATAATTTTTTTGAAGTTATATCCATTAATTAATCATATTCAAAAGCTCAAAAATAATTAAACTCCACTCTAATACTATTTCACGACTTGAACCACCCGGGCCAACCTAGTCGGTGGAAAGATGAGTGTGACACCCTAATTATTTCTTCAATATTCTAGGGATGGAGAACAATGTTGAGTTGGAAATCACACAAATTGGAGGAATTATACAATTTTATTGTATACGTGAAAATATCTCCAAGACCATAGATTAATAAAATGTTAATTAAAACTAATGATACCAATAATTCATGCATAACATCTGTCCCACGTCAGAGTATGAAAAAATAAAAAAAATGTTCCATTAAAATATCACCAAAACAAGTAGTAATGCTCAACCTACTCGGAATGAGGGGACAAAATTGAAATTAAGCACCAGAATGAACCACAGTATGTCAAACTCAATATGCCCACATATAGTCCTGTTTCTCCTAGGACTCCATCAAAGGACTATTGTCTGTATATGTCATGACATGTGTATACATATCCTTTCAATGGGGAGTATAAAAATACCCAAAAGGACACTATGAAATCAGTAAACATAAATTAGTAAGATGTGGGTTATCTCATCATCATGAGATATATCAATTAGATATGAGATATAAAAGTAATAATTATTATGAGGATGTTGAAAAACTCCCCATGTAATCTCGGTCTTAGAGAGATATCATCCATACTTCATGACACAATATTCTTCTTTATTGTAATTATCGTTTAGGTTATATCACTCCATGAGTTATTCTATCAATGATGTAGCAACTATATGAGGCCATCATTATCATGATTCACCAAATAATTTCCCACCATAACTCTAAATATCTCATTTTATATATAGGGAATCACTCCCTAGACCACTGGGGGATACCACAAATCCTATTCTAACTCTGAAAATCAAGATACCAAGATTGGGGATCACAACTAGGACCACAGGGGTGCACCAAAAACCCTCACTAGTTCAACCTTTTGGATCGAGGATCATGACCAATGTAGTTTTGGTAACAAAAATACCAAAAACCACACCTAGGGTGAATTATAGAGTGATGGGGGATCAAAACCACTACTACAGGCGTATTCTATGAAATCCATTTGAAACATCTCTCCTAGAGGGGATAATAATACTTTTCTCAAGATATATTGTCACATTATATCCTTATAGGAATATATCAAGGGAAGGCACTCATCCAATACAGTTTAAGAATCCATGAAAGAATTGTCCCTCTTTTATTACCTCATGTTGTATCTATGATGAAAAAACTAAAGCCATCATAACATATTATATGGTAAACAATTTTGGATAGATTACTCACAGGACAAAGTATTAAACAATAATAAGTAATACTAATCTGGAAATCTCATCATCATTTACATTTCCTAAAAACATAAAAACAAGGATATTTCACTAGAAATGGCCCAGAATAGAAAACATATCATGTCGTAGTGATATTTTTTAAAAACAATATTGATTGGATATTTTCTTTCAAAAAATGGATACTCGGTAAAAAAAATGCAATTAATCATATCTCTTATGATGAGCTCTTCATGGGCCAAAGACATGATTTTGAATTAAATATCCAACACTACTCCTAAAAACTGTCTTAATATTAGCACCATGATTTCATATTTGGTTCATAAATCTAACTTCTCGGATAAAAGAAATCAATAAAAACATTGATTTTTATCCATAATAATAATAATTATAACAATAATAATAATAATAATATTATTTTTATTATATAATAAATTTAATATAATTATCTAAATGGGTTTGAGATTATTCATTTGGGGGGATTCTTTATGTATCAACCCTTATACATCCGGCCCCCTTATATCTATTCTTATTGCATTATTAAATGTTATTATTACAATCAAATATTTTCTATATTCACCGCTAATCTCAAATAGCAACAGGTCAGCCTAACTGAGGTGATCCCCATCACACAACACCACTACACATGTGTAAACTTCTCACATGCGGCTTCCTAAAATGATGATATCATCATGAACTTCTTCCATGACAACCAATGGACCACCACCAGAACCAAGACTGATGATGGCAGTCCTCATGGATGCATCAAACACGATAGGCTCACTCCCTGCACCCCACCGGTCAATTCTTCTCAATCATTCACTCGTGTCTAGAATCCTACCACATGACCCTTTTGGAAAATTCCACTCACAATGTCACACCTCTGCCTTGAAGAAATCTAGTCTGAAACCCTTCATACATCCTATAATATATTTTTTGGTCTCTTATCACACTATATCTTACCTTGATCATGATATCTATCATAAATCGGAATTTTTGGAATTGTTTCATTGTTCCAAATATCAGTTGAACAATTATCGGTTATAATATATTTGTCAATCTACCAACCAAATAAAATTATTATTCTAATTGTGTGAATAATGGGTAAGGAAAACACATTAAATAAATTGAGTAATGAAACTAAAAAATTGGGTTTTCCCCGATTTGTTTCAATTAATATAATGAATAAAGTACCAATAAACAATAATCAAATAAATAAACTAAAAATCAAATTTTATTTGTAAATCAATTATTTTTAGTGGAATTTACATGTGTTCAACATGAAATTAAAAATCAATATAAATATATAAAACTCAAATAACATTCCTAAAAATTCCAGCATTTTTTTTGAAAATCGCATCTTTAAGAAAATAATAAGATGATCTATATACATTCCTCCTCAATCTCATGATCCCCCTCATACATTCATCATCATCAACCCAAGTTACATATCCATCAACAAGAGTTGTTTCTTCTTCTCTACTCCCCAAATTTTATACAAAAAAACCTAGGTATTTCCCATAAAACACAAAAAATAGGGATTGAGTTAAGTGTGGGAATTTAAAATATAATAAATAAATTGTTTATTTATTTTATAAAATGATCTTCCAATTAATTTATTCCATGACATATCCAATATCGATGAATTTTATGGTACGACTCAGATAAAACCATCAATTTAAAATCAACTATGGTCTTATATTCCAAATCTGAGTTACTTTAATGGAGTTATTTTATAATATGAGTAAAACTACAAGCACATGATATAATATATATAATAGTATAATTATATTAGTACTACCCTCATTGGGCCATGGAATCTCACATTGTCTCAGAACCTAGAAGCATAAATATTCCAAAAAATATTACAAAGTCCTTAAAAGTAAAAAATGAGATGTCACATTCTCCACATCCTAGGTATTTTCACCTCAAAAATAAAAATAT
This sequence comes from Viscum album, assembly GCA_963277665.1. Lineage (NCBI taxonomy): Eukaryota > Viridiplantae > Streptophyta > Magnoliopsida > Santalales > Viscaceae > Viscum > Viscum album. Next base: position 1,609,027,297 of record OY728155.1, on the reverse strand, counting down.
CTACTCATACATGTATATATAATGAGCTCTTAACTTTTTTTCTTATTCTTGGAATCACTCCTGAAGGTTCATAAGCCGTTAATAAACACACACCAAAGGGAAAAACATTTCCATGAAGGGTACTATCTCCTTATAGTTATCAATAACCACTGTCCCTTGATAATGGTATCTCCATAATTAATGTCTATATTGTTGGGGTCAAAATCATTCAAAGAGTGATGAACATATCTCTATAGAAATGACTCTTAGAAAACACCATACACCTAGAATAATTGTAGTTTTAAGGTAAATTAGTATACCACCTCGATAACCTAACATAGTATCAGGAAACACACCTATGAAACCTATACATAGGCTACCTTCCAGGAAAAAACAATTTAGTCCTCTGCGATGGTAGATCTCTCGGAACATATAGTCTCCTTGAATATCCTAAATATTTATTTCATGGGCCCACAAATAACTCCCAACGGAATATAGTAGTCCTCATCCTCCACCTGATGAATTTGACATTTTATGACCATCACTATAACCAACATTACGCCCAAAAGTTCTATCTCCCACTAGATATTACCAGTAAAATAGTGGCCAACATCTTCTCCCATACAAGGAATCACATGGTGCTACCCAAATGGTAGAGTTAGAACTATTTTGGTATGAAAAAGTCATTGATGGTATATGATCATCCCATCTATATCCCCAAACTATCATGCAACCCTAAAGCATGTTATCTATAATGTGAATGACCCTATTTACTAGGACCACATTTTAGGGTATAATATTCATGCTAAGAACAATAGATCCCAATACCTAAACTACACTATACACTCATATGGTTAAAAATTGTTGAAATATGGGAGTCTGTTAATGATCACCCAGATAGTATCGTGACCAATCGCTGGTTTTGGAATCTCCCACACTAAATCACAATGATAATGTCCCATTTCCACTACCATATGGGAACCATGACCTTTACCTAATTCTAGTTGGTACATCATGATTCTAACACATCAAAATTTCACCACATCCATGACCACTAAACCTGATTCTAATGTATTTGGTACTTCCACACCGATCCTCGGTGTACAACTAAGGGAAAAAAACTACCTCATCACTTACTTTGGCTGGTTGAATGGAGTAATTTTTCATCTTTGATCTAGGATGATGTCATCCACACCTTTTTAAAATCCATCATGAACTCACCCAGTTAATATCTAGTAAGTGAATATCTAAAAAATCAATATACCCTAATTGTGCATCCCAAAGACACTAAAGAACTGGAGGACTGATAAATATTTACTTTAGATATGTTGCATCATCATCATCATCAAGTGTCAATTGAAAATTAATCAACTACTCTATATTCTCTCCCAATAATATTCGGTGAAGAATTTTTTTTTGAATACACTACTACAACACCACCCTTTGGTGTATCATAGGCTACCACTGCCTAAACCATTAATGTGTCCACTGTCACTCCCATGTCCAAGAAGGAATAACCAAAGAAGTGGACCTCCAAAATATTAAATTGATATTTTGATATCTTCCATAAAGTGAGTACTCTTGGATCATGTCTCAAGCTATCCTAAAATTTCATTCATTCTCTACCACTGGTTCCATGTACACTAGGATGTCATTATAGAACCCTAATATGAACCAATCCTAGAGGAAGGACCCAATTCAAGAGTCCTTCAAAAACATTTGGGGTATTCTACATGTTGAAGGGTATCATAATGAACACATATAAATTGTAGATTCATTGGAACATTTGTTTTTGTATAACCTACTCTCATATTTTGTTATGGTGATAACTCATCCTGAGGTCAAACCCCTAGAACCACTCTTCCACTAACCAATTATAGAAGAGGTCATTGATTTTATGATGAGGATACTCCTAAATGATAGTCACCTAGTTAATGTGGTGTAAATCCACACCTAACCTCAAGATCTCTTACTCATCCTATGCGAATAACACAAGGGTACGCATGAAAAAAATAGGTCATAGGAAGTCCCCTACCCTATAAATTCCTCAAACCACACATGCATCTTTCATAGCTACACCAGTTCATCTGATATGCCAGCACTGATATTGGGTCTCCCATGGTTCATTTACATATAGAAAATAACATTTAATGGGGAGATATATTAGGAAAATAACCACGGAATATTCCACCCCCTCCTCTAACACATTAGTAAGTTGAATTCTCATAACTTTCCCTAATAAATTGTTAATACTATTCAAAAAAAAGAAATTGGTTGTATCTTTCTACAATTTTTCATATCGTATAATTCTTGTTATCACTTCTTACTAAACGATTAAAACTATGTCCCAAAAAATGGATTTACTTGACCCCAATTGGTAAAACTTATATTTTCATGGATCATAGGAAATGATTCTATATTAAGGAAAATGTTGTTGTCCCTCACGGACTATTACAAATAGATTCCACATGACAATCCATATCCTATCATCATTAGGTCACACTTTTGGTAGAATCATGATCACTAATACTCTACCACAGGATCCTCAAAGAATATAGGTCATTCAAAATAGGTTCCATTGGTATATTTAGGCTTTGAACATTGTTTATGTCTTGGGAAATGTCGCATTATTCTATGTTAAAATTTCTACTGGTAATGTGAAGACAACAGTCACACCTTATACCATACTCAAATCTTGTAGGTCAAAAGCTCCTAAAACATAAATATATACGTTCCCTTTCAATCCTATTCAATATAACCATGGAAATATATGACATCATACCAAATTATATGTACCTAAAACCAAGAAGTTTAGGGAACTCATCCACCACACCTAGACACAATCTACATTGGTTGCTACTGACTCACCAGAATATCTTTGGTTCATGTCACAATGATGTGTATAAGTGTGGGAAGCATCGCTCTTCATTGCTTTCTTGAATCCATATCAAATAACCCCAACACCAGGATATATCCATGTCACATATTAACCTAGATATTTCTACACACCAGGACCACCATGAAATGGTATCTTATCCAAGTACAACTTCGGCACCACAGGATGAAAACAATCATATACCACCTAAGAAGGGTGATTTTTCTCACTATAAGTACTATGATATATCTATATATGAAACTTGTAAAGTGTAATCAACATTGTTTCTTCATCTATTGATACCATGAGAACTAATTGGTACTCCTAAAAAAAGGAAGGTCACGAGTGTAACCATATTGTCTTTCGGGGTCTGCACAAGTCAGAAAACCTTGAAAACTACCTTGATCCAACACTCATCTTCATGATGGTCTACATAATATAGTAAATTCTACATTATATATTTTTTTGAAGTCATGTAACATAAATAATCTATACTTCCTATCGCCCTAAATTCATTGATCTATTGGCTTCCGTGAAATACATCAATCATCCATCAGATCCATTGAAGGATATAAGCATCGTTAAATAGGTTATAGAATTATTATGTTTCATCTATGAGGAAACACCTATTGACTTGTCCCTTTTACTGAGATATCATTGTATAAGTTGACTCTATCATGACACTATCATATATTCCATACTGACTATCCTCACTATGTTATATTTAATGTTAACAAGGTGTACCATTCTAAAAGAGTAAATATAGGGAGATGACTTCAGAAATAAATAGAAACCAGAACTCATTCCATTATGATTCATGTAACAAAATATTCCCTACAACCACTGCCTATATGTAATAAGTCAAAAGAAGGTAATTTTAGTCTGAGTGAATAGTAATTTCGGCCATTGCACCAACACTATACACCCTAGACAGATAGCCTAACACAAAATGTTTTTTATACTACTGTCATAAATCCTAAACCAAAACATAATAGGTATAAAATTTACAAAATATTGTCCAATGTTTGAACTAATTGATTTAATAGTACTCTGTCGTGACCCGACCCACTAGGGCCCACCTACATGGCAGTAAGCCGAGTGTGACACCCCAAGCCTACCTCAAAAAGGCCAGGTGATATTTTCCAGATTCGAGTATATATATCACACACAAGGGAAGCCTTATCCTAAGTACCTATATGCAGATAAAAATATCCATGATAATACAATGTTGAAATGTAAAATATAGAAATTCATATCAGTAATTTATGCATAATATCTATCCCACATCAGATATTGAAAAAATCATTGGAATGAATAAAAGGGGCCAAATACAATCCCACCAAAACTAAAAGTAAAATCCAACCATCCAAAAATGAGGGAAATTATATCAAATAAAACAATGGTAGAAACCGTGGTCTTTATATCTCACTAACTTCCACTATATTTGGGTCCTCCTAATAATATGAAAATGGTTTTTCATCTTTATAAGACATGAGATGAATTGGGATATCCCTTGTAGCGATGAGTATAACAATACCCTATATAGGACTAGGAAATCACCAAACATAAAACAATAAGATAACAGCCAGCTTAGAATCATGATATATTTCAATCATATATGTGACATAAAAACAATAATCATGTGGTGACTATAAATTTTATCATTATGTACACTCAATTTCAGAATGGTCTCAAAAAAATTTCTAGGAATAAGATTCTTCTCAAGGGTAACACTCATTCGAGAGAACTCACTCCATGATCCACGCTAAAATAAATAAATATCCTTTGTGAATTTATGATCATTGGGAATCACTAATGAATTTCTCAATTTGACTCTGAGTTGGGGACACCAAAAAACACTACTGAAACTCTTAATATCACAATATCCATTTTAGGGGTCAAACCCAGGACTATTAGGGTACACTATAAACCAAAACTAGACCATACTACTAGATTGGGGATAGATGCCCAGGTATTTGTGGTCATGATAATACTAGAAACCCCACCATTTGAACAAGATAGAGTGATGGAGGATCATGCCTATGACTGTATGGATATACTATAAACTCTATCAAAAACTCATATCATTTAAGAGATGATAATCATATGATCCTAACATAATGTCATATTGTACCCTCATAGAAATATACCATGGGAACATACTCTATTAATACTTGTTAAGAATTACTAAAAGTAGCATCCTTATTATATCACCTCATGTCGTATCTCGGATTCGAAAATGATGGACATCATCATGTTCTACATAGAAAACAATTTATTCTAGACAACCATTAGACCCAAATATGAATATATAAAATGATGAATGAATGTGTTAGGTTCATGGTTGGTTTGATGGGTTAAAAACATATATCCACTGATATTTCATTGTAAATGGCCAGGAATTTCCAAAAGGTTCATGTTTTTGTGATTCTTGTTGGAAAACTCACAGAATATGATATTTACATTACCGAAATGGACACTTTAAAAAACCTTACTCATCATATAATGTAAGACTGGCCCATTTTGGGATCGAGGAACCTACACAAATTAAAAATCAAATATTGGTCTTATAACTCCCATCTCAAGTTTAGGGTCATGATGCCATAGTCAGTTCATCTATCTGATGTATCACTTTAAATATAGAATTGAAACATTTATTGATATCTAAGATAATAATATTAATATTAATATTAATAATTCTATTATTATATTATTATTATATATTTAAAACAATTATTTAATGGGATTATAGAATCTTTGTGTGGGGCGATTTTGAATGCATCAACACCTATGCTACTACACCTCTTCCTCAATCATCCCATTATTGTATTATTTATTATAATTGAAAAATAATATTGGTTATATTCAACGCTGATCTGAAACAGTAACCTAAAACACTATTTGAAGGGATATCTATTAGCTGGAATAACTACACCCACAACAACTCCTCACACAAAGACTCCCAAAATCCCATCGCCCCCATTCCATTTCCTCAAAGGTGATACAAGTACCACTTCCCCTACTACGAACAATGATGTTTCTCATCATTGACCCCTTAAAATAAAACTAGAACCATCAAACTAGACACCATCAACCATCATCTTTATATTCACTAATGGTGGTCAGATTCTAGCCACCCAACCGGCTCAGGTAACACCACCCGTCACACTACACCTTTACCTCTTCAAACCATGCTTATAAATCCTCAATATGGACTTTGATCTAGTTGTGATCCCCCATAACAATGTATCACATCTCAGTCATGATCATGATCCTGAATCTGGACATGTTGAAGTTTTTGTTGCACCAAATATCAGTTCTGTAGTGATCATTTATCAAGAACTAGATAAATTGTTGTCTAAATGAAACAGTGATGATGAAGGTTTAAAGAACGGGGATGAAAAGCATAGTAAAAAAATTATGAAATTAACCTCATAATTTTTATGTATTTTCCATGATTCATTTTCTATTATAATGATGAACAAAGAAGAAATTATCAACAATCAGATAAATCAACCATAAATCAAATATCGATACGTGAACCAATTCTTATTAGTGGAATTGTTCTCAGATCGACACAAAATAACAAAACTATATGAATCTAGATAACACAAACATTTTACCATGATATTGGATAGTTTATTGTTTAAGATCATTTATTATAGTGAATTAAAATATGATCTTATTTTGTTCTTTATCTATCTCACAATCCTCATCCATTGTTCCTCACCATCGACCTACATTCTCAATTTTTCAACTGATCTCTCCACCTCATCACTACTCTTCCAAGGTTACACGGATAACCTTCGTGATATTCCAATAAACACATAAATAGAGGTATAAAATTTGTTTTTTCTATTTAAAATAATATAAAATATTCATTTATTTATTTAAAAAAATGCTCTTCTAAAGGCTTCCTTCAACAAAACATCTGACTCTAATAATTTTTATTTGTGCCCAGGGTAAAACCTGGATTACGAAATCAACCATGGTCTCAGAATCCAGATTAAGGTATATAACTAGGTGTAATTTAATTTTTATGAAAAACTATGTGTCTATGATATAATATATTTATTATATTTATTATATCAATACATGGCTCACTGGGCCCATAATCTTATGTCATATCCACACCTAGCATCAAAAATATTCCTTAAAATAATTCAAAGTCATACATCAAAAAAAAGATACATTATATACTAGATAAAATGACCCAACCAAAACATAACAATATATTTTACCATTTAAATGAATATTAATTAAATATATTAATAAATCACTCACAATAACCTATAGGTTTAGTCTCTATAGTCTCACAACATTAGACCACTTTTTAGAACTATCATATTTTATACACTTTTTTATAAACTAAGGATGAAAATATAAGAAACTAGTGATCTTAGATATTCATTTAGGATAAACAGAAGAGATTACAACATATGATCATGAGTTATAAAAAGATGATCATGTGAGTATAATATTATAATCGAGGTACATTATTATAGCCCTGAATGTACACTCTTGAATCACGTGCTAAAAGAATAAACATTAAATTTCTGAATTTGATACCTATAATTGTGACCAAATTTTTTATATATAAAAAACATACAAAAAATAAAGGTTTGTTTTTATCCCTTGTATAAACTACTACATATTATGTTTATAGTTTTAGATAATTTGGAGAAACACTAAAGACAAGGAGTCATAAATAGTCGGATTATAATATTCAACCTTATCTCCCACTATACCCATCTTTTCTTATTCCAAATTTGGTCAACATAATTAACCATGTGAAACCCTTATTTAAATAATTAATATGAAATATTTCCTCATACCATAGAAAGAAGGAAACATAAGAAAAGTGTGAGCTCATATGCTCATTAAGGGTAAAAGGGAATATATAAATGATTACATAAAAATAACATGTGTAACACCACAAGTATTTAACATAATATTATTTTGGAATAGAATTATGTTTTTCTATATCTTATGATAAATGAAGCAATGAGTTTCTTCTAATAGCTTATTTCATGCACACGACAGAGTTTACAGAACAACAATATATAATTAATATTATTATTTAGTATGATAGTTATCACCTAGCAATTGGAATGGAGTGAATGAATAATAATAAATAACAAATGAAAATATATATTTTATTCATTTTTAAAAATTATCTATGGAATATTAATAAAATAAGTTTCATTTATAATAAAAAAATTGATCAATAATTTTTTTCTAAAAGAAGCATTAGAATATCTTTTTCAAAGTAATTTAAAATTAATTTTTAACACATTTCTCAAAATAATATGATAAACAAAACTTACTTTCAGAAATAATAATATCAAAATTATATTAGGGTGATGTTTTGGGAATTTTCTAAAAAAAAATTTTTTGATGAATAATGAAAAGTACTTGATTTTAACAAAAATATCCTTTTAATTTAAATAATTTATAATGAAAAATTATATTTTTAATATGATTAAATATAAATTTAGTTAAATTATATATAAATTAAAAAAATTACGTTTTTTGGAATCATTTCCAAATTGAATTTACATATAAAAACTTTGTATAATTTGGAACTTTTTCACATTAAATGCACGCTTTATTATCACGTTTGGAGATTAATATGAAGTTAATTTTAGTTTAATTTTTAGAATTGAATTTTTAATAATGGATTATATATTTTCAATCATTATAATTTATAACACCTAATAATTTCAACTAATTGTTTTACTAAAATTAATAGTGAATGCATTAAAAATTATTTACCATGGTTACGTTAAAAATGGATTTACTAGGGTTAAACTAGAATGATAAGAGACAAAATGACATAAACTATTATGTTAATTTTATTATATTAGACATAAAAGCCTCTCAAATATATATGTTTCTTCCAACTTTCTTTTTAATATGACCCTTATAATTAGTTAATAAATGAAAAAATAATACATTCCATACTTGTAATATATATAAAGCCTTGGGATATGGAAAATAATATAATGGGTAATATATATCTTTTTTAAAGATAATTTTTTTATAAAGAAAAATTATTTTTATTTCATTTCCATTAAATAATTACATTACATGCATAAGAAACATTGACACAATGCTTATTTAGATAAAAATTAAATAAAATAAATGATACAAAAAATATTAAAAGTTATGTAAATTGAAATAATTTTTTTACTAATTTTTTTATATAAATATATAATATTAAAATGTTAATAATATAAATTATTTTAATTCCAATATTTTCTTAATATTTTTAAATTCATTTTAAATAAAAAATGTAAAAATTAATATTGATGTTATTTTATGATGAATTATATTTTATTAAATGATTTAAGATTACCAAAAATCCTATATTATGCCAATATATTTTTAAATGACCAAAAATATAAACAGTATTATATTTCTGAAATAATTTATTTTTATAATTAATATTTTTACCCGTTAGTCGTACAAATTATGTTTTCATTTTTAATTTTAATGTAGTGTTTTACCATGTTACATGCACTTTTGTTAAAATTAATTTCAAAGACACATATAATTTATATTTTAAAAATTAGATATAATTTTTTGAATTAGTGGGTGTAAATTATCTATTTAGTCTCATTTTATTTTAGGTTTAATTTATAAATTAACTTTTTCAGAAAATATGTCATCATAGTGAAAACCCAAGATGGTAAAAATTAGGAAACATGTGGATTAAGTAAAAAAATTGATTAAAACCTGTGTTTAAATTTTTTGTGGAGGTTCTTATCAACCATATCAATACTTAACACATTTTTTTATCATGCTTTCAGTCTATTTGGGTAATATTTATCTACCAATAGTGACCACTTTTGAGTATTTATGATAATTAAACTCCTCCTTCACTTCAAAAGGTGACTCACTCCCCTCAAATCTCAACACCTTCAAGAATATTTGTTTAAACTAAGACGTACCGAAATCCATTTCCAAAATTACTCCCTTAATCCTATAAACCATATTTTGGGAATAAATTTGTGCACACCTATGTAGGAGTACACAAATAAGAGGTAATGTTCTTCAATAAGTGTCTTTATTTACTTATTTCTCTACCTCTTTAAATTTAAATTTAAACATATTGATATAAAATCCTTATTATATTACATAAACTATGATGCTTTTATAATAATTTAATGTTCTAAAACCATAACCACTTACATCAAATGGGTTACGAAATCATCATTCTAGTTTTTGGGGGACTACCACCTCGTGAAGCCATATCATTAGATTTTCCCTTAATGCCTCTCAAGGTTGGGTATGACGGTGGATAAAAAGTATATATATGATATTAGTAATATATTTATACATTTGGACATATTATATCATAGTTATCTTTTTTTACATTCCATTCTATATGAGACCTGATAATGTCACACATGTGAATGATGGACTACCACCTCGTGAAGCGATGTAATTGGTCATTCACTAACTATTCACATGGGGGGAAATAAAAAAATATTAACGATTATATGTTATATAAATGAAATAATAATTATATTAATAGTATATTTATTATTCATTAAATATAATATATATAATTTTATTTCATTCCACTTCACTCACGTAAATATGATTGCATCATTCATGTATGTTTGGACTACCAGCTTTACGAAGCATTGTTAATCTTTGTTCATCACTACACCTCATGGATGATACATATAAGTATATAATATTTTATTAATGATATTATTATAATTTTATAGGTTTAATGAATTAATTAACTAGTTTCCATAAATATATTTGACAAATGGAAACATTAATCACGTGTACATACAACCTAACATCTAATTGATTATAATGTACATAATTTTTCCTAACCATCGTTCATGATTGGTTTTCAAAGAAACATTGAAGAATAAATATGATAATTATTTAATTATTTTTATTATTTAGATAACATAACTATATAACATTTTCAAGAACCATAACATTGATGAAAAATACGCATGAGGAAACAAGTAAATTAACTCCCGAAATAATGAAAAAAATGAAAGACATGTAAATAAAGGGTAATAAGATGTCATAGAAGTATAATATTTGATATTGTAAATATCAATATTGTTCCAGAATAAGATAATAACATTTTTTAAACAACTAAATTAGAGTTTAAATCATTTTCAATAAAAAAACATAATGCATGAGATTTCATCTCAATTTAATTTCATTAATGCATATTATAATTACATGCCACAAATTTCAATTATATGGTGCATATACTACCCATTTTACATGTAATACCATGTATCATTTATTATTCATGGTATTTTAAGTTATAATTTTAATCATTTCATCTATGTGGATTTTAATTAAAAGATGACTTTTGGTAAATAATATCATAAAACAACTTCCATTAATTGGGTTAAATATCTACGTCATTAATTATATCATTCTAATATTATGTGTATAATTAATTTTAATTATATTATGTTTTATATGAACTTTTTTTATATGTATTTAATTTTGATAAATATAATATATTCCTTGGTATATTTTCACTTCAAAATTAAGATTGTTTCCAGGGTTTACTTCGTATTCACATTTTAATCGAGATTATTTATTCCTGAATTTCAATAGAAAGAAATTATTTGATAGTTATTTAATAAACCATTTAACATTATTATAATATGGTTTTTAATTATCTTTTTCATGTATTAGTATAATTTTTACTCTCATTTTTCATTTAAATTATCAAAAAAACGTTTTAATAAAAACCGACATCATTTCAATCTTCGATCAAAATGATGTTTTCTTCAAGAACCATGCATTCTCAAAATATTTTACAAAATAAATTTAACCATTTAAAAATGATTCATCAATGCAATTTTTACCCATTTATAATTTTTTAAAAATTATTTCAATGTAATCTTATGTTATTTTAAAAATAATTCTCATTTGGATTTTATAGAAAATATAAAGGGAATATTCTTGTCATTTTTTGGGTATGTATAAAAGCCTTGGTCTTTATTACAGATTAATTAATTATTTATTACATAAAATTAATCATAATACAACCCTAAACATCAATAATTCTGGTTTATTTAGGAATTGAGTATATAATATAATATTTTGAAGTTGTGATGCAATAGTATTATTTAAAACATCCTCAATATGCTACTAAAATTCCATGGTTGTTTAAACTGTGTCGGATAATCTAGAGAAAAACATAATATAGGGGTGAGGTATAAACCTCGGTAATGGAATAATCATGGAATTATATAAAGATAATAATAAAAATTACACAATAGGAATATTATTGTACCATAACAAGTGTAGGAATCCGAAAAATAAACAACAATAACTGATATAGAATGATAATCATAACAATATAAATGTGGAAACAAATTAAAACAATGAATCAAGAACATATATCAAGGATAATCAACCAAGAAATCATGGTGGAAAATTTACCATAAATAAATCAGGTTCACACCCTATCGCAATGTGATGTATCATTATACTAAACATTTCCCAATGCATTAGAGAACTATAGGGGCCCACCCTTCATATTCATTTCATTCTTATTCTTAAGTGTGACACATAGATAATAAAAAATGGATTCATTCAAAATCATAATTTTTTCCATGACTAAAGAGTGTGGAATAAATATAGGTAAGTCCCCAATTGAAATGTATATGTTTCTAAATGTGAACACCCGTAATAGGAAATGGCTATGGTATTCACTACACAATTTTTTTGGTAAGAAAAATCACGGTGACATTTCGACAGCATAACATCGCCACTTATAGATTCATAAAAATGGTTCGATGATTTATAAATGGGGCACTAATCACATATAAATAAAATGTTATGAAATATGGATATGGAAAATTTTATCCAGAAATTATAAATTTGTATGTTTAATCCATAAGGTAATGAGGAAACATGAATAAAGAATAGAATGCTACCTATTTTTCAGTATGGTAATGTGTGAACAGAAATTATCATGGTAGGATTAATCGTAGTGAAAAGGGGATATCATAATTCATATATTAAACATAAAATAACGGTAATATTCAATAAAACATACCAACATAAAAAATGGAATTTATGAGTCATAACATAAATGAAGTGCTTGAATTGAAATTATAAAAGTGAAATCCCTTATTAAATTATATCATGGTAACAAGGGCACATAAAGGTTCCTGGGAGAGATTGATGTGAGAGAAAGGGGAATGTCATAATTTAGACCTAAAATGAATAGTAAGGGGGATATGGAAGAATATTTCAAAACATGAACAAATGGTAATTAAATGACCCAACATAAAGGAGGTTCTTGAATAAAAGGAGATATATATATATATATATTACAAAATTATATCACAATAATGGATGTAAATAAAGTAAAATGGAAGACATAATGAGAGTTAAAGAAAGATTTAATTATTTATAAAAATAATTTTATTTAAATTGAATATCTAATAACATATCCCATCCTAAGAAAATAGTAAATTTAGATACATAAAAAAATAAGTTCTTGATAAAAGATGAGAGTTGAAGATTCCCGGAAAAAAATTAGGCATAATAACAGTGTAGGTTAGGGTTAAAATAAGAGTGGATAAATTATCTACAATTTATATAAAATCAAATTTTTAGTAAAGTAATTATTATAGATGAATAAAAATATAATAAATTTCAATTAAGAATTATAATTTCTAGTAATGTGTTTGAATTGAAAGGAGGATAGGATGTTGAGGATCCTTTACATCAGTGTGTGACTCCATGTGCTTGGGAGGGGATTATTGAGTGCTTGGGGGAACCTTTAAAAGACTCTAGACAGTATAGGTCAGAAAATGGATGTTCTCTAAAGAGTTTAATTGAATACAAATGGGATCTCAGGTGGGTTTATATATGAATAGATGTGGATTTATTTATTATTTAGGTTTCGGACTCTACATAATAAAATATCAAAAACCAAAAACTATCCCACGGGTTTCCTAAGATTTCTACCAAATGGTTGACGTTTTTAATATTTTATAGGAAAAAGGATAGAAATTATTAAAATAATTTCCTGGATTATTTAGAGGTGACTCACACTCATAAAGAAATGATTTTAAAACCCTAAAATATATTATTAGTTCTGTAGGATTCATAATAGATTTTTAAGATAAATACCATTAACAAATAATAAAATTACTTTAAATGGAATTAATATACTTGGTCTTTCATCCCATTTATAGTAATTATTACATCACTTTAGGGTCATTATGATTTTATAATACAAAAATAATATTTATACTGTATTTAGTTTTTACTCAAAAATTTGACTTTCACAGAAAATAATGAAAAGTTTACCATTGGGTAATTTTGATGATGTAAATAAAAAAAATAATTTTATATAAATAATTTTCTAAAATTTTTAATTTTATATTTTCTAATAATAATCTAAATTTATTGAATAATGCTGGGTTTTTAGAAAAACATATTTTTCGAACCCTTATAAAAATAAAATTTGACTTCAAAACAATTATAAGATCATTTATATTTTATAATAAAAATTTAATAATAATAATTTATTGAAATATTATTTATTTTAAAGATACGCTAATTCATTAAAATAAACATTAGAATTGCAATTGAATACTAATTAATGATTCCATTTCTGTTTTATCGTATCAAGCTGATTACTTAATAATTTATAATTTAAAAACAATAAATATAGTAATAATTTAAATTAAAATAATATATAAATACCCATAATAATAGAAATATTTTATTTCTAGTCTTTTTTAAATTATTTTCACCCCTAATTAACAAATTTTAATTTTACTTTAGTAATTAATATTTATTATATTAACTATTCATATTGTACAAAATATAAGTTGACCTTATTGACTAATATTACTTTTGATGATTTCTAATATATAATAAATTTTATAAAATTAAATTGATAGAGGATTAATAATTTAATTTTATTATAAAACCTTCGGGCATGATGAAAAGTGGTTTTGGAAAAAATACATTTTATGGAAATGATGATTTTACATTAACTATATAACTATCAATATTATATATGAATTTAAATTAATTATTGAAGATATATAATTCTAAATTTTAATTTAGATAATTTCACATTATGGTATATTTTTATTAATTATAATGGATATGCATTATGCAATTCAAAATAGTTTTTCAAAGAAAGAAATCACTTTTAATCATTACAAAAAATTATACTAAAATCACATTTAAAGAAAACTAAAATATACCTAACTTAATTAAGTACAACTAAAAAATAATTTTTTACCATTAAATAGAATTAAATTTATTATTTATTAACTTATAAAATTAGTTTATAGTTTTACATAAAAGTGGTATTTTTCAATATTCAATAAAAAATTTAAATTTTCTTGAAAATTTTAAAATTTCCACACTAATTCATTGTTGATATACTAGAATCAAATATTTTTTAATGTAATAAATATTCTAAATATTCTCGAAAAATATTATCATATTTATAAAAACAAATAGTAATCATTTTTAAAGAAATAATATTTTGAAGAATGGGAAGAAATTACCAAAATTTATTGATTATTTACTATGAATTTGTCCGTATATATAGGACACACAGATATATATATATATATATATATATATATATATATATAATTAGTTAATATTATTCAGATTTGAAAATTTAATAGAAAGGTTAAAGGGAAATATTTTAATAATCATTTTTTGATTCGGTGTTTTGCATCATTTATGTTCTGAAACAGATTTTTTGCCTTTAAAAACAAATGGTATTACATTCTCCACAACTTTAATAAATTTCATTTTCAAAATTTAAACTTGTATTCAATGTGAATTATTTTTTATACAAAAAAATATCTTTATTGATATCCCACATCAACAAAAGTGTTAATGAACCATCCACTTGAAAAGAGTGAATTGGATGTATAGAGGGCATCACATAACAAGGTTTACTAGTATGAGAACACTAGTGGGAAGTGAAAAAATGTACATAGAAGAGAAAATTAACAACAAATAACTAATTTTGTTTTATAGAGAACATGGTCAGGTAAAATTCAATGACCAAAAAATAATAATTATGTGGTGGATAAAATAATCATTAATTCATAAAAAATGATCATAATTTGAAAACATTTTTGATTAAACATTATATTCATAGTGTTAAGGAATTCTATTATTAGTTAGACAAGGAATATATGGACATATATTTTTTATGAATTAAAATCATATCCTAAAATAAATTTACACTACAATCTCATATTTTTATCCCAAATGATGATAATTTAAGATGGCTTTATATGCCTAAATCAATAAAATAAACATATAATGGATCACATAATACACCAAATAACGACATGTTATTTTTCCAATCCTTAATAAATCCAAAAATGTTATCATAAAGTAAGTTAATTCTGAAAATGAATAATCCTTAATATGTCATTCACAAAAAATTTCACAAACACCCCAATGGTTTAAGAAATATTATTCATTAAATATATACACATGTATCTAAAATAACACTAATAAACTAAATATTAACCACAAAATTTTACTCATACCCTTCTTCTTACACATCTAAAAATACGTAATATCATTGTACGCAAATTAGATTTTATATTAAATCTAATGGTTATAAATATTTCAACCTAAATAAAACATCTCCAAAAATATTTTTAATCAACTCTAAATAAGAATATTTGATCTTATAATCTATTTCCCTTAATATGAATAATCATGCTAAACCTTGATTAAATAAATATCCATCCACATCATCAATTATTTTATGAATGATATTATTCTCAGATATAGCATCACAAAACACTTTTGGTTTATCCCAACATCAAAGACACATTAAGGTTTATTAGTCCCCTAATCACATGATATCAAAAATTCAACTTTATCACTGAATCACATTTAATGGAATTTCATTACCATTAAAAAATATTTAAATTAATTAAAAGAAAATATATTTTATATTATGTTTCGTGATTTTTAAATTTCATCGATATACAACCAATACATAAACATATTAATATTTACACAACAATGATTAACATATCATAGGTCTTCCTTAGTATGGGGTTTAAGCCTTAGATTGGGTCACTTACTAGGATCCTTCTATTTCCATATTTTATCTATAATTAAAGAAAAATTTAGGAATGAGTACATTTAATCTATTAAAAACATAAAGTAGAATCTAATGAAATTAAAGGGTTAACATATAAATTACATTTATTACCTTAACTTATGAATTTCTAGGCTTCAATAAATGTTATCTATTATCTATCTTCAACCTATATTCTTATGTGCATATTTCTATTCCCATAATAATGGTTAATAATGAGATTATGAATTTACCCATTCATATATCCTAGGAGTTTTCAACGAGGTGCGCATTAAGGCTTGTTCTCTTGAAACATGTTACCCCATGTCAAGACGGGTACACCTTGTCAGATTTGGTACACCTAGGTACATATATCCCAAAACCACATACACATGTATTATTTTCACAACCCCCTCCCTCCAAAGATTTCCCTCCTAAGATGAAAATAGAGAAAATGAGTTAATGACCCCTCGAGTCCCAACTCTTGTAGGCCCCAAGGTGGAAACCAACACTAAAGGTATAGAAATCTTACAAAATGGGAGGGATTACCCTTTTTATACTAACCATGATCAAGAGATAAGATGTATCAACATCAAAAACTCTCATATATATATATATCACGGGAAAACCAAAATCCAACCCACATGCATGTTTAAAATGTGACTGAGAGAAAAGAAAGTGTCTCCAAGGTAAATTCCAATATAAAGATAAGCAATGACCCAAAAACTATCCCTAATGTCCAAGTTACTTATACCATACATGGTCTCTATAGTTATCATGGAAACCTAAAAGACGTTATATATATGAAGGGTAAGAAAACAAGTATAATCAGTGGGGAAAAACCATGGTCTCTCATGCACAAGTGGAGAACCATACAAATTCCATCGTGAGAAAATAGCTGGAACCAAAAGCACCTATCATAAAATACTATCCATACAATCCTAAACCAGTAAACACTCAAAAAAATAAAGTCATAAAATATTATATAATAAGAACATAAATATTTCGGTACCACCACTACTTCCCACTATTTAATTTCTCATACCCTAATGTAAGACTTCCTAACTCTACCACGCTCTTCCTCAAGCCCCACGTTAACAAACTACTCAGACACAACTGGGCTACATACCACACCATATCCGCAAACACCTAGGTCATGACCACATCACATCATGCTCGAAAACACCTGGGCCACAAACCATAATCTTATCCAAAAAACTCTTGGGAAAGAAAAAAATGGAACATCCTGAAGACACTTGGTAAAACACACCTCACTCATTGACACATGGCCCGTAAAATCACACCACAAACTTCTAGAAGAGTCTTTGGCTACAAATTCCTAGATAATGGAGTATGGAAGATCCAATAAAAATCCATCCACCATCCCACAAGAATATTGGGAAAAGTCACCATCCCCCAAAATAATGGGGGTGTTCAAGACATAGTTCTTAACTTGGGAGGGGTACATATAGAAACACAAGGAAAAATATATTTATAAATATATTTAAAAACCAATCTACACAACTTATGGGGTTCCTAATGACAAAAATCCCACAAAATTACATTTGATGCTATGTCTAGATGCATGTTTCAGCATGAATGATGGGAAGTTTAGTAATTATAAAAGAAATTATATTAATATATAATAATTTTGACTCTATTAAGCATTTACTAGTTATTTCATCCCTGCCTAGGAATATAGAAACCACAACACACATCTATTCTTACATAGGAAGAAACTATGATAAAAACATTGAACCTCAGTCTTGTCTCCTTATAATTACTCATAACATGGGAACCCCCAACACACAGCTAAAATACACAACATATATAATCACAAATAAAACAACCATCCCCTCTATATAACAACACCACACTGAGTAACATAATCATACAACAACTCAAGAATGCAGCTCCACTACTCTACCACTGCCCGTCCATTCCATAATAAAACAATATCTCAACCTGATATTCCATAACACCACCCTTATCACCGTAAAATAGTCATTTTCTCAACCCAGCACCACAAAACCACACAAGGAAAAAACCGATCCAATCCACATACATCACAGACCAACACCTATAAGGAAAGGCATATTCAGATCTATCAAATATTGGTTCTTTAATTCTACTTGATAATTATGGGGGTAGCACCGTGCAAGATCGATCTGGGGGAATACCTTTATTCAACCAAATATATGTGTTTAACCAATTTCATAATCATGTGTTCATTCAAGGATTATCAACAAAAAGTATTGACAATCTGTATATGTGTAAAAATCGAGACCCTAAACTGCAATGATTTTCAAAAATCATATAACCAATACAAATCACAATATCAATAATAATAAAGGATAAACATGGATCACCTTTTCCCTGTGCCTGTATATTGATATTTAATATATGCAATTATCTTTGTTAATTTGGGATTATTCGATCTTCAAAGAAAGACATTCATATACTTACCCCACATGATACATAAAGGTGGAGGAAAATCTCTACATGGAACAATAGTTGATCAAAACATCTCCTTGAGTATAAATAGATGGTAGTTCTAGCTGTAGGAATCTCTAAGGAAATCTAGATCTGAAGGCCATAACACAACACATGAATTCGTGAGGAATAAAGGCTTTGGGAGTACCAATAAAAAACATAAACACAAGGGGAAGAAAAGATCTCATCTTAGAAGTTCCAAAACTTATATCAATGGAAGGGAGGCGATTTCAAAGTCCATTAAAGTCAGATCACGATCAATATTACATGGGTTGACTATTTATAAGTACCCATTAGACTTATGAATTTAAGATATGATTCATCACCAATGAAATGGATTTAAAACCACAAAAATATGATTGATAATTCATTTAACATCAAATGAAATGTAATAGTGCTGAAACATGAAAAACTATAAATGACTCATCGATGTGTGAGTCACTAACATGACTCTATGACACAAGTCACTGATGTGACTCACTGATGCCACTCACCCACTCCACTTTCCGACGGCTCACTCACCACTGCAAGTCACTAATTCCCTACCTACCAATGCCTGACCTACTAATTCCCGACTGATCGATGCTCGACCAACTAACGCCCGACCTACCAATGCACTACCTACCAATGCATGACCTATTGATGCCCGGCCAACCTATTCCACTCACCAACGCCACTCATCGACAATGAGTCACCAATTCCACTCACTAACACCACCCACCTATGACACTCACCGATAGTGATTCACTGACATGACCCACTGATACCACCTACCATTGAGATGCTGTAAAAAACTAGCTTACTCTCGAAATGAGTCACTGTGACCTCCCAAAACACCTCAAACACTATATTTTCACAATGTAATGTGTCATAGAGGTCCAAGACAATACATTAGAAACCTATCAAACTATTATCACCCTCAATGATTCACAACCAAATCTAGAATAAGAGGGATCCGAACAACAACCTCATGATATAGCTCTCAGGGATCTTTCTACACTTGTAACACCGCTTTCATAATAATTGTTCAACAATGAAACACTATGTTTTGTTTGAAATCTATATTGAAACCTCAACATCCAAGAATACCTCCTCCGATATCTACTACCCAACTGATGACAATACACACTACACAAGAACCAAATAAAACATTGTCTAAACACATGAACGGGGGAGTCCCATGAACCATGTGATGAAATTACCCGCTCTAGGAGGCACTGACATACCCACATGGGTTTAATTGAATCTCAATTAATTAATCCTAACTAATAATTAGATCCCCCTTCTTCACATTCTAGGAATTTATCACATAGTATAGAATAATAAAACAACCCATCTCATAGAAAACAAGGTTCAAGCATTACATCAAAATGAAAATCACACATGAAAAATTCAAAACATCTCTCGGTACTACCCACTCATTTTCAGTTATCTCTCCCATATATTCTTCTAGAAGACACCATCAATCCACAATAAACAAACCAATGGAATGTTTCGTCCATGTATCTTCGTCTCTCTATAATCATGGATATCTAATGGTTGCTCCAAAAAAAATTGTTTCATCCTTAATGTCTAACTCTCCACTGTTAATGGTGTGGTAGTCATCATGAATATACCAGGGAATTTGGGAGACATGGAAGAAATTTTGAATCTACTCCAATAGTGGTGGAAATTCTAACTAGTATTCCACATCGGCAACTCATCCAACACCTCGAAGAGTTCGAGAAACATGGGAGAAATCTCACTCCCTTTGTCAAACCACTACTTCCCATGTCGAGGGGAGTCCTTCAAGAACATGTGGTCCTCAATATTGAACTCCAAGGACCTCCTCCTACAGTCAACATATGATCTTTTCCCATCCTGTGATGTTTTCATCCTCTCAATGACAAGATAACCTTATCTATTGTGTTCATCACTACCATAGATCCATGAATAGATATCTCCCCAACCTCTATCCGACAGAAAGGTGTATGAATCAGTCTTCCATAAAAAGATTCAAATGGATCCATAAAAATGGAAGAGTGATATATATTATTGTAATATATATCTACTAATGGAATGTTTCATACCAAATATCCACTAAAGTCAATGATGCATGCCTGCAACATGTCTTCCAATGTCTAGATGGTCCACTCTGTCTGCCCATTCCTCTAAGGGTGAAAAGAAGTATTGAGGTGTTACTGAGTGCCAAAATCATGATGCATTCCTTCTATATTCATGAGATAAAACATTAATCCTGATACAATATCAAGAATCTAGGAAATCTTTGAAACACCACCACCTCATCGTCATACTTCTTAGAAAAGGAATCCACTACACCCAACTCCTTAATTACTAAGAATTGATTTGATTTATTTAGTCGACCCAACACTTCTTATATTGCATCATAGCACCCCTAATACCTGGGTAAACCCATGATTAAATCCATTGAGACGTCATACCAGTTTTTCTCAGGTACATCTATGAGATAAAGAAACCCGTTGTGAATACAGTTCTCTGCCTTCCCCTGATAGCACACTACACATCTTTCCAAAAACGCTACAAATTCCTTCTTCATTATGGACCACAAAAACACTCCATTAATCTATGATACATCTTGGAAAATCTTGGGTGTACCATAACGGTTGAGTTATAAAACTCATGTAGAACTTCCTCGCCCATCACCGCTAAACAAACAACCTCCCACAGAACATAATCTGATTCTGACCATCATCTAACTATCCCTCCATAGCATCATCCTCTTCAATGAGATCATGAATCACCTCTACCTATGAGTCTCCCCTTGTGAGACTCATCCACCTACAGCATCATAGAATACTACCCCATCAATAGAAACAATGAACCATTTACACCATTCATCCATGTATATTGGTTCAAGGAAGTCAACTTCTGCATTTACTTTCACGCATCCCTAGAATCATGAACAACCTCCTTCCATGAAGTCATGCTCAATGGGTTAGCCACAAGAATCCCCTTTCCTAACCTGTACGAGATCTCAATATCTTAATCCTAGAAAAACTCCATCAACCACCAATGTTTTAAGTTCAAATTTATCTGGGAAATGATATACATTCAGCTCTTGTGATCTGTGAAGACCAAAAAGTGCACCCCAATGTGGTAATGTCACCACACCTTTAGAACGAACATGACAGATACTATATCTAGATCATGGGTGGTGTAGTTAAATTTATGGGGATGTAACTACCTACAACAATAAGAGATCACTCACCATTGTTGCATCAGCACACATCCTAATCCTAGATGATAAGAATCACAAAACTCCTCAAAAATCAACCCATATTCTAGAAACCATAGCACTAGAGCACTGACCAACTTCTCATTTAGATAGTTGAAATCTACCTAACAATATTCACTCCACATTAATGATTGTCCTTTCAAGATCAAATCCATCAACAGAGAAACAAATTGTTTAAAATAATGTTCAAGTCTGCAGTAATTACCTGCCAGGCATAGTAAATTGTAAACTTATAACACATTTTTCAGTGATTCCCAACAAAATAACCACTTCAACCTTCAACGGATCCATATCTACACCATGTTAAGAAACTACAAGACCAGGGGTGTGTATATCTATTGTCCAGACCATGCACTTTGAGAACATCCCATAGGGGTTGTGGCGTCGAAGAACATCCAAGATAGTCCAGAAATGCTTGGTGTGCTCCTCCGATGACTTCGAGTAGATCAGGATTTCATCGATGAACACGATGACGAACCAGTCCAGGATATCATACAAGATAGAGTTCCTAAGCCCCATGAACATGGACAATGCATTCATAACACCAAATGACCAGACCATGAACTCGATGTTCCCATGCCGGCACTTGGAAGAAGTATTCTGGATGTCACCCTCCTTCACCCTCATCTAGTGATATCTAGACCACAGATTGATCTTAGAGAAGCATCTTTCTCTCCTCATCTAGTAGAAAAAATCATCTATCCTCGGAAGGGGAAGTGTTTATTGGCCATCACCTATTTCAACCTCACGTAGTCTATCCCTAGCTTGAGACCACCATCATCCTTCTTTGAAAATAAAACTGGAGCACCCCATGGTGACACACTTGGTCGGATAAATCCATTCTTTATCTGATTGTCAATTTGAATCTGTACCTCCTATAAATCAAAAGGTTCCATCTGATAAAAAACAATGAAATTCTAATGGTAACTAGGTTGAATGCCTATCTTGAACTCAATGTAATGTCAAGGGGGTAGTGTCACGACCTCCTTATGAAGAAAAATACAAGAATACAATGAAAACTCTCAGAACCTCAACCATATTAGCATCCACCAATTACACTTATATCTTGGCCAACAAGGAAAGAAGAGGCTTCACATGCTGGTTTCCCACATGACATCTCCGCTCTCCCACAAAATCCACACTATGGACCTCCACGTCTGAAAACATGAAACTCCTATAGAATCAATCGATGAAAGAATTCACAGAAAAAACCGGTTTATTTTAAGGATTTCATCATATCGCGTCACCTATAACAATAATTGATCCCCACAAGACTCATGTGGAACCAACATCAGTCTACATCCATGGAAAACATCAAACACGTTGGTATGACCTTCGAACTGTGTAATCAACACCAGGAGTAAAAAAATACACACTATTTCTACTCCCAAAACATGGTCTAGAGCGGGTGTAATGATAGAGGGTGAACCTCCCAAATCAAACCAATCAAAAGAAAGAGTATTTAATAAACTAATTGTACCTCGAATGATCTATGGTCCTACTAGAATTTCTACCTCTGCAGTGTTCCATTGATCACACCCATCCCCTACGACCCTCTACTATTAGTTTCCTCCCAGGACACACCTGGGTCAAGGTCCTTGAGAAACACCATGAGGTCAGCAATTACCCCCAATGCCTCCCATTGGTGGAGTAGGAGCCTGTTGTCCCTACTACTGGAACAGTCTAGTGGGAAACTTCTATTGAGTGAGCCACTGAACCTACCAACCTCCATCAAACTAAGATAAAACTAGGCACTAACTATAAATTTTCCCAAAACCTCCCCAAGAAATATACATTGGTCCCAAGATCGCAAGAAAAAAATGAGGACCTGGAGGATGGAAATGAGAACTTCTGAGGTCGACTCCCCACTAGTCGAAACCTGAAATGCCATAGTGCCTAAGACGTGCCACTAGTAGCCTTTCACATTGAAGAGCTATGCTGACTCCACTCTAGCGGTAAACCTACGCACGAGTGAATCCTCTCAACTACCTCGTTCTTCTTCTATACATCTTAGTATGTCAGTTAGGTGAAGGGTTTAACTATGTACAAGGGATAAGGATATAGAGCATCCTCTAAGAGTCCAACCCGATACTCCACATCCAGAAAGATATCTAGAGTGACGTGAAAGAGATCCTTGAACATGATCCCCCACTCCCGTACCGACATACTCCCATATTGAATGGAGAGTAACACATGCCTCTTCTTAGCCTTCATCATCAAAGATATAAGTTCCACCCAAAACACCTTCTCAAAAACTTCCTAGAGAACATCAGTCTTCTCCATCTCCCCGTGATAAAGCATCCTCCAGGGATATACATCTCCCCTCATCTTTCTCACTACAATTGGAATCCAATACTTCCTCCAAGCTCGAATCAAGGTGAAGGTGATCACCAGCTTCTGAAGCCAACTCTTAGTCTCTGTATCTGAAACGTTGCCTCTGTTTATCCCTACAGTCTACCGCTGAAAAGAAAGAATCATTTTCTGCAACTGATCGTCCTATTTTATTCGGTCAACCCTATGTTGATTGAATAGGTAATGAAAATACTAAGCCTCCACTGCTTGTACCAGACGTGGACAATGACCTGTGCCATAGCTGAAAAGGTAAACAAGGAACTCATAATCCCGAGTAGTCTGGAATTTTCATTTAAGGTTCATTTTAAGATATTATTTACATTAATTCCCAGAAACTCCCAAATTTAAATAGGAACACAAGTCATTATGATGCATGAATCATTCCTATAGTCTCTACCCTACAAATGAGAAGCCTAACAAGATTATTCAGTAAGCTCGGTTTCATTACACTGTGTCATGGGTGGCACTAAAATCATGTGTCCAAAATGGTCTTCCCTAACCAATGTCACATACCTAGATCACCTAACACTTTTTCCCTACCAACCCATGTAATACACCCTGTCCCTAACTTCGAAATCCATCCTATCTCTCAACCATAACCTCTGATACCATTCAATCATGACCCCCTCTCATCGAAGATTCCCCTCGTGAGTTGGAAATAGAGAAAAGGTGATAATGACACCCCGAGTCCTGCCTCGAGTAAGCCTTAGGGTGGGGACCAGCACCAAGGGTATATAAATCTCACAAAATGGGAGGCGTTACCATTTTTATAGTAACCAAGATCAGGAGATAAGATATATCAACCTCAAATAACTCCAATATATATTTATATATATAAACAAAGGGAAAACCAAAGTCCAACCCATATACATGTTTAAAATGAAACTGATACAAAAGTAAGAGTCTCGAACACAAATACCCAAATAATTCTAAGGAGTGACAAAAAAATTATCCAGAACATACCAGATAGTAATTACAAACATGGTCTTCATAGTCCTCCTAGAAACTTGAAATATGTTTTATATACGTAGAGTGAGAATAAAAGTATACTTAGTAAGGAAAAACCATATCCTCTCATGAAAAAGTGGAGAAGAATAAAAATGCCCCGTAGAGAAAATAGTCAAAACCAAAAGCACCTAACAAGGGAATACAAGACAAACCAACCTCACCAAGACCACTCACCAAATAAAAAAAGTCATGTAATGTAATATAATAATCACATAGATATTGTGGTACCCCCACCACATTCCACTAGCTATCTTATCACACCCAAACAACAAACATCTTGATGCTACCATGCTCCTCCACAAGCCCCACTATCACAATATTACCACACACACCTAGGCCACATACCACATCACACCCACAAGCACCTAGGCCACTAACAAATAAAATCTCACCCACAAACACATGGAAGAAAAACAATAACCTCATCTTGAAGACTACATGGAAATCACTAACATCTCATCCTGAAGACACTTGGGGAAAAACACCTCACTCGTAGACACCAGGGTCTCAAAACCACACCACAACATGCCTGAAGAGTCTTGGGCTACCAATTCATATAAGAGGAAGAAAGTAAGATCCTATAACCATTTAACTATCCTACCACCAGGATGTTGGGAAATGTCTCCCCCCATAACAATGGAGGTGTTCGGTACATAATGCTCAACTACAGTGGGTGTGTATAGACACATATAGAACTATATGTATATATATATATATATATAAACAACTCAACCCAACCTATGGGGTTCTTAACAACAACCAAACCAAAAAAACTAACCTTGCTGCAACCTATAAATGAATGTATAAACATGAACAACATTCACTTCCACAGTGATAATATAAATCAACTTAACATCTAATCATTTTTTACACGATTAATCATTTTCCAGTTATTACATCCCTAAACAATAAACTACCAACCACAACACACAACCAAATACACATACAAGTCAATAGAGAAATAAACTACGGTAAAGACACACCACATCACACTCCCCCCCACATTAAACCCAATACAACCACTACAATTTTAATTATTCAAAGTCATGTTGCCATATCCTTCCTCTCAACAAGAAAACCCCAATGCATAGCCAAAACACGAAACACATATCATCACAACTAAACTAGAAACACCCTATATATACCTACACTACAACTTGTAACATAGGTATAGAACAACCTGAACATAAAGCCAGATTTATTAACCACTTCTCATCCCTTCCATAATCAAAAAATCTATCAACTTGATATTCTATTAACCCACTCATATATCACAATCAGTAGTGGTGATCTCAACCCTACCACCTCAAAACCACACAAGGAAAAAAAAACAATGCCATACATAGCTCACAGCCACAAAAACATATAAATGTGAATTTATATTTATCAAAAATTGGTAAGTTAATACCGCTTGAGAATTCATGGGTTATCACAGAGCAAGTTTGATCCAGTGGAATCCATTTATTGAACCAAATATACATTGTTAACCAAAGTCATAATCATGTGGTTGATCATGGAGTATCAACAAAGATTGTTTTCTAGACATATATGTTCACAAATAGATACCACCCACAGCCATGATTTTTAGAAGGCATACAGCCAATACAGATCACAATATCAATAATAATAAAGGAGAAACATGCATCACTTTTCTCCATCCCCTAAATATTCATATTTAATAGACATTATTATCATTATTCACTATATATTATTCAATATTCATAGGAAAACATTCATATACCCACCCACATGATACACAGTTAAGAGAGATAAAGAAAAATACCAGCATAGAACAATAGTCAATCAAAAACTCCTCCTTGAACTAAAATAGAGGGTCAAGAAAGCAGTAGGAGACTCCAAGGAAAACTGAATCTCAATGTCACGTCACAACACATTACTTCTTGGGGAAGAAAGGTTATGGGTTCACCAAAAGAAAATTGAAACACATGGGGAAGAGAATATCATAGCGTAGAAGAGACAGATCACATATAAACAGACGGAAGACTGTTTCAATGGTCATTATAGTCAGATCACGATAATGATTACATAGTTTGACTATTTCAAAATAACCTTGAGCCTTATAAATTTATGATATGATTAATAGCCTTAAAACCCACGTTAGAACCTATTAAATATGATATATAACTCATTTATGGTCAAATCAAACATAGGAAATGAGAAACTGGAAAAATTGGGAAAAATGGAAATGGCTCACCGATGGGAGAGTCACCGACTCGAGTCACTTAAGTGAATCACCAACACGATTCACCAACACAACTCATCGATCTCACTATCTAATTCCATTATTTTATGTCTGCCTCACTGATATGTCTCACCAACGCCCGACATACAAACTCTTGACCTAATGATGCCCTACCTACAAACGCCTTACCTACTGACGCATAACCTACTCACGCACGACCTATAGATGCGCGATCTACTGACACCCAATCCACCGACAACACTCACCGACACCACTTACTGACGCCACTCACAAAGAGTGTGTCACCAATGCCACACATTGATTCCACTCACTGACACCACTCACCAAAATCGAGTCATTGATGACACTCATGGACAATGAGTCACCGACGTGACCCACTGATGCTACCTACCATTGGAAAATTGGAAAAAACTAGATAACTCTGGAAATAAGTCACCATGACCTCCTAGAACACCACAGAAATTGTATTTTTACAAAGGAAGAGATCAGAGTGTTCGGAGCGATTACAAGTTTCCAGACTAAGATGAATTTACTTGATAAACAACATACGATAATATTTTCCAAAATATAGGTATCGCTTCTCATAGTTAGTCATATCCCCAAGGATTTATCTATAGTTTTATAATCTTAATCACAATAATAACTAACCTTTTTTTTGATATCAACTATAATGTACTTATTCATTATTCCACATTAATTTATGATTTATTACATAAAATTACACGTAATATAACCAAAATGATCTTGAAGTCTATTTTCCTTAAGAATTAGGAAAATAATTTAACATTTTGAAAATATAATATAAAAAAATTATTGAAAACTTCCTTAACATGATTCGAAAATTCCATGGATTTTTTAAGCTGCACGAGATAACCTGAGGACAAACATAAGAAAGGGGTGATCTATAAAGAACAATAATGGAATAAACATGGAATTACATAAATAGAATAATACTTGTTACACAATAGGGGTATAAATTGTGAATAACAAGAGTAGGGATCATAAACATGATTAATGAGACATCATATATAATGATAATCATAACATGGGAAATGTGGAAAAATATTAAAACATTGAATTATAAACATAGGTAAAAGAAAAATCACCAAGACATCCTGGTGGAAAAAGTCACGTAATGAAATTTGGTTCACTCCCTATCCTAATGTGACGTATCATGATACTAAATATTACCCAATGAAATGGAGCACTATCTGGGTGCACCCATAAAATTCATTTCATTTTCATGATTGAGTGTTTCACATAGATTATACAACATGGATCATTCATGATCATAATTTATTCCATGATTATGGAATTTGGAATTCATATATGTAATTCCCCAATCAAAAAGTATATATGCATAAAAGTGAACACCCTTGGTAGTATATGGGTATGTTATTTTCCAAAAAATTATTTGGGCATGGAAAATCGCTGTGAAATTTCTTGCAGCGTAACAGTGTCGCAAAAAAATTCATACAAATCGTTATAATAGAGAGAAAGGGGTATATTTTCATAGATAAATAAAACATGAAATAATATGGACAAGTAAAATCATACTCCAACAATAAAAATTTGGATATATAACGAATAAGGTAATTAAGAAACTTGAATAAAGGAAATAATCCTAAGTATTTTTCGGTATGGTAATGGGTGAACATAAAAGATCATGGGAGGATGAATGAGAGTGAAAGGGGGATATCATCATGTATAAATTTAATGTACAGTAATGGTCATATGTAATAACATATACCAACATAATAAAAATGAATTTAAGAGACATAACATAAAATAAGTGCTTGAATTGATATGAGAAGAGATAAATCCCTTACTAAATTACTGCATGGTAATGCTGGTATATAATGGTTATAGGGAGAGATTATTTCGTTTTAAAGGGTTGTATCATAATATAGAAATAAAATAGACAGTATGGGGATATATTATAATATATCCAATCATGAAAAATGGTAACTAAAAGGCAAAACATAAAATAGGTGCTTGAATAAAAATGAGAGAGAGTGATCCCTTATAAAATTTCGGCACAATAACATGTGTATGAAAAGGATCATGGAAATATTGTTGAGAGTGAAAAAATATATAATTATTAATAAATATAATTTAATATCAAGTGAATATGTATTAACATATCACAACATAATAAACACTAAATTTTTGAGACATAACAAAATGAAGTGCTTGATTGAAATATGAGAGCAGAAGATTCCCTTACGGAATTTTGGCCTAGTAACAACTTATGTAAGGGTTAACATGAGAGAGGATAAATGATCTATAATTCATATAAAATCAATTTCATTGTAATTAAATAATTATAAATGAATTAAAATACAAAAAAATGAATTTAAGAATAGTAGTTTCAATGAATATACTTGAATTGAGAGGAAGAGGGGAAGGGGAGTATCTCTTACTTCAGTGTGTGACTCCAAGTGCATGGGATGGGCTTATTGAGATATTAAGGGCACCTTGGGAAGACTCTAGAGAATGGGGGAACATTATTGACATGATATAAGGAGTTTAAGTGAATATAAATGGTTTCTTGGCGGGGTTTATATTGGGAATTAGGGGTATTTATTTATTATTTAGGATTCAGACTCAATATAAATAAATATCCAAAAAATTCATCCCACGGTTTTCTACATGATATCTATAAAATGGGAGTGGTTTTAATCATTTTATAAGTACAATTTTGGAACATATTAAAATTACTCCCTTGATTTCGTGGAGGTGAGTCACACTCTTAAAGAAATGATTTTAAAATAATAAAATATATTATAAGTTTTCCAGGATTAATAAAGTCTTTATAGGATAAAACACATAAAAAATAAAATTATTTTAAAAGGTAAAATATATATTTGTTATTGGATTCAATTTATAGTAATTATTGCATCACTTTTTGTTCATTATGATATCATAATACACAATGTATATTTATACAGCATAGAATTATTTCCAAAGAAAAATATATAATCTCATAAAATTATGAAAAATTTACAGATAGATAATTAATATGATATTATTCAAAAATTAATATTCATTTTATCTAAATATTTAAAAAAATTTAAAATTCTAATTTTATAAATATTAATGAAATTTTATTGAGTAATGGTGGGGTTTTTTTAGAACAATTTTTTTTAAGACTTATAAAAATACAATTGACTTCAAAACAAAATATATGATCATTTACGTTTTATAAAAATTATTTATTAATAAAATTTTATTAAAATATTATTAATTTTCAAAATCCATTAATTCATCAAATTAAACATCTAAATTGAAATTTAATACTAATTAAAAATACAATTTATATTTTATCATATCAAAGTGATTACTTAATCATTAATAAAGTTAAATAATAATTATAATAATAATTCAAATTAAAATAAAATATAAATATCCATACTTTTATAGTTAATTTTTTCTAGTCTTTATTAAAAATATTTACCCTTAACTAACCTATTTTACTTTTACCATGGTAATTAATATTTACAACATTTTCTATTTATATTATAAAAAAGATAATTTGACCTTATTAACTAGAATTAATTATGATGATTCAAAATATGGAACGATTTTTATCAAAATAAATTGGATGATATTTAATAATTTAATTTTATTATAAAACAACTAAAAAATGATGAAGACTAGTTTTTCAAAAAATTACAATTTTAAGGAATAGATTATTTTACTTTAACTATATGATTAGCGATAATGATTATATGAATATAAATTAATATATATATTAATATAATCTTAAAATTCAATTTAGATAATTTTTCATTATGTGCTATTTTAATTAATTAAAATGAATATGCATTATGCATTCTAAAAGTGTTTTTCTAAGAAATGATTTTTAGACATAAAAATAAAATTATAATAAAATATCATTTATCTATTATTAAAATATAAAAATTTGAGTGAAATATAAATAAATGTTATTTTTTTACCTTGGAATAAAATTAAAATAATAATTAATTTACTTTTCAAAATAATTTTCCATTTCACATAAAAGATGTATTTTTTTTTCTATTTACTAAAAACAATATTTTTTATAAAATTGAAAAAAAAGAACCCATTTTAAATTTTCATATAATTATATTAAAACAAATTGTTTTACAAAATATATATTCTAAATGTCTAAAAAATAGTTATGATATTTATAAAAATAAAAAAATATCATTTTTGATGAAAACATATTTAGAAGAATGAAAAGACCATTCCAAAACCAATTGATTATTTACTAAGAATTTATCAATATATATTGGAATATATATATATATACCATAATGTAGTTAATCTTATTCAGAATTGATAATTTAATATAATGGTTAAAATTTTCATATTTAAATAATCATTATTTTTTTGGATTTTATGTTTTGTTTCGTATATGCTATAAAATATTGTTTTCTCATTTAAAACTCAGGGTGTCACGATAAGGAATGTTTCTAACCATTTTACTATGAAAAAGGATTGTCATTTTTAAATGTTATAGAATGTACCAAATTACTCACCACTGTATGTCTGAAGCTTACTTTTCAGGTTTTTTGGTTCCTTTTAATGAAAGGGACATTCCAAATAATTTTCAAAATGAAGCAGGTGTTTTTGTAAAAACGTTTTTAAAAATATTTTTTTGGTGTTTTTATTCATCAATGGAAATAATCCATTATAATAGATATAATTCAGTTGTGATATGTTTTATTTATACAATTCTTATTCTTCATTTTATTGTTTTATGATTATCTTGACCAAATAAATTATTGATATTCATTTCCTTGTTTCATTTTTAAAGTCATTAACATCCCCGTGAAATTTTCACCTTCATGTGATCATGGGTAATTAAATTTCCCCTAAATAACCATATTATTTATCATGGATATGATAATTTTTTAATCCACATATCATTTATAGATATTGTTTTCTATATTTAATATCATTTTTTTATTTGCGGAGACAATGATAAACACATTTTATTTACCCAATAATGATATTTGATAAGGCACATTATTTGTGAAAGAATTAAACTATTTTATAAATTAGGAATGATTTAGATAGTAATTAAATGGGTGGGGACTAGTTATAGGTACCCCCACAATGCCTTAGTAGTATAATTGGATGATTTAGTTGGCTAGAATTTGTTAAATGGATTTTTACCCAGTATGTTTTAAACCATCATAAGAAAGGCCTTGACTGTAATAGTGTCATATAAATGGGAAATATTATATTCTATAATTATTTTTTTCCTTTATTAAGTATTTATTTATTTATATACAAGATATTTTAACTATTAAATTATCTCTAGATGAATTTCGTTATCATTTATTGATTAAATGGAATGTTTTTTAAATAATTTACCATGCCATTTTGATTATTCCTTATTTATTTAAGACGTAAAGTTATTTAAATGGATTTTGTGTTCAGATATTTAACTTCCCATATAGATTATTCCTTATATATTAATATATTATAGTTATTTTAATTTCAGGTGTGTTACATTATTTTCCATTCTTTATTGATTATTCTTATTGATTCGTGATAACTTATATTGTTCTTAACACTTGATAGGTATTTTTTCACACCCTTATTTTGATTCATTTCCCCAGAATTCCATGATGTTTTTTATGACTGATATCTATTGATATACTATAGATAATTAAGTTATTCATGAAACAAATAGTTTTTTTTATTTTTCTATTCAAAAGTAATGCAATTCTCGTGTATGTATCCAGTTTACCAATACTACTAAACTGATCGGTCCTTCAGGAAGTGATTCCTTGTATCTCGGGCCAATGTAATGTAGTAAGACACTAGTATTGGGATATTAGTTTTTGGGTCTTTATAGTTTATATAATAGTATTTTATGTTGAATCCATGGGAACTATATTTAGTAAAACATATATTGTGTAAAATAACTCTATGATAGAATATGAGGATATATATAAAACAACATCCAAATGTTTTTTCTAGTATATATCTTATGGTTTGTGTTGCAATACATACCTGTATGGATACTCTAAGTGGATTTCTTCTAATAAAATATGTACTTGGGGTTAATAAATCTAAAAAGGGTGTATTAGGATTGACCTGATTGTCACCTGATGTAGAAAAACAGGCATTACTATGCACGTAGTTTGAAACTCTTCGGTGATATGATTAGGATAATTAATATTTTATTTACAACCCATTATAAATTATTTTTAATAGACGATGATAATAAAATTCGTTTGTTAATCAATTTTCCACGGAATAACCTATGTTGAAATAAAACCGATGTGTTATTTTGGTAGAATAATTTTACCATCGGTAATTTGTAAAGAATTTTGAAACATTTTAGGAGTTTGAAAAGTTAAAAAAATATATATGTATTAAATAATTTATATATTATGGGTACCATAATATGTTAATTATTTTATGATTTATCATAATTTTAAATTCTTAAGCACCTCTTTTTAGGTTTTATTTGATGAGAGTTTTCCAATTTAAAAATTCTTTCAGAAATTTATAGAAAGTATATGTTTTAAAGGATTTTTTATTTAACAAATACTACCTTTAAATTTTATGACCATAAATATAAATGAACTTATTGCCTTAATGGTTACTATGATCGTAAATGACATGGTAATAATAGTCAAATATAAATATCAATATTTATTAAAGTATTCTATTGAAAACCGTAGTTAAAATATTATTTAATGATTAATTTTTGTCAAAGATGTCTATCATATTGTGTTGGGAAAATTATCGGTATTATATTAATATAGTATTTGAAAAATCATGGCATACATTTCAAGAGATAACCCATCATTTACTAAAAGTCCATGGGGCTTGAACCCAAGAATGAAGGATGATAAGGGTGGAGCACCTACCATTGACCAATTCGATTTCCTTTTTAATATATCCCTATTTTTAGTTTAAAATTTTAAAGATTATATATTAATGATTAAATAGTGGTATTTTTTTAGTATATATATTAATGTATTAAACCATTTGGTTATGGATATTTGTTAGAGACATAGAGAAAGACTTTCCACCCTTTTAGGGATCTAACAATCCATTAACCGTGAATTTTAGTTCTTCTATCATAAAAAATAATTTTTTAATATTCATTTGTTATAGTAAGAGATGAATTTAAAATTTATTAAATCAAAACCAATGGATGAAATTGTTCTTATGAAATAGAAACACATCAAGTATACTTTCTTTTATTCTTAGTCATTAAATTAATTCCTCATCATTATTAATATCATATTGAAACAAAAATTGTACCCTATTAAAATCATATTTGATGAATCATATAGTCTTTAAAATCATCACGTATTTATGGTTTTGAGTCCCTTAACATTCAATTAATAATTCACTTTCTTTTAGTCAATGTCCTCAGTCACATTATATAATTTTATATTCTTTTTTTCTATCTCCATATCATCACATCAACCAGTGTTCTCTTACATAGGATCCAAGTTATATGATATTTCAAATGAAATTTTTTACTTCTCTATATATCATATTATTATGGTAATTTATTATGACTTTTTATGTTTTGGTTTTATCATCAATTGTATTTTAAAATGCCCAACCCTTTATTTCTAAAATCATGTTTAAATTTTGAAGACACAATTTAATTAATGTATGGACAATGTAATACCCCATGAAATTAAAATATATTTATTTTGGAATAGATTTAATATTTTTTTTATCTTACAATATATGCATCAATGAGTTTCTTTAATGAATTTCATATTATGCAAGACCATGTTTTTCCAAAAAAATAAGATATTATTCATATTATTATTTAATATGATTGTTATCTCATAAAAATTGTATGGAAATAATTAATTAGAATAAATAAAACATGAAAATATATATTATACACATTTTTATTAATTAAATATTCTATAGTAACAAAATAGTTATAATTTCAAATAAAAATAAATGTTTTATAAAAATGATTTTTTTCTAAAAGATGGCTTAGTACCAGTTTTCCTAAATAATTTAAAATTAACTATTAAACCTTTTACAAAATTTAAATTAAAAAATAAAAAAAACTTTTTTTAAATCGTAATATATAAATTTTTGTTGTGAAAATTGTTGGGATTTGTTTTTAAAAGTTACATTTTTTGATGAATAGTGAAAAACACTAGCTTTTAATTGAAAAATACTTTTTTGTTTAAATAATTTTTTATGTTAAATTATATATTCAATTGTTTTATATAAAATTACGTCATGTTTTTTATCATCAAATTAAATTTAGTTTATTATAATCATATTTATATTTTATTTGGATATAAAAACTTTGTAAACATTTGAGATTTTCCCAAGAAAATTTGTTTTCTCACCATGTCTAGAGATAAATTTTAAATAATAAATTTCCAATTATATGAATTGAACATGGAAAAATAGATTAGATATTTTAAATAATAATAATTTGTAATTTTTATAAATTAGACATAACAGTTACCCAAATTAACTAATCACTGGGTTTCCACATAAGAGAACAGAGGTGAAAATATGGATATGGAAGAAAAATCTAACCATTATGTTCTGATGGAGAGTGGTAGAGGACATGGCTATGAAAAAGCCAACAATACCAAAGCCATAAATTTGTGATGATCTAGGTTACCATCTGATTATCGGATATAAGGGAACTAAGACAACATTTTTGGTTTTCAAGATCATTTCCCTAAAGTTGATGAATTTGAATTAGAATAAATACTTAATTTATTTTGGTACAATCTCACTATTTTCCGTGCCTTGAACAATTTCCACTTCATCTCTTAAAGAAATGAAGTTTAATTTGTTATTCGTGAAGTGTTAGCAGATCATGTGATAGAATGAAGGGTCATTCTATCTGTCTCAAAAAAAGGTTAGAAAAAGTTATTAAATATACATAAGTCGATCTATAGTGAGATTAATCATATATGGTTCCTAAAATGGACTTATACTTCATATATCATACTAATTAACATAATAAAACCAGTTTCTACTAAACAGGGACATCTTGTAGGCCAGTGGTAGGTGATAAAGGCCTTTCGCACTTTAGTTGTTGGTTTGATTCCCATAGCCTTGTCTGACGCGATGGGTTGTCGCCCATCCTACAGGTTGTGATTTTTCTAAAACTACATTCCTATAACATCCCATCAATAATATCGAAAAAAGCTCTATCCTTAAACAATACTAACTTATGTCCAACATAATCCATTCAAATCTTTAGGCTTATCCAAAATACATATGTCCAATCTCATAGTATAAAGAAAATGATTACTTGAAATGTCATAAACCAAGCATGTGAATACCATAATTTATCCCACATATATATTGTCGGTCACATTCCAATCATGTGAATACCTTAATCATGTATTCTCTTGAAAAAAATGAAGACGCATTGAATCTTAGTGAAAACATGAGTGCTGTCAAAAGTTAACTCTTTCGACATACCAAAATTCCAACATTCTATATACTTAAACCATGAAATCACTTAGTTCTTATAACAATCATGAGCTCATGAATACTGTCAAACATTTCATTTTCTCCTTATCCCTTCATTATGTGCATATCATCTACTTTCCAAAAATATCTGAATAACATTTCATGGTCACTGGTACCATTCATCATATACTTTCAAAACATAAATAAATACAATAGTGTAACAATCCTTAGATGTCTCTTTATTCCATAGTACCATGAGATTACTTATACAACATTACACTTGATAAATATTTAATCATTCCACTACGTTCTTAAACCATTGACTGAGCTTCAACAATTCTTTCATCTCACATATCATTTTTAGTCTCTTCATCATCATCAACATAAATATTACCCATACGACCATTCTTATTCTCTTCATGGGACTTTCATTTTGGGCATTGGTTTGCATAATGCCCGTACATTCAACATTTAAAACATTTAACCATTGTTGATGTCATAGCAATACCATTATCCTCGTCCATGGTGTTAACTGAACATTTTTCTTTGCACTTACTGGCTTTATGTCCTTCTTTTCCACACCCAAACCATCTTCCAGTTCCTTTGAAACATTCTCCTTGATTACTCTTACCACATGATTTACATAGGGGAAATTGAAATTTCTTTCCTCTATGATCATCATGAAACTCTATCTTTCTCTTATTAGCCGAGTCAGGAAACATACCAAATTTAAGTTTATTGATCATATTATGAGATTGCAGATTAGGCATAATAATGATGTTTGGAATTCCAAATCCCAGTTCATTTGGTTGCTAATGAAGAAAATCATTCCATTGTCCATCATATCCTCTATTATCGTGAATCTTCATATTTCCAACCATTTTCTAAAACCCAAAAAGAATTGTGTGAGAGGAAAAAATCATGCTAAGGAAAACAACATAGTAAAGGGGGAGTACCATGAATATCTAACATCTTAGGTTAAATTATAAGATCGTTACAGTAGTTATAGGACTATACCCTATACGTATACTTATCCTTAGGGACATCCCTAGACATACCTTAGAAATATCTATAGGGATCTCAATAACGTTTTCGCATCCTAGTTTCCAAAGGTTGACTAACCCTCCCTCTGATACCAACTATAGAGACCCAAAGCTTGACGTACATGGACATTACATTACTTTTGCGGAATACTTAATACATAACAAAAACCAACACTCAAGGATCGTAATAGTATAGTATCTTTGGAAACACGAAACATAATCTTTTAATCATGGTGAATGATCTTCAATAACTCCCATAACAATCTTCCCCTTTTTGTTTCCTTACCTAAAACCTTTATTTATTTCCTGGGGAAAATAAAACATAAAAAGTGTGAGCTCAAATACTCAGTAAGGGAAAACATAGAGATCATAAAACAATCTCTAAACATTTGAAAGAAAAAACATAAACATGAAATTTAAACATCAAAATCTTAAGCAAAGACATAAATTGTGGAAGTACGTAAGGCATATATCATAATGGAACATCAACCATGATAAAATATAATGGGAATAAAACATGTAATTATGGAAACCATTCAGCACAATTTATGATTTCCATAGTAGCCAAGGCATTGCTGCCAAGACCATCTTAGTGGAAAAAGTCCCATTCTGAATCGAGTTCACTCCTCGTTCCAGTCCTGTATTACTGAACCGGTTTAACTTGTTATTCCAGCCATATTTATCTCAGGAGATATAAATCATTATCCAATTAATTATAGGGAGATATAGGTCCCACCCATCTAATAATGAAATCATTCTTACTTGTTCCACAAAATAAACATACATCATTCATAATAACCCGATAAATAAAATTGGTTTCATAAACATCATCCCATCATTACATAATCCATATAAAAGAAATGGATATCATTTCATAATAAGTAAAGTGAAACCATGTAAATCATGGAGACATTATACTTGAAACATACACATATGATATAATTTCATCTTATATGAAAAATGGTTTTGATAAAACACTTTAAATGAATTCTTGAGGGAAATATCTTTCCTTATTCAAAATCATTTTCTTTTCACAAAATGTCATCCAATTTTAAAAGAAAAGTATTTTGCTGAAAATATTCATAAAATCATGTAGAGTAAGCTTCATGAAAATGAGGCGTTATGGAACCGTAAAAATCCATTCACGCCGTATAAGTTAAAAATAACATTATCCTCGTACTTTTGTCGGAAAATTCAAAAAGAACCTTATATGGTAACCAAAGGAAAGATTCCATCCATACAATGTGATAAATATTCAATAAAGGGTAAAAATGACTTTAAAAATTCATGGAATAATAGTAAACATTTTATGAAAACATTTTTAGAAAAAATCGTCATAGATGATAAACGCAACCCCAGTAAATACTTACGTATAAGAAATCTCAGATAAAAAATGAGATTGAAAGTTTATCCCTTACCTTACGTCTGATATGCTTTGTATGTATCCGAACCTCCTGTATAATGATTTAAATAATGTCATTGACTTATTTCAGAATCATATTCATTGTTATGATATCATATATGGTTCACTTATGAGTTTATATTACCCATTCTTTTGTAAATTAATGTTATAGTAGCATTTTGGGTAAAATCGTTTCATTTGTCGTTCGTGTTTTAACTTGTAATAATTTATATGATTACATAGATCATGGTTACTTATATCCCAAATGTAAAACATGATTTATATATAATATATATTCAGAATATACATATATACAATAGATTGGTAAATGGAATGAAATACACCGTTCATGGAGACGGTAGGTCGTACATACGCATGAACGCTGTTTTCGTTTCCTTATTGAATTGAATGGAATTAAGTATATGACATACATATATATATATACATAAATCCAGTATCATTCTTAGGTAATATATTTCATTATTACTTATTATATATACTTTATAATCATTCATGAATGGTTAATCATTGAGAATGAATCTCATCGCGTCGTGGAGATGGCAGTCCGTACGTACGCACGAGCGATGATATCATTCCCATGATCGTGGAATTTTATTTAAGTGTATGTATAATATTTAAGAATCAATATCACTTTAAAATAATCATATATAGTCATTATTTACACCATTATAAAAATCCAAGTAAGGTGGTGGTGGAAAATAGGTTACACCACGACGTGGAGAAGGTATTCCATACGTACGCATGCGCGGTGATTTCATTTTCCATAGGATGGATAGATTGTGAAATAGGGTTGTTTAATGATTATATTATAATATCATTTTATGAGTGATACTGATGTTATTACTTAATAATTAAACAACTAAAGCAGAAGAAGTAGAAGAAGAAATAAAGTTGAATGAATCGGTAACAGACATTACCTCTTCTTTGAAGCGCCTCTTTGAGACCTCCTCTTAGGGCACTAAAATTGGTCTTTGAAGAAAACCAGGACCTATAGGATGTTTCTATAGAAGTGGAGAAGAAAATTTGACAGGTTTTTTCCAAGATTGAATGCTCAAATTGGTGGGAGGAAGAGAGGGAGGAGGTTCCCTTTTATAAGGGATTAGAGGGGCACCTAGGAAAGTATAAGAAATATTAGTTTATATTAAATTTCAAA
This sequence comes from Viscum album, assembly GCA_963277665.1. Taxonomy (NCBI): domain Eukaryota; kingdom Viridiplantae; phylum Streptophyta; class Magnoliopsida; order Santalales; family Viscaceae; genus Viscum; species Viscum album. The sequence continues at coordinate 1,608,985,952 of OY728155.1, read as the reverse complement.
CCCACTTAAAAACTTCCAAAATGACTCATATCTGAAGATTAGATGCGATAGGGTTGTAATCTCATCAACCAATAAAATTTAGACATGTTCATAATTTAATTTAAACACTATCAACTTGATTTATCCTTATTTATTCAATTTAATTTTATTTGTGGTAATAACATTCTAAATTATAAATTATAACAAATAATTACTTACATGTTGTGAATTGTCCATAATTGGATACTTAATAACATTTTAGACCATATAAATTTAAATTTATAATTTTTAAATATTTTTTTGATTTTTAAACAATTTTATAATATGTTATTTTTATAAAATAACAATAGTGCCAATTTTGACACTATTCATTTATTTGAATTTAAATAAAATATATACAGAAGATATGTTAGAAACAAAAGCATTAATAGATTCATAAAAGTCCATAAAAGGTCATATGTATCTAGAAAATTAGTGGAGCACATTAAATAGTTCATATAATATTTATTTTATTATTTTTAAAACCATTTATTTGGTTTATCTCTTAATAAAATAATTACTACAAAATTTTTGAATAATTATTTATTATACTTATTTTTACATAAAATTTAAAAATAAAATCCTATGATGAATATAAATCTATTAACTTTAAAAATAATACTTTTACTCAAATTTATCATCTTCAAATCACAATATTTAAATTGTTATATTTATTAAATTATGAAGGTGACAACTTTGGCATCTTTTAAAATAAAATAATATAACTGTCATAATCACCTTAATAAGGATCCAAATGGTCAAATATTTGGCCAGTGGATGATTAGGGTTTATATATACACTAATAATAAGTTTTGTGCATATTTTTGGGCCTTTTGATATGTATTAGTATTTCAATTAAAACTATATTATTGATTTTCCACTAAATAAATAATTTCTGCATCATTAATGTATAAGATAATAAGGTAACTAAATAACTCTTAAAAATTACGAATAAATTACCATGACAAAGAAAAAAAAAATTATCTTTCAAATGAGTATTTATAACCGAATTTATATTCTGTATAACCATATATTAAAAATACTTTAATTATTAAAGTTGAGTGAGACATATTTCATTTTCCTTTAAATAAAATAAACTAAAGGTCTTAATCACCTCCATGTGGGTTCTAATGGATTACATTTCGACCCAAATATTACTTAGGACAATTTATAATAATCCAATTGTATTAATACAAGTATTTGGATAATTTTATAATATTATAATTACCATTAATTACCCGATTTACCTTTTATTATGGTAAATAAAATTTACGATTGTTACTATTCATAAAGCCCAAAAATAAAAAGTAGTCTATTAATATAATTTGGACACACTGATTCCAAATATGGAATCCATTTTTCCAAATTCAATACACATAATCTGCAGAAATAAAATTAAAATTAATCATGTTGTCCAAAGAAAACAGGTTTTTGTTTAAAACATTGCAAAATATTGAATTTATTTGTCCTACGAATTCAATGTAAAATCATGGCTAATGACATAAATTATATTAAATGGTAAAAATATATTTTATTTATACTTTAAAACCAATTAATAAGATAATCTAACTACATAAATTATTGCGATGAAAAAAGTTTTTAATTAAAATATAGCGTGTTTTTACTATTCATTAAAATATGAAAGTTATCAGAATAATATGAAAATTTTATCCAAAGTAAATTTTTATATCCTGATTCCAAATAAGAATTTTATTTTGTCAAATTGAATTTATATACATGTCAAAAACAATATTTAAGGTGGGTGTGCCATCAAAAGGTGGCAAAACTGCATATATTGAAAAATACTTATTTTACCCGAAAAAATTATTTTATTCACATACCATGTTCTTGAAAATGAGTAAGATGAATAATAATGTTATAAAATTCCAAATGTAGTTAATACTATTCATAACAGCTAGTTCGTGAATATATTATAACCATATATCATTGTTTAGTGAAACACGGTATTGCGTACAACACACGCTATCGAGGTAGGTCGCGATTGTGTGTAATGCAAGCCAAGTCAGGGTTGCGTGTTGTGCAAGAATCCTTTATTATTTCATATAAAAGAATCCAACCATATTTCATTTATACATTGAATATATATATATATATATGTACACTCAATGTTGCGTAGAACGATTATTATAAAACGAACTTGAAATTATGTGTAACACAATCTAAGAATAGTGTTGTGTGTACTTCAAGCTAATACAATGTGGTGTATAGCACAAGATAATCTTTTTTTATCATAAAACACATGACATCAAATAAATTAAAAAGAATAATTATCATAAAATATCGGGTTGTTACATGTATAATTATATAATATGGAATTAATGATATTATTATCATTATTTATCATTAAAATATTACTTACCTATTCTCTATAATGATCATTGAAAAATTTAAATGTTACTCATGTATGTACATAACCTACCATCTTTATGATCATAACGTACATAATTTTTCATAACCATAATTCATGATTTATTTTTAATGTAAAATTTATTTAAAAATATTATAATTATTTATTGATTATTGTTATAGAGATTATATAACTATATAATAAGCATAATAACTTGATCATTCATGACAAACCATGCATGAGAAAAGAAGAAAATTAACCCCCAAAAGAATGAAAATGATGAAAGATTATTAACGAACAGGTAATACGATTTCATAGACATATATTATATTATATTATATATATTAATATGGTTTTATAATAAGTTAATAAAATGGTTAAAACCACCATACATGTGGTTAAATCACATTCAACCAAAAAGAAGGATTAGGTAATGTATTTCATCTCAATTTAATTTCATTAAGGAATATTTTAATGTTATGGACAAAATTCCATTTATATGGTGTATATATATACACCTTACATGTAATATCATTAATAAATTAATATTCATGGTATTTTATGTTTCAATTTTAATTATTTCATCTTAGGGTATTTGGTTAAAATGTTACCAAGTGTTAATGAATTTCTTAACTCAATTCCATTCATTGGGAGAAAATTAAAATTCATTGATTATATCATTCTAAGATTATGTGTATAATGAATTTTTATTATCTTATTTTTTATATTAAAATGTTTTTATGTGGATCTAAATTTGACACATATAATCTATTCATTTATTTATTATTACATCAATGTTTTGATCAATTTCATTGTTTACTTCATTATCTCAATTTAATCATGTTTGTTTATTATTGAATTTCTATTGACAAAAATTGATGGATACTTTTTTAATTAAACCATTTAATATTATTCTAATATGGTTATTCATGATCTTTTTCAAGTAATAGTAACATTTTCAACTCTCTAGTAATTAAAATTATCAAAAAAAATTATAAAAATATGAGATAATCTCTATCTTCAGTATTAAATATTTTTTCTTCCCAAAAATATTTTAAAAAATGTTTTAAACCTTTTAAAATGATTTATGAAAGAATATTTCACCCATATTTACTCTTTTAAAAATATTTTCAAATTAAACTTATGTAAATTTCAAATAAATAACCATTTTTCTTTTATAGAAATTGTTAAGGGAACCATCTTTTTTTTTGGAAAATTAAATTTCCTAATATTTTTATAGTTCGAAAGGAATGTTCTTTTGAATTTTTATGAAACGTGTGGAATTACCCCTTTTCATTTTCTAAAGCTTCCCTTTTAATTTTATTAAGTTCTTTGAATAAAATTGTTTGTAAATGTTTTTTTCAAATAAAATTAATTTTAAAATGCTTTTCAAAATGAAAAATATATTTTCCTCAATAATGTTTTTAAGAATATTTTTATGGTATTTCTATTAAATAATTAAAACAAATATTTATTTTACATATACTCTTATAGGGATTTTCATGTTGATAACATCCTTATTCTTCCTTAAGATGGGTTATGATTATTTGTATTAAAGATAGTATTGAAATTTACATCCTTTCTTCATTTATGTTGTCATTAACTTTCCCTATAATTATCCACCTTCCTGTAATCATTGTTAGTTAAATTTCCAATGAATATCCATATTATTTTTCAGGGATATGTTAATTTCAAAATATCTATATCATTTTTACATATGATTTTATACATTGAATTTTATTTCTTTATCTATGGATACATTGATAAATACATATTCAAATATCAATATGGATATTTCATAAGACACATTGTTTATGAATTAAATAAATTATTTGATATATAAGGAATTATTTTAATAGGTATGACATGGGTGGGTCCTAGTTATATACATCCTCTTGATGCATCGGTAGTATCATGGGATGAATTAGTTTTATAGACTTCATTAAATGGTTTTAACATAGTATATTTTAAACCATCTTGTGAATGTTCTTAATGGTAAAGGTATCATTTACTTAGGAAACAGAGAATCTAATAATTAAGCATTACCTTTATTAATTATTCAGTTATTACTATCTAATATATTTTCACTTTGACATTTTATCGGGATGAAATTCATTATCAATTATTTATTAAATGGATTGTGTTTTAAATAATTTACCTTCATATAGATTATTCAATATCCATTGAAGAATTAAAGTTATATAAATGGATTTCTTATTTAGTTATTTACCTTTCCATATTGAGTATGACTTATCTATTTATTTTTTCATGTAATTTAAATGGATTGTTTATTCAATTATATACCTTGACATATTGATTTTGTATATTTATTCATGATATATTCTATAGTGCTTAACCCTTAATGATCATTTGTGTTTTCCCTTAATGTTGTCCCTTCCTTAGGATTCCATGAAGTTTACTATTAATGAAATGTTGGTATACTCTATAGGGAATAAAGTTATACTCAAAAAATTATGTTATAATTCTTGTATTAAAATGTATTTTTTTTGTCTCATATATGTATCTTGTGTACCAAGACTACGAAGTTAATCAATCCATCTGGATTATATTCCTTATATCTTATTCTAGTGTAATATAGTATGGAACTGGCCCTGGGAACTTGGATTAGGATCTATAAAAAATGAGAATAAGGGTATGAGAACATAAACAGAACATTTGAAAATTATACCCTTTATATTAAATATCATTAATATGAGTCATGAAATAAATATTTGAAGTTCATAAGAAATTAATCATAAAATAATATAAGAACATATTCCATTAGGGCATAATTTATGAAAGGGAACTTCATAATACACATAAGCATAGAAAATATTTTCCTTAGTAATATAGGATATTTTACTACATTATCATTGTGGTATGTGTTCACTCTCTAATAAATAATATTAGTTATGGTTCACTAAAAATATGTAAAATGATTTAGAGAGATATATTAGTGGTATCAGTTCACTCTCCGAATAATAATTTCCATAATGTACATAGTCCCTTACTGAACCAGATCCTCTCCTCATTCCAGTCCAGTTAATCTTATGAGATATAAATCATTATCCAATGAATTGAAGGTACATATAGGTCACACCCATCATATAATAAAAATAATAAGTATATATTCCACCATATCAGGAATCATTCATCATATCAAAATAGATCAAAAGATGTGGGTTTTGAAAACATTTCATCATAACATAAATCAAGGTTAATAAACAGGATTCATAAACATCATTACATCGTAAAAAATACCCATCCAGGGAATGAATAAGGATGGAATCCTTAGATCATATATCTAGTAAATAGTAATTAATATCAAATAGTGTTTATTGGATAGAAAATAATTTTTATTAGTCACTTTTATTAATTCCTAAAAAAATAACATTTCCATTTTGAAATCATTTTTTCTAAATATGTGAAAATTAAAAGCAGTTTTTTTCAGAAGAACCTGATAATATATTAATGGAATCTTCATATCATTATGTAATCATGATGTTCATAAAATCCTCTCTTTCCACATAATTTAAAAAAACTTTATTTCTGTATTTTTTCCAAAAAGGCACAAGGAACCTCATTTATCAAATAATGAAAATATTATATTCTAAAAAATTTATAGTAATATAAATCATTGGTAAAATTACTGAAATTTTATGAGGAGAGAAATAAAAAATTGGAAAACATTTTTACAAAATATGGACCTGGAATATAAATTTTCCCTTATAGATACTTAGACACAATCAATCATAAATTATGATGAGTTGGTGAAATAAACCCTCTCGACATTAGTAAATTTGTATTCGTAAAACTTATAAAATAAATAAATTCATATGAAATATTAAATTCCTAACAATTAAATATATTAATTATATAATATATCAATTTTTTAGTATATACACAACTCAAAAGAAACAATGTTTATAAAATTCATATGTCCCACAAAAATAAAAGTCAAACGAAAATCACATTCCTCAAGTCTCGACTTTCCTTATTCATGTTCAAACCTCCTATATAATAAATATAGATTTATTAAAAATTTAATACAAAAATTTATATCTATAATACTATTCATTATTAATTAATAAAATATTTCAACCCATTTATTTTTAATTTTTTATTAATTTCACAGTTTTAGGTGAGAACTCTATTGTTTTCCAGACATGTTTCGGTTTGGTAGTCCCAGAAAATATACTCTAATTAAAGGGAATCATTTATAGAATGTTAATAATGTTATATTAATCATATATATATATTCATTGTTTATATATTTAAAATTATTCATAAAAATTAGAGATATAAAAAATTACACTTTTCATGGAGAGTGTAGGTCGTATATACAAATGAATATTAATTCCATTTTTTCATCTAATGGAATAAAGGAAATGTTAATAATAATTTAACCATATAATAATAATAATATAATATATATCATATATATTTATCAAACCCATCTTCATTACGATCAATATATTCTATAAAAGAAAAATGAATCACATCACTTAAAGGGTGTGGTTGTACACAGGTACGCATGAGAAGAGTTATTGTTTTCCAATGGTTTACATGGTAAGAATTTTGATAAGATATTTCATAAAATAAATATTATTATATCATAAATATAATATATAAATAATCAACTCACAAAAATACCTATATATAAAGATTGTAATGAAAAATGAATTGTATCACTATGTGGAGACGGTAATCCATATGTACGTATGTGTGATACCCTCAATTATTATTTGAAGGGAAAGAGGGTGTATATTGATTTTTTTTAATAATAATAATATTTCACCATATTAATGATAATTTATATATTATATATTGATTGATATCATATATTTATAGAAGGTAATGAATATTAGAAAAAGATAATGATCATTAAAGAGATTACGTATTCTTCCAAAAAAAACTCCATTGATCTCCTCTTATAGGAACTATGGTTGGTCTTACAGGAATACCGTCACCCATTGACTATATCTAGGTAATTTTAGAATATTTTTTTTATATGGTCAATATATAAGGCCCAAATGTTTGTACTAAATTGACGTAGGAGGTGTCCTTTTATAATTGAGGAGATGGTCTGCTTTTGAATTTCTCAAAAGATAAATTTATAATAAATTAAATCTCAATAAAAATACATTAAAATGGCATGTCATTAAATTATAAATTGTGATACGGTTCTAATATAATAATATATTTGATTTTAGTCATGTTTTTGGTAATTTAAAATCTTATCATTTTGATTATACCTCAGGAACCCAATTTAAATTTTAAGTAAGGTAAACACATTTCTAATATAAAAAGGTTTTAATTTTTACACATATGGTGTTAAATGGGCCATAAATTTCCATGTTATAATATTTTAGACAATAAATTATTCCCTTTTAATGTATTTCCGATTTTTTTATTTTTTAATAATTTAATAAAATATTATTTTTCATAAATTTAGTGTTGTCATTTGTTATACAATTCATTAAATTGACATTAATAATGTAAATAAAACACCACAAATAAAATATTTCTTCAAATTATCCCCAAAAATGACATTTTCATCTATAAAATTCATTTATGAACTTAATTATCTAAAACAAAAATATTATTAATATTATTAATATTAATTTATTTGATTTTATTTATTTATTAAATAATTACTTTATTAGTGTTGTGTAATATTTTATGTTAATTATTTACTCACTAAAAAGTAAAAATAAATTATCAGCATGTGGATAAATATTTTTACTTTATAAATTCTATTTATAGCTGAACAAATATTCTGGATAACATCATATTAAAAATATTACACTTATAAAAATAAAAACATGACATGTTCGACATATCATTAAATAATACATTATAATGGTCATAATCTCATCCATGTGGTACCAAAAAGTCAACAATTAAACCATTTGATGATTATGATTTTGGAGTTTTTATAAAATATGATTTATTCATGTTTCTGGCTCATTTAATTGTTCTTATCATTTTATTTTTAGAGTTATAAAAATCATTTTATTGATTTTTCTTCAGCTTGTACAAGCATTGAATCATTGTTTCCTAAGAATTTAAGGTTATTATTTAATATATAAAAATTAAAAATAAATAAATATAATAAATATAAATTTATTACTTTCATTATAATGATTTATATTCATTAAAAGTTTATATTTTCACATATAAATATCAAACCAACTTATTTAGTTTTTTTTCTTTTAACTTTTATAGCCTTATGCAAACATTGAAAAATAATTTATATGTGATTCTTGTTTAATAATTCCAAAAAATTAGATTTTCTATTGAAAGTATCATTTATATATTATATTTATAAATTTTTTCATGAAAAGTTTCTCTAATTCTCAATTATTAGATATAATACAATGAACACCATATTTTTAGTGTTGTACAAACACAACATCATCACTAAAAATGATTTTCATATTTTTCATGAATTATATTATAAATTTCTTTTAATATATATTTTTTTATTATATATATATATTATAGTACCATTTATGATTCATTCAATAGGTTTAATAAATTTTTATATTATACTTTTGTCATAAAGATATCATAAAATATACCATATTTTATAAAAAAATGAATTTTGGTCTATTCACCAAAAATGTTAAATTTTTGAAGAATTAAAATCATGTCATTACTAAAAAAAAATTTATATGATGATTTAAAAAATAAATATTGTTTTTTGAAATGAAATATCTATAACAATCTAAAATTAATTATTCTATTCACCATTAAATGGAAAGAAACCCCATTTATGAAGAAATTGTATTTCTGAAAAATAAACCAACTTTACCAAAAAAAAATATTGTATAGTGATTTAACAATACATTTATATTAATTATGATATATATATTCATATCATAAATAAATTATTTATATTCATGACCATAAATTTAATTGCTATATTATAAAGACCACATTTAAATTAAAATATTTCATTATTTGTTTATGCTCAGTTTTGTGTATCTTGTACCCTATCAACCCTAGTTTTTATTCTAAAATATTAGTATATGTAATCACCCCTAGTAATAAATTTCACCCTCACACTTTTATCTTTTTCCCGAAAACTAATTTTTTAATTTTCATGATACAATTGATGAAATCTCACATCTTAAAAAATGGTTAATAAAAAATCTTCCTAAAAAGAGAGAAAGGTAAGTACAAATGTCACCTAGAGTAATGAATACTATGTTCTAATTTAGGAAAAAATTTATGGAATGTGAAAATCTAGTAAGAAGTAAAAAACCAGACTTCCATGTATTGATGGAGAAGGATAGAGAACATAGTCAAAGGAAATTTGACAATTAAAAAATTGTAAATCTTTGATGGGTTAAAAGGCAATTGATTTCTCAGTATGAAAATTAAATAGATAGTGATTTTATTTAAAGACCCTTCTATTAGATTTGAGGAATTATTTTAATTCCCATAGTAATAAAAGATGGAAATATACTTACAGGAAAATTATTGTTTATCCATTAATGAACTTCAAACAAAAACTCATATTTAGTTCCAAATGATAGCTTTTAATTTTTCATTCCTAAAGATCTAGAATAATCTTCTACTAGTCGTGAATTTTACTAAAGTATAACATGTTATTCCTCTTATAATTATTCATTAACCACAAAAAATGATTAGAACATGCTAAATTGATCCGAAAAAATAATAATCCTTCATATGAGGAAAACTAATTTAATTTAAAAATTCAATAGTATTACAGAAAGTTTGACATAGATCATTAAAAAAAACCATCCATAGAATTTAAAAAAAGTATAGACTAATATAAAATAAAGAAATAAAAATTATTATAAAACATAGAATTTGAAGATAAATTTAGTATTTATCTCCCAAAACATACATTTCCTAAACATATAATCTCCAAGATATACTAACCATTTTCATAAATAACCACAATCAACATAATTTTTTAATCATATATATCTCTAAATGACAATTAAACCATTATTCATCACATAAAATTCCACAATATTCTATTTACCTTAATCATATTATATTCCAAAAAAATTTAACATCATTCGAAATAACATTTATAACAAAATCAATTTCTAATTTCTTGGTTATATATATGATAAAACATATGTTCCCAAAATTAAATTACCAATAATCTATCAGATCATTTAAAAAAATAATAAATATTTCATAATGATGGGGACATTATGTAGACTTGTGGTAGGTGATGCATCCTTATTGCACTTTGGTTTGGGCTAAAGCCTCAAAGCCTTACTGAATGTAGCCAGGTGTCACCTACCCTATAAGTTTTACTTTTTCTAATATAATAAAAATATAACCCATAAAACATTCCATGAAATTTAATAAACATACTCTAAATAACCTTAATATATTTAATATTAAATAAAATTTTAACATCGAAGGACATATCATACTTTTCATTTTTCATCCCAAAAAGATAATTACACATAAGTACATAAAAATCAATGATCTAATCAATGCAGAAAGTTGTACGTAACATTAAAAACATTTCCAAAAAATAAAAAGATCATTAATCAATAAATAATATTTTTAATATGATAAAATTATGTATTTAAAATACATAAATCTCAACAAAATATTTTTCCAAAAATATTAGTAGTCGCCCAAATATTTTTTCTGTTAATACATCAAAAGGGGCGTCTATGAATCTGAATATGTGATCAAACTCAAAATTATATTCCAATAATGATATATATATATATATAGATATATCATATGATATACTCCCATGAAAACATCATAATATCCAAAGTTATTAAAACCTTACACTGATAACAATTCTTACAGCCCTTAACACACACTACTGAATCTGGTTCCAAAAGAATAAAAGTTTACATTTCTGGATTTGATGCTGATAAATGTGGAACATTTTTTCCATCCAAAAAATAAAACATCGAAAGAAAAAAATGAATCCCATTAATACATTATATAATTCTAAGGTTTATATTTTTATAGAATTAGTATAAACCTATAACAACTTGGATCCATAAACAACATGCTCTTGAATATCAACATTATCTCCCATTTTACCCATCTTTTCTTATTTCACATTCAGTCATAAACACTATCCATGTAGAACCCTTCAAAACATAATTCATTCAAAATAATTCAACATTACTTGGGGAAAAGGAAGCTTAAGAAAAGGGTGAGCTCAAATGCCCAATAAGGGTAAACTATGGATATATCAATGATTATATAAGCATACAACTAAAATAAGGGTATAAGAACATGAACAAAAATTTTTTAAATTAAAACCTATATATTAAAGATAAATATATTTGGTGATGATATAAATCATATAATTTTTTAAGAGATTAATCATAAATGTATCTAATAACATTAGCCATACGAGCATAATATAAGACACAGGATTTTGTCATACAGATAAGAATAGAAAATAATTTCCATAGTAGTCATGACACATTTCCCAGAAAATCATAGTGTTATGGGTTCATTCCCCAAACCTACATAGTATTAAAATTTCACTCCCAATACCATCATAGCATACAAAGTACCTTACGGAACTATGTTTACTCCGTGTTTTATTTTTATCTATCTCATGAGATATAAATAATTACCCAATGAATCATAGAGAGATATAGGTCCCACATATCACATATTAAAATCATAAAATTGTCTTCCAAAATATCATTAATCATTCATAATATCAAAACCCATGAAATTAAATGGGTTTCATAAACATTTCATTATAACATAACTCATAAAAAATAAATAGGCTTCGTAAACATCATTCTATCATAAACGGAAACCATAAGGAGAAATAATAGGGATGGTATCTATATATTATACCTTTAATAAATCATAATTGACATCAAATGATGTTATTTTAGATGGAAAATTATATTTAGAGATCACATGGAATAATTCTTGAGGAATACAACCATTCCATTTTAAAATCATTTTTTTAAAAGTTACTCAATTATAGAGGAAAATATTTTATTTAAAATGAACCTTATAAGACATTCTAATAATTTTAATTTCATTAACACATCTTTATTATGGGAAAATTTACTCATTCTATATAATATTATGAAAAATTCAATCTGTATTTCTGTTAGAAAAATCATAAAAAACCTCATTTAGAAAACAACATAATGTCTTATCTCAAACCATTTTGTAAAAAAATAAATCATGGGTAAAAAATATTTTCAAAAAAATTAGGAAAATATTAAAAAAATTAAAACATTTTTATAGAAACTATATGTGTAAGATATATAGTCCCTCTTGGAATCTTAAATATAATAAATCACAAATAATGAAGAAATATTGAAATAAATTCTAACCACTGGTAAATTTTAATTCATAATCCCCATGAAATACATATATCATAAAATGAATATATTAATACTAATAAAAAAATAGATTCATGATATCTTATATCATTGATTTATTATATACCACACAAAAAATAATTAATTGGTATGTAATACATATGTCTCACACACAGAAAATGAGATGAAAATCACTTAACTTATGCCTCCTCGTTCCTTGTTCATGTTCAATAATCTTGTATAATAAATATGAATTTATTAAAACTTTATTCTATATCCATATTACCATAATAATATTATTTATTTACTAATAATATCTTATAACCTATTTATTAATACATTCTTATTAAATTCTCTATTCTAGGGGAAAACAACTCTTTTTTCCAAGCGTGTTTCGGTTCGGAAGTTATAGTCCATATACTCTAATCATATTTACATTATTTATAGAATGATAACAATTTTTTTAAAATAACTAATATTACTTATATAAATTCTTATAATTTTTAATAAATATTACTTATAGAAAAATGAGTGACACCATTTATGGAGACGGTTGGTCGTACGTATGAATGAATTTTGTGCCCATTTTTCAAATAATATAATAATGTAAAGGTAAATAAAAAAAATTAAAGAATAATTATTATATCATATGTATTATATAAATTTATCAAACTCATCCTCATTAACCTCAATGTAATAAATCAGTGATAAATAAGTCGCATCACATTGTGGGGGTGGTAGGCCACACATATACATGACCAATGTTGTCATTGTCTAATGGATTGGAAGGATATAAGTATGATATGATATTTTCATAAAAGTATAATAATATAATAAATGTAATATATAAATATTAAACACCTAATAATACCCATCTGTAAAATATATTAATGAAAAATTAATTGTATCTCTATGTGGAGATGGTATGTCATAGGTATGCATGTGCGGTTTGTTCAGTTCATATTTGATGGTAAATATGGTGTATAATGGTTTTTACATAATCATAATAACATTTGAAAATATTCATTATATTTAGTTTATTATTTTCTTATTAATATAATAGATTTATTGGAGATAAAAAATACTTTAGAAAGAAATTGATCGGTTAGAGTGATTACCTCTTCATCAAAACAACTCCTTTAGATCTCCTATAAAAATATATATGGTTGGACTTTTGGGGAAAATAAAACCACAAGAATGTGTCTAGAGAAATTTATAAGATAATTGGGAATATTATGGTTGAGATAAAATGTTAAAAGTGTTAAATTAATTGAGTTTTGAGGTGACCTTGTGTAATTGAGGTCGGTGGTCCCTTTGGAATCTCTCATAATATTAATTTATAAAAATTAAACCACAATAAAAACACCTCAATTGGAAATGGATTCGAATATAATTTATGATAGGATTTTAATATCATCAACCAATATGTTTCAAACAATTTTTTTCATAAATTTAAAACATATCATTTTGATTATCCCTTACAAAGCCTATTTTTAATTTTTTATTATCATTAAAAGTTTTCCAAAATTAAAAGGTTTTAATTTTTCATATAAGATGTAAAAATGACAATAAATTTCTAATTTATGATATTTTAGATCATACTATATCCCCTTTGTACTTATTTAATATTTTTATGATTTTAAAATATTTTAATAAATTAATATTTTCTTAAAATATCATTATTTTTAATATTAACATAATTTATTACTTTGACATTAATAACATTTATAAGGTACTTATAATTCAATATAGTTATTTTAAATTATCATAAAAAACATAGGTAATGATATTAAATTCTTTTATGGCCTTAATTTCAATAAATTATAAAGAATTGTATATTTTTAATCACATATATTTTTTTTCATTAATTAAATAATTACTGCCTTAGCACTGTGTATGAATTTAAGTTAATCATTACCTCACTAAAAATTACCAAAACAATTATCACGTGGAATAAAAATATATAATATTTCAAAATAATATTTATAGTATAAAAAATCTCATGTATAAAAAATATAAAAAATATTATACATAATGAAAACAAAAGTGTATCATGATTGATATTTCTTAAAAAATACTATATTTATCATAAACTCATCTTTGTGGACCCAAAATGTAATAAATTTGAACCACAGATTAATATCATCCAGATATAGAGATACAGTAATATTTAATCTAGTGTTAGTGTAATTTAACAATTCTTATCATTTTTTAGTGTTTTTAAAATCATTTTATTGATTTTTTTTCTTCTTGCACAATAATTTCATTAGTTTTACATAAATATTTAAGGAATTTATTTCATTTATAAAATTTAAAATAAATAAAACAATAAAAATAAATTAATTAGTCTTAATATAATCATTTATATAAATTAATTGTGTATATTTACTCATATCCATGTCAAGATAAAAAATTTAATTTGTTAGTTTGACATTTCTAGGATTTTACAATCATTGAACAATCATTTATGTTGGATTCTTGTTATATATATGATCATAATATTACTGGAGAAATCTCATGATAATTTTGAGGTACACTTATACCTTTTTTTGTACCTTGGTTGGGTTTTTGGGTTTGATCCAAGTGAAATTGAAAGAGGTTGGAAGACTAAGGAGTTATACATAGTTAGTACATAGTTAGTGAAAACCATGAGGCTTACCTTGGGAAACAATATGCCCAATTTTGGTGAGATAGAAGGTGGTTTGAGGTTGGAACATGGTTTTCCCAAACCTTGTGGCCACCCTCCCAAACAATGCACCCTAAAATAGGTGGAGTTTAAAAATTGGGGGACCATATATCAAATTGTGCACCACTTAAGAGAAACCATACTCCCCCTAGCAATATGATCATGGTTAAGGGGCATGATTTTGGGAAACCATGTACCCCTACCCAGGAAACTGTTTATGTGGGATTAAATTATATATAAAATTTAATGAACCCCTAACTTCTATGTTTTTATCCCCCCCCCCAATGCTCAACCCTAAACCAATTCCTTCATTTTTTTGAAGATCCTATAAGGATTATAAGCCTCATTGAACACCTTTATTGGTGAATCAAATATCTGATTGAAGGATTATCTCATATAAATTATTTATTTTCTTCTCTAATTAGTTTTATGTCTCTCTCATCATTATTTTTTTATGAAGAGGAATGATTTTTACTCAGTTGGTGATGGTTTTGATAAGTTTTTGAAGGTTTTTAATCTTTTGGATCTTGATTTTAGGTTTTGGTTGTAGATATTTTTTGCAGTTGTTTTTTTGATTGTTCAACATCAATTTGGGGATTTGGGTTATGCCAACATCCAATAATGACTATGAGGTTGGTGGTATAATTTTCGATTCCGATATTATTGATTATAATTATTTTAATGTGACTGTGAAATTTCTATTCCATGTTGAGAAATAGAATCCTAATTTGAATGAATTAGTTTTTTAATAAAATGAAATAAAGTTTATTAATAATATAATTAGGAAATTGATGAATAATTGGATAATTAAATTTATTGGGGAATGTTTGGTGAAATTGATAACAACCCATGGGGTGTGATGACATGATTGATATAATGATTATTATATTATTCATATTTGATAAATGATTTAAAATATATAACCATGTGATATGATGATTGTGATTGAGTTGTACTATAAGGAATAATCCTTCAAATACCCAAAGAGTTACAATCTTCCTATCTAGGCCTCCAATATATTTATGTATTAAATGTGAAGATTATGTTGTGGGATATGGACTACTCCTCCAAAAACCCACCCGGTTCCAAACTGCTTCTATAATCACCAATTATGTGAATGTGAAATTGGAATTAAATTATTAATGTAAACCCATGATTGAATAAAAAGTTATATATTAGGTTATGGATTAGACTCTTGCATGGGCCTAATCGGGTATTGGTGGATCGGAAGACATCTTATTCCTGGGAATTTATGTGGATAATTAAAAATTAAATTTATTGTGAAAACAATTTACATATTATAATGGACTTAATTATCTATTCCAATACAAACTGTATAATAGACTTTGTATTGTTTTATATTTCATTGTAGTGGAACAAATTTGTACTCAACCCCTAATCAAACATCCTAATCAGTACACAAATAGTGTTTAGGTTTCCAGGATAGGATAAGGGAAAGAGAACTATATTAGATGATCGAGAAGGGATGGTTCATATATTAGGGAATCAGTCATGATTCCAAGACCTACTTGATGAGTTTTATATGTGTTTTTATTTTTGTTTTTTCTTTTTACACTTTATAAACATATTGAATGAAATATATACTATATGGTTTTGGATATTGAATTCTTGTTTTGTTATTATAATATATTGGTGGTATTATCTTAATGATATTATTTTGGATACTATTGATTATATTTTATTTATTTCATTAATTTAAATTCTTTTATTAAGAAGATGTTGTCTCCCCATTTTTCATATTAGACCCTCAGTACTATTATACAACTTCTAGTGTACTTTTAGGGATCCCGATGTCATATAACAAACTAGATCAAGGAATTGGCATGGGGAACATGAGTTTGGAAGTTATATAGTCGTATCAACGGATTTTTATTTTCTTTGCTATTTTATTAAATTCTTGTAATGATATATTAGAGACTATAATTATTTAGGCCTTGGCCAAGAGCTCGGTCATGGTATTACCCAACTCGTGTATTGGGGTAAAATCAAGTAACTATGGTGGGATTAATGTCATTAATGTTTGTTTTTATAGTTAAATGTTACTTCCTCATGAGTTATGAACTTATTGTGTGATGTTATTACCTTATGATATTTTTATTCATGGCATGGTATGGTATGAGAGTTGGGAATACATTCATCATTCTAGGTAATCAAGATTTTATGTTACATGAATCATTTTCGTAATGCAGTGAAATGACTATTTTTAGTAAGTGGTTTAAATTAAAATTATTTTCATTACATGTGTAATTTAAATGAAAAATGAGCTTATTATGAAATACAAAAAATGTAAAAGACACTAAATGCAGTAAATTGAAATGGATAAATGGGTTTAAAAATGAAAACATTGAAATGTGGAAGTGTTAACCATAAATTTACCATGACCCAACTGAGGGATGAGTGATGGTAGGCATAGTGTCTCAGTTATAACCATATAGAGGGGTGTGGGGGATGAATTATTATGCATTTATGTGAATGCCCCTCAATAAAAATTTGTTAATTTTTTTTTCTAATATGTGTGTTTGGAAATATAGAGATATTCATCCCTAAAATCACATGTTGATAGAAAGGTATGAAGATATCTCTGGAAATGATCATATAGTAGTGGAACTAGAGGATCTAATTGTACTCTGTGAGGGATCATGAGAGAAGTTACATGAGACCATTTCTCAATTTATTTAGTTAATAGAGAGATACCGAGGGTGGGTAGCGAAAAATATTTTTGACATAACATCGGAGTTCTTGTTTCATCATTCTTAGATTTTTCAAGGTAGTTGAATCATTGTTTGTAAACAATTTAATCGTTCCCAAATTCCTTTAATGGAAGGTATGGGTATGGTTAGTCAGAATAGAATATGTGATGAGAATGTTTCAGGTAATTTTCTAATAATTACAAGTTACATTATAATGGGAATTCATTTCCTATATTACACTTCCAGAACTGCATCCATGAAAAATAATTACCATTAAAATAATACATTACCATTATAAATTTCATGATACATGATAATATAATAAGTTATTATTTTGGTATAAAATTTTTCATATAGTTGGTTGAACCATATCAAACAACAACGTGTTATAAGAATTAAATGAGTAGAATTTTCGAGTTCTATAATATTAATATCATTTTTATAAGAATAATGATGTTCATATAACCCCATTATTGTGGATAATGTGATTTTAAAAATTGGATATTAGAAGTTAATTGAAAAATATATTCTATAACTAGGTATATATATGGATGAATTCTATCATTATCAATATTTATTACTTCAAGATAAAGGATTTCCATATGTCATTATTAGTAAAAGGGATAACGATGTTATAAGAAATAAATAGGAGAGTAGAAATGGGTATATTTTAAATTGTTTTCGAAAATAAAATAGTGGTATGGGGGTAGGGTAGGGGTACTTTTATTGGTGAGTTTTTATTGGAATCTTTGATAATATCCATTAACTAATGTATAAGTTAGTTATTCTAAAATTAAACTTCATAAAATGTTGAAATTAGTGTATATGGGTCATGAATTCCTTCATATTTACAATATATATAAACATTTTCATAATATTTTTAGTCGTTACAAATTAGTTTAACCAATTTTAACTCATTTTATTATGATAGTGGTAACTCAATGGTCATCTTGTTGACTTAGTTTTATGACTAAAATGGAAATTTAATTCCAAACCTAATTTAAACATACTTATTAAAAATATATAATCTATTAAGTATGATTTATTTTCTAAATAATTAAAATTTTATATTTAAATGAAAACATAAAATATAAAAAAATAGAAAATTGAATTTTTAAACAGTAAGTGTTGTTGAGATTTGTTTAGGTAATTTACTAATTAAGTGAGTGTTAGTATATTTCTTATTTGTTAAAGAATTTTATTTGAATAATCCTATAATCATTTTCTAATTAATTATTTTTATAATAATACAGAACAAATAAATTATAATAATTTGAAAAATACCCACTTAATATTAAATGATTTTAAAAACATCCCATAAATTTAAAATTGTTATCCTATAAATATTATATATTTTCAATAAATTAGAACTATAAAATATACAATAAATCAATAAAAATACTAATAATAATAATATATATGTAATTAGAATAAATGTTTTATAATAAATCATCTTAATTAATAGTTACCATTTTATTTACATGAAGTTTTACTCTTCATAATGATGATGCACATTATATTTTCATAACATATTAATGTTTTATATTGAATTGTAATATTTTATCTTAATAAATTATACTGTGGTTCATTTAGTTCTCTATTGATTGTATTCAAAAAACATTCAAACACATGGTACTTATTTTATAGTAAATACATCTAAATCCATGGGGAATTATAGAATCTACTTCACAAATAAGGCCTCGAAGAAAATAAATCTCACTCATCTAGGGGGAAGACCTGTAAGAGGCCATAGAACGTTTATCTAGAATATTCTTAGCTGTAATGTGGAGTTTTAATTACTCCCTATTAACATTATTTGAGGTAATTTTTTCTTCTCATATATTGTTTCATGACGTAGTTCTACTGAATCCTTAATTAAGATGTAATTTTTTTAGAAAATTTATATATTATTGTTGTGAACTTATATGGTGTCTCAAGTATCACTAAATGTTGGGAGAAAATTGACTACTTTTCTAGGTGAAATTTAAAATGAAAATAAGAAATTGGGGTTTGTTTATTATCTTTAAAATTTCAATCTGGTTTAGAAAAAGATAAAAAAATAAATACATGAATTAAATGTTTGATAAAACATGGTCAAACTAGGTAAATACTATGATAGTCATCCTTATATGCTTCAATGGAATGGTTTAAAAATTATTAATCCCTGGTATACACTATCTAGTAGCATATGGGTATATGAGCTCCTCTAACGTGTAAACTCCATTTTTCAGTTGATGTTTAACCATACCCGTATCATCTTTGAATCTATAATGATTTGGTTCCACATGAATAATAATATGATAGTTATTATTAAAATATTTTATGTAATCCCATGTATATCTATCCCATCACTGATAATAAGAACCATTTTATACACCTTTATTGAAAAAACATTATGCCCTCTACCTTAGAAAATACCAACCTAAAAACCTTACTGAAAATTATCCATTAATTTTGGAGCTCCTCGTATTACCCTATGACCATTCTATGTTGGATTAAAGTGTAAGATAATAAATAGGTGTTCTTAAGATGTGGTAATCATCATATTCAACTCGATCGATGATTATGTCTTCTTATAATTTCTAAAAATATTTTGTATGCATATAAAGATATAGAATCGAGTATCAAAAATATATTTATATTTTATTATTATTATTGGAAACCATTTCCACCTCATTTACACCATATATAAAATGGAAACATTGCTATTTTGTACGAATGTCTTATCATCTCCATGTAGCATTGTAATTAATTTAATATTACCTTTTCACTTTTTTGGTTCTAAATATGGAATTCCTAAAATATATGTGATATTTATAACAAAATTTGGATTCTAGTAATATAAATACCATCAATATTATTACCATTCCATATCTTGTAAAATGAAAAAGTCGCTCATCAGTTTGTATGGACTGCCACCTCTTTGAACCAATTTTTTTCTATTACAACCATGCCTGTATGATTATAAAATTGTATGTAATTAATAAAAATTGTAAACATTAAATTATTACAATTAGGGCGTTTATGGTACCTTTTTATTATTCCTTTAACCATGGACAATATACTAAATTAATTTTGTAGAAATTTAATGAACAACCTCAAATTAGTCGATGTAAGAAAGAACAGTTCAATGACTTGGTTTCAAATGATTATAAAAGCACATTAAATAATGGAATAAAAAATAAAATGAATCATATGAAAAAAGCTTAATAAATTTTATGTCATTATATAGTATTATCAGAAACATATGACATAATGATAACCAAAGTAACGATTTATCATCTAAAATTATCTTCATAGGGAAATATTTTATATTTTTCACCTATGTTATTTATGAGTTGTATATACTACCAAATTTATCTATTATACCATAAATCATTAGTACATCATGATATTTAAACTCACCATTCAATTTATGTCATCTGTAGAGTTGTGATTCAAAATTTACCAAATTAGTATGATTTAAAAGCAATATTCCTTTACAAGTTTCATGGTTATTTTTAATGAAAATATTTTTTGTTAAAATTTTTGGGAATTTCTCTTTAAAATTAAATAAAAATAAATCATATTATTTCCATAATGTGTTAGGGGAACTTTGAAATGTGATTTATTACTTCGTTATCACATGATGATATAAGGAGGTTATTTTAATTTATATTAAATTCATAATTTCAGTAAAAAGCCTTCATTTTTTATGAGTCAACTATCTTTTAACGTATTTTAATGATAATGGATTGTAACTTATTTTGGGTTCATTCACTTTCATGTAGTAATGTTCTTCAGAATTCCCCATTATTCATTGGATATTATTTTTCTCCCTTATAAACATATTTTTTATATATTTTTTGAAATAGAAATCATTTATATGAATCTGATGATGTTTCAATAGTATACCATTTATATAAAGGGATTAGTTTAAAGAATAATATTATGATAGTTATTTCACTTACAGGGGAAATATTGATGTTTTAAATTATGTTTTGAATTTGAATAATTACTTACTAATAATTAATTTTTAGAATGAATTGTATTGATCATTAAAAATATGTTGAATTCATAGGACAAACAAGTGATGGGTGTAGCCTAGTTATTTTAGTCCCTCAATTAATTTACATATCGTATTATACAAAATAGAATACATGACATATTAGATTGGTATTTGGTTTCCACCTACCAATTTATTAGATATAATGTATTGGTTGAGAGGAATCATCATTAGGACTCATGGTATCTAGTTATAGAGTCCTTAATGATGAATTTCCATAATTATTCATTTCCTTTATTAAGAATTTGGTTTTCATTATCCATCTGATAACTATATTGATATTAGTCAAGGATATTCATTGAACTAAAGTTGTTGATATAACGACATGTGTTTTGATTATCATATGTTCCACACTGATTATTCCATATTTACTCATCATGTCATCCATTATACATCACCCTTACTGTAACACCTTGATATTTTATGATATATTCCTATTTAAATAAATTTAATTTCTTCAATGGATTATGATACACACAACTGTGGGACTAAATGAAATATAATATAGTATACCATTATAACACAATTAACAAATTAGAGGTATGAATTAGAAGAACTATATTTTCAAAAATGTTTTTAATTTTTTTATATAAATAAAATATATTGAAAAAAAATTATATTTATTATATGAAAGTAATTATTTTCTTTAAAAATACATTTTCTATAAAAATGGGTGTTATTAATTTTTATGAGAAAATAATATAATTCATTTCTTCCACATTGTAAATAAATATTTGAAAAAATTAAAATATTTTTTGAAATACTTATTTAAATATTATATTAGATTTCATTTTTCATAATTTTCTAAAAGAACTAATTTTTCAATAAATATTGAAAAATAGTTATTTTTATTGAAATCTAAATTTTCGTTTCAAGAATTTAAAATTTTATATTTTATTTTAAAATTGATTTTAAAAAATTAGTTCATTTATGATATAATTAGTCGAATTATATTAATTTTAATTAATTTTATTTATTATATTTTTAATGAAATATTCTAAATTAAATAGTATATTTTATCTGGAAATCTGTTTTTCCTCCAATTTTGTAGGTTTACTTTTGAAATAAATTTTTCCAAATGTTTGAATTTAATATGATAAAATGAATTACATATTTTTAATTAAAATAATTAATAGTAGTTGATGAGTTCGATATAATATTTGATCATAATTAATAATAAAAACGTTAAAAATTTGAACGGTTACAGTTAATAGAGTTTCACCAAGGGATAAATTAATGTGATAACTGTTAAAATGAACTAAATACATATAAAAATATTTTATTCCTATATTTAGACCATGTGTCATATAATATTCATAAATGGTATATTTTTTTGAAATTTCCCATGAGTAATAAATTAATGTTTATTAATGTTTTCAAAAATACTAACATTGTCTATCCCCCTAGTTATAAAAGGACACCACCTTTACTCTACTCTCAAAACATATAAAGCCTCATATATTGGAAAATAAAACCCAAATACCTTTTTAACATCCCTCCCCACATAATATTTGACTTATTGGTTCATTATACCAACCATAGAAGGCTTATGGTATAAATAAAAAGAGTTGGTCAAGAGAAGAGATATGGATTTTAAACGAATGATTCAATGTTATTTCTTCTTATATCTCCTCCAAATATGGTTTATTTAACATAAAATAATATATTAAGTATAAATAAAATAATAAATTATTATAATTATTATTTAACCCCAAATATCAATCCTCTTTTCCATGAAATGGGAAGTTAAAAGTATCCCTCATGTGTGTGGGTGGTTTATCGCCCCCAAATAACGATGGGATTCAATCTTTATCACCATAATTATTGATTAATTATTTGGATATATTTAATTTTTATATTTTATATTTATTATATAATTAGTCTTATAGAATTATTATATCTTATCCACCATCTTACCTTTCTATCTTTTGAGAAATGATAGCATCCCTCGTGCGTATATGTGGACTAACACACCGATGAAAAATGTGATTCATTTTTGCATTTTAGTTTTACAAAGATAGTAAGAATGATATATATAATTATTATAAATTATATATATATTATAATTATTATTATTTAATGGTGAATTATTATTTTCATATCATTCTTTTGAACCATCTAAAAGTTGAAATATCACTCGTGCATATGTACAGACTATTATCTCTATAAAGTAATGTAAATAATTTTTCATAACTTAATTATGATAACAATTATATATGTGTATATGATTAATCAAATTCATAATTATTTCATGATTACGATTTTTGAGATGATGAAACTATAACCATCGATAAATTACCCAAAAAATTACTAAAACATTACTGAAAAACAATGCTACCATGCGTGGATGATTATAAAATTATATACAATTAATGAAGCGACTTGAGGTAAGGTATTTCCACCTCACACTTATTTTTGCGAGACACATACCATATTCACTATTTGTTACTTTGGAGTGTTGAATATAATACCCATGAACATATTTTATGTTTAATATAATGAAAATTATGTGTATTTAAAAATATATCTAATATTTTATATTTCATATGGATTTAAATTAGATATTAGGATGGGATTAAGGGATTTCTATTTAAATACCATTTTGATCAGTATTATTTATTCCTAGATTTCCATTGAATAAATTATATGATCCATATATTGTAAAACCATTTAATTATTTATCCCATATATTGATTTATATAATTTTTATTTTTTTTAAAAAAAATTATCACTTTTATAAAAAAAAATGATTTGGAAAATGTTTTTAAAAAAAGTAAACCTTATTTCTCTACTTTCTTCTAGAAAACCATTTTATTCCATATACATTCATTCTAAAATTCTGTAAAAATTATTTGTAACTATTATTCATTGATACTTAATGTCATTTTTACCCATTATCTACTTTTTACATAATATTATAAAAATATTCATCATTTCATTTTCTGAGAAATGATTTTTTTCATCAATGGATTAAACAAAATCATTGTTTTCATGATTATGGAATGAACATAATTTCTTATAAACTTGAACACTCCGTATTATAAATATTCTAGTACATGTTTCATGTTAATTTGGAAAAAAGATTATTTATATAATATTTCTGTCTTATATGGTTTTTAAATCATATATTTCAACAAAAACAATATATTTTCCTCAATAAATATTCAAATGATCTTTTATTGAAAATATTTCATCTATGATAACATTATTTGATGTTATTATTAATTTAATGGGGATATAATCCTATGAAACAATCCTTATTCTTTCTCAAGATTTTTTATAATTATTATAATGTGATTTTATAGAACCTATTACTTTTTATGGGTTATTTTATGATGTGATGAAAGCATTATGATCTTGGGTCATTCATAAGAATGGATTATGACTATGATATGGTTTTTCCATTATACCGCTCCAATACATTGGCTTATGTAATATTGATATCTCATGAGATGATGATGATAACTATATACATGATTTAAAATTCATTTTATCACATATTTAAGCTTGAGAATGATCTCTTTCTTTCTATGCTCATAGTAATATGTGTGAGCATGATTATGCATAGATTTATTCACAATTTAGTGCATGATTATGATGGCTTTCTAGATACAATCTCAATATTATGTATGGAAATTATTGTGATAAATTATGTTCACCAGATTATGATTTCTTATGATTATGACGTCACATGCCGATGTTATGACTCTTGAATGATGGTTGGTTTGTATTCACCCTTACTTATCTTACTTCTTGTTGTGAATTTAATTTGCAGTTTATGAGGTAAGATTTTATATGTTTGAATATTATACGTAGAGAATGTACACATGAATATGTTATCTTACCCTTCTGATCATCTTATTATCTATTAATAAATATCTCACATGTTTTCCCTTACTGAGCATATGAGATAACCCACTCTTATATTTCCCTTACCGAAATTTTCACACAAGGTTCTAAGTGTGATGAGTCGTGAAGGGATAATTATGTAAAGAATTATGTTTGATTTGTTAAATATTGTATTTAAATAATATTTTTATATATATAGTTTTTATAGACACAAAACATTTATAGTCAATGGTATTTTATATGATTAAATGTATTGAATATTAATCTAAAATTACGTAATATTTATATTTTTTGTTCTCATGTTTCTTCTATTAGCATCATAGTAGGGTTTAATTAACATTTGGAAATCAAGTATATATAAATTTGGTGAAAACCATGGGTATAAGTATATATATAGGATAGAATTTAGAATATTTTTTAAAGTATATATTTTGTAGTTTTCATAGAAAATACATCCCAATTTGGAAATTATCATGTGGATTTGGTTGTTTGATATATGATCCTAGTGGAAAAAACTCTAAATGGGATATATTTTGTATTCACTAGATCGTCATCTGGAAAAAATGATTGGGACTATGACTAAACTGAAATCTAGACATTCATAGTGGATATACTGGGGATAATGTTCTTTATCTTTATAGAACCATTAATATGTATTTGAATAGATAATGTTCATTAACGATATAAGATAAACCTAACGTTGTATAGGATGATAATAATTCTAATTCTTTTAGAAATATTAATAGATTTTATTCCTGAATAAATGATTAATCACTTTTATTCTTGTAGAATGATGCTAAACTATGTTTTTTTGTTTTAGTCAATGGATAGAACAACAAGTAATATTGTTAATAATGAATGTGATGACCAATGAATTGATATTCCCCAGTATAAACTAAATATCATGGGAGATGAGATAAAATATTTTTTCACTATACCCACTAAACTCAATCAACCAATGAATGGTAAAGAAGATCATGTTGAGATTTTGAATTCACTAAGGGGGAGAACATTCCATTAAGTCCTTTGAGTGAAAACATCCACCATACTTCTATGGGTATTCTTATCCCCTAGTTTATTAGTTGTGTATCAATGTTATATTAAATATATTTTCCATTATTCATTGCTCAAACCATGTGAAATATTTCATAGTAGTACATGAATACGAAGGAAAACGTGATCATTGGTGGAAACTTATGAAAAAAATTATGAAATTGGATGAAATAATATCTATGAAATTGGAAGAGTTTAAGAGGGTATTTCTCAATAAATACATTCCCTGAACTTCACCTACTATGATAGAAAGAAACTTTCTGGAGCTAAAATTGAATAATGATGAATTCATTGATACATTCCAAGATTTCTTTAAAATACATTCAAGATATGGTTAGTGATTTATAATCGACCCTATGAGAAAAATTGATTGATTATTTTGAATCCTAAAATCATATCTTCAAAAACAATTGTCATAAGGGACATTAGAAACTATGAATAAATCATTCAATATACTCTAACGGTAGAAAGGTAGAGTAGGATTTCTAATTAGTCTCTTGGTATTAGTGGCAAGAAGATAAAATTATTGGTTTATAGAAATTCAAAAAGTAAATCCCAAGTCGGAAATAAATTTCAACCACATAAATTATGAAAATTTGGGATAAATCACTCATGAAATTTCTAAAAGTAACTTCAAAAATCATCAATTGTGGAAATTATGGCCATTGTGCTCATGATTGTTGAAGAGGGGTGAAAAGGGTAGAAAATAAAACATAATATATTATAGATTCAACAAATGAAGTTAAATAAATTAGATTCTAGGATATTTTACAATATGTTAATGAATATAATAATCTAATAGCTAATAAGGATGGTGGCCCTCAAAAACCCCTAAAATGATAAAGTAAACGCCTTCTTTATTAAACCTAAAGTGGGTAATGAGAACGATATGGTGAAAGGTATAATTATCATATACTATAGAACTATAAATGTTTTATTTTATAATCGAACTAGCTACTCATTTATATCTGAATAAATTGATAATGGAATCATGTCGCAACAATAATGGTCAGATATCAAATTTATCAATAAAAACTCCTAATGGAACAATGATTTCATACCAATTCTGTAGCTCCACTTTGAAAGAATTTTGTGAGAATTTGATTCCTAAAAATAATGTGATTATACCACTAGTTTCATTTGATGATATTGTTATAATTGATTAGATCCCTCTATATATAGATCCCTTATCAATGTATGAGGAATGTAAATCATATTTGGTATTCCAAAGTCAACAAATTATTATTATTCAATGAATGGAGGTAAATTAACTTCCAATGTATGTTACTTCTATTTTATGGATTTTACTGTCTATTCATGTGGTTTATTTATATCAAATGGTGGGAGATAAAATCAATATTTAGTATATTAATTTTATTATGGAAAATTCAAATTTTTTTCCTAAATACTTTTCAAGCCATACAATAAATCATTAAGTTGAATTTTTAATATAATGTGTACATTTTGAAACACCTATTTCTAACACTCCATGTAAAATTGCCCTGATGAAGTTGTAAGAATTAAATAAAAACTCCAATATAATCTAGAAAATGGATTCATTAATCCAATTAATTCACCATTGGGAGTACACAATTGTTTTAAAAATAAATATGTGTAAATATATCTTTTCCAAGAATATTGAGAACACAACAAGATCAATATTAAGAACATGAATTATCTTACATTTATTGATAATTTTTTGTGTCAACTATGATTATATGTATACTCTTCCAATATTTATCTTTGATCTAGATATCATTAATTAATGGTCCAGAAGGAGGATATATCCATACAATATTCCCTACAAGGGTTGGTCATTATGAAAATATAGTTAGGCCATTTATATATTCTAATGATCTTGTTATCTTCATGGATTTAATGACTAAAATATTAAAAGATTACCTTGATTAGTTATTTTATGTGTTTTTAGTTTATATTCATATATATTAAAAGATCAAGGAAGAGTGTGAAGAATATTTATGGATTTATCTAAAGAATATGAGGTGGAATAAGTTATCTTCCATATTTAATAGTTGTTAATTTTGGAACCTAAAAGTATTATTTTGAGTCATATAATATTAATCCATGATATATTAGTACATCAATAAAAGATGGATGTTATTAAACAATGATCCATACCAACCAAGGTAATCTAGATCCATTGTTATCCTAGGTTTGATGGATACTATCAGCTGTTTGATAATGATTTATCATGACTATATAATCAAATAACATTGTTCACTCAAAATATAGATACCTTTATTGGATAGATGAATGTGTGGAAATTTTCAAGGAGTTGAAAAGATGTTTTTTAACAAACTTATACATACATTACCCAATAGCGTATAAGGGTGTGTAATCTACAGTGACATGTTAAAAAAGGGACCAAAATGATTCCTCATGATGAATGGTAAGGTGATAGCTAATGGATCACTCTAATGGATAATTCAAGGGAAATTTTACAATACTAATGATATGGAGATTTCATTTGTAATTTTGGTAGATATGTTATGGATGATCTATCATTATGGTAAACTCTATGATATATATATAGATAAAAAATACTTGAATTATATATTCACACATAAAGTATTTAATATGTACTAGATATTATTGTTATATTTGATCAAAGATTATGACTACTTCATAAATTACATTCTGGGTAAGGTGAACAAGGGGATGATCCTCTAATTTGAAAAGACCATCCATGTTTTTATATGATGATAAAAGAAATAGATCCAATTTTTATGGATTTTCATAGTATAGATCTTGGAATCATACAAAAATGAGAAATATTGTATCTTTATCATTTGAATATTCAAACATCTATTTATGTAATGACTAAAGAAGTTCAAAATGAGGATGTTGATAAGAAATAGATGGTAAGAAATGTTCCTGATTTCAACTACAGCTATGTTGAAATGATATAGTTCAAAAAAAAGTATTTATCCAAATATTACAAGATTTGATGAAGGAGATGAATCCCAGTGTTCATTATTTATTATTTTTCCTTAATTTATAAAGCTGTAAAGTGATCTGGAATAGTATATATGGTTGGACAACATGAAAGGTGATATTTCAAAGTATGTATCTCGATGCCTAATATGCCAGTTTGTTAAGGATGAGAGGAATAAATATAGGGTTATGTTATAACTGTTACCCATACTAGAATGAAAATGAGAAAATATAACAAAATATATTTTCATAAGGATACCCAAACCATTTAAAGAGACTAATGTTATTTGGGTTACAATCAATGACCTTATAAATTCATCACAATATATTGTAATAAGATAATATTTATCACATGATCTATAAAGACCCAAACATTTTGTGTATTTTTTTTAATTATATGTAATTTATCACGAGACTGCAAATATTGACGGCATGTGATTCTGATGGTCGGAGAGCTCAGAAATGAATTTTGAAAAATTTTAAAGTATGTTCAGTAAATGTGCGAGAGGGTTTTTATATCTTTTGAAATAGTGCTCAGATTGAAAATCTGTGGGAACCGTTTATTTTGCAGTGCCAGGATTTCATTAGGCAATACTTAACTTCAACCCACAAGGGTAGGACGAAAAAGATACTTTTTGGAAATTCAGGGAAAATAATAATAAAATAACTATATGTTATCTTAATCTTTTCTTCCAAAATTGAGTGACAGTTGGCAGAACCACAGTGTCACTACGGTTATTAAATGAATAAAATTTTATTACTCGTTTCTTTGGTTGTGTAATCGCAACGCTCGTGTGATTAATTGGATCATTAATTATAGTTCATTAATTAACCAAATTAATTAACACAACATGGAGTGGTTACTTTTTATTTCATCAATCCTTTGGTGAACATATTAGAAATAATGTGGAAACATCTAATGAAGCGCTAATTACTTTCCACATCAATGGAGAATAGCGAACCATTGACAACCATTGGAGGGATAGATCCAGAGATCGATGGGTGATGACGAACATCGAACAACAACAAATGTGGAATTCCTTCCTTCATCCACAATAGATTCCACCAAAGCCTGGTAGGGGGTTTAATTTTTTTGTTTCTAAAATGATTCATATTTCCCTTTCTTGAAAATAAAATGAATGCGGATCATCGACTAATGGGTTGATCAGTGACTCGATAGTTCATGTGGGAGGTTGTTGATGGGTTTTTATTTGTGGATTTCTTTACCCTATATGATGATTTTTATCACCCCTTGATAAAATGCTAATGCGGAGGGCATGGGAAAATCCGAATAAGTCCTGGACCCTTTACAGCTCTTGGGTTTTGCACGTTCTTCATGGGCGACTAAGCAATATGGCGGCAAGGAGAATCCAAGGGGCTCATAATGATGTCATCAACCTAAGAGAACCATAGGCATAGATGGGATGGAAAATAGACCACTTAAGCATCTCTAATGGCCCATGGAAGGTACCACCAGTGCAGCACCACTGGCACTGAGGCGGCCATCCTGTGTCAGCCATGTAGAGAATTGTCTCCCGTAGGTATCATGACCGGATGGGCATGATGGGTTGAAGGCATGACGCCGATGTGCCACGCGGGAGAAGAGTGGCTGACTTGGGCTGCATGACTGGATGCACACGACCGGCTCGAACCAACCATTTTGGGAGAAGGGGTGGTGCCCGCTGCTGCCACTAGATGGGAGAAACTGGACATACAACATCTGGTCCATCACATCTATCCGTCATGTGGGCTAGACCCGACAACCGGGTCGGACCCGTGAGTTGGATCCTACCCCTACCAGATCTAGACCTGACTGTCCTTATTTCACTTAAATTGATGTAACTCACAAAATAGGCATCCGGTTGATGCACTGTCTATAGCGTGAGGACCCTTCCAATGAAGTGGTCTATTTGGATACTCCATTTTAGTTTTGGCAGAATTTTTAGTGCAGCTGGGTTAGATCAGACTCAAATCCATCCAGGCCCTTATAACCTTTTTTCTAATATTTTATAGACTGGGTGTATAATTGACGTGTTGTCTATTTCATTAAAACCCTTACGATAAGGTAGTCTATTTGTTTAGTTTATAGTGGGACTTAGTGGTGGTTGAGTTATAACTGATATTATGAGCAGCATAACCTTTGAAACTCAAGCGCACCAAGTACATGCATCTTGTGGTTGGCTAATAAGTGATGATCGACCATCCGTGGATCGGCATGAGAGCAACCCTCCATGGAGCGGAAGTAGTGTGTCCCGCTATGTATCAGAAAAAGAGAAACCCTCCATGGATCAGCATGAGAGTGACCCTCTGTGGATCTGTAGCAGCACGACCCTGCATGGATTGGTAGTAGTGTGACCCTCTATGGATCGGTAGTAGAGAAACCCTTTGTGGATCAATAGTATAGTTACCCTTCGTGGATCAAAAGTATAACCTCTCAACAAAATAAAACGATATAGCTCAAGAATTATCATCTTTATTCATGTTCTATAAGTTGTATACATGGTGTGAGATATCTTTTTTATTGTGATTTGTGATTGAGATCATGCTTTGTGGTTTTCCTATGTGGAATTCGGAGAGTCCTTTGGGGTATCGCGGTTCCTACTGGGTATTGTTATACTCACCCATGAACAAGCTTCACCTACACCGTGTTGTGTCTTGTGAAGATGACAGATAGCTTGATTGAATATTTGGAGATCTAGGGCTAAGCGGTGCACTGAGGTGACCAATTGACGTGGTGAGCTACAATGACAAGCTATACCTACCCTTTAGTTAGGATCCCTAGATGACAACCTCTGAATAACATTTTTTTCTTATTTTTTTACTTTCTTTTCAGTTGGGTTTTTATACTATCCCTTTATTACTTTCTCTTCACATTTTTAATATCAGTCATTCTACTTTGTGGTTTTATTTTGTTGTGTTCCTAGTTTGTGTGTACATAGGATTAAATACAATGACTTCCCTTTTTGGGATATGCCTTTCTGTTTCTAGTCACTAATCCTTGGATGATTGAAGGCGGTCTTGGGGTAGTCACATCACGGGCCCTGGGGGACAGGTCATGAAAAAGTGGTGTCAATGGGAGTTCATCTCTACCAGAAGTACAAAGAGTCTATGTTTTTAATGGGGCAATATTGTTATGTCCCTTGAGTTCAACTTTCAGTCTTGGGAGTCTTGTGTTGATGCGGCAGTCGACGTATCCATACACCAAGACCATTAATCATGTCTTCTGACTTAGTTCATGAAAAAAACTATTTTCATGTGCCTTTCTAATTTTGTTTTTCTCTTGATCTCTTTTAAATTAGTTCACAAGGTATAAATTATTGATAGTGGAACATCTGTTTCTTTACAGAATTCCTACACTTAGAGAGCCAGTTAGGATTCAACTGAGAGATCCTGATGACATCCCACCGAGTGATCAGGTGTTGTTGAAGTGTCATGTTACAGCGATAGAACCTTCAAGAGGTGTACCTGCAGCACCACCACCTGTAGGGTATCATTTTCTACCAGCCCCACCAGTTTATAGTGCTTCCTGATTGAGCACATTGCACAAGTTCGAGATATAGAGGCCGCCAAGGTTTCAAGGAAATATGGATCCACCAGAATCTCAGGACTGGTTGGTGGTTGTGGAATGACTTTTCTTCTTGGTCGAGACACCAGCAGACCATTTGATGATCCTATCTACTAGTCTCTTTCCGGTAAAAGTTGGGAGATGGTGGAGCCTGATTCTCCATATACATGATGTGATGACACATTCCTTGTTGGACTTTGAGAGCCTCTTCAGGGTAGAGTTCAGGATAGTGACTCTATGCTTTGTGTGTATTCATGAGCTACTGTACTTACAGCAGGGCATCCTGACAGTGACCCAGTACTTGGAAAGATTCACAGACCTCTCTTGCTACTCCACCGACAGAGTACGATATCCTTTTGTCCAGGCCCAAACCATTGATAAAGGTTTCCGACAAGAGATCAGAAAGTCGATTTTATCGCTCAACATCCCGACTTAGGCTGGATTGTTACAGTGATAACTATTAGTGGACAGATTCCTAGTTGTGCAGGCACTGACGGTGAGAGCCACCACCGGATGATCGGTAACCAAGTCATTTGTAGCATGTAGTAGGCATATGATACAGAGGCCCAAAAGGACTAGACAATCCAGAGGAAGACCCTAGGATATAGGGTCGGAGGTGCGGAGCTCAAAAGGTAGAGGAGGTCAGTAGAAAAGTAGACTATGCTACTCGTACAGAAGGCAAGGTCACATGGCTCATGATTGCCTGACCCACATTACTAATGATCAACATATGGTCGATGGACTGCTGAGGAAAAGGCAGATATTTGAGTGAATAGGTCTGCAGGTTGGTGGACGAGGTAGAGGAGCAGATCATGCAGTAGGTGGTGGGTGACAGTTTGAGGTAATACTGACACCACCCCCAAGAGGTCCACCCCGACCACAGGGAGTAGGTGGACAGGGATGAGCTCAGCTTCAACCAGCTGAGTCCTATGTCTGTGGCACTCCAATGATGATTCAAGGTACGAACTGTGTCTACTTCACCCTACATACAGTTATTATTAACACAAGTTCCAGTCACACTTGTATTTCCATGACTCTCATTCAGATCTCGGAGATTCCAGTGGATCAATTGGCTCGATCCTTACGATTAATGACACTTGTAGGAGGGGATTCGACTATTATGAATAGGTTCATGTAGTGTGATCTTACTCTAGGAGGAGAGAGATTCAATTGGGATCTCTTAGTTGTAGCATCGGGGCCTTACGATGTCATCATGGGTATAGACTAGTTATCCACAATCCATGCTCAGATCGACTATTTTAGGAGAAAAGTGAGGTGGGTCTGTGAGGATAGGATCAGTTTTCCCTTTACCAATGAAAAGGGAACCTTTCTAGTAGAGGATGGTCTTTCTCAGGGAAGGGTGCAGCCGATCAGTCATCAGTTGGCTAGCCTCACCCTCGTTGTAGTGGAAGAGATGAGACTAATCTATCTTGTAGTGGTGGGCCAGTATGATGATGTCTTTCTAGAGGATGTTCCAGAACTACCTCCTCACAGATAGGTTGACTTCTACTTCAACTTGTACCCCAGGATGGCACCAATATCTAAAATAGAATATCGGATGGCTCCTACGGAGCTTTGTTATTTGAGGGTACCGTTGGAGGACTTATAGGGGAAAGGGTTCATAAGGCTAAGTGTTTCTCCATGGGTAGCCCCGATTATGTTCTCCAATAAGGTAGATGGGATCTTGAGGCTTTTCATGGACTATCTGTGCCAGAACCAGGTGACTGTAAAGAAAAAGTATCCTCTATTATGGATTTATGATCTCTTCGACCAGCTAAAGGGAGAACATTGGTTTTTAATGTTATACCTCAAATCTGGCTATCATTAGCCTTGAGTGTGGGATGAGGATGTATCGAAGAAAACCATCAGATGCAGATATGGCCACTATTAGTTCTTGTTTATTCATTTTGGCATGAAAAATGTCCCAGAAGTGTTCATGGGACTCATTTATAAGATCTTCTTGCCTTACCTCGATTTCTTCATGGTGGTCTTTATTGATGAAAACTTGGTGATATCGACATCGGAGGAGGATCATGCCACACATATACTAATAGTACCGGATAAACTGCGAGAGAACCATATTTCTAGGAAGTTATCTATGTGCCAGTTCCTGATATGTGAGGTACAATTTCTAGGATATGTTATATCGGAGGGTAGATTTCGGTGGATCCAGCAATGATATAAGAAGTGCTTGCATGGGAGCCACCCAAGAGTGTAACTAAAATGAGATGTTTCCTAAGATTGGATGGGTACTGCCTGAGATTTGTACCTTAATTTTACAGAGTAACAGCACCTTTTTTAGATTTCAAAAAGAAGGGGTAGCCCTTCGTAGAGACAGAGAGACACCAGCAAAGTTTCAAGGATCTGAGGTAGAGAATGAAAAGTGCCCCCATAGTGAGGATACCGGAATAGGGCGTTTTGTATGTAGTCTACTGTGATAAATCAGAGATCAGACTGGGATTTTTCTTGACACAGGAGCGAGAAATGATTGCCTACAGCTCATGATAACTATACTATGTGACCCATGACCTACAGTGATCAGTAGTGTCCTTTGTGTTGATTATTTGGTGGCACTACATGTTGGGTTAACTATTTACTATCTACTCCGATTACAAGAGTCTCAGGTATATCTTCTCACATAAGGACCTAAACCTGAGATAGAGGTGATGGCTGGAGTTCCTCCAGGACTATGACTCTGAGATAATCTACAGTCGTAGGAAGGGAAACATAGTGGCAGATACACTCAGCAGGAGGTCGGGTCTACAGCTACTGAATGAGGCATCAAAGCAGCTAGCTTTGTTGCAGATATCTTTTATATATAGGGATGGAGTACCATACCTTCAGTCTATAACTGTCACTCCCCCAGTCCATCCACGAGTTTGGAAGTCACATCTTAGGGATGTTGACTATGAGTCCTGACATGATCAGATATCCTTAGGACTTGCTCCTAATGAATTTTCGATATGTGGGGAGCACATCGTCCATTTTAGAGAGTGTACCATGGTACCAGTGATGTTTTCGGAGGAGGTGTTGAGGGAGTTCAACACATCCCATTTGGCGGTACATCATGGAGTGGATAAGATGTACCAAGACCTAAAAAGTTAATACTAGTGGCTAGGGATAAGTAAATTTATGGCATATTTCATTTCATGATGCCTCAATTGTTAGCAAGTAATGTTCAAGAATCAGGTCTTCATAGACTTAACACATCCACTCATGGTACTAGAGTGGAAATGGAATAGTATCTCGATGGGAATAGTGATAGGGTTACCACATACGTCTAGGGGCCATGACTCTATCAGGGTGATCATTGACTGAATCACCAAGTCTCCCAACTTTCAACCCATCCGAGAGTAGGGATCAATAGAGGTCTTTGTATGCCTCCACATCAAGGAGATTGTACCTCTTCACAGTATATCATCAATGATCATTTCAAATCCTGACGTTCATTTTACATCCCATTTTTGGAAGGTATTGTAGGAGGAATTCGAGACTCATCTACGATTCAGCACCGCCTTTCACCCTCTGACAGATGTTCTAACAAAGTGGACCGTACATACATATGAGGACAAGATTCGTTCTTGCGTCATTGATTTTTTCCATAGTTGGGAGGACCACCTGCCACTAGTGGTGTTTTCATACAACAATAACAATCACTCCCCCATCTGCATGGAACCGTTTCAGGCCTTGTACGAGTGACCATGTAGCTCACCTTAATGCAGGATAGAACCGGGGGAGTCTTCACTTGTGGGTCTAGAGTTGGTATGAGCTACCACTGAGAAGATGCATATCATCCAAGAGGAGATGAGGAATATAGAGAGTAAAAATAAGTATTATGCTAATAGGAGATGAATACCCTTGGATTTCGAGGAGGGAGGCTATGTCTTCCTACTGGTCTCACCCCGACAAGGATTTCGAAGATTTGGTCGGAGTAGCACGTTATCTCCGAGGTTCATCAGGCCTTACCATATTCTCATCATGTTTGGTGAGGTGGAATACTACCTATATTTTCCAACATATATGCACCGAGTGCATAATGTTTCCCACATGTAACAATTGAGGAGATATGTGCATGATATGTCTCTCATCATCAATTGGGGAGAGCTGGACATTGACGATGGAGCGACGTTCACGGAGTTCCCTGTGGAGATAGAGGATCGATAGGAGCCTTTCCTATCAGAGCAGTCGATTCCGTCCATGAATGTTCAATGGAAGCATAGTATCCTCTAGGATATCACATGGGAGAGGGAGGCTCATATTTGTGCTCAGTATCCCTATTTTTTTCTAAGCCTTTGTTGTGGCCTTCAGGGACATAATGCCCTAAGTGGGAGATAATGCAATGACCAAAAAATTTCGTACAATTGTTTTAATTACATTAAATGTTTACGAGACTCCAATAATCAACAGCACATGATTCCAATGCTCGGAGAGCCCAAAATGGAATTTTGAACATTTTGTAAGGTATGCTCTGAAAATGTGCGAGCGGTTTTTTCTATCTTTTGAATCGGTGCTCAGCTTAAAAACATGAGGGAACCATTGAATTCATAGTACCAAGATTCACATAGGTGAATATTAACTTTACTTACAATGGTCAATTGAAAAAGGTAATTTTAAGACTTTCAAAAAAATAACTATAATCTATTTTATTCTTTTCTTCCACCATTGAGCGAGAGTTGGTGAAATCATAGTGTAAATACAGTCCTTAAGTTCATAACAATTAATGACTCATTTATTTGGTAATGTAACAGAAAATCACGTGTGATTAATTGGTTCATTAATTATAGATCATTAATGAACCACATTAACAAATTCAATGTGGGTGGTGCCTTTTTATTTAATTAATCTATTGGAAAACAGATTAAAAATCACAGGGAAACCCTTGAAGAGGTTCCAATGACATTCCTCTTCAATGGAGAATGGTGAAAGTATGAAAAATGTTGGAGGGACTGATCTAGAGATCGACTAGAAATGACAAATGTCCAACGATAATGAACATGGAATTCCTTCCTCCATCTGTAATGGATTTCACTGAATCCATGTAGGGGGTTTAATTGTTTTATGTGTAAAATGATTCCTCTTTTTCATTCTTGAAAATATAATGAACACGGCTCAACTGACTAACTGGTTGATCCTTGAATCATTTTTTACTGTGGGAGGTTTTTACTGGATATTGATTTGGTGTTGTCTTTATACTATATAATGATTGTTTTCACCCCCTGATAAAATGTTAATGCGGAGGGCGCGGGCCAATCTGAACAAGTCTTAGACCTTTCGTCGCTCTTGGGTTTTGCGGGTTTTTCATGGGAGATTGATCAACATGGAGGAATGTCAAATCCAAGAGGCTCGTAGTGAAGTCCGAAACCTGAGAGGTCTGTATGAGCTGATGGGAAAGAATGCGTACCATCATAGCATCTCTAGTGGCCCGCGGCTGCTGTTGCGGCACCACCATCATGGCGGCGTTGTCAACCGGCGATGCTGGCCAAATGGAGAAGCGGCACCCACCAGTGCTGCAGCAGGTGGAAGGAGAAGTTACATCACACCATGTGGGAGTGAAGCATCCCACTTGGTATACTCGGTTGGATACACATGGTTGGCTCGTGCTGGCCATTTTGTGGGAGGGGCAGCGCCCCGCCACCACCACCAGTTGGGAGAAACTGGTCGCATTGCATCTGGTCCAGTAAAACCAGCCCAAATGCAGGATGGGTTTTCTAGGCTGGACGGACCCGCCATTCAGTCCAGACCCGTGTGCTGGGCCAAACCTAGGGGACCAATGGGCTGGACGGGTCGGACCCCTACCAGACCGAGTCCTGACCGACCCCATTTCACTAAAACTATCGTAAATCTCAAATGAGGCTTCCGATTAATGGGTTTTCTATAATGTGAGGACACATGCAATGATGAGTTCATTTTGAGATACTTCACATGAGTTTTGTACGATGTTGGAATGCGACCTGGTTGGATTGGACTCAAATCAAACTAGGCCCTTTTTACCTTTTTTCCAATATCTTACTGATTGGGCATCTGATTGACGTGTCGTCTGTTGAGTTGGAACCCTTTCAAAAAGGTTGTCCTTTGGGTTGCTTCTTTGTGGTACTTTGGAGAGTTTTAGGTATGATCGATATTATGAGGAGAAGATCTTCCAGAACTCTAGCACCTGAAGTGTGGGAATCATGTGGCTTGCTGATAAGTAAAGAGAGACCCCCCGTGGATCGGCATGAGAACAACCCTATATGGATCAACATTAGTGTTAACCTCCATGTATCATCCAAAGGGGGACCCTCTATGGTTACGTATGAGAGATACCCTCTATGGATTAGTAGCATTGAAACACTCTATGGATCAATAGTAGTGCAACCCTCCATGGATCTGTAGTAGAGCGGTCGTTTGTGGATCAGCAGTATAACCACCCTTTGTGGATCAGTAGCAGAACCTCGAAACAGAATAAAATTACTTAGCTCAAGACTAATCATCATTATTCCTATTCACTAAGTTGTATACCAGGTGTGAGCTTCCTTTTTCTTTTTTCATTGTGATTGAGACCCTGCTTTTTTGTTTTTCCTCTATGGAATAAAAATAAATCTTTGGGGGTTTTGAGATCCCTTTTGGGTATTGTTATACACACCCATACACAGGCTTCGCCCGCACCTTGATGTGTCTTGTGTAGATAACAAATAGCTCGACTGAGACTTTGCAGAGCTCAGGCTAGGCAATGCACGAAGGTGAACGGTTGATGTGGTTAGCCACTGTGATGAGTTGTTCCTACCATTCATGCATGATCCATTATGGATGACCTCTAGAGAACATTTTTTCCTTTTCTAGTACTTTCTTTTTAGTTGGGTTTCTATACTGACCCTTTTTACATTCTGTTCACACTATTACCATCAGAAGTTCTACATTGTGGTTTTCTTTTTTGTTTACCTAGTTTCTGTGTGTACATGTTTTAGGGCAATAAATTCCCTTTTTGTAATATTTTTTTATTCTAGTCGACAACCCCTAGCCAATGAAAGGCAGGATTGGGGTAGTCACGGAACAAGTCCCAAGGGATGTGTCATACAATGATCATCTT